>CAKLNU010000968.1:0-1229419 GCA_922788865.1 Poeciliopsis turneri | reverse complement strand
AGTAACAACTAGATAGTTTTGTGTCCTTTTGCCAGCTTCTTTACAAAGGTATCATCATATTCTGCTGGACAACAACAACATGCTTGTGTTTGCTCATTGGCCAGGATGAAATGCAACCTAAGAAATCTAGCTCAATGAGACAAATCCCAGATGAAGCACTGAAGGGAGAAGAGACTCAAGCAAAATTCCACAGGAAAGTAATGGCCTTGCAAGTGTGACTCTCAAAAAAATAGAGTCACACTATTTTGGTCAGATGAGACCAAGATAAGAAACTTATTTTGATTAAACAGAAGCTTAAATCTCTCCCAGAAAACCATAAATAGGTCACCATTGGGTTAAAATCCACCTTCTTCAGCAAAAGTCCCAACACCTAGAAAGCCAAAAAACAAGCAACGGATGACTTGTGGCACTCTGTTTTTTTCTAAAGATGACTGTAAAAGTGAAGATTTGAAGACGTGTCACTCAAGTCTCATTCCCTAGAAATATATGCAAGTCACACTAAAGAGCCATCATTCAAAGCCCTTTTTAACTACCCTCCGAGCCGAGTGTGGGGAATGAGGGAAGACATTAAAAACCGACCACAGAACTCTTTATGGTTAAACTTTAATAATTTTGGGATATGGCTGCAAGAAATCTTATGCCAACTGCAAACACGAGGTCATTGCTACATTATCTTTGAATTATGGATTCTTTTAGTGAATAGCAGAACAGCCGAGATTCGCAAACTGGAATGATTAAAAATTTAACACTGTGATCTTATTTATTCTCTTATATTTTGAATGTAGTTTTGCATGAGAAAGCCCAAATGGAGACTTAAGAAGTGCTGCATTATCCATGGAGAATATTGTTCTTAACCTCAGAGGGAAGGCAAGAACGTTTCAGAGGAATCCACTGTGCAAGATTACAAAGCCCTCAGCGTTTTGGACTCCATCCAGCCTGGCCTTTTATCAAGCACAGATCTACTTTTAGACTTCAACGGCACAATGCTTAACTAAGCCAGCGATCACTCTCCTCTCCTCTCTGCCAGTGTCATATCACTGATCAAGTGTGGCTCAATTCCTGTTTGAAGGGAGGACTGCCAGACATAATGCAATCATAACAGGTGCACAGCTTGTCTAAGAGAAACGAGCTCCTATTTCACTGCTGACAATGCTGAAATGAACTCTTTGTGCTCCTATTCTCTCGTTCGTTCTCAAAAACCCTCGAGCCTCCGTCGGCATAATAAGGCAATTGTAATTCCTCGCCTATAGCTTTCTAACAAGAGGGGGCAAAATACATATATAGACTGGACGCCTTTCCTAGAAGTCAAAAAGGTAACACTTGCAATAATTATTTGAGGTAGAGCATACTTTTTTTTTTTTTGGCAGGCATGTGTCCAAGAATTATTAACCTGACTTCCATCACAACAGACACTGTATCTTCATAAGTTAAAGTTATTAATTTTGTATTTCTGTCCATTTTGATGTTTGATGGCTGACGCCCCCCCCAAAAAAAAAAAAAAAACGCTAAATTCAGCGTCTCCGAAAAGTATTGCTTAACACGCGCAAAAAGAGAAGGAAAAAAAAAGATTTTTAATACTGGAATTTCAGCTTACCGACTGGTATTTTGAATGGACTTCCCTTCACAATCCCCTCAAGACTGCTTTTGAACCTTTTTCTACCACACTTTTTCCACACTGCAGCTTTCCAATTATATACTTGGACACAACACTCGGAACAGCCAGCTTCTTCAGCAATGAACTTTTGTGGCTTATCCTTCCTGTATGTCGACAGGCACCCCACTGAATAGAAAGGCCAGGGTTTCAAACTACAGTCCTTGAGAACAAAATACTGCTGCATTCCAATGCATATATAGTCCTACACATCTGAACCAAATGGCTTAAATCCCTCCTGAGCCGTAACTATTTGAGTCTAGTATATTAACTTCAATAAGCTGGCCTTCAAGAAGTGGAAATTGGGATTCCAGTTAAGTGGTGTTTCTTTGCCCTGTGAAGCACTGGTGACCAGTCCAGCATGCATCCCAGCTCTTATCCAATAACTACTGCAGATAGGAGCCAGTCACACGGTGACTCTCCAGTTAGAAGCAGATATAGACAATGGATGGCTGGTCCTGCTCCAGCTGAGATGATTAAAATTTTTGTTTTATATATTGAAGTGAGTCGCACATATTGCAGAAATTTTGTTTCCATTTTCTGAGAAATTAAATTTTGGGGTTTTATTAGTTGCAACTCATAAATGGAAATTAACATTACACCTGAAATACATCATTATGTTTTGTAGAGTTACTCTGAATTAAAAGTTTGCCACGATGGTCCGATTTACTGAGAAGCACCTGTGAGCGGCACAGCTGAATCTAGCTTTAAATTAAGTAAAGTGTTGATTAACAGCCAGCGACTGCCAGGAAACTGGGCTAACATTTGAGTCCAGGGAGGAAAAAGGCGATAAACATCTTTCCAGCATCCATTATCCAGACATTATTTAAAGCTCTCACTCTAACTGCTGTGCTTTAATGCAATGCGAATTGCTGACCTTGAAAAGCAGGTAAATGCATCAAGTAGATGTGATATTTCAAAAAAAAAAAAAAATAATCCAACAGCTTTTAGTCTCGACAAAGAGCCCTTCTCTCATTCGACACACTGTAGTGGACGTGAACTTGCGCTGCCCCCCCACAGATGCCCGGTGTGATGTTTGACAGATTCCTCCCTCTCCAGCTAGGCTCACAGTAAATGTCCATCTGGCAGCTTCCCATGGGTACTTATTATTCTCAGCTAGCCAGGGGTGTTCTTTTTTTTTTTTTTTCTACTTTTTTTTTTAATCAGCTTGCCAGCGCCTGCTTCAAAAGAGTGGAGCCAGATCCAGAACTGCTCGCAGATGCTTCACCGACTGGCCAAACTGTTCTGGTTGTAGTGGCATGGCACTGAGTTTTCAATTACACAATAAGAGTTATCTGGATGCTCTCAGAGAAAGAAAGAGAAAAAGAAGCATTGGAGATGTCGCACATTTTTATAAATTTTCTTTTTTTTTTTCAAGCAAAATCCACCAGGTGCACCTTGGAAATTAGGCAATTGATGGTTCCCATGAGCAGATGCTAAGAACCACTGGTGCTCTGCATGTCCTGTTCCGACACCCCGCTACCGTGGATTCAGTCATGCCGTTAACCTCTATCCCTCTCCTGCCACCCGCTGAGCATTTCTGAAAACACTCTGAGAAAACAAAAGGATGCTGCACTCCCTTTCGGTTTCACATATTCCATCTAACTCAGATGGACCACTGTTAGCCTTCTAAGGTTACTGCAGCTGTAATTTCTGCTTTGAGTGTGATGTAATCTTTCCACAACAAAGCACAGATGTCTACTACTGTGAAGAAGAAGCAGCGATTAGGGGCTTTTTGAGTCAAGCGAGCAAGAAAATGCATCAAAGTATGGACTCCAGCAAGCGCAGGAGGGCGTGACCAAAATAAGTAAAATGATGAGTTTTTCAGTTATTTTGTTGGTCCAGAAGCATCAATAACAGCTACAGACAAAACATCATCCTCTGCTAAACTGCCATTTAGTCATGTAGAATTATTGAAAAAGTACTGCATTGTAGTAAAAAAGAAGGAAATTAATTGTGTTGCATTCCTTAGTGTACCTTCCCCTTTACATGACGACCCTAAAAAAAATCCTGTTCAACAAATGATTTTCAGAAATCCCCATGTTGGTATTTTTACTACACATGTTCCCACTAAAAGGCACTAGAGTTTGTGCCAAAGTGACAGATTGTGTATAATGTGTATTTCACATGTGTGTATTAAAAGTCAGAACAATGTTTTGTTTATATTTATTTTTCTGTATCTGGCCCAATTTTTGTATCTGGATCAATTCACCCTCTTTTTCTAGTTGCTTTAGACACGATCCCTTCCGTTCCCCTGATTCTCCATGTCAATGCAGGTGCTTCTTCACTTGAGTCAAAAAGGTGCTAATCATATCTTTTAAACAATAGCAGGCATATGTGCTTTGTTGGAGAAGGATTACCTTATACTCATAGCAGAAATTACAGCAGCAGGAGGCTGACAGTGGTCCAGCTGGGTGAGGTGGGGAATGTGAACAGCTTTTACAGGCTCGAAAAAAAAAAAAAAAAAAAAAAAACTGTCATGATTGTTAAAGAAGAGTAAAAGAAAAAAGGTTTCATATTAGAAAAAAAATGAAATTAGGAGTGGCCCATTATATTTGCACAAAGGCGATGCCACATTAAGCCAAAAAGAATCTGAAGGCCATTCCACAGAGCTGCGGTCTGCTGTAGCCGCCAGAGTTTAGGGTGGGTAAACATAAATTAAAGGAGGTGTGTTGTTTTTTCCTCTTGCATCATTCACCCCCAGTGTGTTCTGCCCTTTACGAAACAACCTCCGTCCATCTGCAGATCCGTCTCCCTGCTGATCATCTGATCTGAGTGCAGGAGCGATGGCTCCAATACAGGCTTTGCTGTCATCTGTCTCAGATAAAACCAAGGGTGACCGTCATCCTCCTGTGGCCTCGCTCTTGTGCTTTTGTGAGCTCATGTGCTTCTTAGCCTCTTAGTTGTAATCCAGACGATTTTTTTCTTACAGGAAGGGGTTTTTTTTTTCCTCCAAACTTAAACTCCTTTTATACGTTTTATCCTCAGCAGGCTTTTGTTGTTTTTTTGTTTACCCCCCCCAATACTGAAAAGACAGATCCAATTCATTTCTACAACAATTTTTGTTCAAGTTTTCAATTCAGCAAAAATGAAGGTGGTTGTTCTCAATAAAAGCAACATAGTTTATAACAATCCAAGACACTTTTTTCTTTTAAGGTTCAAAGAAAGAGGTGACCGTAAATGGGAAAGGAGAAGAGAGCTGGAAAAACAGAACCACTACGGTAAACTATTTGGACTGCACCGTAGAATCACTGGATTTCTAAAATCTTCCATATCAATTTCAGGCAATATACTCAAAGATGGCCACATAATAAAATAGCTTGTACTGTAGCCTCATTGTTGACTGAGAAGGTCCTTCTGAGCACACTTTGTATTATGAGTGGGACAGTGGTCTGTCAATCTTGGGCCTGTGATTGACTGACAACCTTTTCAGGATGAACAGCTACAGTCCACAATGGATCTTAATCAAGAAACCTGACAACATTAATTTGATTTTAAAAAAAATTTAAAATACAAACATTTTGTATCTGGGCCATTATTTTTTGAATCAAGTCGCTGTTCAAATCTTTTTCAGATATAATCTCAGACAACTTCCATTCATGGCTGGAAATATCAAGCTCCTATCAAGCTGGAAATATCAAGCTTGTACAGAAAGCCAATTGGAAATGATTAAGAATTTTCAATTGACCGGCCGCCAATGCTCCACTATCCAGTCCTTATTGAGAACCAGCTCACACACAAACCAACAACCCTGGACACTGGAAACATCATTAATGAAACAATCAACGTTTTGAAATTCAATGACACAATGCAATGCTTCAATTGTTGACTGTGTTTCTATGACTTTTGTATTTTTGTGATTTTATGATGTAAAGCACCTTGAACTGACTTGATCCTGAAATGTGCAATACAAATAATTTTGACAGATCTTGCAGGAACAAGGTCTTGTTTTGGTTGGTGAAACTAAAATCATTCCAAAACTGTTGTTAACATAGTTAAAATGCTTAAAAATATATATATATTTCAATAGCTTGTATCCCTTCATAAATTAAATTGTCATTTCAAAATCTGGATTTACTTTGTACAGCAACACTGCTTATTTGAAACTTCTCTGAAATAGAAGAAATCTCTAAGAGGTTCATTCCTTTATAGCACTATGTAATATACAGAACATTTGAATGGATGGCAGTATGAGAGCAATATTTCTACAAAGTAGAAAGATGATAATATCCATCGTGATTACAATTTTCACGCTAATCATGTTCTTCTCCATTATCAACATATTTGCCCCATTGTGAGGTTTTGTATTTCAGTCTTTGCATGAGTTGATTGGACTCTCTAATCTGTTTTCAACATGCAGAGTGCAAACACCTACCAAGGTACTACATTCAAACAGTATTTTGCAATTGCGATATTTCATACATTGACTGCAATTCCAAAACCAATTAAATATATTATACAGCTCTCATACAAACGCTGTCGTATATTCTATGGGTTTGATGATGTGTGCATTGTGAATGGTACGATTGGGTTTAAACTTCCGCCCACTCTCCACAGTGTGAAAACAAACACCATGCCTGTTTAAGTCAACATTGCTGACGTGTTCTTTGAACCATCTGGGCGATTTGATTCTCATTTGAATACAATTCAAATTGAAGGTACACAGCTCAAAATGTCTCAAAATGTGTATTCTCACATGTGGGGGGGCTGAGGGGGTGGGCAAAGGCGGGGACTAGCATAGCTGAAGATGGCAGAAAACCGAATATCTTAACCAGGCAAACAGCAGCATATTTGAGTCGCTTCAGCTCCAACTCCTGTGTAATTCTCTGCCGTATTTATGCATTCACTTCACTCCCAAAATAACAAGACAACTCACTCTGGAGGACTGTGCTATTGAAAATAAAATTACTTACCTAGTGTGGAAAAGTTGGTAACATCTGTGAGCGTGGTGTTGGTGGAACAAAGGAGGGGTGGGCAGTGGGGATAAGAAGGAGAGAAACAGAAAGAAAAAAGAAATGTCAGCAAATTACAACATACAGAAAGCCAAACTTTAATGCAGGAGGAGGTTGTCACAAGTTCTGTTGAAAAATGATGGTCTGCTAGCATTATACAGACTTGGGGTTAGAAACAGTCCCTGTCAGAAGGGGGGTGACAGGGAGGAGGAGGAGGACATGAAACATCTTAGATAGTTTCCCTTGAGGCTCCTACGTTTGTCCAACTTGCATTAATATTTGTCGCTGTTTCAACATTTTAAGGGTGGAGGTAAAAAGGGCGCAAGCAGGAACCTCATCTATTACTGGTAAGTCTTTTTTTTCTTCGCAGTGTTATATAACCACACTGAGCAAACAAATGTGCTCAAACAAATGCTCCTTCTCCCGTAAGTCTCCAAGATAATTTATTATCTCACCCTGTGTGCTTGGTTTTCCTGCTTCTCCCAAAGCTTGTTAGTCTAACTGCGGACATTCAATTCGCAGAACCAAAGGCGTAATAAACTCCTTGACTATGTGCCCCACAAAAACTCCACAGTGCCACAACAAGAGAATAACTAGCTGGCCAAGAATAGTCCCTTTGGCAATGTGTTAATTAAGTCACAGCAACATGGTAATCACTTCTATAATTTACAGAAAATTTTATGAGGACTAGTAGCATTCCAGTTGTTTCAAGTTATTTGGTCATTGCTCCGACTGCCCATCTGAGCAAAATGAGGAGCTTATTTCTTGCATGTTGGAAGCTCAATTTACATTTGCCTCACTTTAGCGGCATTTCCTGTTTTAAAGAATGGGAATATTTGTACCCAAGGTCAAGGATACAATAAAACAAGGATTACTGATACAAATACAAGAGTTGCATTTATTTCATAAAATATAGCAAATCATACTTTTAGTTTACTATAAACATGTCATTGTTCATTCAGCTGCATTTTTAATCTCTTGTTGTTAATAATTGCTAAAGAGAATTTGTTATTGCTGTAAAACTGGTATCGGCAGGTCAGAGCCCAACAAAATCAAACACTGGAAATCCATCACAAAATTTCTGATTGTTGAAATCTAAATTTATTCGATTGCCCTTTTACAGCACTGGCCTCCTTTCTGTCCATTTTCTCCCAAAAGCACAACACTGCTGTCTTGTAAATAAACAATAAAGCAAACCAACAAAATAGGATAAATTACATAGAACAAGATGTACAGTGAAGGAAATAGCCAACTGGTGAGCTAATATACTACCATCGGTGTTGCTTACGGTGCAGTCTGGTTGTGTTTCTAAGCAGAATTTGGAGGTAATGTGATTTATCACCAGTGATGTCTATCTCGCTGCATTCATTTACATTTTTGGTGTGCACGGTACAAATCCCCAGGTGGATCAGGGACAAGAAAATGTGATTACAATATCCGTTTTGCATGTAGGAACAAATCTATTTTCAGACGGAAAGGAGGGGGAAGAGATCAGGGTTGGGTCTCACGGATACTCATTACCATTCTGTCTGACACACATTCACATTGTTGTGCGGCTGTTGTTGCTAAACAGAGAGCTCAGCTGAGGACCTTGAAGCTTCACGGAGGGAAAATTGGGCCCAAGGGAGGAAGGTAGCAGGGACTGATGTCAAACTTCAAGAGCCACTAGAAGCACCTGGGGTTTCAATGACATTAGCATTTGGCTTGTTTGCTAGAACAGCATCCAAAGGGAAAGATCCAACTTAATAAAAATGGAAAGGAGATAATCAGGAGGAGGCACCATTTTTAAAAGTAATACTTGGTGCCACAATCCTGACTCAGGAAGAATGATAATGTTCAAATTCAACAGCATTCATATGTAGAAGGCAGAATAACTACCATGTCCATAGCCCAGTTCACACTCCTATTGCTCCAATCACATTGTCTTGTTAATAGAGGGTTTTCCTTCTGCACTCAACTGAGGATTATTGATTTTCCCTGAGTCCTGCGGAGGAAATTTGGACGCCTGGCCTATCAAAACCAATAGAGGAAGTGGGGGCCTAAATGTATTAGACGACTGGGGATGGTGGAGAGAGACTCTAGTGAGAGAAACAAGTTCCTTCAATAAGCCCTCTCTGTGAACCGGGAAACAGACGCAGGACTCAGACACCTTTTTTTCTTTTTCCCCACCCACCGCCCATTCTCCGTTTCCTGTTTTAAGCAGATAAGCTGCTTTCAGCGTCTTAGTTATGCTGGGAAGAACCCACAGCACAGCAGGAAACTTAAAAAACTCCCCCCCACCCAAAAAAGAAAGAAAGAAAGAAAGCTGAGAAGTCTGTTCTTTGTACGGTCTTGTCTGAACTGAAAAGAAGGAGTTATGGGATGTTTGCAGTGGTCAGTGGTAGTGGTACTGGGGATTACAAAAAGCTTGTGCGTTGTGACAAAGTGGGCAAGTTACTGTGCATGCACTGATTTTTTTTATTCAACCATTAATTGCTTAGTTCGACCATTAGTTCATGTTTTAGAAACACACTGCAATTTGTCCTTTAAAACAAATTTTTGAATCCTTGTTAGGATTCCTGATAATATTAGGAAAACATTATCAGAGCCAACCCAAGGCATAATTCCCTTCAATTAAAAGCCATTTTATTTGTTCTAAAAAAAATAAAATAATAAATGTTGCCATAACTCATATCAACCAAAAATTTTCATGGTTGTTGTGGATGGAGATACTATGGGCAAGGAGAATCTCTGGTATCAGTCAGGTTTTTTTTTTAAGACTGAAGACTTAAGACTCAAGACTATTGCTGTGCAACAGTCTCACATAACAGATCAACATCCTGGTCAGAAGCAATGATAGTGTTCAAAAAGCCTCTGGGATTCAGAGCAGATGAGGACATTTAAAACAAGTCTTTCATTGATCATAATTTGCAAGAATCTTAACAGACACTCCAAAACCTTTCAGACATTTTAAGTACATAGCAAGACAAAGAATAGCATCAAAAGAAAATGAGGTTGATTAGCAGTGCTTATTACTAACTAATAGTGTCATCCAGGAAATGGGGGGTAGTTCACATATTTGAGCTTTTCAGGTACTAGTCCGCTACCTTTTTTACCAGTTATTACAATGATCAGGAAGTTAAAAAAATAAATAAATAAAGCACAAGAGCAGGAATCCTCCCAGCTACATCACACCTTAAATAATTGTCCAAAAAAATTGTACCTCATACCAAAAAGTTACAAATGACCACAAATCTGAATTAACATAACGAAGCTACTCCAACATAATGTCAAATGAGATGTTCAACTGTATCAAACCAAAACACTGCTGAGGTCCCCCAAACCATGAGGGGCCTCTCATAAATGCCTATATTTCAATATAGACCATAGAATTTTTACATTTATTTGAGATAGAGATGGTGTTAAATTTTATTTGAAGATTTTAATATAAAGTGATTTAAATATTTTAAAATGGTAAATATATCAATCTAACATTGAAAATTTTCAACTTTAACCTTTTAAAGCGTAGAATAATCTTCAATAATTGATTGTTGTGTTGTCTTAGATACAATCTGATGTTTGGGGTTAAATTTTTTGTGTGTTTGAGCTCGGTTTGTTCTCGACGACTCCCCAGCAAAGAATCAGTTTATTCATAGCTGGTTTTAAGATAAGCTAAAACACTTGACATTCTCACCCAGATTCTTCCTCCTTTGTTTCTGTTCTTCACAGCAAGAGGTGCCCCACATCAAATTCTTCTGAAGCCCCAAAACAATTTTGAGCAAGCACTGAACATGATATTGGGATAAGTGTATAGTTATCACAATATGATTTGTTTAACATCAAATCAGATTGAAGGTTTTCTCCTTATGTCAGAAATAACTCCATGCACTATATGCATTTAATGATGATTATTGAGATATTTATTTTAGGGATTTAGGGATTTACTTTCTAAGGCTTACTTTCCTCAAATTTAATGCACCAAGATTAACATGCCTTTAAAAGTCTTGTGAAATCCCACATAATCTTATGGCTTTGTAAGCTTCTCCTTAATTTACCACCTTTGAGATAAATGAAGGAACACCTAAGGATGTTCTTTTTAAGGCAACAACTCAAATACATAGATTCCTTCTATGACATTAACTCCGAAGAAATCAGTGAAGTGATTAAGAAGAGAACTGTTCACCCTCACAAGTTTGACTCATTCTTACGCATGTCATTTCAAGAAGCCTAACGGTTTACATGCAACTATGGCATAACCAGCATGTAGTCTGATAAAACTAAACTTCACGTTTGGCCATAATGACCATTGGTACACTTAGAGGGAAAAGGGGAAGCTTTCAAGCCTTGTAGTACCAGACTGTGAAGTACAAGGGGTGACAGCATCATGTTGAGGGGCAATATCCTGCCGGATGGACTGGCATACTTCACAAAATAGACATCATGAGGACGGAATCATTTCTGGGAATACTGAAAAATCATTTTAAGACATTATCTAACCTTGGGCACAAGGCACAAACTGTTTTTCCAAAACCTAAGCATACCGCAAAATTACTTACAAAGTGGTTTCAGGACCAAAGTGTCAATGTTTCTGGGTGGCCATTGCAAAGTTCATTAGAAAATTTACTGCCTGACTCAGTTACACTAATTCTGTCTGGAGGACCAAAATTTGATTTAAAATAAGATTGTAAAAAGAAACAAGCTGATGTGTTTTTTGATGCAGCGTTTGTAAGAATGTGGTTTCAGCTGTATATCAGGAATGGCTTTAAAAGTGATATATTCAAAACTATATCACTTAGAAGCAGAAAAGATTTGTTGTCACTGTAACAATGAAAACAGATAGACATAAGCCCACATATCAGTAATGTGAAATTACTAAACTTCTGACATATAAAAATGTAATGCAATTTCACATGTATGATCCTAAAAAGTTATTAAGCATGGAATACTGGCAGTTCTTTGTGTGTGCGATATAAAAAGCATAGCTTGATTTACTCAACGTTTACCAAGGACTTCATTTCGATTTATGTATAAAGGTAGAACTAAACTCGTTGTGTTTTTCCTGTAAAAAAAATAAAAAAATAAAAAAATTATATGTATACTCACACATCAACATTGCATAAACAATCTGCTTGTCTTAGTTGAGTAATTAGAATTGTTCAGGTCTTGTGTTTTATTTATTAAACAGTATGCCAAAATAGCTTTTTTGCTATGCACATCTTTTGGCTTAGCAAGGTTGACCTCTATCCAAGAATTTGGATTAAATTTAAGACATCATCTGTCCTTGGTGGGATTTTTTACTGTGAGGTGGTGTATCGTGATACAGCAGCTCGTGGACAAGGACATCAGCTTTCTCAAGAGACAGTCGTTTTGACACGACCGGTCTTGACTTGTCTCATTCATCACAGAATATTCAGCAGCAGCAGGGACACGATTAAGGCAAAAACAGGGGATATGGTAGCTGAGTTGGTCAAAACATACCAATTCTTACCTGGCATACAGTACAAGTCTTCCCAAAAAGTATAAATCACATATCCAAATTAATATATTAATTCAATGAATGTTCAATGGGGAACACTGTGTGTATTAACAAAGAAATAAATTTAAAAAAAAAAACAAATGGGTGTTAAGTTGTTAATCTTCCTCGTCCCCATTCATTTTCTGGAAGTTCTGCCCAAACCTGATTTACCCTTATTCTGCTCTACATTATCCTCATATGCGCCGATAGTCTTTAATGTCTTGGAGATAAAGGACTGAAGGTTAATATTCTGTCAGGGAAATTCGTCTCCGAGATCAATTGAGAGGCGAAAGGGAAAGTGGCATTAGTTTGCATGTGGAGAGCACTGAACACTTACTCTTACCTTTCAACTTATTCAGCATCTGTTCATTATTTAATTTCTACATTCATCAGTTTGCTAAACACAGTTTTCATTCTTCAAAAACAAGATTTAGAGGTTGATTCAGCATATTTCAAAGTATCTATTTCAGTAGTTAATTTTTGTTGGTTTTGATAAATAGGGTTGATACGGCCATTGAAAATCTCAGTATTTTATGCACTGGAAAAATACACAATCTTACCAAGTATCTCTTAGCACATTTAAAATAATCCAGGAATAACTTCTTAGCAACCTTTCAACAAGACTGTTCAAAGAATAGTTTTCTTAGAGCAGTCACTCATTTCACTTATGACAAGACATTTTCCTTTGTTACAAGTCAAATAATCTGCCAGTGGAACAAGCAGGTTTTCATCAACATTGGAGATTTATTGATTTAAAAGACATTCCAATATTTTGCTGACTGGTTACTTGTTAGCAATAACATTTGTGATTCATCTTTAAAATATAGCAACATCTGCAATTTGGTTAATAAAAATGACCCTTAGTTTGGGTAGTCTTGTCTAAATTGCCCTCAGGTGAGTGTTTAACTGTCATGCGAGTCCAACCCCAGGACTCTACACAGGTAAGTGAATAAATTTTAACCCGAGAGGCGTCCACACAGATGTTAAGACCTAAACTTCCCTGGCACATTCATTTCTCTTGTTTAGGGAGTGCTTATAAATATTAATTTATGTTGATCGTCAGGGAAAAACAATTGTTTTCTACATGGCTCCCCCATCTTTCTTCCGACCTTATGTTTGCAACCACAGTCACACTCATATCCACAAGGGAGGAGAGAGGGCTGGCTGTCCGAAGTGGCTGAAGGACTGAGGGGTCTCTAATTGGAAATCAAAAGCTGGAAGGCAGCCGTGAAAGAACAGTCCAACCTCAAGAACTCGTCGCTCAATTTAGACCATGACAAAAAAGGCCCCTGTTTCTTGTTTCGCCATTTAACCTATTCACCAGGGTGGAATTGGAACAGATGTTTTTCTTTTTTTTACAGCACCACATAATGGGACAGAATGGCTCTTGCTGGCTACGATCCAGCTAGCTGCAGACGGAAAGGCCTCGATGTAGAGAGAAATTCACGAACGGGCGAAAAAGACATTAGAAAGGAAGTGCTGGTATCACTGATACGGCAAGAGCTCACTCCTTTCTACTTGGGCTGAAAAAAAACAATACTTTTTTTTCTATTCTGTTTCAGCAAAGATTTCAAGAGGGCCTGTCAGTCTTCTGTGTATTGAGAAGAAAATATATATGTTGCCTGATTTGTTTTACACTCCCTCATCTTGTTGAGGTGCAAAATGACCCCTTTTCTTTGTGGCAGTTTGATGAGTGTAGTTAGAAAAAAAAAAACTTCATCAGGAGGTTGTCAGACTCAGAGCTGTCCAGTTTAAAGCCTGCTCAGGCATGACTGTAAGGGAACGAGGAATGCTTATGTGAGCTCTCCGGCAGATGTTCCATTTCTGCTATAGCTGTCTCCTGTTGAAAAGCCCAAATGCTGTATTGCACTCTGTCCTTTTATTTTCCTTCTTCTCAAATAAGAACAAAGCTAGACAATGACAGCAAGATTTTAGTTAATTAGGTTTGGAGGCAAAGGAAAAATATAATCTTACATCTGTTTATTTTTCAGGGAGTTATAGCCAGAGTCGAATGGGCTGCTGCTCCATGCTAAAATATCTGAATCTTTCTCAAGACAAAGTGTAATGTTTTTTTATTACTCGATGTAGCAGTGAAGTAGAATAAAATCCAATTTTGTTTTAATAATTCTAGAAATTTCAACATGTAATCAGCTCCTCTACTCTGATAGTTCCATATAAAATCCAGTAGAACCAGCTGCAAACAGGGTTTATCAGTGTTTCATTCTCCACAGAATGAATCCAGTCATTCTGCGGAGATTTCTTGGAGAGCATTAACAAACAAGTAGCTTAATTAAAACCACCTTCACAAAACTGCTCCAGCTAAGTCACATTCGATGGAGGGTATCTATGCTATAAAAAAGTTACGAAGAGCTTCTTCTGTGATTAAAAACATCTTAAAGACCTACATACATACCCGGCACACATTTAGCTTCCATCTTACCTCATTAGTCATACCTCTGTTAATCCATGTTGGGTCAGATCCAAAAAGGAGGCAAGGAAAGCCATTAGCCGTGCTACATGCAGCTAGCCTAGCCTTGTCGTGACGTTCGGCTGATCCGGCACGAGCTCGACAACCTCTAACTCGGCCAGACATCGTTCTTCTCTCTAACGATGTTGTTTTAAGTGATTTAAAACAATTATTTATATAATTTTTGTTTTTCTCTTGCTCCATTTCGAATTTATGTCCGACTGTCTCAATTCCCGCGGCTTGACTGACGGATGTGACGTCAGCCCCGACTTGGCCCCCCCCATAGAGAGGAGGGCGGTGGTATGCAAATCAAGCTGGCTCGTCTTTTATTGAACAAGAGCTGCTGCGCATGTTTGTATGGAGATACGTCACCAATCAGACAATGTCGATATGCGAAACATTTTTACTCATCTTTAACTGTAAAATATTTACCTTACACAGTTAGTATATTCATCTATTTCAAAATATTTTTGTTATTCCATTTAAATTTTTTATTTTTTTTTTAATAGCGGTGAGGTGTCGCCATTGCTCTCTAATGGTCAGTTAATTGGTTGTATTGGATTTTATTTAGGAATAAAGTAAAAAGGGCTAAATACAAAGGGCTAAAGGCCTTTCATATTATGCACCACTTTCTATTGTCTATCACAAAAATTCTTAATAAAGAAGAATTATTTGGAAGTTTGTGGTTATAAATATGACAAAATGTGAATACTTTTGAAAATCATTGCATGATCTCTGTTCCTTTATAATATGGCACCCTCTTGTTTCAGAAGACAAAAAGACTTTTTAAAATGCAGAAATGGTTTTAGCCTGACGAACCTTGATGACTGATCAGAAGTTGGGAGATTAGAGACCTGGGGGCTCAAGGCTGAGTTCTGACCTTGAGTTCAGCTACGTTCAGGTGGGATAAAGACTTTTTTGCCTAGAGGACAAACAAAAAAGGATGAAATAGGGATGAAGAGGGAATGGGGAAAGCCTTGATGCTCCGAGCAGCGCCCCGTACGTTTGGCCTTTCGCATTAGCCTCTTGTTAAGACAGGCTGCTACATGTCAGTTGGCCTGATCAAGGGCAGTTTAAAAAAAGAAAAGAAAAGCTCAGATTGGAGCGATGTCTTTTCTGAGTGGTGTGAGCTGGTGAAGAATAAACATAGAGGCTGTATTGATGTTTGATACTTAACTCTCAACTCGCAAATCAGATTCCTAAACAGAGGGCTCTCACCACTAGAAACCCATTAACACGGGTCACAAGGACATGCCTGACACCCGAGTGCATTTCCAAATGAAATTCATCAGGTCCAAGATCAGAGTCATGTAGGGCCTCATTGCACAGCAAACATTTACGTTGACTGTCTGAAAGGCTCGTGGAAAGGAGTTCTTTATATCATCGACTCAAACACATAATTAGACATAATGAGTAAACAACGTGGCTGCAATATGGGAGCTTGCTTATTGCTTTTTAATTGTGTTTCTCTCTGCACACGTTCAATGCACTCGGGTACCTGTGTACGCCGGCCCATGTGAGGCCAGGTGCAGTCATTACCATGGGACAGATGGATCAGCAGAAGCGCTGCTCGTTTCCCTTGCAAGGCAACACGGTGGCTGCCATATGTAAACTCATCATTAAAACTGACCTGTGACCCCTCCTGCTCTAGCCAACGTTGTTAATTAAGCATGTCCGGCACTATGTAGGATGTGGCATTTTCATCTTTTGTTTGAGGATGTTTTCATTTACCAACAATAATATAAATACGTGCACGTATTTGTGTGTGTGTGTGTATGTATGTGTGAGGGGGGAAGAGAGAGAGAGGCATGCATCCACTCATGGAATTTAGAAATGATGTATGTTTATCGTACATGTCATTGGGGCGCATGTATTTGACTCTGGTGTCAGGCATGTTTAAGTTTAGGGGCTTCTTTTAATATTGCCGATGCAGCTCCTTTGAAAATTCATTAAAGTGCCTCGACCCTTCTGCCATCTGTGCAAGCTAGCTGGAGCAGCCTTGGGAGCAGCTGGGGAGCTCAGGAAGATGAAAATTCTGACGCGGCCGAGCCCCCGGACAGAACCAAGAGCCGCCGATATCCCGGCTTTGAACTGCCATTTATTTATTCCTAGACCTTAAATGAAAGCAGGATTCAAATTTAGATTCAGAGATAAAGACTGCTGGCGGCGATCGCATTCTCCTCCGGATCCAATTTAAAAGGCAAATGGCAAGTGTTACATAATTGCAAGGCTGATAAAATAATAAAAACAAACCCTTAAAGGTTTAATTAAAGAAGTTGCAGATTTGACTAAAATATAATTATGTCCTCTCAATTACTTATTGAATTGTACAGTATATAACTTGGGGAAATACAAACAGCGGAAATAAGTAGGTTAAAGATTTGGGGAAAAAAATACAGTGAAAGACATTTTACATTCTCTGTAACAAACAACATTACTCTAAGAGCCCATTAACAACTCATTCAAGAGATTACAAAATAATTCAGAACAACATCCAAAGCGTGACTAGCATTAATAGGTCAGTGTTCATGATTCAACAATAGAAAAGAAACTGATCTGCCACTTCAGGATTTGTGCTACTTTATATAACTGAATTGAATTGCAGACCACAAATTCTGCTTTTTACAAGAAATTCCTGAAGAACAACACCGGGTCATCAGTTTATGACCTTACTCTCTTTTGCATTCGCAAAATGTTCACTTCCCATTGGCAAATGAAAACCAACCAATTGGTTGATTTTCCTCAATATCTGACAAGGGAATTAGTTAAATAACTCAAATTCAACTAAAACGGTGTGCTAAAAAATCAAAACTTTGGCACAACCAGTTAAAACGGTTAGGGAACGAAGCCTTAGGGCCATTTGATTTGTCACTGTATATTTATTTTCTCTATTCTTTGACATCAGATATTAAATCTGCTTGATTATTTGAGACACAAAATCTTTAATGGGGCAAACGGTTCATAGCACTACCTCCAAAGCAATTGCAGCTGTAATTGCAGCCCAAGCTGGATGTGCAAAGAATTGACAGATGGTGGCTAGACATAAATGGATGCCACATGTTTCAGATATTATTTGTAAGAATATCTTCAAAATGATAAAAAAAAAAAAATTAAATTAAATTTCCTGTTATGTGTCATTTTGTGTTGGCTTATCATAAAAGTAACTAAAAAGACAACAACAACAACAGCACGTTCAGTGCGCTCGGGTACCTGTGTTTGCTGGCCAATGTGAGGCCAGTTGCAGACCCACGTTGTAAAGCCAGATTGTCTAGAATGCGGTGTTTTTTTATGCATAAACTCAAGATACGTATAAGCATTGAATTAAGTCATCAGAGAAATTGACTATTCCACAACTATGTACCTGTCACTGCAGAGCGGCACTTAATTAGCACTGCTGCTGGCGTGCTTTCTCAGACCATCCTAAGCTTCTGTCATCCTCCTGCCAGTTACTGCTCACAATAAAGTCATATCACTTGCAGTGTTTATGCCCTGTAATCACTTTCTCCTGCACCTGATCTCCTCTTCATAAACTCCACATGCCGACATTATTGCTGTTATAGTCGGAAGTATGGAGTTATGTATTATGCATTAACAACCATCTCCCAGAGGGGATGGCATGCAGACTTTGATGCCGAGATATACACACACAGTCGTACAAAAATGCAAAAATAAACACACAGATGTACTTTTCTGCGCTTTGTTGTCTACCTCGCCATCATAATACAGTCACACATTCGCACGCGCACGCTGGAGTATATGCATCAAAGCGTTGGGGTGTAATAGAGACTGGCTGCACTTTGCCGCGTCTCTCCTTCTCTGACACTAATCAACACCTCTTGTGCAATTAAAAATTCTTCTCCATGTCTTTTGATCTGCTAACTATCTCATTTACATGAGTGGCGCTCAGCAAACCGTCCTGGTGTTGAGGAGGTGCGATAAGGTGTGGCTGGGATAGAGGAAGAGGCGGATTGGAGCGGAGAGGGAAGAGAAAAGAACGTTTAAGAGGCAAGAGGTGCCTTGGGATTGTGTGCAACAACAACATTTAGTTGATGGTGGAAAAATGTTCTACCTAAGCTGAATGATTTTAAGCTGTTGGGTGAAAAAATAAATAAATAAAAATCCTGCCCTCCCTTCCCCCTTTTCTCCTCTTGGCTGACTTTGTGCTTCACCGTGGGGCTTCCAAAAAGCATGACTCTCTTTGGCAAGAACTCTGAGACTGGATGGCATTGAAACGGGCTGGGATGATGCATCCAGACGATGGTTAGAGCTGGGCAATAACAAGAGGGTGAAGAGAAAGAGAGCGAGATATCCATCGTGTGAGGGAGAAAAGGATGGGGAAGTTGTGGAAACTATTGTAGGTGGTTTCAATCATTTTGATGCCATCTGTTCCACTCCATCTTTCGCACTGACAGTGGATATTTTCCCTGGTGAGACGAGAGGAGTTTGTGTGCGAGTGTGTGCTTAGCAGCGAGAGACGGTGAAGGAGGGGGAAGTAAACTGCACACAATATTTATCTTCTGTTCACCAAACAACCCAGTCACATAACCAGGTGTCTATCTGTATGTGTTAGAGTCACAGTTATTAGTCATTTCTTTGTATGTAGGCAGTCACAAGTGATTAGCTGTTGTGAATATCTCCATTATCAAGTAAAATTATGATTAATTTAATACATCAAAATACTGTACAGTTCCATCACAGTTTTCAGCAGAAATTTCAACCTTAGTTTGAGAAATTTAGAAATTTTCCACCCAGCAGTGCTAGTTTTAAGTGGCATCTGAGAACAGGTAATGGCTTTGTTAAAATTGGGCAGATATAGATACTATCATCCTCTGACAAGCTTAAACAATCTTTTTCCAGCCCTGGTCTAACAATTTGTTCCTTGGACCAGGCTCCAAGTGTAAAATAGATCCTTAAAACCACTATGAAATGTTATTTTTTAAATTTCTACAACAATTTTTACAATGATCACTATGTTGCCGTCACCACAGTCAAAACGTATATTTCTTGTGTGGTAAATAAAAACAGTTTGGCAAGGGAATATCAAAGAGTCTGTGTCTGCTCTGCAGAAAACAAACTGAACAATTTAGGAGAAGATGCTGTCTTTCACTCTAAATAAGGTGTGGCCCATCTGATCGTCAGTTTCTAGACTCATCTCATCTATTATCCGTTAAGAGCTAACGGATAATTTTACATTCAAACTCTCCACACTCATGACACATTGGTGTCATCTCTTTTTGTAGTGTATACTGTGTATGGTGTATGGTACCCTCTTCCTCTGGGCATTTAACAGTATTTCCTCTGTGCCTAAACATGCATGAAGTCATTACAGAGCTCCCCTCCTCCTCCTGAGCTCTGATGTTCTGTTTCTCATTTGGTCTTTCACCTGGATCATTTTTGCTGCTCTATGCATTAGTTTTTCAATGAGCTCACTCCATTCCCCTTTTCGCATCGTCCTCTCTCCTTCCTCATTACCTGCTTTTCCAGTGTTGTCTTTTACCTTCCCACAATACATCTTTCTTTTTTTTCTTTCCTGGATGAAAGCTCCTGCCAAGAACCCCTTCTTTATGTCACCTTGGTTGTTTCTATAAAAATCCAAGTCCTTAAGATAAAAGGCTCACTGAAAATAATACCCACATTAAAGTTTCCTATTTCACAGCGTTTCAGCTCTAAAGGGGGTCAGTGAATCTGCATGATGTGGTGCACTGAATATGAAGACAGAAGCGCCATAGTGTTTTTTCAGCATGTTTGCTCAGTAAACGCAGTGTTACTGGATCTACATGCCTGTGACTGTGACTCAGGCAGGAAGCCAGTTGTGGCTTTCAGTTCACCACAAAAATGAAACCCTTGTAGGATAATGGAATAAATTTCAGGGGACTTTAAGCTAAGCAGTGATTCCCAGATAAATAAACTTTTTAAATGTTTAATATACCCTTTAGCTAGGACCCAATGAGTATAATATGTCAGCTAATTCTTAATCTTATGTATGATTTGTTATTTATTTTGGTAATACCACAATGAAAAAGCTACTCCTGATGACAGGTGCAAGACTGACTGACGGCATGTAAAAAGAAAAAAAGAGACTAAGAAGCAATATTAAAGTGAATCAAAGATTTTCAAATTCATAATTGCCCTCATTCTTTACAGAATATGCTACGCAAGATTGTGAAGACATTCATCAGAGATTTTGATCCATATTTACACCCAGCGTCCTGGAGTTGCTGAAGTTTTGCTGGATTAGATGAATACACTACGGACATAAAGGGCTCGACATTGTCAGCAACAATGCTCAGCAGGCTCTGGTGTCTAAAAAAAATTCCACAATGGAATTTTTGTGGAATGATACTGAAAGGACCAATGTATGCCATGAAAATACTCCTCACACCAATATGCCACCAATACCGGCTGGAAAAGTGGAAGCAAGGAAGAACAGATTGATGAACCCTAATTTTGAGCGTATGATCCAAGTGTTGGAGGCAAATTTGAGTCATAACACCTAATAAAATGTAATGTCCACTCGTTACAAGGTTTGGTTTGTAATGAGTGGACAGGAGTGGCCCTGGTGTGGTCTTCTGCTGCTGTAGCTCATCTGCATTAAAGCTCGACATGCACCTTCAGATTTCTTTTCAGTTTACCTTGACTCTTATGAGAGGTTATTTGAGATTTCCCTTTAGCCTCAATACAGCATTTAAGTCTTGATGTTTCCCCTCCTTTATGGACCATTCTCTTTAGATGTTGGGGATGGTTTTGCATAAAACTCTTTGCAGACAGCATAGTGTTTTTTATTTAATTCAGGTGAATGATTTTAATATTTCCTTTTAGATTATATTTTTCTTCTGAATGGGAAACACGGCTATATATTTTTGATAACGGCTATGTTTTAATGTAGGGCAACTTTCTTTTATGACAAATATTATCTTCCTCTTAGGTTTTATTGACAGAAGCAATTATCACCTCCTGGGAGAGCAGAAACCCAGGGGGAAGCTAAATTCTTGCATAAAAGCTTGAGAAAATTACAAACATCCAAAAACACTGATAAAAGCACATTAGTATCATAATAAGCCCAACATCTTTAGTACACAATCCGCTTCAGTGAATAAATAAATTCTAGTTGTTTATTTTCCAGAAGAAAAATAACAAAGCCTTGAATCTGCTGCTACGATATTCATGAAATTGGAAAATGATGAAATTGTACTCACTGGGACCATAAGTGTCAGAGTAAAATTGTATTGGGATTCCCTCCTTTTCTGCAATACAGTGACTTACTCTTATGAAAGAGTAAGTCTTGCATACTCTTGCAAGCTGTAATCACCTCGACTATGGCTGCTATTAGCAAAGCAGTGCATTAGGTATGGCCTCTACTGCTGTGTGTAAAATCAGACTAGACATCGTTAACGGTTTCAATCCTCCGACCTCCGATGTGCTGCATTTTCCGTAATCACAAAGGCAAACAATAAGCCTGCCTGAAGCTTGGGAGCAGTCTTCAGGGACTGAATCCCACCTAATAGTCTAATTAAAGCCATTGATTGCTTATATAAGCACACATTGGCAGTGGACATTCCCTGCTTACAATCACCCACAGGAGTAGTAATTAGCACAAATCCTGAGGTATGGTAAACCCAGTAACTGCTTCTCCCACCTCATTAGCTGGGCAGTGGTATGGTTTTGTTTATTGATGCCGTTTCCCCCCCTGTATGACCTTTTCAAGCGATTCCTGTTGTGCTCCATGCACTGTAACTCTCCTGCTACTGTTATTATCGCTCCAGTGCATCTGTGTTCAATCACTGTTTATATCTCTGTACTTTTTTTTCCTCCCTCCCCAAACAGCCACAATGCTTCAGATGATTTCAAAAGATTAGCCTGGATGCTCTGATGAATGCCTTTGAGAGCCGTCTGAGTCTGATGGCCTCCAGTGACGTCCTTTGTCAAGATCACTAGAGGTTACACATTTTACCTCCCCAGGTTTTCTTTGGCATGGCTTTGCATCCCGCTGTTTGTAAGTTTTTATTTTTCAGAAAGAAACAAAGAGAAATCGAAGACTGACTGTTGACAGCATCTCTTCCGGGGTGATATGCTGTCCGTCTGAGCATTCGTATCTGACAGTCAGTTTTATCTCGTGCAATTTATAAGGAGCAGACATAAAATATGTATTACTTTTTTTAGTTATTCAAACATATGTTACTGTTGTCATTATTATTGCGTGCTAAATCATTTTCTGTGAAATCCAAACACGATTGAACTGATTCTCAGACCGATAAGAGAACTGTTAGCACGGATTAGTTTCTGATTTCAATTTCTCTTTAAATACCTTATTACTACTGGAATAGTGCAGCATATACTTAATTAAATTTGCTTTTAGGAATACTTACTACTATAAGAAAATGTAATGAAGACACAATTTGTCATTATGTGTCTGATGATGGTTGTCATCTGAACTTGAATCTAAACAAGGCAAAGGAATTTATTGTAGATGTCAAGAGAAACAAGTTTTAGGTAAAACCCTATTTCCATCATGGGAAGAAGTGAACTTGATGGAGGAATTTTAATATCTTGGTGCTCAGCTGGACAACAGACGAGACTGGAGTCGTCTGGAATAAGTGACATAGGAGACTGAACTTCTTGAAGGAGCTAAGGTCCTTCAGTATTTGCAGAAAGATGCTATATATTTTTTATAAGTCTCCTGCTGAGAGTCTCATCTCCTCTGCCATCGTCTGTAGGGGTAACGGCATCAGAACCAAGAAATTAAAACGGTTAAACAACCTCATAGAGAAGGCTGGTTCTGTTCTGGGGAATACATCTAGAGATTATGATACACAGAAGGATTCATCATAAAGTCAAGAAAATTGCATACGACACTGAATAAATGTCTCACAAAGAGACATTTACGAATGCTCTTTGTGAGACATTTATTCAGAAAAGTGTCTTGGGTCAGAGGCTTCAACCGAACCGCTGTATTCCAGACCGCTGCAAGAAATTCTTCCCACACACAACGATTAGCATCTACTACTTCTTGACCACATTCAATTTGTCTTTGGGAACAATAAAGTATTTATGAATCAAATTTAACATGTTTTTGAAACTTTTGTGTAAATTCCATAATGTATAACTGCATTTATTACTAAAGGCTGTCATAGAATCATATTCTTAGGAGGGACCATGCCACCTTGAGAATAACTAAGCTATAAATACCTAAGAATTGAAAAAAAAACAACAACAATAAAGTATGTATATTCTTGATAGAGTTAAAATGTGATTGGACTGAATAACCTATTCACATTTTTATATAAACACAATGTCTTTTGGGGAGGTTCTGGAGACAGCTTACGTAATAAATTGGCACCACAGGAATAAACTGAACTAAATTGATTTTTTTAACACCCTCACCTGTGTGTTCAGTCTCTCTCACCATCTATTCATAAATAAACACGTATTGTTTATTTTGATCCACTTACATGGTTGTTTATCGTTATATGTGTTTTTAAGAGGAACCACCAGCAGAACAAAAAGAACAGATTTATTTGCATAATGCACCAAAATTGATTTTTCCCTTTTCTGAATTTATCTCTTAAAATAAGAAAAGCATCAAGGATTAAGCCTCTGTTAAACAAAATAATAAATCTGCCAAGAAAAAATGCATTCGTTGATGAAATGTGGCGACAAAGGTCAACCAGATTATGGTGATGTCATCGTGGTTGACTGCAGGTCACTGTGTTTTTGGGGTTTTTTTTGCAAGATTGAGCATACAAATACTAATAAACAAACCTTCCTGATTTAATATAACTCAAAGACATCACAAAAGGCAATAGTACTGAGAAAAATTCTTGTAGCGGTAAAACAATACAAGAGCTGTAAAGGCTGGTTGGTATACTTCAGTTTTGATTCGTGACCAATAAAGTAGTTATGCGAATAACAGACCTAATGTAAGTATCCACAAAAAACAATTCACAGTTTTCATCTCTGTTCTGGCAACAGGGCTCCAAAATACAAAACATGCAAAACATCCGTGGTAGATTTAGCCTCTCCTTCACTTCAATACATTTCACGGAATAATCATTTGGCAGATCCAATTCAGCTCACCTTGTCCAAAAAGAGGTTGCACACTGAATAGAGAGATTTTCTTCCTCTTTTTATAGCTCGCATGTCCCCACCCAGAGAGAGCGCGACGGAGAAAGGAGGGAGTTTGTGTACACTGGCAGAGAAAAGACCTGCATTATGGTTGAGCTGGGCACTAAGCTGCACCCAGGTGTTCTCCTCTTTCCAGGTGGCCATGTAATACTCTTGCCGACCCAGATCACGGCAATCATGGAGCTGGCGGAGATGGCTTGCTGCCGACACCAGCGGAGCGGCCGGGTAATATGCCAAGTTGGCACCGGGCATGCTTGAAAAGCAGGCGGGTAAACAAGCGTAGAGTGCCCAACATTCCTGGAGAGGAAACGTGGTGAAGAACTTTTCATTTTCTTCATTCAAAATCGACGAAAATGTCACAGATGGAGATGCACCGTTAAGAGATTTTGTGGTTATCTGCTGATTTTGTAAAGCTCTCATCTAATACAAATTTTAGCTGAATCAGATTTGTTTTGATTTGAAGCTCAAAATAAATCGTTCTGACAAAAAAATGTGGAATTCAAATTGATGAAATAAACAGACCTCTAACCGCTAAAGATTAACATCATTTTCTTGTTTAGCCTTTTTTAAAGCAGACAGAATCTGCCTCGTCAAAAGGGACACAATAAATTTGCTCAAGTGGCCTGAAGGGCATACATCTGTAGAAAAGTACAGTTTCCTTTTGAATACCTTCAGACTTTACTTTTAAACAGCTTATCAAAACTGAAGATGATAATTCAAGTCTTCTTAAGCTCTGTCACAACTGTCCTACGACGGCATAATGGTGTCAGTACAACCTGCCAAAGCATTTGTATGATATGTTCACCATCTGAATCAGGTTTTAAGATTTTGACGTGCTGATTGCAGATCATGGCCAGTCAATTGTAATGATTCTTTGTGCATCTCTTCCTAAAGTTGCTGTTTTTAAAAAGTAAAGTTAAGGCATTTTCTCTTTTCCTAGGTTATTAACTGGCCTTTGAAGGTGGCCTATTGCACATTTCTCAGACATAATGGTATTCCACAGTGCAATCAAGTAACCATCTTACCTTAAGTTGTTTAAAATACGCTGTATATTACTGTATATGAAGTATGACTAAAAAGAAATTTAAATCCTCAAAACTGTGCATCTGTCTCTTTAAAAACTCCTGCTCTTGTTATGATTACTGTGATTTTCTACCAGCTGTTTGAATTATATCCCTATTTCAATTAATTTATTTTTAGTTATATTCCCTTTTGTGGATAATTTATTCCTCTTACTCCTTCAAAACAACATTAACTCTGTTAGTGGCACAATTATGTAAATCTTTCTTTTCCACGCTTAGTTTGATTTAGCTTATTTCCTTTTGTTTTCCTTATTTCTGCTTTTCTGTTTGATTATTTTTCATTGCCTCGCTTTTGTGGATAAAATCTGCCCCATCAATTAGGACAGCTCTATTTCTTCATTGATTTTGACTTAGAAATTGGAACAAGCCCAATTTAAAGTGTTTGAGAAAATACTTAACATTCTTTCAATCAAAAAAAAAAAAGGATTATTGTAGTGTATATTGTTGTGTTACTGACCTAAAATCCAAAAATACATAATCTGCAGAATGTCAGGGTGCCATATTATGTTCACATAATGTCCCCAGTTGGAGATACAATCTTTATAAGCTTATGAAGGCAGAATAATATGCAATCCCTATCTAGCCTGTAGTGTCTGGGCACTGTGTGCTCTACAGTGTAAGTAGCTCGGCTGGCAGGCAGCCACAGACGAACGCTTGTGTTTCTGCTTGCCATCCTCTCATTTGACTGCATGGTAATTACCGTCTCAATGCGGTAAGAAAAAGCAGCTTTTGGTAGGAGGATTGAAAGAGAAAAGAGAAAAATGTGAGGGTGTGTGGCTTAGCAGCTTAATGAACATGTCAAATATATTTAAACAAATTGATTACCAAATCCGTACACATTCTGCTGGATCATGCACGCTCCAAAAACACTGTAGTGGCAGACTGGGAATGAGAATGGAGTGGAAAAACAGGAAAATTGGTGAAATACCAAAAATGACAGTGGGAAAAAATAACTCTTCAGCCTTAGTGCAGATGATGTCAATCAACTCTGTGCTCGCCAAATCAGTCCTGGCTGTCAATCGTTTTTTTTTTACATGTCAACCCATATAAAAATAGACAGACCTATGTAAACGTTAGTATCCATAAAATAGTTCAGATTTGCAGAACATACATCTCTAAAACATATAAATAAGCAAGATGTATTTGCTAACTTATTTGACATTTATCACATTAACATTATATTCACCAGAATAAGTATTTTATTTATTTTTTTTTAACTTTAGCCAAATATTCACAAGATTTCTGTAAGAATGGATGGACTTTTGCTCTACCCTTGGGCTAAGGTGTCCTATTAACTCAAGCTGCTCATGATATTAGACCTCATATGTAATACTAAACATTTTCACAATTCATGACTAAACACTTACCCTGAATGAGTGCACATGGATTTTTTTCGCTTCAAGGGAAGAATGTCAATCAGCACATTTGACATTTCCCCATAAACCTCACTTAGGCCGTAGGCAGGTGTCTCCAGTTTTGTTTATAGCCTCGAGGAATGATTATTGCCGGTTGGCTGTCATGAAATAATCCCCTTTCTCATAAGTTTGGTAATGTTGCAAACTCTTCCCAGCCAAGTTTAGAGGATTCATTTCTTTCGGACGCGCTCATGAAAGTGCAGCTCAGTTCAGAAATTTACATTCACTTGAAATGTTAGGCTTGTATACGTTTACTGATGCATTCTTTTTGTATCATGGTAAACATTTAATTAATTTTAAAAACAAGAACTAGGTGCACCAATTCATTGGAACAGAGAAAATAACGATCACTCCAAATGCACATCCAAATTGGTTCGAGAATAACTACACAACAGGCTAATTTCAAAACCTTGTTCAAGGCTGCAAAAACCTTGCCAGTTTCTTGTTTTTCTTTTGGAACTTTCTCAAGAAAATTTTAGTAAATATTAGAGGGGTTAAATAAAATCCCTAATAAAATTCAAACTTGTGTATCCAGTTCTTGTTTTTAACAATCATTTCAGTTATATGTAGTGCAATTGCTGTTGGCAACAAGGTGATGGCAAAAACAGGAGAAACTCTTCTTTTCACCTGTAAACCATGAATGCATTACAACTGAGATTTTTTGTGAAAATCTGTAAATATGATGAGCTTTAGCAAAGGGAAAACAGGTTTTTCAGGCAAACCTGCTGTTTTTCACCTTAGTTAGTAAAACGAGCTCAAACTGACCTTGGTATGAGTTTCATGTTTGAATGCAATATGCAAAAACTCAAAACGAGTGAAAACAATTGCTGAAAGCAATGTTCTGAATTAAATGTGCGTGCAAAAATGATGATCAGTATCATTTAAATGCGGCAGCATCACAACATTAGTCATTACATCCTCCTCTTTTAAGCATGTTAAAAGATAACTGCTTGTCAGTGTGGTGATTTGAGGCTGATGGACATGTCTCCGTCTTGTTGTGACACATTACCCCAACAAGATTGTGACTAACCATCATGGATCACTGGAGTGCTAATGTGCTAGCTCCTTGCACAGGGGATGACACTCTTTTCCTAAAGGTTAAAGCCCAATTAAGCCAAACGTGTGGAATTGAACCAGCTCAGCGGCGAAAGCTGGAAAAATGCCCCAGCTTCTCATTGCTTATTCTGAATGGTACACAGCCATTATTCTTGCAGTCATTGCTAAGCAAGATGTCAATAGTTTATTGAAAGATGTAGACATAGTAAGAGAGATGGATGCATAAGCGAGGGGAAGCGGAAGAAATGACTGTAACCTGAATTCACAAGTTCTGATCCCGTCTATGCGGGTCAAAGCTTCATGTTTCTGCAAATGTGACAACCTCTGAGAATGAGTTTCAACACCGTGCCTTCATTTGTTTCTAATTGGTTGATAATGTACCAGACACCCACATCTGTCTCGACCTGATTTTTTACCTTCCACTTTCTAACTATCTTGTGCAGTGAGCTATAAATCTGTCAGTCTCGGGAAATGTCTAATCTGTGTCCACTTGTGTGAACATTTAGCAGCACCACGTGCCATTGGGTGAAATGACTGACTGCTTTCTCAGGTCTCTCTGTCTTCCTCTCACCTTCTCGCTCCTGCTGCTCTGTCTGTTTTCTCTCACAGCAAATGTTTCTTTTGTCTAAGGACCCATTCCATATGTTTGCAATCACTCCGGCTCCCTTGCCTGCACAGATCATTTAGCAGGCTCCCTCATACATTTCAATTAGACCCACCTAGCACGGGCATAGACACAGGAAAGCAATATTGATTTCCTGATATCCTCTGCGTGGGAAGGCCAAAATTATCGCTTGATATTTGATATTCCTCGTACAGGAAGAATATCAAAGATCCATAACAATTTACTTGTTTTGGCTACCATATGTGTGATATCCTACCAGGTTGTTGGTGTATAACTAATTAAAACATGCAGAACAGATGTATGTCAAGAAATGATACAGTTCTGTCTTCATAATGAGTAATGGTAGCAATAAGAAGGAGACGTATCTTTGGAAAGTTGTCAAGGGGAGCCGTTAAGTGTCAAAATTCACCAAGCATTGTCTGCATCTTAAAATGTACTTATTATTCCATTATTGTCAGGTCGGCTTGGCTGAATGGCTGTTTCTGAGGGGGAGCAGCCACTGCCTGTTAGCTGTCACTCAGTCTGCACCACCTCATCCATTCTCTTGACACTCTGCCGAGTCCCAGAGAGGGCGATCACTCAAAGTTCAGCGGACAGGGATGTTTCATCAAAGGGCTGATGAGACTTTGGGATGCTGGGACAAAGAGCTATATTCTACAGCTATATTTCAGCTGGTCTTTAACCTAAGCTGGCAACAGTGGAAGTTTTATGCAGAACAGCTTAACTGATGCTTGGCATACTGTATATTTATTTTACACTCGTGGCAGTTTTATGCAGAACAGCTTAACTGATGTGAGCTGCTGCAGAAAATATGGCTTTCACAACTTGATGTTTTGCTACCTTGAGGTTATACCACCACCCAGAAATGCTCTACTGGGGTGTTTTAGTTACTATGGAGGCCTCTGTAGTACAGTGAAATCTTTGTCACGTTGAAATAACATTTTGAGACAATTTTTGGTTTGGCACGATGCATTTTTCTGGATAAAGTAGCAATGAGAAGATGGCTACACTGTGGTTAGTGGGGGTGTTGAGAGAGGTAGAGTGTACAGCCCGATCCGGTGGGGCATACAATCCGGAGACGTGGTTCTCCCTTTCAGTGCTCATTGTAAGGCTGAGCCATATGTATTTATCCATTTATAGGCTTAAGCTACTGGAAGACAAACTGACCACTTTTTTTCTTCTTCTGTTCTCCAATTTACATTGTTTGCTGTTATTTCAATCGTAATCTTTATGTTTTCTCTCAATCTTTTTTGTCTCCATGGAACCTACATCTGGTCTGGCATTCAGTTTGGCTGTGGTGCCTTCCTGGAAGAGGACATCCGCTGAGATAATGCTGCCAACAACTAAACAATCTCTCCCTCCCGCTATTACCATTTTTCTGTTTTTATTAACATAGAAAATACTCCTACATCAGCTCTTCTGTTTCTTTTTTGTGCATCAAACCGCAGTCAGTCATGGAAGATCACAGCTTGCACTGAGCCAGGTTCTGCTGGAGGATTCCTCCTGTTCAAAAGGGAGATTTTTCTCGCCTCTATCACAACATGCATGCTCAGCAGAAGGAATTGATGTAAAGTCAATGAAACAACACAAATGATTGCTTACCATCACCACAAGTTTTGTGGTATTTTACTGATGGTGTTCAAACAGGTTTATAAGTCATGATTGGCGTTTAAATGAGCTGTAAATGGTGAGCCTGCAGAGGCTATACTTTATGTAATATCATACTATATGGAATCCAAAATTTTATTTGGTCATTTTACAACAAAACTGATACTTCCAGTTAAGAATATGAAGACAGACCACTCATCGTTCACTCCATCCGTTTACCCAAAGCTCAAGACTTTTCCCCCTCTCCAGTTTAATTTGTAATGCGAGGTCTCCATATGTGTCCCACTGTAACAACCATTCTATGGTGCATAATTCTTAGACTAGACTAGGGTGTATTTATATTCTCAGTTGCCTGGGGAAAGGTTGCTCTTCTGCTTTTCTTTACATAATACACTGCAGAGGATGTATCACAGACATCAAATGTGTGCTTTCAAATGTGCTATTTACTCATGTCTTTTACAAAGATCTACTCACAGGTGTTAGTTCAGTCACTGCTGAAGCACAAGTTGAGAAGGCTCTGTGACCGCAGCTGCTGCCATCTGCGTCCCAACAACAAACCTCCCTCAGAGTCGCATGCCTCTCTCTCTGCTATTGTCATTCTGAATGCGACTCATTTTTGGACATCCAGCACAACTGAAGTACCATAGATTTTATACTACATCGACGGAAGCTTCTGTGGCTCTACATCTAGTACTGATGTACTCATTGGAGAGCTGTACTTACAGTACTTGTACAGCTAAAATGATCTACAATGATTACTGAGAGTATTTTTCTTGTTAGCCATGCATTACACCTTGCTTTTTTAATTTCTACCCATCCATCCAAGCGTTTCTGTTTATCTGAGATCAAGTCTTGCAGGTAGTCTGTCACTAGCAACAATGTCGATCTCATTCATATAGATTCCGAGTCATTCCAAGGCCAGTAGCCATATACCTGGGACGGCTTTTAAGACGCCTTTGACATATGGTGCATCTTCCAAAAAAACAGAAGGTAACATAATTGCTTGATTGATTGACTATAATGTGATTCAAAGATTGTTAGTTTAGCTTAGTGACTTTGTTTAAAGTCAGTTAAACATTATTTTTTGCACTACTCAAAGCAACAAACAGTAAATACAAAGAAATTTAGCAGAAATCCTTTCCGAACTGTCTAGAAAGTATCATCACACAAATGTCTATTAGTCAGTAAATGTAAGATTATTTATTTATCTATATTTTATCACTGGATGTCAATTATCTATTGTCTGCTTATTCTTGCGGGGTCAAGGCACTGCTACCTATCTCCTGGAGTCACAGGTTGAAGGTTGGGGTACATCCTGCACAGGTTGCCAGATCATCACGGGGCAACTATGTCAAGTATAATTTAGAGTAAGTCATTTGCAAAGCTGTAGAAATAGATTGGGTTTTCATCCAAAGCCCCCTTTGTTCTTTTGTGAATGAAACAATAAGGCACTGAAGATGTAACAAGAGTAATTGTGAGCAACTCACGAGCATTTAATTCTTCTATGGGGGAAATCCGTGGCTAATTTTGACTAATTATTCCAATCAACTTCATGGCATGGATTGCCCTCTCGTAAAGAGGGATGTCAAGCCTTGTGGTCTATGCTGAAGGTTGGTTGTATGGGCAGCATTCATGTAGCCTGATGTTTCTAGTAATTATCTTCATAAAGATGGGAGGCCCTTCAATCACAGTGATGTTTGACTAAACCTAATGGCTCCATTTCTCTACGGGGTGAAATGGATGAAAGAAATCGCATCATGTTTCTCTAGTTGTTTTGGGACACAAGGTGACCTCAGATTAAATGAATTTTTTTTTGAGCAGACACTGAATATATTAAAGTGATAATCCTCAATGATTTATACTAAATCATGGAAGCATTACATGTTCTGAATACATCTTGCAGTTCACCTGAATTTTAGGAAACATTTTCTCTCACACAGCTGTAGCTACAAGTAAAAATTCTGCTTCTGTCACAAGATAGTCTCACATGGAGGCGGTGTCGTGCCTCCCAGCGTAATGACAGTCTTAATGGAAAATAAAACTGGCTCTCTGGGGAGTGTGATGGTCAGGCTGGCCATTACAGAGTCACTCAATAGCAGCTGATTGACTCGCTCCCCTGCTCCGATATAAGCCTGTTAAGCTGCTACTCAGTGTCAAAGCAGCGCTCTGCGCACTCGCAGCATTGCTGCTCCGTGCTGTTAAAGGCTACTGGATAAAGTGCTTACCCTGACTTAGTAAAGCGTAAGCAACCAAGGGGCCTCAGTCATGATCAGGGTGAATTTCCATCTAAAAAAGCTGTTGTTTTTTTTTGTTTGTTTTTTTAAAATCGTCAGTCAGGGTATAAAAGTTGATCCTCCTAATTAGAAAAACGTACAACAATACTAGGACTGATTATTTTGTCAAGTGAAATATAGTTATTGGGTAAAGTAAAATCTTGCCTGACCACCGGTTAAGCTGACAGCCTTTAATGATTGCTGGTTCATAACTTAACACATTTTAAATTGTTGATTGTATACACACAAGATTAGCTGAAGGCTGAGAAAGAAGGCAAACATCAGCTATTTTTTTTTTTTGGAACTTTTTTCACCTTTGGAAGCTTCAGTCACATTACAACCACAAAGCAATCCCCTAACACATCCCTAAATTAAATCCTGGGCAGCAAATTCCCTAAATAACTTATCTAATTACTAAATAGAGTTCATTTGTGCGTAATTTAATCTCAGTATGTATTTAAATGTTCTGTAAAGACTTCTGTTAGAGAATACCGGTGAGTTAACCTCATGGAGATCAAGTGACAACTTGATCAAGAATCAAGTTGTCAGTTAGGTTAGGTCAGTGGTTCTCAAACATTTTCTGGTCCCCCCCTATGAATTGCAATAAAATCACCCCTCCCCCAATAATAATAATAATAATAATATCGTTCAACCAGACATAAACCTATACGTATATTTTTTTTCAAACTCCACTGAAGTTTATTTCACACTTCAGGTTGCAACAAAACAAATTACAAACCATCTTTACAGTGAAACAATTTTGTGTAACTGCTTTTTGGTTTTCCTGCAATGGCACTGCGCCCCAGACATTGGGAACCACTGGGTTAGGTTACAGCAAAATAACCCAAACTTTGTGACATCATTCAATTTAAAAATTTAAAGAGAACGATGACACAACTGCAAACCTCCCTAGACATTACCAAACACCGAAAGCCATGAATAAGTTTTTTCTCACCAGGGAAAGAGAAGCTAGCTAGAGTTGATGGTCAGGTGGATGAAGCCAAATAAAAGGAGGACACACTGTGAAATGAATCCAGTTTGAGGCTTGGAATGGCTTGAGAGATAGGGAAGGGGTTTACCTTCCAGCAGGACAATGAGAATAAACATACAACCAGAGCTACAATGGAATCATTTAGAGCAAAGTATTTATCGTAAATGTCTTAGCATTTCCCAGTGAAATACGTCCAAGCTTGTGGTTGTAATGGGACAAGCATGGTGTGTTCATAAGGTGAGTACTTGCTAGAAAATCAATGCGAGATTGATGTTATGTTGCACTGTAAAATTTAAAGGTTTGATCATAAAATGGTGCATACTCTCAGGAGATAGGAATACTAAAACATGAGAACGGTGCTTGACTTGTACTGAAAGGTTGAATGCAGACAGAGTGAACTGTATTGATATTTTCATAACAAACGGATAATACTTTTTTTTTTGGCATTATTTTGGTACATGTTTTAAATGCACAAAGGTTGCATTTAAATCATCTACTTTTGCATTTATTGCACATATTTTTGTCCTTGCACTTGTTACTGTTAGCTAAATAGATGCTGGTCACTGTCTCAGTGCTCTGTCTTGGTGACGAGTTGTTTCTTCCTGTAAAAATTGCTGACCGTAAGCTCTTTCCAAGTAACATACCATCCGCAGCAAAAATGTTGATAACGCGGTATTCGGAGGTCTATGTCTGAAAATACAACCATGCTGTCAATGCACTAACAATTACATCATATTTTGACTTAACTAGGGTGCACACAATGTCATTTCCAGGGTGTTTTGTGAAAGCTACCTACATTTTTTTTTTCTTTACATAAGCTCACTGGACTGGCTGCAACCATGATGTATAACGTCAAGAGAGATCTCTCACTCTTTATGTACCGCGCAAAATAATATGTTGACCCTCAAAGAGACTTTTGGAAACGGCTGTTCACAAATGCTTTAATGTTAAGTAAAAGCTGCAAAGTGGACAGAAAAAAATAGATAAATCCACATAACACGCAGAGAAAAAAGCAGCACACATTCCATCATTCCCTCACTCCATCCCCTCTCTTCCTTCAACCTCAGGGAATCTGATAACCTCCTGATGTGAAGCCCAGAAACAGTAATCCAATAGCCAGTCAACTCATATTTCCCATGCGAGACAGCCATGGCTTAAACTTTAGATTCTTTAGCGACTACACCGCTGAGGGTGAAGATGGCTGCAGGGCATCGAGGGAGAGAGACCAGGAGATGGATGGACAGATCCAGAGACAAATGGAGACCCACATGTAGCCACATAGCCATGCCATTCGTTATTATTTAAAGTCCAACCTAGAAGTAGATCACGTAAGTGTAGTTCAATTCGAGTTAAATGAGGACAGAGATTGGAGGAGAATCTTATCAGTTTGAAGCAGGCTGCGCCATGAATCTTACTTATTCTTACTAAGTGTTGGGCTAGCCCAAAAGCCTGAACTGGCTAATGATACATAATCATATCAGGAAACTGAGCTTGATCTATGACGGTGGTGCATGAGGTTAGTGAGGGAGAAAGTGCAAAAGAAGCAAAATACAATGAGATAGTGGGATATAGAGAGAGAAAACAGTGAGAAGCAAGGGGATCTAATTTGTGTAACTGCTTTAAGGATGTGATGCAGTCTAGAGAAACTAGACTGTATCACTAAACCTGGTTTTTGAAGAAAATGCAGCAGAAGTTGTTGTCCATCATCCACATTTAATTGCCTATAGGAAGTGACAAAGGCCGTATTTAAGCATGCCATTTTGCTTCTGCCACCTGAAAATCTACATCGATGATAGTTTATGAACTTTAACGCCTTGATTCAAAAGCCAAATGGGAGACACATTGTTAAACGGATTCTCATTACCCTGACATTTGTCACAATGCTGAGTCTCATGACAAACATTTCTTCATTCTCTTCGTTTCACCTATGAGTCTCCAGCCTTTACGCCATCTCCTCGAGCCCAAGTTACATCTGTGTCCACTATTTTTGGTCAGAATAAGTGAGTCCTCCACTTCAATACAATTGTGATAATGTTGGCTAACATCACTACATCATCTCTCTAGTAAGCAGAGACAATGCTGCTGCTTTGGGATCCCGAAGGTCAGAATGATGTCTGAGTTTCTGTCCTTCACCTATTCTATTGCCTTGGTGACCAAAATTCCCATAAGCGGAAAATGATAGATGGGTCAGGTTCTGACTGTTAAAAGATTTTACATCTTGTTCACCAATGTCAGATTATTTAGGCAACTTATACTTAGCTTCAACTTTCACTGTACTCCACTTCGATGACGTGCTGGCTGCCTTCCAAACTTTTCTGGTTTAGGTTAGAATTACCGAAAGTAATGAAAGTCATATTTTTTAAGTATGTCTCACAGACTCAAACTGTTTAAACCAGGATGTTAATCTGTCTTAGACAAACTTTGGAATCACCATTTGCCAAGCTGTGCTAAATGTAAACTTCACAATAATGGAGGAGCTGCTTGTGGGCAACATGACCAAAACGTTTTGAATTTAGTTCCTAAAACTAACTAAGAATTAGAAGATTTTTAATGTTGCAATTTCGATGTTCCTGAGGAATTAGTTTTAGTATTGGTGATTCACTCCCAACATAATAAAAGTTATTTTGTCCATGACTCATGTGGGACTAATGCAGTGTACAGGCGTCTTTACCACTCTGAGTTTAAATAACATTAGTGCGAAATTTTCTTTCAGCCCACACCAGCCTCTCACTTCATCTGTTTCTCACATAGTCTCAATGTCTAAATGGTCAGTAGTTTCTGTATCCAACTACGTGCCTAATTTCTTCGCTCTAAGTAGATTGTGCTATTGTAATTGTGTTCATAGGGTTTTAGTCTTAAATGAAAGTTAAATGGGCATATTGACAGGGTAAACTCTTTTTTTCTGACAGAGTATATATAATGCGGGTAAATAATCCAATTATGCTAAAAGTGCCTTGTAGCTTATTAACTCAAGAGCAATTTAAATACTTTTGACAGACTGTGGGAACAAGTGTTTGATATTTTCTGGTAGTGATGTCACCTGCTGAAAGACATACTTATGAAAATAATGCAACCTAAACATTTTCTTTGTTTTAGGGACTTTTCGACCAAGTCCACCAAGAGTCACATACATGTTTCCACCTCAATCATATTTTGTTACAGTTTGAGCCCTAGTGAAATGTGGTAGACTACTTCTGAACATATTTGATTGAGTATAATTGTAAAGTAGGTTAAAATAACAAACAAATCACTCTACCACAATTAAGTACTACTTTGTGTAATTCAATCCCTTAAAATGCCAATGAAATGCAAAAAAACAACAACCCCTGAATACATTTATCTGTATGCATAAGAGCATCTCCACAAAACTTACTGCATGCTGCCACATATACATTTAAATTAAGAGGAAAATATACGAGTTGAACATAACAAAAAGAGAAAAATAATAATAACTGTGGATGCAAAAGACTTGAAAGGCAGAACTCTCTCTTGGAAATAAATTGATTCACACTGGAGGAGGACTAAGTAAACAAGCTCCCATTTTCCAATGAGAATAACCAAGAGCGAGCATGTGAAAGCGTGCACGTGAGAGGTTCAACAAAGCCTGGTGGTGAGCAGGAGAAGAGAGCCAGGAGTGTGGGAGGTAATGCATCACACAATAGTTGAGGAAATGCACTGGCAACATAAAAAAGGGAACTAAGTGTAATTTACACATGAATAAATATGCTGAAGGCTAAAACTGATCATTAGTGTTCTCTGGAAAAAAAAGAAAAGAAAAAAGACTTAAGGCCCGGCAATTTGATGAGTGAAATTAAAACACTGAAGGATATTTTTACTGTTAACGATGAGACCATCTTACTACCTCTTGACTGTCTTTTATTTTTACAAGCATGATGTCATCTCCAGTATAATTAGACCTTTGTCGTCCTCTCTTCTTTCCGCTGCCTTAATGCAAGTTAGAGAAACAACGTATTTTCTCTTCAAAATGTAGCAAGGGTTCTTTGCAGCAAAACCGAGCAGGACTTTAATGCTCCTGGGCTCTTGTTTCACAGAGAGCGATGTAAGGCCAGGGAAGAAGAGGTTGTCTACCCCGCTGCTGCTGCCGAGGAGCGAAGCAGCCCGTCTCTTAATTGGCGCTCTGATCGCGGAGGGATCTGGGTTGCGGGACCTGCTGCTCACAGAAGCACCATCATCCCGGGTACGCGAGGGAGGGTTACTCCTGTCTGTTTTGATTAATGCTCTCTCTATCTGACCCCACCCAGGAGCCCTGACAGGCACCTTACTGGAAAAAGCAGCAGCACCAATACAAAGCGCGCACACTTCCAAGACAAGCAGGCATGATTACATGTTGTGCGTCTGTGTGGATGGATGTGCTTGGGTTTAATAAGTAGGCTTTTTTTTGTTGTTTGTTTGTTTGTTTTTAAACAAGAAACTTGGTAGAGTCTCTAATTTGAAGGAAGAGCAGCTTTGTTGACTGGTGCAAACACAAGCACAAACTCATGTACTCTTGTTTACATTCATCATCTTGAAATACTCAAATGAATTATACACAGCCTGAAGCGCACATGTAGCGAAACAAGCCCCTGCACCGCATATTCCCAGTGCAGACTTATTTAGTCGCTGGTCAGCACCATGCCTGCGTGTTCTTATTTAATCTTAGGCTCCAGAAATAAATCTGATTCCGACACGCTGAAGCGGTGAAGTTTGGTCTTCTGCAAGCATGAGACTGTATGAGAGTCGGGTTGTCAGAGGGTCCCCTGTTTCTACAATGGGATGTGAAAGCTATAATTGTGCCGCAAGAGCCACATTGACATTCAATTCACATGCAGCCCGCACTGTATCCCAAGTGTCCCAGACTGAGACTTTACTTAATATTGTCTAGTATACGTCACAATGTGCAAAGGCGTCTACAGTCTGTGTATCATCACTGGCGTCATCATTGCTGATGACAAAGGAGGATTGCTTTTATGCAAATGTAAGGTTTTTCTACTCCACGTAGAATTGAATTGTACCGTACATGCAGTAAAATGACTTTTTCGTAGATGAGTGAGGAAGTGTTGGGTTTCTGAAAAGTCTAGAAAAGTCAGCATCTTAAATTATTCAAAAATATTCTAAACCACGGTTCAAAGATAATTGTCCATCATCACCAGCCCTTCCATCTTTTGTTTCATCCTTCCATCCATTCATTCATGTACCAGTCAACATTTCAAGCTTTGACACATCCACCTACACTCAGGTGTATGCATCCATCCAGATAAAACATGACCAAAACAGCCAATGTCTGACATTTTCCAGTGCTGAAATTACTTCCTTATTTCAAAAAGTCCAGTAGCTATCAAAAGCTGATAAGAAAGAAGCAGTGAAAATATAACCTGGAAAAAGTTAATGTCATAAATGGAAAAAAAATGGTGCAGCAGAGGTTGCAGGAGACAAAATGGAAAAACAAGCAGAATCAGAGCTGAAGGATTATTGTACTAAGGAGTATTGAGTCAGCGATTTACAGATTACAGAAATAAATTGCTCTCTGCATTTAATCCTAAGAACTGAAAAAGGCCACAAGTTGGTCAGCTACTAGCAATAGCATTCGGGGCTGAAAGTGGGCCCTCTATATTTATTGGTCAAACAATTTAACAGCTAAAAAGAAACCTTTTCTGAAAATCAAAACATATTGCATGTGTAAAGGATCCCTGAAATGCCATTAATTGCAAGGAGGAATATGATTTTGTATATCAATTTATGAAGACTTTATTGTTTCAGAACTTCATCCAGTGTAAACACAGCAGATCACAGGTACAAAAATAGAACAGGAGTAGTTTAAAGGAGAGGTTCTGTGCTTTTTAATCTGCAAAGTTACAACTATTACATGAAAAGAGCTCTAGAGTCCTCAGGTATGGTAGAAGAGACTGAATTGGCCTTGAGACATTGACATAATTTGCACTTATTAAACACAACTTCTATTCATGTACAGCCTTCATTTATAACAGTGTATGCACCTCCGTCCTTCCATCCTTTCACTGCTAATTATACAGAAGATGGATTACAACACAAGCACACTCATGCTTCTCAGAAATTACGCAGACACATATAATTTGCCTGTTTTTTATTTAAATTTTTTTTATCTTAGAAACAAGCAGTTACTTGGTTTAATCATTTATAAGATTTAGTCTCAATGAAACCCATCTTTAAATCAGGATGGTAGCATTTTCTGAAAACAGAAAGGATAAATATAGTACAGTTTTATTTGATTTTTAAAATAAAAAAAAAAAGTTATTTTTTTTTCTGTCATTACATTTATCATATAGAAATTATTATTATTTGCTCAAGTCTGATGTATCCTTTCGAAAACTCTTCAAACGCACTCTTGCTGAATGGTGGAAGTTAAATCAAACAGGCAAATTAAAATGCACCCTGGTGTCTTGTTGCTTTTGCCAGGCTCCGCTGTTGGCACCCTTTCCTTCCATCCACCACTTCACACCAGCACTGCTCTTCACACTAATGCGGTTATTTGAAAATTACCAGAAAATTGACAGAAAAATGGCGGATGGTTGGGGGTAAAATGAAGAGGGGAAATAGACTTTGTAAATAAAAGGAAAGTGTAAAGGGAGCCAAGGACTTGACTGTGAATGTTGGCAACCCTTGAGAAGCTTTCTTTCTTTTTTTGAACAAATCCTCAAGTCATGTTGCCATAGTTACTATAAAAGGGTGAAGGAGTGGGGTGGATTTGGGGTGTGGGGGGGAATCAACACAGAAAGACCTCATTTGAAACCTTGATCCTGGAAAGCCAGCTATCGTAAACCCGGTACTTTTGATGCCCAAGGCTAAAATGACATGCAAGATGACTTTGTGTGCAGACTTGTTTATCACTTCCAAAGCAGGGCAGAATGTATAATGTATCATGTTTGCACAGTGCATTGGTTAATTCATGCCGTAACTAGTTTTAACAAAAAAGAAAAAAAAAGGTCTGCTCCACTGGAGATATCAAATCAAGAAATGCAAACTTTAAGTGTCCACCATATTTAGCATTCTTTCTCCTTCTGTCCTCCAACCCTTATCGCTTCTCCTTCCCTCCACATCCGCCTCTTTTTTCTCTAATCCATCCATTTCCTCCCAGATGAGGTGGTCTGGCCCTGGCCTTGCTATTTCATCCTTCTCTATAATCTCCGCCCCACCCTCCCCAACACACCTGATTTGAACACTTCATGAACTGGAACGTCTCAATGGCTGGTATTCCCCTTCGTGTTTGCCCTATGCGCCGTTCCAAAGCTGTCGTGGCACCTTGAGCGCATCATCAGTCTCAATGACCGTGAAGACTGGAGGCATATGCATGTGAGCGCACAATGACAGACTGAAAAAAAAAAACATTGTGTAGGCTCCCATCCTCTCTCTCTCTCTCTCTCTCTCACACACACACACACACACGCACACGCACACAAGTGGGCATACGATTTTGTCTGCGTTGCCACAGGCTCGGGTTAGTATCAAAAGTCTAGATCTTCTGTAGGCTTGTCACTTAATGACACTGTTCTATCTATCAGAAGGTGATAACTCAGATACTTACTTTCTGGGTACCAGCCACATACTGGGTGTCATGTAAATTTGTTTAAATTCTTCATTTGCCTCATCTTCTGCCTGTGGGTCCTCCAGTGTGTGTTTACTGGTTTATTCAAAGCAACCGAAGACATGTAAAAGCTGGATACTCTTTTATATGCGTATTTTGAGCATCACCTTGGGGGAAATACATCAAGTAGATTCAACAGACAGATTAAAATAACTTGCATAGAGTTTGAATTAGTGTCTCTGCAATAGTCCGAGATATACCACCTCAGGATTTCTCAGTAGTGCAGTCCTGCCAGCGACCTCTGTGCTAATTCACTGGTAAGCCATTCACCACGGACAACAGTCCCCACCGGGCTTAGCGCAGGATGCCTGCCTGTATTTTTGTCACATTGGGGCGGTTCTGAGTCATTGTTCACTCAGTCCAGGCCTGGTCTGGCCAGGGAAAGTCTGGTGATAGGATGTGCCGGAGAATTCTGCTCGCCTCGTGATCCAAGGCTTGGCCTAATTTGTAATTACCTTCTGCAGTGTTCTGGAAGACTGCAGTTAGTGCCTCTGCAAAATGTGGATTATCTAGCACACAGAGATGGCAGGGTCATGTACACACTCGCAGCCCATCCCTGGAACCGACACATTACACACAAACTAAACTTGGATAGACATTGATAGGTTTTTACAGCCTACTACTTGATTGACTGAGGCATTCATGTCCTTAATTCAATTTTCATGGCATGGTTTTGTTACACTTTTAATCAAATCTAGGAGAGCTATCTGCATTTCCAGCAAAGGAGTATACATGATTGCTTTCCATGAAAACGAACTGGTGAGAATTGAACTTGCAGGCAGGAAATGTTGCAAACGTGGCTTTGAAATAAACAGGAATGGATAATGCCACGCACAAAAATGACAGAAAAGAAAAATATCAACTGTACATCGCAATCGTATTAATTTTGTCATGTTGTAACCAAAGAATTCGATGTACTTCTGTGTAATGTGTGAAAAAACAACAACACTAAGAAAAGTGGAAGGAAAATGATTTGTGATTTTGTGCCATGCATTTGTCTATAGTCAATCAGACATAACACTTTGTAGAACCATCATCTTCGGACAACTACAAACTTAAGAATTTGCCCATTATTCTTTGCAAAAAGCTCCAGCTTTGATAACACTGTTGGAGATAATAGATCTGGATTTGATCTGAATCAGCAGTGTCCATCTCAACTCCAGATTTTGTGCTCTGTATGATTTGCATGTGTACTTCCTCCAATACAGGTAAATAATGACTCCAGTCCTAATTATGTTATAAAGGTCTATAGAGTCCTGGTAATGAGGCCAACATCTAAAATGTGCATAATGGCTGTTGGGAATTACCACATTTTTCTAATTTCCAAATGATAGACTGAACTGTGAGCCACTGAAATGTGTAAAGCTTAAGAAATCGCTTCATAACCTAAAACTTTTTTAAGCTTCTTCACAACTTTATCCCTGACATCTGTGTGTTCCTTGGTCTTCATGATGCTGTGTGGACACTATTGTTCTCTGAGACACCTTTGAGGACCTCACAGGAGAGGTATACATCTGTAAAGAGGTTTAATGAGACACAGAATGAAAATTCCTTTTTAGTGAGATTACTTTTTGTTAGTCTGTTTCATAAAATTGAAATAAAATACATTTAAGTTTGAGATTGCAACAAAACAAAATGTGGAACGTTAAAAGTATGAATGTGGTTGCAATGTACTGTATTGTAAATTTTCTGATAAACCTCCACCTAAGGAGGTGCTACGATGCAAAAAAAAGGAACACAGGAGGAAGTATGGATGAAGTGCTTCTGGCATGTAACAACTTTTTTTTCCTGGCTATTGTGGAAGAAAACTGCCCTCAAGAACATGCAGTCAGATTCATTGTATACTTGTGTGCTACATTCATCCTGAGAGCAGACCAACAACCTTACAGATGTATAAAAAAAGAGCGAAAGAAAGTCAGAAAGAGATCAACTCTGCAGCAACCAGCGGCCTTAAAACTCAACACATATCTCCAGAAAGAGCAAAAGAGAAAAAGAGGTGAAGAAAAGACCATTACTTCCTGACTGGGTCGAATTCACACATAAGAAGGAGCAAGCTGTTTTTCTTGATTCTGACACACATAGTGGCAGAGCAACATCTGACCTACCTACAATAGACATGCACACTTAGTGAGAAAGAGTCAGAAACGGAGTGGTCAGAAAGAGGAGATCTCCGGGGGCAAGGCAGGAACCAAGGCTGTTGGAATGAGTGGAGGGATTCTGCCGTCTGGCTTTGTGTCCCAAAGCTCTTTTGCTGTTTCACAGTATGATCAAAGCTTGTCCAAAGATAAATTGGCTGTGATCAAGAGTGGGGAAAAGAAACTGGTAGGATTTTTTAAATTCTTATTTAGGTTGTTTGTTTTGGAGTATATTCCTATGGCAACCAGAAGTGAAAACTCGTTTGAAATTTTCTCAGCTGTTGGTGTTTGTAAATGCATAATATCAAATTTGGCCAAACCTACAATATTCTCCAGAATGACAATAACATAAGACAAGTAATACAGCATTTAAATTATTAAAAAATGTTACAATGGCTCAACAAGTGTTGGACTTCCCTACAGTTTAGGACTGACCTACTGAGAAAGGCAGGAGTCGTAAACGAGCAACTAACCCACAAACCATTTGCAGCTTTTCTTTCACTCCTGTGCAGCTCAACTCAACTCGACTCATCTGTCATGGTTCTCATTGGAACTGCTATTGGTATTTTATTTTGAGAGATCTTTTATTTTCAAAACTATCAACGTCCACTTCCCTTATTTCTTTATTTCCAGTGAAGACACTTCACACGTCTGTTTTTATGGTCTGTCATTTTGATGCATTTGTCTTTTGTTCTCTCTACTCTCGACTCCTGAATAAAAAATTTAAACTTTATATTTTGTCAAGTTATTTTTCAGAGACAATTCTGAATTATCTTTGGGTTCGAGGCGCTCAGCCTAGGACACAAAGTAATCCAGAAAAAGATTGCTGACTTTTGATTCACAGCTTCGGCACATTGAACAATCTACTGTGTTCTGACCTCCAGCCAAGCTCTGGCTACGACTTGAAATATATTTTTGGGAGAGCATGACTAAAAGTGCTGCAGTCGATGGCCAAAATTGCATTTGAGGAAAGAAATCAAATCCAGGGAAAGTGACATTTTTGAAAGGCTTGCAGGTCATAAACATTTTAATTTGTGTTTATTCATAAGGCAATTAGATTGCCTGGTCAGTCAATCATTTCTGTGAGCCACTCTTAATGAATCCGATGTTTAGATCCCGCAACAACTGCTAATAATACCACTCAAGGGCATAATTCAATTGGATTGTGTAATTGGCACTCAGAGTGGAGACACCGGGGAGCGGACTCCCGTTGGTGCATGTTGGAATGATTGTGTGACAGAGTTGGCAGCAGGTTGCCCTTTAGCTGCAGCTTTTTGCCAGGATCCTGTCTGAGCCGTGTTCCCTCTAATGGAGGGGATGTCACAACATATAGTTTGGTGCATCATATTTTATTTTAGTCATCCTTTGGTAGACTTGGGCAGATTTTGTAAAGGAAAGGTGTGCAAACTACTAAAAACTGTTGTGGGTATAAAGAAAACAAAGTGCTTTTCATCCCATATCACAAGGCTGTGTTTGGCTTTAACAAAGGCTCATTTTGCCAGAGCGTGACACGCAATTATACAATGTAATCTTTTTCTGACTGCACAGCCGTGGCATTAGGATTAATTCGCCGCAGACAAAGCAAAGACGTGCCTCTATTCAATAAATGTGAAATGATGTCAGCTTGAGGGGTATCCAATCTGTCGGCATCCTCTCCTAACCTCACAATTATGTTAGGGTTGCTGACGCCTCTCAAGAGCGCAGAGGTGACTTTGGACATAGGGAGGTTACGGTGAGAGGTAATTGCCAAAATCCACAGTGGAATAAAATGATCTCTTTCCCACACCAATGGGAGGAAAAGACAAAGAGCCTTATGAATATTTAAATTGCAATTTTCTTCATTTTCTTCAATTTACCTTTTTTTTTTTTTGCTTTTGCACTAGGAGGAGAAACTCTGCACAAGGGTGTCACAACTCCAGAAAGTAGCTCTAGGCAGAAACCAGAATACAATGTCCAAGAAGCAGGGATTTTTTTTAAATTTTTGCTCAGTTTTAAAGCATTATTATGTTACAAATAATGAAGACTGTCCATATTTTGGTTCAGTGGGGAACATCAATTCAATTCAAGACCTTAATATTTATTACTTGTGAGCAAGATCACTTCATAGTGGGGAAGGGGTAGCACTGTGTTACTTTAGGCTTTAAACACTTTAGTTTTCTCTGGTATCGCAATAAAAATAATTTATAACCACAGTAACAGAAAGAAAATGTAAGTCTTATTACCAGTCATCATACCAGAAAGTGGCCCTTGCCTACAATATTTCCATGAGGAACTAATTTAGACAAAACTATAAACCAAGCATTGCCATGAATTAACTTAAATATTTCTCAGAAACATACAACCAATTTCAGCTGAGGTAATTTAGCATCCCACTAAAGCAATTGAACCTGTTCGAAATGGGATCCAACTCTGTAAATTACAGCATAGCTGATCCATGGTATTCTTGGGGTGATGGGTCACAATAGCTAATGTATACATATACTTGAGACCCCTTCTAAAATACTAACAACTGCCTATATTAACCATTAAACACCAAATATTCTTTATCATGCATTGAAATGCATAATAACACTATGTTGTCGCTCATGTTGTCGCTCATGGGGGAAAACTAATCAGAACCAAGGAAAATTAAAGCCACTTCTAGATTGGCTTTGCAAAAAGTCAAGTTGTATTGCACCGAGATATTTCATCTTCCCAAGCTGCATTTATTTATTTTTTTTTAATATTTTAAATGTGCTCTATGACGGCGGTTTTCAAAGTGTGAGGCGCGCCTCCCCTGGGGGGCGCCAGAGCACATTAGGGGAGGCGCGGTGCGAGGGAAAAAATAAACCGAAGAAGAAGCTATCCGCCTGCTGTCTACTGATGTGAGAGAAACAAATGGACAAATTTTTAGTAAACGTGCTCATCCCCTTCACTTCAACATATCTCTGCGAATGTGGGTTTTCCGCACTCGCAATGATAAAAAGCAAATACCGATCAAGGCTGCTGGTTGAAGATGATCTGCGGTTATACCGCTCCACAGTGCAACCCCGCATTAACCGGATTTGCGCATCAAAAGCACAAGCACATTGTTCCCACTAAAACTAAGGTGAGCTGAACAGTAATGTTGCCAATGTGTTGCCATGTTGCCAATTTAGTTAAAATCATAAATAAAATGAGTTACACATGATTCAGGACCGTGATGGAAAAAGAAAGGGTGCGCATAGCGTGCGTCAATGTTTTTTCCTTTGCCTGCGTTCTTTCATACAGCTCGCTCTTTTAGCTCGAGATAAATTGTTTAGATGAGCCACAAAAAGAGCTCCACAATTTTGCAACTGTTTAGGTTTTTGATTTATTTTTTAATTTCAAGGAAATGTGCAACATTTACAGATGTTCCAAAGATCTGATCAAAATGTTTTTGTTAAGATGTGAAAACACTGTTGGTATCAAACATTAAACTCAGAATCTCAGATGTAACGTTTGTTTGAGAAAACGGTTGAAAAATGAGTTTGGGGTTGTTCTTATCATTAGAAAAATGAAAAAAAAAGGTCGTATTTGCCATACGAAGGCCCTGATAAAATAATTAAAATGGGAGGAAATGTTTTAAAATGTTCATGTGTTAAATTTCATTCATTCAGGAGGGGGGTCTCACCCTTTCATACTTTGAAAACCCCTAAGAACTAGTTTTGCCATCTTTTTAATGAGTTATAGACATACTGTTGCTATCTAGACCTTACACACAGTTAACTTTCACCAGATAATTTTCTGTATAAAAACAACTTATGTTTTTTCCAGTTCTCTGCATAGAATTGTCTGGAAGCCTTGATGCTCACACAAAGAAACAATTGTTTTCTTTTGAGAAAAAGTACCAACTCAGCAATTACACTGCTCAAAAAAATAAAGGGAACACTCAAATAACACATCCTAGATCTGAATGAATGAAATATTCTCTTTGAATACTTTGTCCTGTACAAAGTTGAATGTGCTGACAACAAAATCATTGTTGATTGTCAATCAGCGTTGCTTCCTAAGTGGACAGTTTGATTTCACAGAAGTTTGATGTACTTGGAGTTACATTGTGTTGTTTGAGTGTTCCCTCTATTTTTTTTAGCAGTATATTTTTGCTTAAACGCAACATTTAGAATAAACTAGGCATCTCTTTTACAAGTCAACTGGCATTCAAGCTCATCATATTTAGCTCATTTGGTCCAACAACCCCATACAGGACAAATTAATAAAGATGTAGAGATTAAGCAGGATATTTGTCACTAAATAACATAATCCAAAAGTAGAAATCTTAAAGAAAGCATAATTGAACACTATTGAGCAACATTTGAGCATTCATAATGAGTTTTTCACGTCGTCATAAGGGGCTTCACATTATGTGTCTATGGCAGTCATTTCACTTAGGTTCATCAGTCCACGGCCTGATGAACCTCCATTGCAAAACCCATAATAAATTTGTCTAAAATACTAAATATGCGCCAAATGATATATTTAGTTGTATGTAAATGAAGGAAATTAGGAGCTGTGGACTTACATAAGTCCTATCTTTGCAGAAAATAAACTTCTAAAACCTTAAGTGTTGAACTTAGAAGCCGTCACAAAGCAGATGACTCAGGTCTGAACTGTACCACTTGCTAATCCATCTTTCTACAACTCCAAATCTAAGCATAATTTCCTAATTAGCCATAATACACACAATTTCCTAATTAACACTGTTGTACTTAGATTGCGCTTAGATTTCAGAGCGCTACTAATGTGTGTAATTTTTAAAATCTGTATTATCTCCACCGGGCTCTAATTATAGTGCGTGCTCATCATTACTGGAGGATAGCTGATAAGGAATTGGATTAAACCAAATATGCTGAAACCCAAAAAAAAAGTATAAAAAAAACCCAGAGCCAAATAAGAATTTCCTTCTACATAAATATTACATTACCACACAAATTGTCATGCAAAACCTTAAAATTAATCTCACTTTCTCTAGATGTAAAAGCTGCCTTATCGACAGCCTATATTAACCTTTTTTTTTACCATTCTTCCACAAAGACCAGACATGTGAAATGCATGAATAATGATAATCCCAGAAACAGTTTCTACTTCCTGAGAGGTTATCTGCTGCTCTTCCAAAGTTAGCATGAGCCACCTGTCAGTTTAGATTGAAAGCCATATTTTGGTAGGTTTGCAGTTATACCACATTATTCTTTGCTTGTGGATTTGAACAGCACTCCCTGAGAAAACTAAACTTATTGTCTCATCACCCTATCCTAATTTAAACTTCACAGCTCCATCCCTGGTCTTTTCTTTCAGACTATTACTCAGGTAGACTTCAATAATTAGGGGACTTCTCAAGTTAATTCTTGCAATATATTTTGTTTAGGGCTGTCAGATTACAAAGGACTGAATAAAAAATGTATGTCAAACTTTTGAGATTTTTATCAGTATTTAAATAAAAAGCATGCATCATTTTCAACAAAACTTTACATATACAATGGCGTTTGTGGTGAAACTGACAAAATTTGAACATTTTTGTAAGGCAATTCATATTCACAGCTCGGGGCATCTGTTTAACCTCATAAAAGGCGAAGCTATGCTTGACGTGACCGGGTTTGGTGGGAAACACAAGCTCATCATCTCAGTGTCACGGCAGCCTTGCTCCGTGTCTAACCCGAGGGAATACAGAACGCTGCCATCAAGTAATGGTCCAGCCAGGCCACGCTGATATGTTTTACCTCCGAGCTCTGAAAATCGGGGGAATCGGGCTCATTTGCAAATGTGCTCGAAATCTTTTGCACCCCAGAGAGAGGACTTTGCCTTGGGCAGCATTTAGTGATCGGCAGCCTCGGCAGCAAAGATAAGAAAGCATCCATTCACAAAATCCAAACCCACTCAGGGGGTGGGGGGAAAGTGCTTATATCACAGGGTTCGAAGCGCCGACATTGCCCTGCATCCATCGCTCCTTTCCTCATGTAAAATATATTTTCTGCCTCACATTTCTGTGTGTACACCATGAATATAAACCAAGTCTAACAGGCTTCATATGGGTGTCTCATAAATGAAACATAGCATGGTGAAATAAACTACCACTTCCACCATACCCCAGACAGCATGGATAACATACTATTGTTATTCAGCTCAAGACAATGTTTTCCTGTCTTCAGGTGTTTTGTGGGAGTGCATAGTCAACCCTCACTGTTGTGGAGGAGTCTTGATGTTGAGCAGTTGCAACCTCACCTGGCACCACTTCACCCATCAAGATTGTCTTAGAATGTTAAATGCTGGTGTCAAAAAGGTGTAGAGATAATTTCTTTTCAATCCAAAGTTTAAATGTTTAGTCATGTCTTTAAGTGCGTCTGTTTTTCTCTTTATGTTCTCTTTATGTAGAGAGTACTCCTGGGTAAGTCAGCCCTTCTGTGTTCGGTTGCGCTTCTTTCCTGGATGGAGCTCCTAGCAGAGCTATTGCTGCCATTATTTTTGTTTTCTCTGTATCGCACATCTACAGAAAGTATCTCTGGCTCAGTTCTTCTGTGTTTAGCCATGTCTCTTTCCATACCAAAACTTTTATCTGAATAATTAATTGTTCACAATGTCTTTTTTTGTTGTTTTTGGGGTACATCACCCCAAAAATCATCCCAATTTGCAGTACACTTATCCCAAAATACTCCCCTGTCACACCAGTGTCAACAAGCTGTAAAGGAAACTTCTTTCATGTTCATCTCCAGATTTTAGAGTGTGATCCCATTTTTGTGTAGATCAATTACGATGGCAAGGGGAGAGGGGTAAGAAAAAAAAAGAAAAGATTCATTGCCTTTTGTTTTCTTTCACAATTGCTGTTTGTGTTATTTCTGCCTTTGCAACCCTGCCGCCTCATAGGAGGATTTTGCATTTTGAGCACGCTGTTTTGATCATGGCGGCGAGCGTATCATCAGGGCGCCTCAGTATCTTTGATGTATTGCACACCGACTGGAGTGCATGTATTTCCTCCCTGCATGTTTTACCAATCTTGCAGACGTCCAACTGCTATTTCAACATGCCAATGAATCAACCGCCAGAATGCGCTCCCAGGAATACATCTGGGTATTGATGAGGACATCTTGCAGGAGCAGTTGTCATTTTAAGTGCCGCATTTGAGGCTAAAGATGGACATCACAATGCTTTTACAATCAATCACTTTTAATTAGGGGACTATGGGAGGGGATCATTTCCAAGGTGTGACTTTGCTTAAAGTGCATCGCACGGACGCCACCAGCAAGCTTGCATCTATTCTTTGAGCTAATGAGTTGTATCGGCGTAATTCATTAAGCAATTTCAAGTGACAGGGGTGAAATAATGATGGGTTGCAGCAGCATTGGAAATGATGCCAAGGGCTTCATAATAGAGGAATCTTTATTGATTCAGATGGGTGTAGGGGAAGGAGGTCGATACAGCTGATACCTCTCAGTTGATCTTAAGAGAGGTGAGGTCCCAAGTGAAAAATGATCCATTAGAGGGGATGTGAAGCAGCCGCGGAGTGCATTAAGTCACTGTTCAAGGATTTGCCACTGTCCTGTACAGCTTTATGTTGTCTTTTTATGGTTCGCTCAACAAATTGGAGGCTCAAAAGTTGAATCTTAAATAACTGTCAGATAAAATCCTTGAAGTTCTTTTTTTTGTTGCTTCATTTAGTCAATATGCACCTCATATTACTTAGCAACCCCTGTATCATAGCAACAAATACCAGTGTTAAGCATCACGTTAACTTACATCATCTGCGATTAAAGAGGACGGAGAACTGAAGTGAAAACGTAACAAAAAAAGTAAAGATTTGGAATGTTTAAGAAAGAAAGTAACACTTTTGCTTATCAGCATGCCACTACCTCATCAGCAAATGTGGACACGTTAGATGCAGTGATGCTGGAAACCATTTTCCCATAATTAGGTCGTCTGACCAGGGAGACGAACAAGCAGAGACCACATCCCGAATCCTCATCCAAACAGAAAAATGGGACAACAGGGAGTTTTATTATCTTTGACCAAGAAAAGATGAACGGTCCTCTGGTTCTTAAAAGTGTGTTTTTATGGACTAACTTTGAGAGAAAGTTTAAATGACATTGATAGGAGTCAAATGGACTGTGTGTAATTTGATCTATATCCAATATGATTGGAATGGACTGGATTGATTCGAAATGAATCCGATTAAAACAGACTTTTACAAAGCATTTCAATAAATGTCACATTTATTGAATTTGAGACATTTAAATAGGCTGAACAGATGGACAGTATTCTATCACTGTTTCTAAAACCTAATCTTTAGGCAGGTATTTTTGCTTGTCTGCTTCACTCACATACAGGGACAGACTGGCATACAGGACTACCATGGATTTTCATGGTGGGTCAATGGTTTGGTGGGCCCGTAGAGAAGCAGTCATGCCCATCCCATAGTAACACAGCATGCTGTTGTCTAGTGGTGCAGCGCGCAGCAGTGGAATGGATCTGTAAATATGTATAGGATCACAACACCACCAGCCAGTGGAGGTCAGAAAAACTTGTCCCATACAGCCTGGTCTACAAAAACAACCTGCCTCAATGGCGTTTATTAAAAATTCAACAGTCATGAAACAGAAAAGCCTCATCTGTCCCTACTAGTGCCCTGTGTGTCTCTCGCATCCAGCAGAGAGATAAGTCTGGTTCCAGTGTGTCATGCAGGGCTGACACAAGGCAGAGTGGGTCCCCCTCAGGGTCCTCTCTTCCTGTTCCGAACACCACTAACAATATTTCAATGCAGTTCATCTGGTAAAGCGAGCCAGGATCAATCGGCAGAGCCTGAAAGCAGTCACTAATTAATTATTTCCTGAGAGGTATTTGTGAAGACACCAAGCTTAAATATATATACTGTATATATACATATATATAAAATCAGACCTCTCTTTTTAAAGTTCGGGACAGGCTTCATATGCAATTAAACTTCAAACCCTTGAATCGTTTAACTGCAAATATCTTTCTGAGTAGGAGAACAGAAAGTGAAAGAATGAGATGACTAGCCTGACTTCTTTCTTTGACCAGGCAGCTTTGCAACAGTGTTTTGGTTGGTCAGATCTGGAGGGACCTCAGAACATGAGCAAGTATCTGCAATCTCTAATGCAACACTAGGTGACTTACAGTAGGCTGCAACATCTACCTCTTGTGCGCAGTCATCTTCTAAAGACATTTCCTAGACATTGATCTGAGATTATACTCAAAATTTGGAAGCAGGACGAGCGAGGAATTACAAACTCCTCTTGTCAGTTTTATTCTGCAAAAATGTGAAGTGATCACACCGACGGCGCTGTCATCCCTCTAGACCGGTGCGCTGAACCACAGCATCTGGCATTAACCGAACAGACTTAAATAATCTTTTAAGGGATGACCTTTATCAGACACGAATGGATGACAGATTACACTGCACTTAAAGTCTGTTAGGGTCTATCATTTGTTGTCATCACTAATACATTTTTATTGGAAATGTTTCTTGCCTGTAGGCATAATTATTTTCTCATAGTTCTTACACCTACAGGTACACCTAAATCCTATACCACATTAGGCTCATAGTATTAATTTAGAAGCAACTTTTGGCTATAAGCGCAGCTTTAAATACTCCAGGGTCCTGAGTTTTCTGAGGAGATAAACAAGCTAATTATGTTTCATATTGGTTCTGAATCACTAGATAAGTGCAGACTTTATCACTGAAAATTACAGAGACTGATGAAACCAAAAAATATGAACGTACACAGACATGCGCATCTCTAAAGGCATGCTTACATTGCCTTTCAAAAAGTATTCATACTTGCTGAACTTCTCCAAATTTTATCAAATAGCAACAGAGTTTTGCCGGTGACCTAAATCACACTGAATGATGAGCATCTGTGATTTTCTATAAACTGCAGTTGGGACAATCACATTTCTTGGTTCTCTTTAAGGATTTGCCATGTATTTAATATCATCCAAAACATAATGTTGCCACTAATTTTAACCTTGCTTTTGGAAAAATGAAATCTGGCATCCTAAATGCTGTCTTTAAGCAAGAGTTTTTCCTCTTTCCACTCTTCTAACGAAAGCCAGATTTGTGAATGATCAATTGTCTTGACGCAAGTGAGCAGTTGGATTTCTGCAGCTCCACCAAAGTTCCTGTGGCCCTCTTGACTGCTTCTCTGATTAATGCTTTTCTGTCTCAGGCTGTCAGTTCACCTCAATTGGCATGTCTTTGTAGGTTGACAGTTGTGCTGAGGGCAATTTGTTACCGGGGATTTTATTTAAGAACATCTGACTAGAGGCAGACTGAATGTGAATTCACATCACCCCGTTTTGAAATCCTGATAAAATGCTCAATGTAACCTAATCCAAAGGTGAAAAAGGTCACAGAGGTGCCGATAATGTGCGACTGTGTATGCACTGCTCACTATCTCTCAACACAATTTAATATGTCATGCGTACGTCTTTCCTTCTGTCTAATACATGGAGTCTTGATTTTTGCTATGCTGTCAAATGTTTCTGAGATAAAGTTTTCAAAATACATATTCAACTAGAGGTGAACTATTGTGAACCGGACCCTGTGGATCATAACTATAGCTAAAGTTTCGCCCTGCCTTGACCTGTGGAAATTAAAGCACTAAACACCCCATGATGATTTGCTCTATTTATTGAATAAAACACGCCCATGAGTCTGGAGTTGCACTCTATCTCCCAGACTTGGTTTTGTTAAATTTGATTAATTATTGCACGATGTTTGCAGATCAAAAGCAGCCCTGCGTTAGGCAGAGTTGCACAAAGAACAGGTGAGAGACTATTGATTTAACCTGCTATTGAACGGTTGCAGGGAGAAAGGCTTCACTGCAATCTGCTCCCCAACTGTGTCTGCTCTCCCCTGTTTCAGTGCACTACTTTTCCAGCAAATATACTTTAGCAGCAGGAAATGGGTTGCGGCATGAGTGATTCCTGCTCTTATTTCTGCAACTGTCGTGCGAAACAAAAGCAAAAAGTAAAAAAAAAAGAAAAAAGAATGACTAATTGTAGGTAAAAGCAGTTCTTTAGTTACTGTCTGAGTGCGTACAAAAAGGATTGTTTGTCTTAACGCTGCTCTGCAAAAGTGCCAGAGTTTCCGGTCATTCAATCAGCAGCGCTTTTGCCAGATGAATGCTCATTGATGCAGTGTGCTGAATGACACTTGAAATCCTCTGTAATTTCAGTGAGTCATTTAATCTACTGTGTGATAAAAGGCATTTTGATTGTGGCATAATTCCAAGTCTCAGGGAAGAAAAAAAAAAGTTCCTGAATTGCTGCTTTTAGGTAATTTAAAATTCCCAGTAAAGTGTGGAAAAATAACATTCATCTGCATTCAAGAGGTTTGTTATTATACAAAGTGTTCATGAATTGTATAAGCCTGCTTTTTCTATGTTTTTTATGCATACCATTTTGAGTTGTGGTAGTAATTTTACTTTTAAGTTGGAACTACACAGATAGTACAGGAAAACCTTGGACAGCACAGTGGGTCAATACTTTGTTCTTGCAAGTTTTCACAGTTTAGTACCTGAAGATTTGCCTGTTTGCAGGTTTTCTCCAAATTATAATCAAAGTGTGTATTTCCAGATTATTATTATTATTTCTTTGAATCGCGCAATTGTATAAAACAACATTTTGGTTATCAGCTTGTTTTGAAGGGGGTAAAGATGCAGGCAGCAGTTCTATTTCTTGCTTTATTTAACTTTTTTATTTCAAACAAGAAACATACCCAAACAAAATACAACACCGACACCAGAGAACATGATATAAACATAAAAATAATATCTGAAGGCATTATACGACATCCAAATTATAAGGTCAGAACTAAATTGATGTTCGAAAGTTGTAGTTGCAGCTGAATGACGGCTGCAAGGAGTGTGTTATTAACATTCAAGTTGGAAAGGGACGCGTGTGAAAATATTTAAATATTGATATGCAATGTTGACCCTGTGCAATACAGAAGAATACTCATTTTTAAATCTCTACTTTCTGTTAAAAAAATATTTAAAATCAGGTGAACTTTTAAGATGTTCCCTTGAGAAGCTAAATAGTGAATCTTTGAAGCCAAAACTGAATATGGCCCTCTTGTCTGACAAACTGTAAGTGCAAATTCAGGGATTTCTCTGGAAGACAAAAATCGGTTTATGAATGCAAAACACAAAATCTCATTGCAGCTCAGTTGATTGGTTCTGTGTTTGTTTTCATCCGTTCAGTCAATCAGATGCCACATTTGTGTCTGATTATACTAAAGGTAATCTCCGAGGAAATACCACGAACCCGCAATATTAAGCCTTTGAGCAGCAGGGCGCAAGTTTTTTCCCCCGCAAATATGTCCGCCCCTTCATGGCTGCCCAAGCGTCTCACAGAAGGGCACTGACTGTATGCAGCTGCATATGAACATAACACAAACTGCCAAGTGTGATAAGACTGGGAATGAGGCTTCAAGACCAATTCTGGCGACTGAAGACAAATGACTGCTGGTCGGCTTGTCGTCGTTGTTTTGTGTAGCCAAGGAAACCTTCCTTTTGTTTTTTTTTTCTCCCTCCGTCTGTGGGAGTGTTATTTATAGTCTGTGTATATGCATGCTGATTTTTGTTCTTTCCAGAAACACGGGCAGAGAGTCTGAGCTGAAATATACTTTAAAAGGGCTAACTGTTCCCATGGTTTTCTATGGTTTTACTTTTTCATCATATAAGATTGTGCCATGTATGTTTTTACTCCTAAAATACCTAACAAAGTGCCCCAAATTTCTCCTAGACCAAGCTTACTTACTGCTTTCTCAAATGTGCAAATAGCAAGACTCAGCAACTTTGGCTTATGAGGACGTTTCACATTCTTACACTAACTTCTGTTCCTTTTTTTTTATTTTTTTATCTGCTACAGCGTTAGAGGTCCATTGTAAGGGAGCCCCCGGGGCCGCTGTCCTCTTTGCCACTTGAGCTCGCCTTGTTGTCGACTCAGCGTGTCGGACAGGCTTCCCGGGCAGCTACAATGCCACGGCTGACATGCCGGATGGTTAGAAGCGTATGAGTTTGTGCAGGTGTTATGAGGTCAGTGGTTGCCAGAGGACGGATGCCTGACAGAGGAGGAAAGAAAGCGACATAGCAAGAGGGAGAGAGAGCACACAGTTCCCAGAAGTCACCTGCTGTGCAGCCTGGTGTGCTGCATATTGCCTGATCACAGCTAAGGGAAAGCAGGTAGCTAACTGTGGGGGCGCACAGTCATTGGAAGTTGTTGCATAAATTACAAGGATTTTATTTTAATTACATGGCTAGTATTTTCTGGACATATAGTGATTTCCAGTTACTGTAATACTCTCACCTGCTCCCCGTACCACTAGATGCCTGGAAGGCTGATCTTTTTCTTACACCTTAAAAGGGAGGAACTTTGATTTAGTTCATTCACCCATAGTGTGGGAAGAGCCCCAGGGTGCGTTTCTTTAACTCATGACAAATGTTGCCTTCAACACACCTTGAGTAGATTATGCTAAGCTAAAGACTGGACTCCAGTTTTGATCAGCTTTATCAAATGCCAATGCTTCAAAATAGGCACCTTGGAGCATCAGTTGCAAGCAAAAGGGTTAATAGAAAACAAGAGTAGCCTGTTTTCTGAGAGGCGTCTGGTAATGTGTGTTGGCCTTAATGTGGATAGATACACTATGTCAGCTGTTTAAATTACTGTTAATACTGAATACTGTATTCTTAACAGCATATGCCAATCATGTATAACTTTATGACATATTGGTTTTTCAGCCAATTCAGCCCTAACCTGTTTGGGCATGGACTCTATACTAAAGCCTAAAAGGTGGACTGTGGCATCTGCCATGAACATCTTACCACCATTTGTTTTCAGTAATGAACAATACAAAGCACCGCCTTCATAAATCAGAGTTGTCTGTACGGTACACCCTGCAAATGCTTGATTGAATTGAGATCTGGCAAATATGAAGGTGAAGTCAACGCCACAAAATGGTTGGGTTGAAATGCATCTGAAATGATCTAGTATTCCAACTAGTCTTTTGGGAATGGGATATTGCAAACACTGGAACCACAATGCTGATTCAAATTCAATATACAGTACTATTCTTGTTAATAAATGCAATGGCAGACATTCTTCTTCTTCTTTGAGTTGATGGAGACTTTTTAAGTATGAGAGAATGTAGAAAAGCCTGTATATAGGCAGCAGCACAGCCTATTTTCATATATTGAACTGAAATTTTTAGCTGCCAGAGCAGGAACAAAGTGAACCTCATGTGTAGTGCATCTGAAGAAATCCATAGCAGATGTTTCAAACAAAAAACAAAAGCCAGATTAGCAACAGACGACCAGTCCAACTCTACAAGAAAGCAACAACCAGCAGTTGGAATGTTAACAACTAAAAAGTATCCATCTTTGATCAATAAAGTTGAAACCCAAATAACTGCTTGAGGCGTCCTTTGATTTAACAGATATTCTGAGGGTGATGTTAGCAATATCATTATTGCTGCCATTCACAAGCAGACCTGGTAATTTGTTGTGGTCCTTGTAGAGTACGGTTGCAGTAATGTCAGTTATTAATGCCACCGTATAATGTTTACATTGTTTTTCCATTTAGACCTAAAAGAATGCCATGAATGATTCCTCGTGCAGCACACAGGACCCAGACATGACTCTCACAAAGCACCTCTCATATTCTAATGAACTACAGTAATGAACTGTGTAAAATTATGCATGCGATTAGAGTTTTGTTGAACAAGCCATTTGAGCACCAGCTATAATAGCCCCCAATTTTATGGCTGGATTTACAGGCAGTAATCATCTCAGAGTCCCGCGCCAGATCTCATTCTGTGTGACTGGTATTTGAGAGTGATTATTTTTTTGTTAATGCTCCTGTAATTAAATGCATGCTTAGAGTCTCAGAGCGATTACAGTTTCTGACAACTAATTGCTCCGAAGATCAGATCACAGCAAGAACGCGAAGCAAATCTGTAGATTTTCAACGCTACCTTCATTTTCAGCGTTACCTTTTAACATGACGTAGAACTGCTTAGATGCCTCTTAATGTTATTACCGTCTGAGTATAACTGTGGTACCAACACCAAAAAAAAAAAGTATTTGCCCTATGGAGTTAACTGAAAATGACTTTTTAACCCTTTTCCAGATTGAAAGTCACTATGATGTTCATCAATTGCAGAATTTCTTTTGGCCAGCGGTGCCCAAGTCCAGGCCTGCTATCCAACACATCCAAATCAAATGGCTACATTCCCTCATCAGGCTCCCATTCAACTCTGCAGAGGCCTTGTAACGATTCTGGAGTGTTGGAAAAGTGACACAACTACAAGTTCCTCTGGAGGACAGGACTTGAGAAAATCTTTAGATCTTATATTCAGTTATTAATGGGCACTCTTTAAATAATTTCTTGATTTTACAGGTCTGGTAGTAATCAGATGTCAGTGTGGTGACTGAAACTGAACTATAGAAAATTGACTTAACGTTTCATTCATGACCCAACTGTAGGGCCACTACTCTTTTCAACTCAGGCTCAGGTAAGTCTGGAAATGTATATGGAAACAAATACCTTTTTCAATGCACCTTATTCACCTATTGCTGTGTGTTGGAGTTTAAATGTTATTTTCTCCTAGATCCATTTCAGTACAATTATTAACATTTGTGTGAGTGAAGCTGAATAGAAAAATCACACTCCTGCTGTTCACACTTCTGAGCAATCATGGCTCTGAGCGAGAGAAACAGCCCGGCCGATTCATGCTGTCATGCAACACCTTATGAACACACTGCCTGCATACAGTATCTGAACGCTTGTACACATCAACTCCACAGACAAATTGTCCGTAACGAAAGCAGTTCAACCCACTTTAGAGCCGAATAACAACAAATAAGCGAAACTTTTGAGGGAACACTTGAAACAGCCAAAGCAGCAAGAAATACCTCTTATATTTGAACTGTATGAACTAAAAAAGTTCAGACTTTAAAGCATCCACACTGCTAATTGGTGTTGACATATTTTATTGCCGTGGAAGAAAGTTATCTTCTACCACCTAGTTTCTGTTAGTGTGCCATTGGACGTTTTTAGTGCATTAAAAAGCACCAGAAACTCTGTTACTGCGGGGCTCACCTTGATTGCCCTTGATGCCCCATTGTGTTTTGAAGCTCAGTATCAACCCAGCTGGACATCATGTAACAAAGCAAAGAGGATTCTGACGACATAGCTGTAAATAAAGCATAATTATCAGGCTTTCAAGAGATCAACAGGATCCCAACCCGCGGTGTAGTTTAACTAGAAATCGAAAAATGTACACAGACTGCAAAACCAATAACGAAGTGTTTCTTGGATGAAAAATAAAACCTTCGAATATTTTAAAAATGAATAGAAAGATGTGCTGTGAGTAGTTGAAGGCTGAACCAGAATCAGAACAGGGCATTGTGGGGTATTTATTCAGGATTTCTACACAAATTATGAAGTAGGAAAATGTTTTTGAGTTCCAGTTTAAGTGGATTAGAAGACTGCACTACAAAGCTGCTGTTCTCATTAGGACTGGTCAAGTTTGTACAGCTGTGCATGCTTAAGCAGGCCATTCCTCACCATGTCTGTGCTAAATTGGAGCCTCACAATACCTTTGTGTTTAACAAGTGGACACTGCACCACTCTTAAAACCAGGTAATTGGAGTGGCGTATATGTTCTTAACTTGAATACATTTTCAGTAATTCACCAATAAATCTGTCAGTGACCGAAACCACCAGGGCTTGATAAGTTCTGACTTATCAAATCCTAATCACCAGAAATTCCAAATTTAGTAACAAATGTCTAAGCTTGCCAGTAAGGCATTGGGGGGGGGGTTATATTATGACACAATGTAGCTGAAAGTACTAATAATCCAAACTGATTGGATTTCACATCCATCATGGCAGCACATTGGGTAAAATACCCTTTCATTCAGTGATTTTCTGAGGATCCATGATCCTTCAGTCTGACCCGTTTCCTCTAGTACAAGATAAAACTCGCCTCCGCTTGCAGGTTTTAAGATAAATTGTACAATTTAAGTTGTTGCAATGTCAACTCAAGTAACGTAAAAGTATGAATGAATTAACACACATAAGTTATTCTTCACCCTGCATGTGGCGAAGCCCAACAGAAAAAAAATAATTTCCCATCAAGTATATAAATGAGATTGAATGTTAAGATAAATTGTTTAGCTACAATATTATGCATAAATGTTTCGCTCTGCAAACCATTGGTTTTAACATATAAACAGTCTATTTATTTAGATGGAATCAGATAGAAGTTATCTGCTAAAGGCCTGTATGCACAACATTGGACTTATTTTATGCACAGAAAATGATTTTTATGCTTATTTATGTGATAGAAAAACCACTTGGTCCACTCAGGCAAAGCGTTTTCCACTATCCATAAGCCAGGATGTTTGCTAAATAAATCAATTCGTAAATTCTTCATGAAACAAAACAGAATAAAAATTACAGCCATTTTCTTTGATATATTCAAAACTCTCCTTTAGCTCTCAGAATGTAAGCGTAACAGGGCTTCATGCTGTACAATATCTGGAGTGTGAGCAGCAGTAGCAGTGCATCATGATTAAACAGTCGCGTGGGCAGGAGCGAATGAGCTCCACATTTGTCACCAGAAGAGTTTAACGTCCGTCAGAGCCTGCCAGCGGAGGTGCGTCTGCCACCGAGCAGGAACAGAACAGGCCAGATTGCGTGGTGAGGGAGGCCTTGGCACGTGACCAGGCGAATCAGAAGCACTCCTCTGATCTCCCAATGTGCTGTTGAGCTGCCCTATTCCCTCAGTGCAACGCCAAACACCTGCTTGGCCTGATTGTTAGACTCGGAGCTCTGTCATCGGCGTAGGCCGTCCAAACGGTGACACGCTCCGCTTTCAGCAGCACAATGATTGATGTCAGCCTTTGGGACAATTCAAACCTCTGCTGGAGAGCTATAGCAATAAATTCTGGAAAAATACATGCTCGCTACCCTTATAGAGCCACTCATGTTTAATGAACAAAGTTATAGATTACAGCGATGAAATTATTTTTGGTTGCTTCTCTCATCAGCAAAAAAGTAAAATATGAGCATATGTCGCTGAATGGAAGAATGCCCATTTTGTTTTGCGTTGAGCTGTGTCAACTCTAAATTTAAAACACATAACTTTTCCAGTAATTAAAAAGGTTTTAAACTTTGTTTGAGGTGTGTGGCTCATATTACAAAATGAATTACTGATGAAAATAAAATTACCTTTGTTTTCCCAAATTATTATTGAATTTAAATTTTAAAACATTAAATTTATAAACATTTATCGTAAAGTTCATTATCCAGTTTAGGTTTAACAAGCATTCTGCATTTTTTTTTTAGGACTGAATATTCAAATTACAATGATTATAAAGTGGAAAAGACATTTAGTCAAATTGAATGTTTTACATTTTGGATAGAAAATGATCACCGACTAGACTCATTTAAAAAGTATAGTATGTTATAGTTTAACATTGATAATAATAATTTCACATCACATCTCAGAGCATTTCTGGTACACTGTAGAAAAAGGAACCAGTTATGGACCACTTAAAAAAATATATGGTCTCTATTCGCCGACTCCACAAAAACACCAAATGCATAAGCACTCCTATTAAAAACAAAACATTTTAAATTATTACTAATCCTTTTCTACATGTATTCTGGCATTTAGTTTCCTTCTTCTTTGGTAGGGATCTGGCAGCATTCCACATCTCAACTTCATAATATTTGCCCTCTTGACCTGACATGCGCTCAGGTCGAGAGGGCTCAGGTTCTCAGGACATCTCTTACCCACAGCCGTCGTTACACAGCAGATCTATCGTATTTATTTATGCTCTCTGGCAAGGCCATTCTGAAACATTCATTTTTCTCTCCGGAGGTCCTTCTTTTGTTGATTTAGAGGTACTATCGGAAAAATCTCTGACCCTCAGCTGTCCAGCACACCGCTGAAGGTTGTGGAGTAGAACTGACAGCTATTTGGAACTGTTCATCATTACAACTGCCTTGGCAAAAGGTCTATAGAGGTTCATCCCGCCATAATGCAACATTGCAGAATATTTGTCGCAACATATGTGGAAAACGTTTAAAGATGATTTTTTGTAATGTCACAAATACTTCGCCATTTAACAGCAGTGTGCTCACTTTTGAGAGTCATTGCAAACGCAAACTGTTGAGATTAAAGCGATATCATATCCTTCATATCTGTGGCTTCTAATAATAGCTCATGCTTACGCCACAGGACAAAGTCTCACGCTGACAGCGTCAGGGCGAAGCTACATGAGTCAAACTCGATTTTCAAGACAAATATTGTGTTTTAATATTGCTAGAGTTTGATTTAGAAGATATTAAATTCCCAATAAAAGTTCGCAAGCAGGTATCAGTCAGGTGAGAAAGCTATATTCAAAATGTTCATGAATACATTCACTAGCAATTGAAAAGACGCCCACAGACATGTTTCAGAACAGCACAACACGTGCAGGTATATTTGAAACCGTATATTAGGGGGAAAAAAAGTTGACACAAATGACCAGTATGAGCTTAGTACTACGTCACTCAATGACAGGAATTCGGCAGCAGCCAAGATGTTAAGTTATTGGAACAGTGAGCAGCTTTCAGAGTGAATGATAAAAAGCGCTTAGCAGGTAAGTAGGTGATGAAATAAAAGCAAAAGTGACAGGAGTTGTTTCAGCTCAACGGTCGAAGGAGCGTTAGACAAAGATGTCTGGATTGAAGAGGAGGGAAGGGGAAAGGTATGGGTGTATGGGGGGGTGGTGACAGATAAATGAGGCCATCTCCAGCTCAGGGAGGAGGAGAGAGTTACTTGCAAGATCCCTCGCGATCTGTACCTGCCAAGTCCCTACCCCAAACAGCTGCTAGAAACTCTGAGGGTGTGTAGCGGCTCACGCCCTCAGCACATCCATCTTTTACCGAGTCTAATTCAGCTGCACCCAGCTCTGCTTGTGCCGTTTGATGCGGCATTTAACTTTAACAGAAACGCGTCATTAGGGGCTTATCAGTCATGAAGTATTAATGGAGGAAACAAAAACTGTTCTCCTGTGATCACCCTTTAGATTTATTCCTGTTAGATGTCTGGGAGCAGACACTTTGGTCGTCTTGCGTTGACGTCGACACTCAAACTCTTTCATGATGGTGCTTTGACAAACTGTCGTCTCGTCTCTTTTTGGCTCGGTAGAATTTATTTACGTTTTGCCTCGGGATTCATAGAGGCATGTAAAACTCCTCACTTGTCGTTTTGTCTGCACCGTCACTTACAACCTGCCATTCATGGCCACTCGGTAAGAGCTGCACCCACATTGGTGGGTTATGTAAGCGGCTGGTTAGAGCGCTGCCCAGCAATCTTTGTGCGATGATGCAAGGCTGTTAAAGATGTTCTGTTAGTCAAGCAGCATGGGTGTTCTCTTATTCATAAACTGAAAAGTGTTTCAATTAGGTTTTTTTTTTTTTGCCTGGCCCACAGCGGTTTGCATGTTTAATAAGATACCTCTGCAGGGAGGATGATGCGAGTTTTCTTAAAAGGTGTTCAGAGAATAAAGATTGAGTTTTGATCAAATGTATCTATACAGGAGTACATTTACTGCTTTTAATAATAATTTTATTATTTTTGTGATCAAGTCTTAATTTGAAACTAATATCAGAGAGTTGCTCTTTTGTACCAAACAGGATTTAAGGAGCAACTTATTTACCAATGTGATGCAGTTTAGCAGGTAATGTGGAGTCAATGAGTAAATTAAGAATTTGCCTGGCAACCAGAATTAGACTAAAATGTGACAAAAAAGCATCACATTGTGCTCTAATTTAAGAAACGCATCAGTCTGAAAAGGCTTACAAAGGTGTTTTACGTACCTAGGATCTCATTAAGGACATCTATTAAACTCGTTTTATAGATACACTTAATTTGCTTGGAAGGATATCTAAAAATAGAAAAAAAAAAAGACCAACCAATGAGGCATATGGAAAACAACAATTCAAGCAAATAATAGGATAAACATAGAGATGTAAAACAACCCACAGGAAGAAAAAAAAAAGATCTTATAAAGATGCCATAAAAGAAGAGCATGAAAGATGTGACAGACTGATGAACCAAAGATACACCAGGAGTGGATTGACAACTTATCAAGGAGGCCGCAAAACATTGAAACAAGATAACATCTAAAGCTCTGCAGCTTTCAGCTGCCTCACTTTAAGTTTGGATTTTGCTATAAGAAAGATGGAGGAGTAAAACAAAGGTATTTGCCAAAAAAGATTTTGATGATCCTCAACGCTTTCGTAGAAATACTGTGATACCGACAAGAACAAAGGGGAGCTCTCTTCACATCTCGCGCAGAACAAACTGGCAGTCAAACACAGTGGTGGTAGTGTGATTTTCTACGGCTGATTTGCTGCTTCAGATGGATGCGCGACGGATGGAACCACAAAGTTTGCTCCGTCGGTGGTAATCCTGAAAGAGAAAGTCCAGCCATCGATATATGACTTTAAGCTCATATATCGATGAGCTGACGCAGCAAAACAATGATACTAAAAAGTTGTGTGAGTGGCCTGGTCAAAATATGTTCTGAAAACTGATTGAGCATGACATTAAACAAGTCGCTAATGTTTGACGTAGCTAAATTTGAACATTTCTGCAAGGAACGATCAATCTGGTCTAAAATTCATCCACAGTGACAACCAGATTCTCAATTTGGGGGGGAGATTACTTTAATTTTTGGGCAGACTGGATTTGTTCATAAACATCATCACTTAAAGATCACTTGACATAAGAAGTCTGTAAGAACACCAATATGACATCCTGATGACTTCCAACAACTAACAGGAGCTCAGATTTCCGTCATGGGACTCGATGTCAGGATGACTCGGTAATTTATATAACAAGATGAACACTTTCTCATCTTGGGATGTTGTGAAAAATTGATCAACTCCTACTTTTTAAAACGTTTCCTTTCATCTGAAATAGGGAGATATTATTTATTTAAGATGATGAAAAGAATGAACTTGTACAAACCTAACTAGAGAACCTGAATGGCCATATTTGCTAAAATGTTACTGTCTTTCAAGGTTACAACGTAAAACCTATAAACAAGATGAAGAGTATGAGACTGTTCATTTTTCCTGTGTGGCAATCGTTTATATCCTTGATTCTTAATCTGGAACTCAGCAATTATAAAACTTGGATCTCTTGGTCTGGAAAATTCATGAAATGTAAAGCTAACTCTGAAAGTTCAATAAAACCTCCATGTATAAGTGGAGAGTAAACCTATTGGAGAACTCATCAAAAAAAAAGAAGAAAAAAAAGACGCTTTATGTATTATAAAAGGTTCAGGAATTTGAAAGAAAAACTGCTAAGGGTCATTTGTGCAACAATACACCACTAAGCATGAGCTTATGGTATTCAGCACAAGAACAAATGAGTGAAATTTTTTAATGTGGCTCTTAGCAGTCATTAGCTGACAGAAAATTACAAGAGTCTCTACAAGGGACTGCTCAAAACAAAAGGGAGCTGATTGGATGGGTTTGCTACAAAGACCTGAGATCTAACTGTGGTGAAAGAATCTTTATGTGGGAAGGGAACTAATTGCAACCGTGGCACCTTTCATCAGTTTGCAGCCTGTTTGAAATCACATTGTCAAACAAAAAGCATGTTAATGATGTGCGGGAAATTAATGGTCTTTAAAGAGGCAGGAAAAAAAAGTTCCCTGCACCTTTATCTTAAACGTCACAAAGGGGAAACAATGTGTGGCTTCATTTTACAAACGTGATATCGACTGAAGTCAAAGAATATGCTTTTAGTTTTTTTTTTTTTTTACACTTTCTGGTCAAAAGCAGAACAAAAGTATTACATCCTTATAACCAAGGAAAGGTGCAAGAGCTTCAAATTTGAACATTAAGATCAATTTATCCATTTTTCTTCACCTCAGATACACATGAACAGGTAGAGCAGTAACCTGAGCAAAGATGGGAATATTTTCTTTTATTCTAACTATTCTAGATATATTTTCTTTAGGAGTCCATCAGAATCAAGCAATGTTGTTCTGCTAAAACAACAACAACAAAAAAACAAGTATGGGTGAATGACTGGATGTAATGTGGAATGCTCTGAGGGCCTCTGGACTAAATAAAGGGTTGTAGAAGTACAGGCCAGAAAAAAAGCAAAAACAATAATAAAAAAAAAAAAAAAACGAAGTTATTTGGCCTGAATCAAACCAATATCAGTAAAACTTGGAAATATAGTGGAGAACCATCAAAGTCGATTGAAAGAAAATCTTGAATGACGTGAATGTAACGTACTACAGCAAAACTTCAGATTGCTGAGGCGCATAAACGCAACAGGAACAATGGAAACATGGAGTGATTCATTTAAATTTACCCAGTTCCTGTATAATATCCAAATTAAGAAAGGAAGGCTTGATTAAAACGCTGCACCGTCCTGGGTAATGCTTCCTGTTTAGGAGCTGAAGGTGATCCATTTATTTTGAGTAAAAAAGGTCAGCTGGGTGAATGAAATATTAAATGATTTTTGGTGAACGATTAAAGCAAATTTGCATGGAAATGTAGCAAAAGCCTACAGAAAAGTCCTAGCAAATGCTTACCATGATCAAGGGTGAAGTTGGACCGATTGTTTGGGGTTTTTTTCATGCTAGGCGGTGTATTATAAAGCTCTAAACCATCAGTTCATCTGCATTAAAATCTGCCAAAAACAACCCTATATCTGGATCCTGTCATTGATTTGCATAATTGGAGATTGTGGCTGGGTGCTTGTTATTCATTGACACGACGCTGCAAAGAGGCAGATGGGGAGATGTCCTGAACTGACTGTTCCAGTCTCTGTCGGAGAGGGGAGGCTCCGTCGTCACAAAAAGAAGAAAAGAATAAACAGCCATGCAACCAAATGCTAAGATCATCATAATATCAGAAGCACTTTATTAGTTTGTTTACATATTTAAGTGTTGAAGTCTTTGAAAAAAAAAAAAAAAAAAAAAAATTACATGAAACCCAACATCTGAGAGCAGCTGCAAAAAAACATCTGAACCAGCCCTGCTTTCCCAAAACAGAATCTAAGACTTTCGAAAACAAGCCGTGTGTGGTGTAGCAACCAGAAGACCTCTAAACAACCTGAGGTGCACAGGCCACCGGAGAGAGATGAGGCAGTGCTGACTGACACATCCATCTCCCCTGCTATCTATCTGACTGAAGGAGAGGAGCAAACATGTCCCTCATGCATGAAGAAAACAGCACAGCTTATTAGTGAGGAGACAGAGAGACAAAGAGGGGGAGAGGGCAGATGGCTTCATCCTTATGAGGGTCTCCACTGAACGCATGTTGGGATTAAATTTTTGACTTTGAGACGTCTGCACATGACATTTTTCAGGCATTTAAACAATTTTTTTCTGAGATTCCTACAAATTTAGTTTCTAAACATTTGCTGGGTTTCCAGCTGTTTAAAATTGTTTAAAAATAGAAGCAGTACATTTCACCGTGAATTTAGGGTCAGTATTTTAACAGTGGGCAGGCTTTAAACGAGCGATGTGACAAAAAGAGAGAGAGAAAGAAAAAGGAAAGAAGTGAAGGTAAGAAGGAAAGACACAAGGAAGGAAGGGACTGAGCAAGGTAGGACATAAGGCAAAAAAAGGAAGGATGAAATGAAAGAATTAAAGAGCTAAAGAATGATGACTGGAGGAAAAGACACCAAAAACGTATTGACAGAAAATTTCCGTTTTTTGATTGTTTTTTTTGTTTTTTTTACTATTTCTAGAAGTAGTAGAGAACCAACTGGAAGTCTTGTTTTAGTTGTGTTCTTGTAACAAAACTAAACCTTGCCAAGGTATTCCTATTGGAGGCTGCATGCACAATTACAAGACCACTTGGTTCAGAATGAATTGATTTTCTAATGGGGTCGTATTTGAACTGGAAAAGGAAGCTGGAGCATTTTTTGAGAAATCTCAGATACGCAGTGAGAACAAATGGTTTCCTCTGAGAGAACTCTACAGCTCAAACCCAGGAGAAACTCAAACCTGGAGCCATCTTGTAATGATTCAACAGTTTACAAGCAAAGCCAATCAAATCTGAGGTTGATTGGCTAATCTTAATTTTTAGCAATAATTTGTATGTTTAAATGAAGCCAACATCCATATTAATGCCTTCAAGGATTATTTCAAAACCATACCACATTTGCGTTCAGAAAATAAAAAAAAATTCTGGAAGTTATTCAAGGAATGGATCTTCATTTTTACACTCACTATTATAACACGCACCATTCGATTTTAATGAGCAAATTGTCAAACAGTGAGATTGACCTGCTGCACAGAGAGGAGAGACGTAGAACTCAGTGGAAACTTAACTCTGAGTTAAGTTTTCCAGTCAGTGTAATGGTAATCAGCTGAGATGGCAACTGCAGTCTTCACACTTTGACACCTGACAATTTCTCTGTTTATTCACAAAAAAAAAAAAAAAAAAAAAAATTCTTAAGGACAGGTATGTGGTTCACTTCTACGTAGACGAAATGTGTCACAAACACAAACACTTAAAAGTGATGCAAAAATAGGTTTTCTGACAGAGCTACGCCTGCCATCAATTTCCAATCGACTTTGAATGTATTCTTTGATCGCATTTCCATAGGAACTGCTCCTGGCTCGGTGCTGATCTTTATAGCTGCATTTCCTTTCACTGACAAAAGTTTTGTGTGCTCTCCTTCTTTCCCATAGAAAGTACTCCTAGCCCAGCCCTAATGTGTCGATTGTTTCTTTCCTGAACAGAACTGTTGACGGAGCTATTGCAGACATTAGCTTTGTGTCTGTCGAATTTCTCAATTGGAGGTAATCCTGAGTTAATGCTTTGTGTTTCTTTGTCTTATTGAATTGAGAGTCAAAGTAATGTTTCTCAAGTTAATATTTTGAGATGTTGTTTACCATCGTGCAAACTAATCAATATTCAGAAATGTAGAACGGTAAACTGAAAATTAATGAATCTCTCCACAGTCTTTTTTTTTTATTTTTGCTTGCTTGAATTTTATTAGATTTTTAAAGGATTTTCTTGGCTCTACTGGTGTTTCCTTGACAGTGAGTGAACGGGAAAGCAGGTTGTGAGAGAGGGAGAAGATAATCAACAAAGGTCAAAAGGCCAGGATGCGAACTTGTGATGACCGCGCCGAGGTTGTGCGATAAAACCCTGCACCACCACAGCACCCAATTTGCTTGAAGACTTGAATTATTAAATGAGTTATGCAAAGCGGGACATACACAAAGACAGCAAATTTGGTTCAAACTCTGAAACTGCAAATATTCTGCAAACTTTTACTGCACTTAGAAGCTAAGGTAAGATGCATGGAATAAATTTTTCCAAGTGTAATTATTTTCTTTCGTCTCTAAAGGGAATGAATGATAAGAAGGAGCTAATATGATGTTACAGAAAGAGCCTCCAGTGCTGTTTACTTAGAAGAATGGCTTCTCCCAAGTGCATGGAAGGCCTCCAATCAAACACAATGATGCAACTAAAGTGAGCAGTAAATGTCAGTTTGCGGTGTAGCATTAGCTTCTTATTACTGCACAGTCATTTTCATGATGGCACTTTTTGAAATATAATTGCCGGGAACTGCAAGGTGAACTCACAAGGAGAATGTGAGTATGTGGTCCAAAGTACAGATTGCAGTTCTGCAGAATTACTTTGACTGTAAAGGTTACTTTAAATTTCAGAAAAGTTAAGGTGCCAACAGTGATTTATCAAACATGTCTTCCCTGCCACAAAAACACTCAGAGCCACAGCGCTTGTGAACATCAACATTTTCACCTGGAGATGGGTAAACCACGTGAATTTATCGCTGCTCACTCCGTACCTCAACATAACATTTTACACGGAGCCGTACCAAAATGTGTGTTTATGAACAGATCTGTCAATACATCTGACCTATTACCTGCAAGGGCTTGTCATGGGTACTATTTCAGGTTTACAGCCTTGCAGCATGAGAGCTGTAGTATTGATTGCTCACCTTTAGGAACACATCTGATGTAAGGACAAGAAGGAAGGAAGGCAGACAAAGAGCCTGTTTTTTTTTACCCCCAGAACACAGGTTTTCAACTTTGCAAGAGAGTGCACCTATAACTTACCTTGGTAAGTGGAAAGACATAATTTTCACTATCATTTAAATTACTGTCTTTTCTAACCTACACAAAGCTACCGCAGTCCTGCGAGAAAGAAAACCATACAATGTATAGACGAGCGATGTTCAAGGTTGTTTTAGTCTAAAAAGTAGTCTAATAATGTTGATCCAAATCACATAAACTAGATGAACTAGATGATCCAAATCATATACTGTAAACTAGATACTCCTATTCAGGGTTGGTAGGTAAGTATAAGTATATATCCTCTGGTTTAATTCCTTCAAATTTCACTGTGTGTGAAAAAATCTCTGCTTGCAGTCTTCTATTATACAGCTGGCAGCAACACAGCACTGAGCTGTGGCCGTAGCCAGAAAAGTCGTCTTAACATCAACTCAAGTCAGTCCTGGACGACTTGCCATGCAGGAGACATCTGTAAATTTCGGCAACATTTCAGGATCCGGTTATGCTGTGTGAATACATAAATAACAGATGTTGGGGAGTCATTTATTTATTACAAGTGGGATCCAGATAATGCTCATCCTGCGCAAATAGGGCTTTGTTGCAAATATAACCTGGTACAGAGGGTTTGTTAAAACTTTAATTTCTTCTCGTTTTGGACTTTTGGACTTTGTTTAGCAGCAATAGATACTGATGCAAAACATCCAGAATTAAGAATCAGCAACACAAAATACTTTGAACAAAGCAGCAAGCCCCCCGCCCCCTCAGACTTCAGAACCACGTGACGCATAAAAGTGAACATGCTGATTCTGCGACAGTTCAAAGTTCTGTTTCAAACAATAAAGATCTAACGCACCCCCACTTCCACCATCAGTCGACAAACAAACGCTGCCCTCTTCATCAAAATGCAGCTGGAGTTGTCATCAATCAATTTAATTTTAATTCCCAGCTGTGCCACCACGAGGCATTGCCAATGCGCCGTCGAAATAAACATCCCAAACAAGCTCAAAAGAGATTCTTCAAAGGGTCTTTAAAGCCAAATGGATGGATAAGGAAAATTAGTCTGAGGAGGAGGGTGGGCTGGGACGGGCGGGCGGGCGGAACAAGTCCGACCAAAGCCTTATTTACATTCTCAAGGGTTTATTTTCTTTGCTGTTTTGTTGAGTGTGCATAAGGCTTCAAACCCCTCAATCATTCATCGGCTAAAACTCCAGGCGTTTCCCCTTTAAAGCGAAAATTCTTTTACTTCGACTGTTTGTTTCTTTCATTGTATATTGAAGTTGGGGAAAAACAAGACATATTATCGGTTGGTCATATGTAGTAATAGCAAAAAAATAAAAATAAAAGAAATATATATATATATATAGTTTGTCTATTTTTTTAAATTAAATTAAATTTGTATGTCCTTGGAAGACGGGCAGAAAATGAAACTTTGGCTCGTATATGTTGAAAAATGTTTAAACCAGCTACTGGATTGTTTTGACAAGAAATGAATTATTGATTATAGCACACAACTTCTACAACTTTTGGCTTTAAAGCAGCGGAGTTGAAGGTTTCTGCTTACTAGAAATATACCTTTTCATTACAGTACACTTGTTCAAAAGCAATTTATCCAATAAACTAAAAACAAGATTTCTTTTTTTTTTTTTTTAAACAGCTCCATACTTTGATGTTATGCCTCGAGTGAGAAAAAAAAATAAAATAAAATTCCAACTCTGCGCAAGACAACTCAAAAACATTTTAATCTTGGCTGTAATTGATAGGGAGGACCATCTCTTTGAATTAATGACTCCAAAAGGAGAGCTCTTTGATGTGAGGGAGGCTGTGACATTCAGATTTGAGCCTGAGTGAATCTGAACCAGATAGCTCCTCGGAAAAAAAGCTGACTTTGGCATTGGCTAGCTTTCATCCATCACATTTGATATCAGACAGGTAGATTTAAGCTCCTGATATGGATTCTGCAAAGATCTAGCCCAGTGGCAGCTTCGGGTCATTTTGGGTTAGTGTTGTTTAACACTTTCTGCGTGACTATAGTTTATAAGGTAATTGACTAAAGACGCTATTTCTGTCCCTCCGGTAACTTTTACTTCCCGTCTTCCTAGGTTATAAGTATGACAGTGAAGTTTCTGCTGGCTGCTATTTGAAAGGAGAAAGACAAGAGAGCATCCCATTTCCAAGAAGGACAGATGTGTGCTGATTTTCATAGTTCAGGAAATGATTGAAAGAAAAGCCGGTTTGCTAAATCTGCCCTTAGCTACAAGTGAAACAACAATTAATGAGTTGAAGACTCTTGAAATCCTGCTAAACAAAGTAGAAGGTTGTTAAATGTTGAATCTCACTGCCAACCCTTAGTGAAGACGGAATGTAATTTTGAGTTAAAAGTAATGCCACCAGGAGAACTGGAAAGAGAAATGGCATTATATCACTACTCAGAGGCAGAATTAGCTCCTAGACCTGCTAAATTTAAATTTCAGTGGTTGCTTGCCTCTCTTGATCTTTTAAATAAGGCTAAGGGAGTGCACTCAAGGATTACTCCTGGTGCAGCTAAAGACAGATGGTAAGAGGACACGACCTCAATAACAGCTGAAAGCTGAGGTTGCCCCGACTGCAAAAAGAGATCGTTTAGGACTGGAGGGGATTTTGCAGCAAATGGACAAATAAACTCTTCTTAATTGGTGCAAAAATACATATCATTACACCATAAAAGGCCTGTGGTGCAGATCAACAGGTGCACCTCGGAGAACCCGGCAGAATGCTGACCAGGGTGAGGAGAAATAAATGTTTCTACAGCCCTCTTAAAAAGGGATTTATGTTGCTCACTCGACAAGGCGTTGTTGTTTTGGGACTGACGTACGTCAAAGCAGGAGTGCATCCTGGCATGTTTAAGAGAGTCTGGCAGCACAGAGCACTGAGCAACCTCTGGGAAAACCACATGCTCAGACAACATGGGTGTGAATCAGTGCTAAGGCGGACCTCTGCTCCCTTATTGGTGCAGATTAATGTTGAGAGCCAGTCAAGTGGGATGGAGAGGTGACCTTCACGGTCAGAGCCTCACAGAGCAACAATCATCCCCAAACACTGATGGCGCTTCGCGCATGTTCAAAGCAAAACTGCTACTGCTCCAGTTAAACTAACAATAATTGAACTCTTCACATTCTTTCTGGGCAAACATTTTAGCATCTTAATAAAAATAGGTGTAGAATCATCCTTTTATGACGGACCTCTTCAAGGCGGCACGGTTCTAGAGAGATACCGACCTGTCACAGCCGATCTGTTTCACATGACAACGTGGCCGCAAAGGTGCCATCGTTTGAACTCTGCAGGAGGAAATAAGTTGGGGGGAAGATGGGATTTAGCAGTTCAGCATAAACTACATTTATTGTTGGCGTACTATTCTGGCTTCCCAACCCAGGAGGGTGAAAGAAAAGATAAAAAGAACAGCGGCACCTCCTCGATTAATGATCCTTTCAGAGTCCATTTAAAGGCATTAAATGTGTTTTTCTTCTGCATGATTTTCTCCTCTATTCTTAGCGGTGCTCAGTTTTTCTTCCTGCCTTTTCTCGGGCATCAATTCCATCATTGCAAGCAGCAACTTCTTGTTTAAGCTCACAAGTCTGTCATCTTCTCCCCTGAATCATTTGCCCCTAAATGTAAAAAAAAAAAAGAAGAAGTGAAAGGTTTGAGCACACTGCGATGAACTCCAAATAAAGATATATATAAAACTCCCTGGAATTCACAATCAAATAAATGCGGGTTGCTCCCAAACCTGCGACCATAAAACCCACCACACTTTGTCATGTGTCAAATTACACACTTGCAGAAAAAAAAAAAAAAAAAGTGTCTTGCAGCAAAACACTGCATGATCTTTCAGTAAGTCATTTTTTTTCCAACCACATGAAAAATGAGAAAAGTTACTGCCAAAGAGCAATAAGTAAATTTGTGATATTTCTCATGATTCATTTCCCAGAATATTGGATAAAGAATTTTTGTGGAACTCAATATGAGCCGGTGAGTTCAAGCGACATCATCATCGTCACATATTGCTGAAAGGTCTGAATCACAGTAAAAATCAGTTATTATTATAACTTATCTATCAGAATTGTTTATACTTGTCTAAGGTTAACACATCAAATATTTTATTGAACATAAGATAAAAAAAAACCCCATTTTGAACATACAGTATATATATATATATATATATATATATATATATATAAAAACACTATTTATAATAAACGTTTCCTTCAATTGTATGTCATGTTAGTGTGAAAATGAAGGTTTATGTCAAATGATTATGACTCCACAGAAAATATTGTTGACAGTACAGCAATATTGTTTTCTAAGTTTGGGTGAAATATTTGGGTGAAATGTAGACAGATTTTAATTTCCTGACAAAATTACAGTGTTTTTTCTGAACATGAGAGCACTATGACAGTACTTACGTACACAAGGGAACCATATAGTAAGAAAGAGTCAGGTGAGATGTTTCAAATTAAGTCAGAGGAAGCTTAGAGTTGGAACAAGCTATTTCAAAGGAAACCAGTATTTCAAGCCATTTGATTCTTTTTTTTTCATGCTAGCCCTTCTTACTGCGCTACATATTAGCTAAAAACATTTCAAATGGGGCCTCCATTATTTTGTTGTTGCCTTAAATCACAGTAGAGGCTTGTTTTACAGCAGCTACTCTCACACATGAAATGTGACCTCACCATTGCATCTAACATAAATTATTAGAAGGCTCAAAGCGTGAGGGGAAAAAATATGCATTTTTATTGTTAACTGGTTTTGATTTCTTAAAATGAAATAATCTGCTAGGGAGGTCAAAGATTTACACAAAACTCAAGATTAGAGATAACGAACCTCTGATCAGTTTTACATCTCTAATCTCTATTTAGGATTTAATCTCAGCCTGGTTTAAGTTTCAAATTGAATACAAATTCTGTTTTTGACAAAAAAAAGGTTGAGTTTTTAAATTATGTAACGCATAGCAGACTATGCAGTAATAAAATCTGCCAAATTTAGATCTGAATATGACAACTTCTTACTCCAACTCTCCTGACTGACTCAAAACTCCTGAAATAGATTACTGAGCTTTGGAAACAGTTTTAATTATCTCCTATCCATTACTGCAAGCGTCATCACTAACACAAATATGGGCAAAACTACATGGACTGTCAGCATTAGTCTAGAGGTGAAATTTTAATGAGCGTCTGGATGCACCTCCACTCTGATTTCTAGTCTACACTGAAGAGCTGTGAGCTACCTGGGAGCATGTGGTAATGCTGGATCAAGTGGTATGGATTGACATGGACATATACAATGCTCTGCACCCCCTTGCTACGCCTTCTTATTAAGTACTGTGGTCATCTTGTTATATTTGCCCAACAGTGTTTGGCTCCAGGGACACCCAAGGTGCATTGCTTAGCAGAAGGCAAAAATAATAAACATCTCCTGCTATGGATGCTTCACCTATCTCTCTTTTATACGATGACCGCATGCTCAGTTAGTGAGGAGGAGTGGGTTTGTTAAGTTTAAGTTGTGGAGGAGTTGGAAAAATCAGTTTTTTCTTTCTTTCTTTAATTTTTTTACAATGTGCTTGGTAATTTTTAAATCTGCAATGTTATGACTCAGACAAGATATAACGAAGACTTGTGCTGATTTACAAGATGCTGGATACAGAGTTCAGAAATTGTACAAATTGTTGCCAATAAGATCAATTGTGATTTTAGTTCCCATAAATAATCTTTTGACATGCATTAATTTAGGTCAACACGACTCATACTCGTACTATACGTTTAATTTGAGAAGGCTAGTATCTGATTAACCTGTTAAAAATACAAACAAATGTAAATTTTGCAGCCCACGGGGATATTTGTATTTTTATTATTATTATTTTTTTTTTATGTAACAGAGATAAATTAGTTCACAGAATTACCAAACCAACAAGATATGGAGAATAAAGTATTTGTCATACACAGTTGAATTTAGATATATTTAAGTTTTAAGTACAGTTAATGATTAATGCTTATCCCTTTGATATTTTGCAAGGTCATGCTAATTGACACTCTGTGTGACAACATCAACTGTCGCACGAAGTTGGAATTTGAAATCTAGGCTGTATTTTTTCGTCTAAGTAGTTTACTTAACATTTGTCACAGTTTAACAGTGGTGCACAAACCGTGGTAAGTAAGATAGAACTAGCATTAGCTTAAACCTGTGCAATGGCTCAGGGTAACATTTCCATCTGAACTAGTTTCAGTGTTACATATTCTGCTGTTCCAAATATACTTCTCAGGCACAGATACGCTTCTTCAACAGCTTGTTTAAAGAAAAACTGAATCAGGCAGAGTCGGATCAGCTAAAGGCCACCAACTCAACTCAACTTACTGAAGTTCAAATGGAGCATCAGGAAATGATGGAATTTAATAAACTTGGCATAGGGTGTTTGTCCAATGAGATGTTCTCAGAATGTCAAAAATGACTGATGTCCTGGGATTTTCTCGTCCAGTCATTTCGTTTACAGAGAACGGATAGTTTCTATTTTTTTTTTTTTTAACAGTGAGCAGCAGTTGTGTGTATATAAATGCCTTCTTGCTGTCAGAGCTGGGCTGACTCATTTGAGATGATAGGCAAAAGTACCTCTGCAAACCACTCTTTAGAACTGGTATGCAGAAAACCTTCTCTGAACACACAACCTGTCTACCTTAGATGCAAAGGCTGCAGCAGAAAACCACATGAGGCACCAATTTTATCAGCAAAGAACAGAAATCTGAAGCTACCGTCCACCCAGCCTGACTAAAATTCAAGAACAGATTGGAAAAACATCGACTGATTAAATGAGTCCATTATTTAAATAAAGACAGCAAAAGTCATGCTGTCAATCCCCACATCTGTGTTTAGCCTTTTTTTCTTCTCGAGAGTGACGTACACAATAGAGCAGCTATACTTCATGATAATCATTCTTATTAGGCTCAGAGGCATGATTTGAAATTCACAAATGGTAAACTGAGTTTTATTTGGTTTTCCACCTTCATTTGAGACGTTGCAAGGGCTCTATTAAAGAGTCAATATCTTTCACTCAGGACCTATTTGGAGCAATGTGGAAAAAGCAATTCCTACATAGTTTATCCTTAAGCATATTAGCATTTTTGAGAGTAAAGATAATTTGTTTTCTGCAGACTAGTTAAGTATGCTAAAACATGAATCAATTGGAAACGTATGCCTCATTATCTTCATTTCATTAGTTTACGGTAGCAGCAACTCATTCGTTGCAACACAATGTGTTGCGTAGAATAAGCTACGGTCTGGACATATCTATGGAACAACTCACTCTTTTTCAGAGGGATTCTTACACAATCAATTCTGAATGCGCTATGTTTTGACGCTCCTGTCTTTGAGCTTGCACTGAAAGCTGAGACGATAGAGGGCAATATTATTTGGAGAAGAAAGAAGTTCATTTGTCAGCGTAAAGGTGGCGGGTCAGTTGCTCAGAGTATCACACCATCTTCTCTAACCTGAATTCATAAAATATTCAGCTTAGAGGAAGAGCCCTTTGGCCCTTTTCTCTCCCCCCCAAAAAAAGAAAAAAGAAAAAAGAAAAGAAAGAAAAAAGCTCTCGAGTGACAACCGTCACATGCTGCTCCCTGTAGCTTTAACCTGCAAGCCAAAGTGCGCGGCTGCACCTTACAACCTTCTGAGGTATTAACTGACCCTAACTGCCCCTTCAAAACAAGGTGGTCTTGTTACAGAATGGGCCACTGAACACTGAGTCTCAGAAATATGTATTTGGCAAAAGTGGCCATAGATGTTTCGTGACTTGGAAAATGAACATATCAGTTTTTTATTTTTTTTTTTATAGCCGAGAGATTTACCCCACAAGCATTTTCAACTCTTCCTTTTGTTCTTGCACCAGCATGCATTCTGGCCCAACAAAAACTTTGGAATTATGCATGAACAAACGATGACGCAGGTCTTCTTTTGAGCATGTCTGCAGCAGCTCTATATCATTATTGCATTTTGTGCCATCCACAGTGACAAGTTAATGTTTTTTCATTTTGTTGCACTTTTGAACACATTTGCCTTCTGAAAGCCTAAAAGCTAGGTCCACTGGTTCTGTCACTCAAGTTTCAGTGCATTTTCCAGAGTAAACACAGCTATAGATGCAGCTCGAGTTTGTTACTGATGATGCATCCAGCCGGCATTTTGGCCAACGTGCTTGATATTCTGAGACAACCCCGCCGCAGCAAATTGTTCTTGCTGAAAATAAGAAAAGTGGAGCGCTTAAACTGTTTTGTGCCTCTCAAAAAGCCATTGTATTGCCTCAGCAGGAGTCAACATCACACAGCGAAAGAGAAAGAATTGATTTGTCTTTTACTGTAAGTCAACAGTAATTGACTGTGGCTGAGCACTTAAAAGACATTTCAATCCCTCCAAGACAATAGGGGTAAGGGAATTAGTACCGGTGGGTTGCCTTTGTGTTTTTGTGTTGAATGAAAACAAATTTTTGAAATAAGTTTGGAGTCACTGGCTTGCCATATTATTTTACATTTGGTTTGATGTTTGACCCAATATATGCCAGCTTTCATTGTGATAACATCTGCAAGGTGAACTTTACCTTTTAATTTTTTAAATTGCTGATTTCTACAAAGCTCTGACCTGCCAATGTGACGAACACACAAATGATCCTTTTTTCTAACACTAAATTAATTTGAAGAGAAGATTTTTGATTACAAACTTGTTATCCTTGTTTTTTGGATTTTGATCACTTCTGAATTATTCATTGCTGTTTAACTGTCCTGCAGTCTTGAGAAATAGGGTTGTTGACCCCACAGGTTTTTCACTCTGTGTGCTGACAGACACAGTCGCACTGACCCGGTAAATGCTTTTATGAGGTTTTTGGTTTTGGTGTGGTTACAGAAACTGACGGTCTGATGGGACAGACCTCCATCAACCCCCCACCATTTTTTTCAACAGTGGTTTGTTGTTTCTTTGTGTCTATTCAGTTTAGTTTGCTTTCTTCCACAGCTGTTCATAATCCTCTGATTAACTCGCCTGCTTCTGGTGACATTCTGAACTTTCCCCTCTGTATATTAAAAGCTTGCTGGTTTTCAATGTTTAGGTTTTTTCTCTTCTGTTTCTCTGCTTGTGCTCTTTCATGGTCTCCTTGTCTATGTTCTGTAAGTTACCCTTAAATTCAGCTCAATGACAATTCGCTTTTCACACAGAGCAATATCTCATGATGTAATAGGTGGAAACTTCACAACTCAATATTGCACTTAAGCCTGTTCCTGCAGTCTCAAAGATATACACAGTACTTATTTCATGGGGTAGGGAGAGGGGTCATATCAGGGCAAAGACAGAGCTTGAGTTGAAGCTAATAATCCTACAAATTATATATTTAAAAAAAAAGAGCCTTATTGTGGGTTGTCATCTAAGAATGACTCTTACATTTCTTTTTTTTTTTTTTGCATTATTCCTTCTGACAGCACTGATGATGCAGAGAGAGCCTCAGACCAGATCAAAAGTTTGCAGTACATTTTACAGAAAGAAAACCCACTTACAACCTCTGATGGCCCTGATTAGCTGGTGAAAAGACTGATGCCATTAACTGAAGACTGCAATTCTTTGAAAAGGTGCTGAAACCACCCACTTTTAATCAGAGGAAATCCTTTAGGTGGTTCTTTAGGTACATGTAGATGTGATCCAATAGTATTTCAGTAGGATGTCTGGGAATGCTGCAGACAAAAAAAAAATAAATCATTTGGCAATGACAGATTTGCTGTGATCAAGCAGCCAAGTAAAGGGAGCCAATCTATTGATTTGCTCATGGCCAAGCAAACTTTAATTTATATAAACAAGAATGCTCCAACTTCAGCCTCAATAGCTACTGTCCTGCAATATTTAGATGCATTCCTGCTCTAGCAAAGCTGAATCAGATAGTTGAATGACCTCTTCAGCATGCCATCTAGTTTGGCAAAGGCCTGTAATGAGACAATTTGATTCCGGTGCAGGAACCGGAATGCATTTAAAAGCTTCAGGACGGTAGCTCTAGGATTCAGAATTGGAAACTCTTGCATTAGACTGTTTTGTACAGTGTAAAAACACACACCTAATAGTAGTTGCTTCTTATTCAGTGAAATCTTGTGCAGATCTTGACAGACGTTGCTGTCATTTATAATATTCTCTAGTGAGATCCTGTGAAATGTTCGGACATTTCTAAAATAGGTAGAACGTATTCCAAGGATGGTAATTAATAGTCGAACACTAATAAAGTCTTTATTCCAGAAACATTTGGAATAGCCTCCGATCTTACAGCTATTAACACTTATATACCAGAACTGAATGAAGTAACATCAAAGAGAAGGAAATTTTAGAAAGTCAGAGTGGCTCGACAATCTTCAAAGTTGGAAGCAATAAAACAAATGCAGCTTCTGATTTCCCTAATTGTGCCCGTTAACTTTTTGTTGTTTCAGCACTCCCAAGAAAACTTCTGCAATTAAAAGACTCAAAAAACAGATAGTCGCGATAAGACGTCCTTGACAGCAACAATGACCAACTTTGATCATTGCTCTCTGGGTGGAACAACTGCAAGCGGCTTGTTAATTCTGAGGCCACTTACTCCAGCACTTGGCTGTGTTGATTAATCTCCAACAAAACCCCGACTATGCCACTTCTCCCACACTGGCCTTTTGTAAAACTTATTTTAACTTTCACCGGCAAGCTCAGGGCAAGCTGGACAACTCTCCACCAGGCCTATCTTCATCATCAGCTCATTACGGCACAAAATGGCTGCTGGATCCCCTCGACATGCCATTTCGTGACATCCGTTCCCACAAAACCAGTGAGAGCTTTTACATCCGGCTTTACATTCACCTCAATAGTAGAGAAAATATTATTATAAACATCTGTTTGATGTTTCCAGCGCTTTCACACTCAACAACAGCAAATATGATGCAGATATCATAAGTGAAATAAGAAATAATAGCTCTTGTCAGCTGAGCGATCAAAGAGATGTTTGAAATGAGGAGGCTTTTGTGTAGGATTTAAATATCCGAGTGCCTGATTGTGATATTTTCAAAGATCCTTGGAGAGAGGCAGCTGCTGGTGTTTGTTTCGATGCTCTGCATTCATGAATAGATTGTGCAAAAATTGCATTTATGCACAGCGTAACATCAACACCATTTATGAAGCACCATTAACAAAGATCTTTTCATTGCTCGATTTTCTCATTCACAACAGAATAATGTTCTGCATTTGGTGATTTGTTGTCAGCTTGTGTAGGCCATTGATGGAATAAAATTGCATTGTGCACATCAAACGTTTACGTACACTCACCGAAAGAAATGCCTTGCGCATAATTGTTTGAGATTTTAATGTATTGTTTGAACCTGTTCTGTTTTGGGGTGAACTAATAATGCGACATAAAACTTAAGTGCATTTTTAGAAACACCTCTTTCAATACATTTGAATTCATTGAAGATTTATTCTAATCCTGAGAAGCACTTATTAAACTGAGGCTTTTACACCCGAGGGCCCAACTATCAAGTTCAGAAGAGGCAGAATTGTGCTGTGAGCGTGTTTCACTGCCTCTGTTGTGACTGGACTTCCTCCAAATTCTTCAACTTTACCCAAACACAAACTAACTGTTGGCATAAGCAAGTGTTTCAACAGGACAATAATTTCACACAGAGGCATCAGAACTAGTTTTCAGAATGGATGAAGCAGGTTCATTCCACACCAAAGTAAAATAGTTCGTTAAAAAACATAAATAAAAAATTAACATCACATTCCTCCCAATCATGAGTATATGTAAACTTTATCAAAAATGCATCTTTTATGTGAATTTCTGTTTTTTAGTCAGCATTTCTGTGAAATAATGGTACATTTCAAGAAGAATATCGTTTGTTTTGTTCACTAAATCTAAACAATGAATCTGGATTTTACAGTAATGGAAAAAAAAAAAAAAAAAAATTATACATCTCTGTGCTTCCCCAGGCAAAAGACTAAATTAAGTTTCCGTTGTTGAAGGGAAAAATATTTTCAACAAAAACTAAGGTGTACCTGGGATGTGGGAGACCTATTGTATGAATTGCCTTTTACGACTTTATCATCCTCTATAAAAACCTTGTGCTGCTTTATCTCTGGGCCTGAGTCTCCTGCAGATAAAACCAGCAGCAAAGAACGCAGGTGTAACAAGAAAGAACAGAGTTGGGCCTTTCACTCAGGTTCAGACAGAACCAATATCCCACAGCATTCCCACGGTGGAGCCGGCATAAATAAAAAACGCCTGAGTGGAAACGTATTTCCAAGGGAGCACCTGCTGAAAGGGAGGAGGACGACTCCTGCTTGCTTTCTTCGCTTTGCTAGTCCGTCTGTCACCCTTTTTCAGCACGTCACAACAAAGTGGAAGCCGTTCCATATTCGACTCCAATTGTCTTGCGAGTCATTACGTTCCTCTCAACATAGGGCCCATTTCACTGCTGACACGGCTCCCTGTCACCACTGAATCGCATTGACATTCACAAAGTCATTCTCCACTGGGACCAGTGCCTTTAAATACGCGTATCTGCGTGTGTGTGTGAGAACAACCGGGCATGAATGTCAGTTTTGAAGATATTGGAAATAGAGGACTTCTCGTACCTATTATGGCTCTTTAGTACTCGCTCACCGGTTACTGCTCAGCATTTGTGGACTTAATTGAACTGTTTTTACGGTTTTGCAGCGATATTGCTGGGCATGGACTTTTAGGTGACCTATTGAGCAGCGTGAGACTGTGGGCATACTAACCTGTAGGCCCTTTACATGTGGATGTGAGCAACAATTAATCCATTATGCATGAACTTCCTCCTGGGATGGTCGAGGGAAACATGGCCAGAATACCAACACAGTAATAATGCAGACTCTCACCCACTGTACAGGGAAGCAATCAGATAGAATCTCATCACCTTAAAAAGACAACAAAATCGATATAAAGGTTGCACTGGACTGATGGATGCTCTGCCGCTGTGCAGCGTAATGAGCCCATAGCTGCAACAAAATTATGCAAATGTTCGGGTATAACTGTTACAGTGATGGGAGCCCAGAGTAAATGCTTCTGAATGTGCTCAGATTCATTTGCACTGTGACAGCAAATATCTTTATTTCATTATAATATCCACACATTGTCGGGATGAAAATACCTGCTCTTAAAAAATATTGATGAAGATGAAATATATTGCGATACACAGTTTGGTGTGGCTTTGAGATATCTTTGAAGCGGATGTATTCTGAGAGCAAAATACTGTATGGCCTAAAAATGTGTGTGGGATGGGGGGACTGAAATGGCAACATCCAGGTGGACAAATTAGTAAAAATTAAATAACTGCAATATATATGATATATATATATATATCATTATCCGACAACTTCCAAAGGGCAATGACATTATACGTAAAACACTAAACTCTGGAATCAATGGGCTTCCAAAATAAAAGTAGCCTTTTAACACAACTTTTGATTAAAAATAAATAAATATAAACAGATTGTGGCTGAAATTTAGGTGGAGGTTATTTCTGCTCCAGATGTGGCCACCATTGCAAATGTTATTTTTAGTTTTTATTTTTAGCTACTACAAACTGCATCAATTAAATACTTTTTCTCAGCAAGCCATGTAAAGGTGTGTAAAGATGTAGCAGTAATGAATGGAAGCAGAAGAAATTAAAGTGAAAATATCAACAAAGTCATTGGGAAACAAGAAGAAAACAAGTTACTGCTTTAGTGATTTTTTATTTCCCTATCTGTAGACATGTAATAGGAAGCTTTGGAATAAACGGTGCTTTGCTGAATTTGTTGTGCATTTACCAATAAGCTTTGGGTGGTTTGTTCGCTTGAAGCCAGTTTTCCAATTATTTCATAATCCTTGTGCATTAAATGTCTTGTCAATAACCAGCCACAGAAAGATTAGATGTATTACTGTTAGATCTTCTCTTTCTTAATCTCTTTTCAGTCTAAAATAATGCTCAGTCATGTTCCAAATGACATGTTATTAACCGTATAGTAATGCCTTCCTATTTTAGAAGAATATGGTTATAAAGGTTTTTGTGCGAGTATAGAAATGTTTTAAAATCATATCATACATGACCTGCATTTCTTTTGCAAAGATCTGAGTTTCTTGCTTTGTTTCAGTAAAAACTATAAGATACTGTAGAATTTCAAGAAAATACTAAAGGAAAAAAGCATTGATACATACACTTAGGCTGCAAAAGACATTTGCTTCTTGCAATCTGGTATAAAAGTACATGTAATTCATCGCTTTCTAATATTTAATGTTAATAGAGAAGCCATTTTAAGAGCTAGAGTTGTCAATATCAAACAGAGGCTTCATCTTGAAATATCTTTTAAAGTATTACTGGCGGTAAAAATAATATATCCAACACCACAATACTATATGCAAATAGCAGAGGTTTCACCCAGTCATGATTATTGGCAAATGAGTGTCATATTGGTATTGTGTTGACGCTGAAAGAGTCTTTTTTTGTGCGTAAAAGTGGCACAGATAGCAGCTTAAATCCCAATAGTCATGCCTTTTCTTTAAAGGTAATGTTAAACATCATGGGAAATTAGCTTTCTCTGTTACAATAATGACTTTTTCTTTTCTTCTGCATTGGTACCAATGCCTGTAGGTGTGTGATGTTTCTCTGGAACCAAGGGGCATCATTAAAAAGTTGAGAATTAACAATAGTTCAGAGGGGTGGGGGGGGAAATGGTCTCCTGTGCATTTATGTCTTCACAGAATATCTGGACATATTTAACTTATTCCACCGAGCACCAATCATAATCTGTGGGCGTCTACAAACCAACTTTAAATAGAAGTGGGTCTTGAGCTATGTTCATACAGAACAGTATGAATCGGACTCTCAAGTAGCCCAGGGGAGAAAAAAAAGTGCCGAAATTCATGGGCTTCACTCAACTTTTTTCTACAGACAGAGATAAGAATCCGACAGCAGCTTAGATTGAATAACTTAAAGTAAATATACCTGGTTTTTATTTAACCAAGTCTGTAAAGAGAGGTTTGAATTCATCTTTAAAGATGGAGTTGGAGAGATGGAAATGAATCAGTACCTTTGAATAGTGCTGTTCGTTTAGTCCTATGCACAGATTAGCCAACACGACACCAAAGTTTGTTTTGCCTCGCATCGTGTTACAAATGGAAGCCAGAGTTTTATCTTGATCTCATCTTACCAGAACGCTGTCATGGGAGAAAAGACAAACCCACAATGAAAAGAAGAATGTCTGGAGGACTAAACACAAGACTGGTAACACAGCAACACTATACAAACTGTCACCCACAGTGGTGACAGCAGGATGCTGTGGGATACTTTGTAACTGGTGGCATTGCTGCACGACAAAGTAAAGGAGGACTATCTTTAAACTCTACACCTCATGTCAACAACTAGTTGTTTCAGGCAACAGATTTTTCTACCAGAGCTGTGGATTCATACCACTAGAGTTATAGGACTTTTGGTCGCTTCTCTAATTGACGGCCTGTTGGCCCCGGTTTGAGCTTAGGTGGAAGGTAACTTTTTTGTAGGTTAGCTGTTGTGCCACACACCTTCCATTTTTGAATTATGGAAGATCATCAAGAACTGCGAGTTGAAAGTCAATTTAAAATGTTGGTTTTGCTTCCGTGAAGACTTGGGTTGATTTTTACCCATAAATAGGTACGTTTTACTCACTACTATCTGCATTTTCATAATACAGTATAATGCATTTCTACCATGAATAGTCAGCAAAGAAATAACTTAGATTATTGCCATGAAAGTGTTTTTCTTTTTCACAATTCTTGCTAAAGAAACTGCATTCTTCAATAAAGCCATAGTTATATGAACCATTTCATTGTGTCACTGGATTCTTCCACTACACAATGCCAAGCAAAAGGCATCAGCTTGAGCTTCCAGCAACGCTTTCACTGAAAGTTTCCTGAGCAAGAAAAGAAATGAGAAGGATTCGCTGTGACTTGTGCAGTGTATTGCCATGTCACAGGGGTGGGAACTTGAAGTTAACAAGAACGCTGCAGTTCTGTGGCTGAATGTCCAAGTGGTCTCTCAGGGATAAACGCCTTCAAACCACTTAATACTTTCAACATTAACTGAAATATAAGAATACAACTGACCGTGCCCTCTCGTCGTTTTTGCCTTCACTGTGTTATGATTGCATTTGTTCATGGTCAGCTTATGTGCTTCTATGAGACTGAACCAGGGCTTTGCAATCAATCAGACACTCTTTTCTTCTGGTGCTTGGAGTTTTACTTTGATTCACTTGCTTCTGTGTGTGTGTGTATGTTCATTTGCAGCCGCTCCGACAAGGAGTGAGAGGAAGCTTTGGGAAGGGGGGGCTAGCATGAAGAAGGACGCGGGTCGAGGCGCAGAGTTAGAAAGAAGAATTATTGTTAGCGCTAGCCATGTCAGCTGTGCCGATGAAGAGGCCAAAACAGCTGCAGTCTATCCACCATCACCACACTCTGTCTCTTTATCCCTCCTCCCCTCGTCTTCTCCTCTCTCTGGACTCCCACCCAACATCAAAGGCAGTCTGTGACACGGCTTCAGCTGAGCTGACTGGGCTGGCTGGCGTTGCTGCACTTAAGACCATCCAGGGTTTGGTACTATATGAACATCCCCACAGTGAAGCAAGACAGACACAAACTTTGTTCTTTTATTTTTGTCTCATTATATTCCATCCGGTGCTCTGGCTCTGGCACGGACCAGCATGATCACTGTCCCTATGCTTTTCTTAGAGACCACGCTGCCGAGGGTTGTGTAATAGCGTCTCGCTGAGATCACCAAAAAAAGAAAAAAAAAAAAAAAAAAAAAAAGAAAAATAACCGTGCAGAGGCAAATGTTTCCCGAGGCTTTTTTCTCTAATCTCCATCAAAGATGCCTCAATGAGAAAACCTGCGTCCATTGTGTCCACTATTCTGCACCTTTAACAGAGGAATATAGAGCCGACTGTGGCAGCAGCACAGCTAATCTTTGTTGAGGCCAAGTCTAAAGAAGTTAGGCTTCTTTGAAAAACAGGAACATAAAGTTCTGGACTTGTGTGGTTCACTTTGTTCCAGACTTCAATCCTAAATGAGGAGAGGTCATGTCAGGACCCACTGTGGGACACACTGTATCTCTGAGGAACGGAGCAGGGAAGCTGGCTAGGTAGGCACCTGCTGGGAAACTATGAACACGTCAAGATTGGCTGCATGTCTCAATGTTTCAGAGAAAAAATTTGAATAGCTTGAATTGCAATCAAAAAACCTACTTTAGAACGCAACTAAATGTCAATGCAATTTTTTTCCACAGACTTATTTAGTTACACAGCATAGTGGCGCAGTTGTTACTTTGCTGCAAGAGGATCCTGGTTCTAATTGATGCATGTAACATTAATTGATCTCTCTAGAGTGGTGTAAGTGTTTCTGTGCATTGCCATCAGTCCTGTAGGTCTGTGTCTCCTTATGAAAGACTGACAACCCGTCTCGGGTGTTCCCCGTCTCCGAGTTAATCAGTACTGGAGTTGGACAGGAGAACAAACCCTTACAACCTTGTGTGAGGGGGGGAAAAAAAATCCACACTGTGACATAATTTTCTTGTGGTTTTAACTGTTAAAATTATGCTAAAGACTGGAACAATATTCCCAGGTGTATGAAACTGACTAGCCTTTTCAGCACGTTTGGAAAATCTTTCTGGTAAGCAGAAGCAGTAATAGTAGTGATCCATTGGCTACCACCAAAACCCCACCAAACCAAACGATCCTTAACAGGTCATGTTGTTTAAAAACAGCTAAAATAACTGTCAATCAAATGAGGAAACATTATGGATCAGATTTCAGCGGAAGTAAGAGAACAATGGAACAAAATTCAAAACAATAGAAAAAACACAGCCAAACAAAGGATTTGGAAAAAAACAAAAGAAAACACACACACACATACACACACAGCAGGTAACATCAGAAAATATCATCTGCCTTTTGCTTCTGGTGGGTATTTTGTAATCTCTGGGTTTTACAAAGCAGCGATAATGGCAGCTAATCTTTCATCAATACAAATAAATCTTTCATTGTTTCAATTCATTATCTCATTAGCAATTCTCTTCAAAGTATTATTATTATACTGAATGTTAAAGCCCGTATAATAAAAACCAATAACCAAGAATAATTGTTTTTACACAGAAAGCAAGTCAAAACTTCCACATTTTTTAAATATTTGAACTCTGTTAGCAATTCACGGCAACAAAGTTAGTTTTCAGGGCTTGTATTCAACTTCTAATGAACATATCTCCTCTACTCTTCGTTTCAGGTGATAAAGAACACCGTGTGCTGTGAGCATAAACTTTCTCTTACATGCACGGATATCTGATATCGAAAAGCAGTTCAGAAAAAGAAGGGCTCTTCTTTTTCCCATTGTCACTGAACGCTTTTTTTTTTACTATGAGGCCCAGTGAAAGGAGAATCTTGCTGTCAAGTCTTCTGACAGGGCTGGGGGATGATCGATGGCGAGGTGTAAGCTTAGCATCTGTGATGTCAGGTTGCATAGGCTACACACACAATGGCTGGAGAAAAAAAGAAAAAAAAAAAAAACGCAGAAATGTTCAAGGGACGTCGTAGCTGCTAATACAAGATCTGTCTCTTTGTCTGAACAAGTGTCAAAAATGTGTCAGAGTAATTGAGCTGCTCTCTTCTTTCATTAATTAAATTTCAACACCTACATAATTAAGGCACTACTTTAATGAAATCTCTTGCGCTGGAAGCTGTGAGGGGAGATAGAATGTATGATGTGATAATGAGGAAGAACATGTTAATGTACGGGCAAAATCTTAAGGTGTTAAAACACAAGATCTTCATTTTCACTTTGTGGGTGACATGAAAGATTCCCACAGTTTTTGTAGAAGCCGGAGCCACCTCGACTGTTCTGACCCATCTCATTCACCTCAAAACAGCATGAAAAAAATCAGAAAATGTGTTCAGCTGGAAAACTGTCATCTGCCTGTATTCAGTATGACAATTACTGAATACAGACTTTTAAAAGCACACTCATGTAGACATGGAAATAGTAAAAACATACCTTTCCCAAACATATAATTGGATAAAAGACTGGCAGTTTCAGACTTAATAAAGGGAACATCTTATATTTCTCTTAAAGTGTTACTTCAGAGATTTCTTCTGTCTTTGCATTTTGACCAATCTCAATGTAACGGATCAAACTAATTTAAATATGGGACCAAGACGATGTGAGAACACAAAATGCAGTTTTCAAATACTTATTTCCACTACAAACCAACATGACCATTTAAAACAAAAATGCCCTCTTGCTAAACCAACAATTGACCACTGTTGACTGAAATTTATGGAGCTTCTGCAGGAAGCAGTCAAGTCCACTTCTTGTCAGCCCTTAGGAATTCCAAGATGACTTAATAATAAACATGAAGTAGGAGGAAGCAACCAATTGTACCCTGATCTATAGGGATGCAAGAAAAGATGAGAAATGAAATGGCATCCATGACTCCTGGAAAGGGTTATCCAGTGTTTTCACAGCCTTTGGGACTACAGTAAACCACAGGGAGAATTGTTATCCACAAATAGCCCAAAAGCATGGAATACAGATCACTGGGATTGGCCAGCCTATGAAAATGACTTCATTCTGGATCAATGACTCATCCAGAATATCGCTCAACTACAAGGTTGCTTGTCGTGGTTAGGTTAGGGTCGGTGTCCTTGATTCAACAATATGAAGGCGACCGGGAGCATTTAAAGACCAAAACTACTGTGGATGAAACAGACAAAGGACCTGGACATACAGCCAAATACAGAGCACATTTAAAAATATTTTAAGTCAGGAAACCTCTGGAGGAGAATGCCATAGAGACTCTCTGAGGAGGGAAGACAGATTCATGGCTTTATAAAGAGTCAATGAATCGGCGACGACTCAAAACAAAAGCCACTAACCTTCTCCTTCTCAGGATAAGTATATGAGCCATGCAGCAAGGGCCTTGAAGTGTATCTGGTGAACAGAATACACCTCAAGGAACTCATGCTTCATGAAAGAAACCAGGGATTGGCAGACAAGAGCCACTGTAGGTAAAGTGGAAATGGAGTCATGGGCAGACTTGATTCAGTTAAAAACCCATGTAGTGGAATCTGTCACTAATGTTTGGAATAGAAAGGGGAAATAAAAAATAATAGGAGACAGGCTGGGATCATACTTGAGGAGGCAGTGGTTTGATTATTCATCAAGTGATGGGCAAAACCATAAGGTCCAGGTACAGAAACAAAGTTGATGATCAGAGATGGGGAATCTTTGTAGAAGTCAGACAAGAGCAAGGCAGGAGAATTTAAGGCACAGAACCGAGAGCAGATGAGGGCAAGGAAAAAAACCTCTGGCAGTAGTTCTCAATAATCTGGCAGAGGCTGGGAGGCTGGAGGGCGTTTAAATAGTGTGGATCACAGGTGAGCGATATTGCACTGATTGCAGTGGAGGAGGTGGGTGTGGTGGTTCATAGACCAGACAGACATTGAATCATAACGGCTGACCAAAAAGGCTGCAAAGCCTCATATTCGCAAAAAGAAAACATCTTGAACAAATCTTTTAGGACAATATTTTGTGGACTAAATAAGTGGAACTTTTCAGAACGCATAAAGAGCATCTGGTGGAAAACTAACTTTTCAGGCAAAAGAAAATCAACGACAATCACTAACAAACATGATATCAGTAGTGTGACAATTTGGAGAAGGTTTCATGCTGTAATGGATGAAGGCATAGAGACTACTTTCCAATGAAAATATCCTAATGAAGAAAATATAACTATTATATGTTTTATATGCACACTAACAAGTCCATTTCTCAATTTGGAAACAGCCTTGATACTCAGGTTATCTTTGGCATATAAAAATGTTGATCTAATGTGGCTACAAAAACAAAATTACAAATTTTCATGCATTTATTAGCATCCGAATTAATGCCAATTGAATTTGTAGTCCAACAAAAAATAACTAAAGTAGCCTTTTTGGACATTTATCATTATAGCCAAAAAGCTAAATGATCATTCATTTGAACAAAATCTTAAAGTTTGATGTGAACTAGTCAAATAGCCAAAAAGCTAAATGATCATTCATTTTAAAAAATAAGTATCTGAAAACAAACTTTTCAAGCACTTTATTTTTTTTTTTTAAAAACATTTCTATAATCTCCAGAATTTTCTGGACAATTTAAGAACCCTGTGATATGAAAAGGCAAAAGCCAAAAAAGATCATTTTAAAAACACCCCTGTGTATCATCTACCTCATTATTCCTGAGCATTTTCTCATTGCCAATCAGGATTAAAATACAAAGAGAAGATTCATACTAGCCTTGTTATAATTCGATATGCCTGTGCATGCAGGCAGGTTTTTTTGAGAATTCCCAAAGGCTTTTTTTCCCCACACATTTCATTTGGAATATGCTAGATCTCTGTTATAGGCAGTTTAACGTATAATACGCTCTGCAACCCAGACGGGAGAGCATAGCACTAAGACATAGAGGTGAGGGACAAATATACATATTACCTTGCATATTTTTATATTCTCTCCCCGTTTTTGGCTGATCCCCGCTTCCTCGCACGCTCCCCGTCACACACATACCTAATCCTAGCAGGAGATTGTCAAGAGTCCTATGCATAATGAAGGTGGATATTTCTGCGCTCATAAGTAGGCCGGGTAATGGAAATTGTAACAACGCCTTGCAGTTGGCGCACCTTTGCGCCGCACCACAAATAAAGAGCTGTTTGATTTCAAACACAAGCAGGTATGGAGGAGAGCAGGAAGCGGTGCGTGCTGCAGTACGAGAAGATTATAGAGGGTTTTGCTCGTCGCCCATTCAGCACATTTCTGCGAGTTAGAAAACTCGCAGCTTATTTCAGTCCACGATTGATGATGGGTCCAAACAATGGGCCCCCGTGCAAAAGTCAGTTTAATGAGTATAGAGTAGTTCCATCCTGTCGCCAGTGCATCTCCCGACCCCAAGCCATTAATGATGCTACGGAGGCGAGGTGAAGAGGTCCTGTGTCAGGGGAGGAAATGCGCAGCCTCAAATCCTGCACCTCTAAAAGAGATGTTTGGGAGTCGGGGCATGATGAAAGCGAGGTCAAACGGTGTAGAAAGAGATTTATTCAAGGGAAGGTTCCGCATGGTAGGAATTGTGGCCGGGAATAACAGAAAGAGGGAAGCAAGATGTGCAGTTGCTTCTAAGCTGACCTCACCTTCATCACACTGAGTTCTAGTAGCAGCAACAGGCTAAAACTAAGTGCTATTTAAAAATCTGTAATTTGACGCACACATTTTTTTGGAATTTCAACACTCACGGGTTTAAAATGTTTGCACTTTTAGGAAACATTCAGTGCAAGTAGAAAAATAATGGTTTGGTCCACTGGTCTTACAAAGGCTCTTCATGCTGAAGCGTTAGGTTAATTAAGCCCTGGTAGAAGTAAACCATGTAATTTTGCATGAGGAGAACATTATCTCAACACAAAATGGTGAGTTCAGGACAATGGACAGTGACTGAGCCACAAGGGGCAGCTTTTCCAAGAACCGTTCTCTGTTGGAAAGCAGACTTACTGACACAGCGGACTGCATCGAACTGGAACATCTCTGCTGATCAACAACAAATTTTACAAAAGCAATCCGTTCAAACCTCACTGGTCTGTCTACTGGAACACATTGGCTGATTGCTTTGTTAAATTGACTAGATTCCCTCAAAAGATAGTGAACTTAAAAGCCTCATTGGCTATTTAAAAAATAATGCTGGCTCCATTATGCTTTGGGAAACCAAGGGCTGACCTGAGTCCCCCTACACTCAGAGGTAAGGGGGAAAATGGGACAGCAAAAAAAATGAATGTGGATGGGGCATAAAAGTGATGGACAAACCATGAATACAGAGAGAAGTAATAAGTGGAAAATTAATGAGAGTTAGGAGGCAGCAGTTTTCAAGGTTCCTCTGAGCCTCGTTGGATGACTCTTCATACAGATTACCTCCTATGTAATAAAGTAGTAAACTGGTCATTGTAGTAGAAATTAAAAATGAGGGATGCTGATTGGGTCATTAATATAAATACAGTGAAAGGGATTATCTACGGTCAAAACTTTCACTGCAGCAAGACATTATTTCTGTCTTTTCATTGTTCAAAGTAAACTTTTGATTTTTTTAAGTCCATTGACAAAAACAACACAAAAACAGCATACTGCGTGTTGTTAAATCTGAACCAATCTGCTAGAGTTTCTTGTTCCTTATCATATTTAACATAACGTTTACCTTTAACATACTAATGACAGAACAAATTTATTTAGCCATTTGTTTTCACTGTGAAATTATTTTCACCGGTTGGTTGTCCAGTCGGTCGATCTTTGCTATTCAGATGGACAAACGGACAGATGAGCAGACAACTGGACAGATGTTAATGAATTCAAGTGACTTACAGGTGAAAGCAGAAAGCAGTAAATCTTCTCTTATGCTCATTGCTTTTTTTATGGTGCAGACAGAAAACATTTTATACAGTCAGAACAACTCAACTTTACAAGCCATAGACGGCACAAGCTATTTCGGAGCAAATAATTTATTTTATGCACATTAAGTAATGCATACTCACAGATCAACTGGGAATTTACCTTCACCAAAGATCCTGCAGGCCAGAAAGAGCCAAGTTAAAATACCCCATTCGAATATCCTCACTACAAGGGAGACGGACAGTAAAGACCCAATGATATCAATGCTCGGGGCAAAGGAAGCTCATAAAACGAGCAGTGACTTAAAATATGGGCCACTGTGTTTTCTCTCAAGTAATGAGGGCTGTAATATAGTTGATGAAACCAGGAACCCATGGGCTGGAATTCCAAAAGAGAAAGCATGAAGGCCTTTGATTACAACGCCCTGGGCTCTTCTCATAATGCAATAACACAAAAGGCCGCTGAAATCAAGTAGGTTTTACATTCACTACTTTGTTTCTGAAAGATGGCTCACAAAAACCCAAACTGTGCTATTACTATGGTGGTCAGAAAATGCCTTTGAAGGCATTTGTCTGACTTTTATTTTTTATGTTTTAAAAACCACAAAAACCTATTAAGAGAAGTCCCTCCACAGGATGTGGTGAAGAGGAAAGGCACACATGATTGTCTTCAATTTTTACTCATAGCGGGCCCAGACTCTACTCCAAATTAGTTGTAGAATGAGATGTTTTGTTGGTGTTATTATGCTCACATTACCTGGATAGCTCGATCTTAAGCCCCGCTGGGCCCGTCGGGCTTTAGGAGCCTGTGGGGAAGGGATGCAGAGAGATGGAAGCAAACTGGGCGAAAAGAAAAGCAGCAGCTGCCTCCCAAAATGACAGAATCTTTGGATTTGCTTGTGAAAATGGAGAGAGAGAAAAAAAAAAATTAATCAGGCCGTAATGGTCTGGGACTTGTAAAGAGATCTAGTCATTTATATTGAAGAGTGGGGAAATAGTTACTGCTTCACTTCTTTAGCTGCCTCTTCAACAATGTGAAAAAAAAAATCCCCAATGATACTTGAAATAATCTATGGTGAAATAATTATTTTTGTCTTGGCGTTTTAATTGGAGCATAAGCGTCCAGGGTTTTGGTTCAGCTTCAATATTTCCTTGCATAGTGGTGCAGTCTATGCCTGGTTAATCTTGTTATTATCACTGCTCTTAAGAAGGCAGGTATGCGCTAATGGCTAAAATATTCTAAAGTCGATATCACAACCAGCTTTCACTGCAATTACAGCTGCAAGTCTTTCGTGGTATGTACCAGTTTTATACTTCGAGGAAACTGAATTTTGGTCAATGTTTTTTTTTTTTTTTTTTTTTTCAAAAATAACAGGCTCAGTGAGAGTGGATGGAAGACGTCTGAGAACACCGATTTTCAAGTTTAGTCAAATTCTAAAACATATTTAAGTCTGCACTTGGCTGACCCTGTTGTAAACAGCAAACAGGATTTCTTATGACTGTCCTCTTGCCTTTCCTGCGTTTGTGTGAAGTACATAACCCGTTATTTTCCTGTTGTCAGTGTCCCCACCTGAACTGTGCATCCCTGCAGCAAGTCCACAGTTACCATGGGCCTCTAGCTGCTTCTCCATGCCGGAGCAGTCAGTTTAGGTCAGATCTGCAACTCCAGTCCCAGAGTACCACTGTCCTCTTACTGTTGATTGCGTCGCCGCTCCAACAAATGTGAATCAAAAAGCTGAATTACCTCCTTTGTAGTGTCACTAAGCTCTGCAAAGACCCAGGCCCGTATTCTCAAAGAATCCAAAGATTAAAAGGAGCTCATTGTGAAGTCATTTTAGAAAAAATAAAAACCATAAAATTTTTGTCTGAATTTTTACTTGGTAAAAATCCTTTACAAATCCCCCAGGCCTTTAAGAGAGGTCTCAACATGATAGGAGATATGAATAGTGAGGAATACTTTTAAGAGCCTAAGAGTGTTCTAAACAGGGAAGGTGGTGAAAAGATGGCAGAAAGGAGAAATATTTGTTAGAAAATAGACAGAACTGTGCCAACAGCAATCACTGCTCTGTCCTGTTTGGTTTTGAGTCCTATACTCCTATTTTATGTTGGTCAGTCTGTCAGATCAAGCAAGTTCATACAGGAATTCAATCACAGTTTATTCCTTACAGCTCACATCAAAATCAAAGAGATGATGTTGTAAAATGACAGGCATGGCAAGAAGCTGTGACAAATTACAATAATGAGGATGTAACCCATCCAAACGTTGAAGATCAATGGCCCTCCAGGACTGGAGTTGTAGACCCTTGGTTTAGGTAGATGGACAAGTCTTTGTAGGAATGCCATACCCTGCGATAGACTGAACATTGCTTTTAAGATGTTAAAAGTTTGGATTAACAACCCAGCTGGTTCAAGCATTGACACCAAATTCCTGACCTGTCCCCTGCTCTCTTTGGTCTTCATAATGGTGTTTTTTCATTCACACTTTTACGTCATACTCATTCAATACTTTGGACTAGTCCATCATGTAAAATTCAAATTCAATGTCCAGAAAGAACCATAGAAGGTTAGAGCTTCTTTGCAGAAAGACGACAAGACAGTGGCTGGATGACATCAGGTCTTCTTCTAGGAAGCAGTGCAGGAGTGCTCGTAACTTACCTGAGATTGCATCGACAGAGGGATTCTTCAATGCAGGGGGCAGAGCAGGCATCCAGATGCCCTCGATCGATGATTGCCATCTTTTACTCTGCAGGTGGCACAAACTCCACAATGACCAAGACCGTGAGAACAAAATTACAGTGTTTTGCAGGCGTAGCGAGCAATGGGAAGAGATGTGGGGGATGACAGACGAGCACACATCCCCCACCAGAAAAAAAAAAATAAAATCAATGCTAATGACTCTGGGAAAGCTGTAAATACAAACTCCGATGCATGTGTTCATTTACACAAATGCATAACAGATTTTGTAATCATAGCCTTACTTAAGGGCACTTGTTCACATATAGAGCTCGATGAGCTTTAATGTAAGAGCGTAGAGCCGTGCAGCCAGCAGCGCGAATGACATCCCATTAAATCACTGTTAAGGAAGCTGCAGTGATTATTGTCGTACGAGCTTATCGATTGATGCTGTCTCATTAAACTGGACCTATATTATTCGTTTATCTCATTATTATCACTCTTATCATTAGCTAATGGCTTGGCTCTGACCTTTCCAATGCCCTAGCAACCTTTTGCTTACATTTTTTAGACTCTCTATAAGCAAGATGAGCGCACAATATGACAAAGGGGTGAAATTTATTACCACCTTCTCGATGTGGAAATAATCACATTGAGATTATGTGAGGTTGGTTTACATGGCCACTCGCTGTGCTTGAGAATTCAGCAGACAGGATGCGTACATTTTTAGTAACTTTTTCAGAAGACCTTCCTACTAGAGGACAAACGCAGCAGATAAGTGATGTCAGGAAACGCGAAGCCGAGAAAAAATAATCCTATTTAGCACTTTCCTCTTATATGGACAGGAGCACAAATGAGCAGAAAAGAAAAATTACCCAGTCATTGACAAATTTAATAAGGTCGTGTAAAAATGCACATGCTGGGAGATTGCCACCAGGAGGTACATGACGAACTGAAAGAAGAAGAGTCTTTAATCTTCAAGAATCTCTAAAACTCTCTTCTGACATCATCATTAGTTCTCAACTAGCAATATCTGCAACCTAACTATAAAAATGTGTGCTCCATTTTCTTTGTTTCCTCCAAAAGAATCTCCCGCTCGCTCTGTTTTTTCAAAAACATGAACTGGCCTAATTTTTCTTCTTTGGAAGATCTGAGCAACATCCTGTTTCAAGTCCAAAAGCAAGAAACTCTCCAGGCGTAATGAATTCCTGTATTTACACATTTAAACACCTGCACATCATTATGCATGCAGTGGGCAGGAACTATAAACACATTTTCAGGGTAAGTTTAGCAGAAGATGGTTCTTAGACGTTGGCAATTGTGCAGCTGCAAGCCTGGCAGAAGCGATTATACACTCGCACTTAGTGAGAAGGGACAGCACTGAATTAAGTTCATGCATAAATTAAAACGAACGTGAAACACAAACAATTCAGAAGTTTAATCATCTCAGGTTGTTTTATAGCTGTGGATACATGCATCCTTGACACAAGTACCGGGAATGGTACATGAAAATAATAAACTGTCAAAGCTTACAATCCTTTTTGTGTCATAATTCTCATTTTAGGTCCTGTGAACAGCACAACAAAAACCAACCAACATTGAGATATTGGATTGGGATTTAATGTGATCGATCAACAAGGAGTAGTTAGTATGTATTTAGTAGAACAAAAATGTCTTTTAAGTTTTAACAAATAAAAATCTCTGTTGTACATCTGTAAAAGGAGTATAAGACAAACATTTTGAACTCTGCAAATTTCTAACTGAATCTCAGTCTGGACTTTAGCTCCATTGTAATCCAACGTATTGTATCTCTAGCTTTATCTTTAGGGTCGCTATCCTGTTGGACTGTTTCACTCTCGGGTTTAACGGATCTTCCAGGATTGCCCTTCGATTAGCCTGAGCCACCTTCCCATCAACTCTGTAGAGCTTTCCTTTCCTTGGTGAAGCAAGGCGTCCCACATCATGCTACCACCAGGCCACTTTCTACTAATCCGATGACATTTTAAAACCGTTGGTTGCATCGGTTGTATTTTATTTAGAAACCTTGGAATACAATGAACTTGATACAAATTCACACCATTATTAAAAAAAAAAAAACAAAAAAAAAAACGTTTACTATTTTCTGTTAGTTTATCACAGAAAAGCCAAATAAAATATATTGAAGCTACTGGTTAAAATGACATAATACGAAAAAGTCAAGGAGTGTAAATGCATTTGCAGTGTGTTCCATCTATAATAATGACTGGGCATTTTTAACCCCGAGGTTAAATATAAATTCCCTTCACTGAGCCGGAGCAATCAGACAGTCTCTCAGCAGAAAAGACAAAAACAGAGACAGCTGGGTGTAACAGCAGAGAGCTGAAAGCTTTGAGGCAGGTAGTTTTTTTTTTCTTTTTTTTGTTTGCCGTGTTTCACCACTGCTTTTGATGGAGAAAATTTATGAACTACAGGCCCAAAACAGGATGTGCACAATACACAGGAATGTAAAAATATTCAATATTTGTTGCAGTATTTTTGCTTCTGTTGCACAGCAATTATGGTGATGATATGAAGGGCTGCACGGCACCCAGACAGCCTGCTGTTGATCAAAGGGCAGAGGGAAAATACGCTCACTGTCAATCACTGGAATGGATTACCATTAAAGCCTTTATTTAATGTTATTACAACAGCAAATGTATTTGTGTTGCACCATAATTTTAAAGGGTTTTAAAGTTGAAATATTGTGAATTTTTTCATGTTTTTCTGTGGCTGAAAATATTTGTGTCTGAAGTCCCAAGCATTTTATGAGCCCTAAAAATAACACCTCTCACAGTTAGGCATCACAATTTTGAAAGGGAAAAATAAATGAGTTTTCAACAAATGATATCTTGTGGATTATAAGATGGGAGATGGGCCTTTATGTTCTTTTTGGTCAGCAGAGGTCTTGGTCTTGGATGTCATTTTACCTGTAATGCTCCACTTGAGAAGTAAATCTGTTGGGCTTCTCCTTGGCCCTCAGGCCACAGTACTCACTGCTACACAGATGGATGGGATCAAAAGAAACATTTTCTGAGTTATGGGACCTCCAGAATGAGTTATGAATGCACTGTTTGAATGACTTTGACAAGCCAGTTGCTCTTTAGAAGGTTCATCATTTTTCCATATATTTGCCATTTGGGGAAACTGGCATGCACTGTGGTTCACTGGGATCTCAAAGAATTAGAAACGACTTTCTAACCCTTTCAAAACCTAATTGCTGTTTCTCAACTGCTTCAGATCAGATCATGTTGTTTTGCTTTTTATGATCTTTTGGCATACGTCATGCCACAGGTTCTATTTAGGGAATTTGATTCTTTGTCATGTGAAATTAGGGCTTCGTGTAACTTTTGAAATTCAACCACAAAAAAGGTGAAGTTAATTATTTAACAAAGAAGGTTATTACATTTTCACACGGGGCCAGACTGGATTAGGAATCTATTGCTGTCTGTGTTTAATCAGGTTATCTTTGACATTTCTATGTTTGATGATAAAAGCATTTAGGCCGATGTTAAGGGGGCAAATACTTATTCACATCACTGTTTACAGCTGCTCTTTCTATATGACTTCTATTCCTTTAAAATAATGAAACATCTTATTCGTTAAAAATGTAATCACATTTCAACTCAAACAAACAACAAGAAAGAACCAAGTCAAAATTGAGAATTTAGAGCAAAACAGCAGTAATTATGCATTTGCATGCTGGTTTGTGGAGAGATGTGAATTATTTATGCCCACAGAGGAAAATTCCTGTCTCTTTGCCTCTTCGCTCTTCTAACCAGTCATGTATCATCTAGTTTTGCTGTTGTTGCCGTTTAATTCCCTACTTACCAGTATCTTAACTTCGCATACACCTGTGCAGTCACAATTTGCACTTGTCGGTCTAAAGAGACAAACCAATTGGCTATGAAGCGTAACCTTTTGCATAATTCAGCCAATTTTCCAGAAATAATGTTTGGCAATAGAGGAAATAAAAATATTTCAGCTGTTGTTATGGGATTGTTGGACAGAGCGAGAGCACATAATGGACATTGTAATCAGCAACATCATCAAAAACATTGCAAAGTGAACTAAATAATGTTATCTAAGCACAACGTTATCGGTCAGAGGATGGAGTTTATTGACTGAATGATGCTGATAGGGATCAAACTGAGAAAACAAAGCAGCTGGCTCAAAACATTCCTAAAAAGGATGGCCCTCTGGTGTACTCACTGTTTATTGCCAAACTATTCCATGGAATGATGAGTGAGATTCATAGTCAGTAATGGTTCAGTAATAAGATTGTGTGCTATGATACCAGACAAACTGCTGAAAACCCTTTTTGCTGCCTATTACAGGGGAAATAAAGTGTTAAAACATGATGTATGTTGTAGATTTACTGTTTATGGGGTTATGTAGCTGTGAGTCCACCACTTAAAACATCTATCATTGGGCATCTAAGTGCCATATCTGGATTATGTTAGAATGTGGAATGAATGCAATGAGCTATAAAGAAAGAGTCAAATAGGAAGGTGTCTGAAGCAACGTGGTGTGCTGAGGAACACTGGGCCTGAATATTCATGCGAAGTATTCAATTCTGTGAAAGTAGGTCTGAATTTTAAATTTAGGTGGATTTACCTTATTAAAACTAAAAAAAAAAATAAAAAAACCCATAACACTGCAGGGATAAGTGGATATAGACAAAGAATGGATGGAGTGACAATTTTTGAGTCAACCAAATGTACTTCAAGGTCAGAGTAATAAATATACATAAGTTATAGTTATTAAAAGAGCCAAAACAGATGAAAATATGTACAAAAATGTTCTCTGGACTATTTGTTTTCTTTTTCTTTTTTTTTTGAAGTTCACTTTTTAATATAGAGAAGCTGTAGTAAAACTGGTAGCTGTAAATCTGCCACACTGCCCACCTCTAAGCCAGTGGTTTTAAAGTGTAGAAACGTTCTGATACCAGATACAGTGGTATCAGAACTTTTACATCAGAGCTGTGCCTACACTAAAATATTCTGTAACTTTACAATGCAGTAAAATAAAAGACTACATTTCAATGGAATATTAAGGTTCACATTATGATTTCGATGCAACAAAAATTACCCATCATCTCTAATTGCCTTACAAAGCAAAATATTTACACTGTTGCCAACAAACTGTTTATTCAACTCTTTTCCTTCAAAAATAAAACAAACTAGCAGATTTTATGTTCTTAATGGTCATCTTTGCATATTTTAATGTGATGGGATGTATTGGTCCTACTTGTTTACAAGTAACATCTGCTGTGTCTGTATCGATACGGCTATCAACATATTTTAATGAATTTGTATTTAATCGTGTCTTGACAAAAAAGTTATACTGCATAAACCTTGATAATTTTGAAAAACCTTTCATTTCTCAGATGGGTTATTTTTATTGTTCTACCAGTTTCAGACTGGTCCCTTTGTCTTCTTTCACTGAATATATTTTTGAAATAAGGTTAATGGACCCTCAAACCCCGACATTCAGTATTCGGCGATGGTTCAAGAAGCTTGAGTTCAAGGTTACGACTCATCTTCCAAATCCCCAAACTGTGCCAGATGGTTTGGTACACAGATCCATCTTAGAAGTCGTATGCAGAAAAGGGCATGCACTTTCTAAAACTAGCTGGCAGGAGAAAGCTACTTTTATCTCACTTTCAATCCATTCAATCTGTGAAATAAAAAATAACAATAATAAACTGGAGTTTTTAGATGCCCCATTTTGCATCTGAGGAGACTCAGAGTATCTGATGAAACACAAAAAGACCCATTCAGAGATTCTGTGGAGTCAATGAGCGTCTTAAAGAGCATTAAGGTGACCTTTATAGTATATGACAGGTTATTATAATGTGCCGGGAGAGCAATGTGATTTTAGAGATGAATAAATAATATGGCTGAGGTAAAAGGAAGCAATGATCTCAGACTGTAATACAGAAACTGTCATTGAAAGGTTAGTATTGAGCTTTAAGTCTGCAATGTATAACAGAAGTTAGAGTGAAATCTAGTGTTAGATTGTTTTTCCTCTCTGGAATTCTGCACTGTTGATCTTAAGTGTCCAAAACAAAACTATGGCTGAAGGGTAAGAGAAGCTACTTGCCTTTGTTTTGCAAGAAACATTTTTTGAAATAACTGTTACCCAAGCACAAAGACACTGTTTTTTATGCTGGAGGTAATAGCTGAGATCAGATATTTACAGTCACATTCAATATAGAATATACTAACAATTTTCCCCATTCAACTTCCCTCTTCCACCTTAACAAAAAAATGTAGCAAGCCACATTGTACGACAGTTTAATCAACAAAGTAAAATACATTCACTATTGAGCATCACACACACTCACACAGATTAAATGACGAATTTAATCAAAGATTTTCCCACAAGAGTTTCTTGTAATTGAGTTATTTCTTACTGCATGTGTCTGTTCGGCTCTAATAACACTGATGTCATTAAATTAAAAAGTGACGCATTTACCACAAATTAAACTCAGCTCAGTTTATTGATATATAAAACAAATGCAATCTGAAGGCACTATACGAGACAAACGGGTCTAATTTGTAAACAGAAAAGTACATTGCAGACTTAAAGCTCAATACTAACCTTTCGATATATTATATATATATATATATATATGTATATATATATATATGTATATATATATATACATATATATATATATATATATATATATGAGATATTTAAAAGTTTGATGTTAGCTTTAATGCAGTGCTGTCAAATTCAATTTTAATGCCGATTAGTAAGACGTGATCAATGTTTACAAAACTGCTGTGGAGAAAAAAAACATACTGACAGATTATGTAATAAACTGAAATTTATGACGATGTTACTAAAAGATGACCAAAACTCACAGTTACTGAAAGCAATATGCAGCAGCATATTGTATATCCTTGTTTAGAGCTTTGCTGTAGTTGGTTGGGAGGCTTTTAATGGCTGATTCTAACAAAGTATCAATCTGTTTCCTGCTACTTTTGTTTTTTCTCATCGCTCCATGAGACCATTGTTTTGCTCTGATTTATAAGAGTAATATTTTAAGCGCATGTAGCTGGTTACGAGAGCAGCTAAAGTATATAGTTTTTTTTTTTTCTTTTTAAAGAATTTACAGTTGCATTTGTTGTAAGGTATGTTGAAGCTTGTGTCTGTTATGTTCTCCATAGTCACAAAAATGTCAGAAACAACTTTAGATTTTTTCTTAGGGACTTGATCAAAAACATCATCATAAAAGGGTTTTTATCCTGCAACAACAAGGACCTGAAAAGGAAGGTAGTAATTCACTGTGGTCACATCCTGAACTAGACCATGACATTATAACTTCAGTATCTTTTCATAAGAGAAAATAGAAAACACTATGCAAGAGGAAAGGTTGTATGTAAACCATGCTTTTCATGCTTCAACATCAAACTGACAGCAGCCTTTGAAAACACGAGTACATCACCAAACAGTTAAAAGTTTAACAACTTTTAACTGTTGTTAAAAGTCCTCCAAATGAGCTTGGTCAAAGTCAAAGTTTGTACAGCTTTCTTAAAAAAAAAAAGCATTTTCCTTCCTTCTGCATCTTTCATGCCTATGATCTAATTTTACATTACCCATGGATACTCATGCCAACGGAAATCTGTCACTTTTGACTCATGCAAAATTGCTCTATTCTTCTTTTGGGATACATTACAATGAAAGTAAAGGTTGGCAGATTTATATCACACATTAGAGCTAATGAGTATTTTAGTGTCAGAATGTTCCTGGAAATAAGACGCAACATTGATCTCTCCTTCTGTTTATACATATTAATGCGCTGTTTTCCTCTGAGAATCTCCAAGAATCGTTTTACATTTTATTCGAATGACTTTAAGAACTGTAAAATGTACCTTTTTCCACAGACCCAATGCTACTCAAAATAATTGCCATGCTGCTCGTTTGGGTTTGGGTTTTTTTTTCTTGCTTTGAGATTTACATGCAGCACAACCTTTGAATTTTGGCTGGGATCACCTCTTTGAAAAATATATCTTCTCGAAGCAAAGCAGATAAGTCTAACCCATCAGACAACGGCAGTTTATTGTATATACTTTCACTCTACTGAAGAATTTGTAAACAAATTTCTATTCCCAAAATTAAAATGACACCACTAATCTCAGGCATTGGTTCAGCAGTCTTCTTACATTGTTTTGTCCTATTCATATTTGAAGCTTACCAGTCTACATGGATTCTTTCTAAAATATTTGCATCTGTTCTATATGTTTTCCTCCTACTTTGCATCCAAGCAGCAAATAAGAACTAATGAATGATCACATATCGATTCAGCCACAGCTTCCTGTGGCTCAAAAATCACGATGAGTCAAATGTTACTCAACAGTTTATCAAAATCAAATGATTACCAATGACGGTGCTTTAATTTTTTCCCATCATGATTGTTGTGTGAAAACACGCTTGCCCTCAGTTACCTCCCAAACACACACTCAGTTACTCTGTGCACGACGAATAATCATTTTATGAACATCTCCATCAGTGCAGCTATCCACTTAGCTCACTCCTTCATTACAGTCTATTTGACAGATCATGGAGGATAGCAAGTTTCCCCCCCCCCCCCTTTACCCGAGGAATACACTTGGCCCTTCCAGTAAAAAGAGGCCACTAATGGAAGCAGAGGCCCTCATTTCCACTCTGCGATTTTTATGCAGGCAATCCAGGCATCCGTGGTGATCGTAAAGCGGGGCCGAATCGATGCCAGGGTCAGCTCTAAATACAACAACAAAAAAATACATAAACCTGAACGAACAGGTTTTGTTGAGAGCTGACACCTCCCTGTAAGTTCAGTTACAGCAGGTGTCTGTGTGAATCCAATGAAAGCGAGCATTTTGCATAAATGGCAAAGTGAAAAGAAACTCCCAACAAATTCTCTGAAGGTGTGTGAACCTATCAGGGCAGCTAATCAAATATTCTCCGACTCCTTGGGGAACATAAAAAGCTAAATTCTACAGCTGCTCCCCTTGGTGTCGCCGAGTCATAAAAGGAAGTGCACAAAAGAAGTGGAAGTGCTGCTGTTGAATACACAAGATTGGAATTTGGATGCTGGTGTTTCCTTGTAGATATGCCCCACCTTGATTACTGCACAGATTTGAGCTGAATGCTGATTTCCTCCCTTCCTCCACATACTCCCTAGCTGTCGTCTAAGTGGTACAGAATGACTACATTGGAGTCATTCTGTACTGCAAGGTACAGAATGACATAACCCTGAGAAAATTAGACCAAATGTTCAAAGTCTTAGTCGTTAGCAAGATATGATTTTTTTTTCAGCTGTTGGAAGGTTTTAAAAGTAACTTTTTAAAAAATCCTTGGAACTCTATCGACTTTATATTTTGCTGTTGGAGAAAAATTATGAATCTGTAAGAATTCAGTAGGACGTTTGTCTGAAATGGCAAAGAGGGAAAAGATCAAACTTTGGATAGCGTTGGATGGAAACATTTCCGGGATGAAGTGCAGAGAAAGATTAAAATGAGCTGTGCATTCAATAATGCGATGTAATGCAACAGAGCGACTCAGAGGAAGGACAGAGCAGCCACAGTCTAGACATGGGGAATGGGTTTGAATGAAAGGTGGCTTTGCATCTTACATTGTTTATAGCTTTAAGTTGCACTGAACAGATCAGGCTGATGAGGCTGAAAATATTCATGGTCGTAGTTAAAATCTTATTGAAAAGTTACCAGCATAATAATAATTGCAAACCACTTAAAAATTCTGAAATTACAGTTTTGAAACACTTTTTAAAATAGAGAAAACTGGTATTTTTGTCACTTCTTTGCCTCTTAAGTGAAATTTAAAAGATGGTATTTTTTGCAGTTCTGAAATCATTTCAACACCTGCTGAAGGAATTACGAGTCTCCTAGGTACTTTATTTGGAATATCACTGAAATGATTTCAACCTTAAGGGAGGTGATTTTTTTATTTTTATTTTTTTTTTTATCTTTGGGGATGTTAAACTTGTTAAAATGCATAACTGTAGTCACAGGAGCTTCAAGCTGTTTGGAAATTGCCTTGTAGCCTTAATCTTTAACTTGCTTCTCTATGACTTTCTTTCTCTTCTCCTGGGACAGCTCTTTGCTTCCTGTGGTTCAATGTGGCACAACACCATGTCACCAAACAGCATACTGACAACTTGTCATACTTTGTATAGGGAGACTGACTGATAATCAGCTTGAAGGCACCTGCTATGCTAATTAGAGGGAACGCCTCAGTTTAAAATGTCCCTCTTGTCAAATTCAGTCTTTTTCAGGTGTCATTTTTGTCATTAGTTTATATTTTTAAATGATTCTGTCAAACCATTTTAAATCAATGTCTGATTTTCATTGGGAAATTTTCAGTAATTTTTTCTTCCTTACTTTTGTTATTTCAGTGACCACTGTCATTAACAGACGGTAGCAGCAATTACATCCACCTGCGCACATATTGTAAAAATATAGATATCCCTATTAAAGAAAACTGTGTTAATTGTAATTGATATCTTCAGTGCAGTTATTCAAATACTTTCACCTGGAAGAGAAGAGAACAGTCATTTTGATCCAAAAAGAAACCAATTTAAGACAATCCATGCAACCATTTCTTCCTCCTGATCACTAGGATAATATTGGGGGTCGTGCCAAGCTGCTAAGTACAAAAGACAAATAAGTTTGAGGTGTATTACAGATGTACATTATCTGCTGATGATGATTATTATTTTTTATCTCAGGGCACTGTAATCACATAGGGATACCATTTCAAATGAAGTATTACTCAGTGTAACCCATACACATAACCTTTTCAAATTCCTCAATGCATTAATTCATCACTTGCTCTCCACAAGATTAATAGCAGGCTCGGGCGAGATATGATAAGGCTTGCACAATACATTGTCCGAGTGGTCCCCAGCAGTGAGGCTAATTTATATAGTTCTCAATAGGAGTCACTGTGCTCATTGTTCAGGCTACTATAGTTTCATAGGAGCTGGAGCCATAATTAACCAGAGGACTTAAGAATATCAGTGGGTTGAAATCAAGTATGAGATGAAGGACTAAGGGACTTATTGGTCAGAGCCAGCTGTCTGCTTGGAACAAAATGAATTATATTTGCCAATCTAATTGATATGTGATAACTCTGTGTGTGTGTAAACAAAAAATGTCAAGACGTAACTAGTAAGCGAGACGTCCCAATTGCAATTTTGTGACCTAATTTTTAATTTTTGTACAGCTCTTTCCTCAATTTCTTTTTAAATCTGCATTTCTTTGAATTTATTTTGTAGCTATCCAGTCCTGATAATTAAATATGCCCGTAGAAAAATTTCAGATCCGGAACTCATACCTAAAAAAATTTGTTTCGTTTTTGGTCCTGCTGTTGCATTTGCGAAAATATCACATAGGAAACTCCAGAAATTTCAAGTTGTACTTTCAGCTGCATTTACATTTACAAGATTATTGAGTGGTAAGGAAGTCCCACAATGATTTCATGCCCATATTTATAATTATTCAACAGGGTTAGGGTTAGGGTTTTCTAAACCTGGTGCTACTAACTTGTGATGTTTTGTGGGAAATAATTTTTCTTGTGAAATCTGACAAACATAACATTTAAAAAAATCTTTTAGGCAATAGCAGATTTATTTATGCATCTTCAGTAAAATCTTTCCAATTCTGTTCACTAGCTGTGCATTTGTTGCTTTCCTTGGAGTCGCATAGTATGCAACACACTTCACCCTCAAAGGTTTCATTAACTGTAAAGAATCATGGGGAAAAAACAAAATCTATACATACGTTTTTAATTTGCCAGGTAATTTGATGTTTGAGTTTAAGAGTATGCTTCTTGAAGGTAAGAGTTCAAGCTGTATGAAATACAAAAGAAGTAATTTCTGGTGTTCTAGTCTGACAGCACAAGGCAAAACAAATGTGAAATGTAATTTACAAACTGGTAAATTGCATTTATATTTTCACTTCCACCAAGCACCATGTACAAAGATAAACATAAAATGCCTAGTTTAATACACAGGAGATAAAGTATTTGTGAGATTGTTCGAAGGGAAATGCAATTCCTCATTCATCCCATGGTGCACAAAAAAAAAAGGATAAAGGCATTCAACTTTTAGGTGGAAAAAGAAAAGATCTGCTGTAAAGCCGTTAAATACAATTCATCTTGCTGAGGCGTCTACGAGGAGCGTGTAATTGCAATGACACACTGGTGTAATCCATTTAAAACACTTTGGCTCAGGCCTAGGCAGCTTTAGACTTCCTTCGCAGACTCACACGTCATCTTCGTTTTGGATATGTTCCAGCGACTGCCTGCTATTAGCAAAAAGATGTGCAAGTTGCTTTGTTGTCCACCTACAAGCCCTGGCGAGGAAGCACCTTGTCCTCGATGCGTTGCATGACCGACAAGAGCACAAGAAGAAAAGAAGATAATAACTCGCCCGTCTCAGGCAGAGGTGAAGTACGAGCGGTTGCACACAGACATGTAATCTGTCTCGAGAGGTGCCCTCTCTTCTGGCGCCTCTGCGCTTTGACTTTCCGAGGCAGGGTAGACCTACCCAGCCCGATCAGAGTAATGGTGTCACTGGAGAGCTGCATCTCATTGAGTGTTGGCTGAGAAAACATTATCTCACCCTGACCTAGTGCAATGGCAGCTGGACGAGTGATGTTATGTTCTATTGCACAGTGAGTTTTAGTCCCATGGAGGTGAATTCATTGTTGTCATTAAGTGGTAGAAGACTGGTGGGCTCCATCCTGAATGTGCTTTTTGAAGTCGGACCATGGGCGCCGAATAGAGGGGAAACGTGATGACAATTCTAAGCTTTAACCCACGTCCCTCCTGACCTGTCCTCTTCTAAGTGAAATTAAAGCGGCAGTCTATAACTTTTATAAATATATATATATTTTTTTTTTTTTCACATATTTGTTAAAACTGTCATTATGTTGTGACAAGATAGTACTATCTGGTACTAAAACTCCCAGTACTAGATACAACCAGTCAGTGGCAGGAGAGTTTTAGTGCTGTCAATCACAATCTCATGTGGTGCTGCTCATCCTTCCTCCCCCTCATTCTGTGCTATTCTGCGGCTAGCATAGTCTGTTGTGAATGCTCAGTCTATTTAGCATAGCTACCAATGATGGCAGACAAACATTTTTCCTGAAATAAGTTGTTTCTCCACCATTAGCACATTTAGTAATGAGTGAATGAGGTGATTGACAGCACTTAGACCCTCCTCCTGTTTCTGATTGGTTGTTTTGGCCAGAACGTTGCATTACTTTAGCCAGTAATAGAAGCTCAAGGAGCAGGTGGAGGAGATTGATTGTTTTCACAGATTATCTGTCTCATAACAAACTGGCACAACATGGAAACAGCTTTAACAAATATGGAGAAAACATATTTTTATTAAAGTTATTTACTGCAGCTTGAATAAAACGCAACATAGCATTTTATGAGAAGTCTGGATTGCTTTATGTATATTTTGCACGTTGCCTATGACTGTTGATTGTGTAGAGAAACATTTCAGTAATCTAAAACTAATGGAAAAAAATGTAAGCAACCCATTTGCATACTGGACGTGGACTGTTGGATGTAAAATTCATGAGCAGTAAATATTGTGCAAGTTATCAGTATTGGACCAAAGAAGGCAAGGCAGTTGCAAGCCTTTAAAATTGCGACGCTTTTGATGGGTCAGACTCAAAAAATTGTAACTACAGCTGCACAGGAGAGGGGGGGCAATTTTATCTTTTGTCAGAGGGCCCAAGATTGCTGGTGGCGCCCCTGAGTAGGACTGAAGTCAATTTAACTAATTATGCTCTCTAAAGGTTCAAATTGAGAATCACATTTGCATTAAACTTTGGATGATTTATACCCACATCTAAAACTGTACCTTGAACTAATGCACTTCAACTGAAGGCATTTATTTTATTTTTTTTATTTAATCTTTATTTCAGCAGGAAAATCCCATTTAAAAGAAAAATCTCTTTTACAAGTGAAACCTGACCAAGACTGGCAATGGCACGCAGAGTTTACAGAACATCCACAGCAAAAACAGAAAAAGGATGATTGGTTTATTTATGACTATTTTGTGTCGGGAAAGCCAAAAGGAGTGGATTATCAGTAAAGATAATGCATTAATTTTTAACTCTTTCTAAATATAATATGAAAATACATTAGTAGAATGCAATAACTGACTTTTACATGTGCATTCTCAAGGAGATGTTTTCCCCTAAAAAACAACTTTTATAATTCCTAACAGTCATCAAGTCTGATATCAATGTTTATGTTGTACTTTTCCTCCTAACTTTCCCTGCAGCTGTCAGTCATTTAGATATCCATCTCATGTCAGATTGAAGAACATTTCTGATTTTGCTGATCTCCTCTTTAAACACAATGCACAGAGAAATGAGGCCGCCAAAAGTGTAAATGTGTTCTTCCGTTTAGAGAAATAGCGTTGCTGTGATTGATGTAAGCCACTTGAACTGGGAGAGTCAGGGCTCATAAATTTCAAGAGAAATTTATGAGCTGTAAGTTGGACTGTATTGTTGTTGCAAGTCATCATGATGGAAACAATCTAAAAGTAAGCCTTCATGTTTTCGTGACTTTTTTCCCTTCTATTATTAATGTGTAATCTCCTTTTCTAACAATTACATTTTATATGCATAACGTGTTATCTTGAGGAATACATTTAAGATTTTTGTTTTACATGACAAACATCCATTTTTATGACTTGATTAGCTCCATTAGACATGTTACGCAAGAGTTCCACTAATGAAATCCTGAACACATTCAGGAATTTATTTAGGAATACTTTTAAGTTTTATTCTGAAAGGACAACTTTTATTTATTTATTTTTTTCTTCTACTCCTGGATCAGTGCTGTTCACACAGGACTATGCTCTGCTGGAGCTTTTCCTCTCCACTGTCACAACTTGCATGGTCAGTAGGAAAGATTCCTGCAAAGCCAACAACACAAGGCAAGTGATTGACTTGATCAAATCTGCTGGGTTTCTTAGGATATAAAGCCTCAATAAATTTGAATAATGAACTGAACTCGACTGCACTGTTGGATAACTAGAATCAGTTTGAATGGACATATGATTAAGCAATTCTTTGGCTGTATGTTTTTCACTTTGCACTCATATCATGGTAAATAGGTGCAGTACCTTACGGACCACCAGGGGGCGCCAATGGACAAACAGTGGTCCCATGGACCATATTTCGAGAAAGACAGGTCTTAAAAATCAGATATGCATTTCAATAACTGCTGCTAAAAAATAGTTTCTGAAGCGTACACATCAATAACGGTGGAGTGCCAGATGGTAGTGACCTCAAAACAGCTGCCATCTTCCCAAATAATTTCACCTACCGTTTCAAGCAATAATCTAAACTGTTTTTTTCCCCAAAGCACATTGCATTCCCCAAGTCAACAGCTCAATCTCACCTTCATCGCCCACTTCTCTCCAAGAAGCAGATGCTATAATTTTTCTTGCTGGAATACCCCTCCTCCCTCACCCACTTTCATTTTAGACCCTCTAGATGGATCAGCCCCCTCTCAACCCAGGCTTCCTCTGCACCTCTTCAGACAAAGAGATTGATTTGTCTACAGGACGCCTCTGACCTTTGATATGATCCAATAAGGGACGCTTCGCCCTAACCAAATTAGACAAGTAGGGGGGATGCACATTAGAGGAGGGCGTGTCCCTTTTGCACATTGCATACCTCTGCTTTTTTTTTTTTTTTTTTCTGTGTTAGGTAAATCCACTGCCCATCTCCTGCCAGGCCCTATTAGACACTCAGGGCAAAATAAAAGATGTGTTTTCAAATTGCACTTTACCTAAAGGCTCTTTGGGCCAAATTTAATTTTCACCTCACATTGATTTTCTCCCTACTCACAGCTCAGTGGGACCCAATGTTTCTATGGTGTTTCTCTGGGCTAAGTGCAAATAAAGGGAGCCTTTGCTGTAGATTACTACATGTCAGTAGACATTAGGTACAAAATGTCTTCCTCTAGACACTAGGGAATGACATGATTGAAGAACTGGCCGTTTTGTGTTTCTGTGCTGGTCTTCTCTCAGTTCCAAAATCAATTTTTAACAAGTTGTATTAGCTTGAATCTCAAGTTTAGTTTTTGGGTTTATACTTGAGAGATTCTAAATTTTTTTACGTGTGTGTTCACCGCCTTTTCAGCTCAACAACTTTTGTGAAATTCAGGGTTCCTGCACATTTTTCTGGTCGATCCTTTACATGTTTTTTTTTAGGCCATTAAGAAACATGTAAACATAAGTGTTTATGTTTACATGTTTCTTAATTAATAAACAAAATCCATTTTAAAGGGCAAACTAAAATTTTATTTGTCCAAAAATACAAATAATTCAAAAATACATATTCAGTTTGTTCCAGATTACGTCAAATTTTAACCTAATTAAGGTCTGCTTAGAAATCTTAAAAAAAATTAAAAAAAACTCATCAAAAACCTAAAATGGGTGTAGTTTTGACATCATGAGAAGCTCTAGATAATGAAGAAATGAAGACAAAGAAGCTGTTGATCACAACATAAACTGCATTATTAGAAAGACGAACATGTCAACCTCGTTTTGACATTTTAGGAGGTGCTGGTGTCTCAGGGTTGAGTGAATCTCTCTGGCAGACCTAAAAGAAAAAAAAAGCTGACAGGCCAGACAGAAGAAAGGACCGATTTTGACAGATCCTAGCCTCTTTCATTGGATCGTATGATGAGGAAAACAAAAGAAGGAAGGTGGAGGATAACGGCACACAGAGGCTTCAAAGTGGGAAACAGGGTTGCAGAACCAACGAATTGTGAGGAAACGCACGTCAGCCTGCATGGATACACATGAGACCTGATATCACAAGCCACAACACATAACCAGGCAGGAACAGAGGGGAAGCTGTTTTCTGTGTGAAGCAGCAGGGGTTGCATGAGGGGATGCAAACTGACTCCCTCTCACCCCCAGCGACTCTGAACTTTTCGCTACCATTTGTTTGTCGTCTTAAACTGGCAGTAAGCTGAGGAATCCCGGGTTTTACACAAAACCCTACCCAGTATGACTCTCTGCTGGGGAACTGATCCCTTCCAAAACCCTCATTGTTATTCTGCTGTGATGCCAAGGGATCTGCTGAGCACCCACAGCCAAACCTACAGGAGGGCTTAGTGGGAGGAGGGTGTGCTGTGTTTACTTTGTGTGCTCTTTCAGGGGACAGCGGTATCACACACACAGGATTACAGATGAAACAACTTTTGAGGGTTATGCTATGAAGGTGTCCATTTCATGAGAATATGAGTCCATCTTCCCGTTTTAAATCTTCAAGTTTATCTTTCAAAAGGGCAAGAGATGCCAATTTCAGTGCCAAGTCTAGATCGCAGACCTCATCTGGCCTTGATCTTTGACTAAATTTAGAAGGCAATAAACCCAAACAGTTCAGTTCATGTCACTTCATCTACATAAAAACTTTATTGAAGCACATAACTCATGTCTGGAAATTATGCGAAATGCCAAGCAAAGTTTTAATAGATTGGAACTGCTTCTTTTCTTATATTCACTTTTACTGAATATTTAAAATCAACTGTGGATGGGCAGTATGACTGGGATTCAGACATTACTGAGTGGTGTAAAGCCACAGCACTGATCAGTAAAATGTAAATTAACAGTTACTGGTTAAAATCAGAAAATGTAAACAATGACACTCACTAGATGCAAAAACTATACTGCTCAAAAAATAAAGGGAATACTCAAACAACACAATGTAACTCCAAGTACATCAAACTTCTGTGAAATCAAACTGTCCACTTAGGAAGCAACACTGATTGACAATCAATAATGATTTTGTTGTCAGCACATTCAACTTTGTACAGGACAAAGTATTCAATGAGAATATTTCATTCATTCAGATCCAGGATGTGTTATTTGAGTGTTCCCTTTATTTTTTTGAGCAGTGTATTTTCAATTTTAAAAAAGCCCAAAGTTACATTCCTATCTTGCTGGACATGCCAGTGAATGTGATTTTGTTTTTTTAATTAAATACTTGTTCAAATTCAGACTATGTCTATACTCCCATTAATATTTTCACCATCTTTTACAGTATTTGTGTCTCCGGTCCACTAACGCTTCATTTTGTGAAAAACGCTAACCAAACAACTGGACAATAGCAGTTCTAAATGACAATGTGCACCCTACTTTATGCATGCCCAATGTTCAACTTTGCTGGAAACAAAAACAACCTTTATTATTGGTTTTTCAACAACCTGTTTTCCATGTTAACTTTGTTCACATTAAAATTCAAAGTATAAAAAAATTGGAAACGTTTATGGGGCTGAGTGCTGCCACTGTTTCAGAATACTTTTTAGCCTTTGAATTTTGTATGGGTATTTTTTAGCAGAAATTACAGTGCCAGTGTGGATGCAAATTGTTTCACAAACAGATAAAGATGAATATATATCCCTTTTCAAAAACATGGACCATCAGAGCCTGAATTTTCAGAAGTTCTTTGTTTATATCTAGGGATGTGGTTATAGATATTGGGGATATGGTGATGGCTGCAAGTTTGTTTAAACTCTTTTCTGGGTTTCCATTCCATGTCTTTGATGTTCAGATGGAGCACAACAATTGTATGTTGTCTGTACGTCAGAAACAGAAAGACGCCTCACAACTTGCGCTCAGTGAGATGCAGGTTAAGCTGGAGACTGCAGCTCCAAGGAGGAACTTTGTGGAAATAGGCAGCACTTTATGAGAGCAAGCGTTTTTGCACCTCTAAATGGCTGCCACTGGAGATTCAGCAAGTACTCAAACATTCATGAACGATTCAAAGCAATACACCAGGTATGTTTTTGATGATGGAATGACATGACATGATATAAAGCTCAGAAAAACTGTTTTTACATAGCCTTTCTCAAATCCCATTTCAACCCCTAACCCCTCCTTTTAAGAATATGTAAAAATCATCTTTGGAGTTGTTTTAAAGCATGAATCCAAATAGATGCCTAAAACGTAATATGCCCAAAACTAAAGAACTTCTTCTATGAAATCAGTCAAACTTGACTGACTTGATTGTGAGGTTTGGCTTACCTTTCAAATAAGACCTAGATGTCCACTTAACTTTCACACGCAAATTGTGTTTAGCCCAATTTTAGCAGAGATGTTTGCTGACAGGTTTGATAAGCTTTCAGTGTCCCTCAAACCACAAAATACTCATTTGGTTAAGAAAGTAACAAGGACTGAACTCTAATTCTTGTAATCCTCCCAGAGCCGTTAAACTGCTGTCAACTTGGAATCATAATCGTTTAAAAACTATCAGACGGGCACCTTTGTTAAATTAAATTCCCACTCTATAAAATACCGCCCCATCCTCTGTCCACCATGTCCTAGATATTCATCAAGATAGATAGGAGAAAAAGACTTTAATATGCAGAATGTAATACGCTTCAACAACCCTTCCAAGGGACTTCCACGTTCCCCTTTGTGTGGAGATTACACTTTGCACAGCCCAAGAGCTGCTGATCTTGTCAGGGATTTGCTTTAAAATGTTCAAGGTATGAACATTTGATCAAAACTGTCCCTTTTCGCTCGGATCAAAGACAATGAAGCCTCAGGATGGCGAAATTCATGCTACGCTCTCCCAGCCTAGAAGCTGTATTTACAGTACATGTGTAAGCTGCACTTAATGAAATATGCAAACCACATTATCTGCATAAACCTCTTGATTACCTCCATCTCTTTTGGAAAATAAGCTTGCAATGCTGCACTGAAAGTTCCTGTGGTCACATTTAGAAGTAGACACCAGTTATTTTAGTATTTACTAAGACATCCCACATTTGCACATTACATTCAGACTGTAGTTTAGCCAGCTTTAAAACATGATTAATAAATTATATCCTGTGGATTCAAGTCTCACTGATCCCATAGTTGGACTTTTTCCAATTTTGGATTTAAATTTCATCCTTTAGACTTGAAGGACTTTTCTTTCCTATAAAACTAAATAAAGACTTCAGTAAATCTAAATCCTGTTTAAATATGAGTTTTAAAGCTGTACAGCTATAGCTACATATTACATTTTTACTCAGCAAAGCAGCACTGCATGTTATGGAATGAAAATGTTAGTGACAGTGACCTCCAAGTGGTTTAAAATAAATCAGGTACATAAACCAAACGATACGTGTCGGCTAATGGAACTGAGATTAAAGAATTTCCTTTGAATCTTCAATCAAATACAGGGAACAGCTTCACCTCCCCGTCTCGTTTCATAAACTGAACCGAAGAAACCGTGAGAGAAAAGACTTGCATCAGATCAGGTTTTAAAAAAAAATAAAAAAAATGTGTGAACGTTCCAAGAAGTAAAAGCGAGGAAATTTAAAGTTGTTTTGAGGTCAACAGCTAGTCTGAGGAAAAAAACAAAACTGTTACTTGAGTTTACTTTTGTCCTCTGCTCCTTTGTTTTTACCAAACACTTTGATTCTCTCTACTCTTTCCAATGGTGGAAGTCCCTTGGATAGCAACCGAAGTAGGTCTAATTGATTTCTCTTGTTCTTGTCGGTTAGAGGCAGCAGCATCGAACTGTGCAGAGTACCCTGGCTCCAGCTTGCCTGCATTATTCCTCTGTTTTCTTCTTTCCCTCCAAATCCCAATGGACTCGGCTCTCAAAACACAACATACCAGAACCTTTGGAACTCTCGCGAGGTGCGAGACAGAACAGGATTGCCAAAGCATTTCCATGGCTGGAGATAAAACACCAAACCATGGCACAGCACTTATATCTTACTAAAAAGTTGTAAGGTTAAACTGATAGTTGCTCTATTGAAACTACATCATGTTTTTAGCGAGCACCCATCACTGACAGACATCTGTCTGAAACAAATTAACATCCAAACCCAATGTCTGCAGTGGGCCTGGTGTTTTTAGGGTTTAAATGGTAATGATAATCTTAAGCAAACATGTCACAATGTGTATCCTTGAGCAATCTTTAAAACAGAAATGATGGCATATGATTTTCTTTATCTGCCATTATTGCTAAAATATCACATACCGCAATAATATTAGTTGTGCATATTTTTTATGCATATAATTTCAGTTTGCATGTCTGTTGAAAGAACACTGGAACATAAGCCAGATGATACTGCAAGCTTCTTTATAGAACTCATCATTTATAATACCTAAAGATTACAGACCTGAATATGTAGGTTGGAATTATATCCTTTAAAAAAACAGAACAGAATACAGTGCACTACTAAAAACTAGGAGGAGTTTAAACCTCACAACTAATAATTATGGTTGAGACCTGTGTGAGACCTGTGCACAACTGAATCTACTTAACTGCATTAACACAAATGCATGAACTTATAGCTGAACATAATCACAGTTTCACACCAAGAAGTTATTCTGCAAGTGATTGAAAGAGATCAAAAGTATACGCTGTCGGGTATGTGCAATGAAACACTGTGTCAAAATGGAGTGGTATATTTAAAATGGTTGATAAAGAAAGAACCTGGTGTTTTTCTCACCAGAACTAAAATCTGCACCAGACACAATGTACATTTTCTCTGACCTTTGTTCTTCTCAGACAGATTGCTTAAACTTAGATAATGAATAACTTTCGCAAATACAACTATATCACAATTTTTGAGGGTAGGATGTGTGTTTGTAGAATTAGCAGAGAATCAGACATTACCTTGGCACACAATAAACAATGATGAGTAAGAATTCCTCATTTCTGGTCACTCAGTCTCAAGGAATTTATTTCTGTATTTTAGTCGAAGCAAATCGGGTTTCTTAGCAGCTGTGACTGCGACAATATCTGATGGCAAAAACAAAAGCTATTTCAAACATTAGTATAAAGCAATTTAGATGCATTGGCTGGAGGGGGAATTATAAGAGGAATTTCATTCAATTCCTGTTTGAAGCTGCCATTTTCTTTGAGAAATTGAATGCAGATAATCTGTTAATACTCTGTGGGTTTAGACACCAAAACTGGCTGTCTGAGGTTCAAGAATATGACCACAGATTAACTTTAAGTCATCCAAACATTAAACAATATCCTTTTACTGCATCACAGGACTTAAAAAAGAACTATTCTATTAACGTTGGCAGCACACAATATTAATAGTGTTTTGAATGGCACCTTCATTTTGGGTATAGTCTCAAGTTTTCACATTATACTCTATTTCTAAAGATAGTGAATAACTGTTTGATCAATTTCTTACATTTAAGCCCAAACTTCCCCCCAGCAGAATTAAATGTAAAATCCTTCATATTTAACTGAAACATTTGTTTCTGAAGGCTAATAAGACAGGTGCGTCTCAAAAGGCGTACAATCTAAAGGGAGTATAAGTTTGCTAAAATTAAAAACAATTCTATTTTATAAAGAAATAAAAGAAATGGGACCCTTCCCAGTGACCAAAGCATTACAGAATGCAGCATTAATAATTCAGCATTATTTGCATTACAGAAATCAAAGCATACATATTGCTGCCAACAGGTCTTGTGTATGTTTTCACTCCTTGATGATGTGCTTCTCCAAAATTTTTTATACTTCCAGTTAGAAGAGACATCAGATTTAAAGGTAACTTTAAACCTAAATCATCTGTGGATTTGGTTGACTTAAGTAATTTAAATCAGCCGAATCAATTCAATAATTTGGTGTTTAACTGAACACAATATGAGACTGACTTTTTACAAACACAAATTGATTGAATGTCCTATTTGGTATCAACATGTTCATTCTTCCTAATTGACTATTAGTTTGTCATAAAAAAAATAAAAAATAATAACAGCCCCATCTAGTGCAAGAAAATGTTCGGTGCAAACCAACCTAAACTGTAAAAGCATGAAATAGAAAAATACCAATCTTTGGTGATGATTTCCAAGTTTTAGATTGGAAGGCCCATAGAGCTCCAACATGATTTGCCTCCATGAGTATTTTATAATTTGTTACCACTAGGTCATCTTGCCTTACATCCGTACAAGCGGCAACGATGGCTTCTTGCTGTTCTTTAACAAATCTAAAGAGTGATTATATAATCAAATTATTCATCTAATCAAGCACAATGCATAAGAAAAGGAATTTCAAAGGTATCTTGATAAATACCAAAAGCAGAAAAAATTGTTTGAGAACATTAGCTTGAGAAATATCTTTTTGTGTTTATGTGCTGTATGGAATTCAGTGAGGTATTTAGAGCTCACTGCATACAGTGTGTGAATGAAATGTCTGCTCAATTGTGACCTTCCAGCAGCATTGTGTGTCAGTATTTAATATGTTACACAAGGAAAGAAGGGACAGCTAGCATATCATTACATGAAAATCCACCTCTGATATGGACCTGTTCCCGTTTACACACCTGTGTGCAGCACTCTCTGTAGCTATCTGACATGCTTGTTTACCCACATCTATTTGGAGCTGGATTTATTTTGTCATACAACTGTCTTCGGATGAGAAATGTGAGATGAATCTTGTGTTGTGCAGCCAGGAAGAGCTGGTATATTTAGCACCACCAGAACATTCAGTTTTAGGGACTGTGTCCACAGAGGGACGACGGTGCCCTTCTGAGAGAGCTCTGCAAGAGAGACGAGAAACTTTGGCACCAAATGCTCCAGCTATTACAAAATGAAACCTCGCCTTATCCAAAAGTGCTAAGATGTGGATAAATAAATAAAACATTGCCTCTGTGAGCGGGGAGGCAACGTGACAGCGGGAGATTTTTTCCCCCCCGCTTTCATGTTGGCAGGCACAGGCATTTTATTTTTGGATGAATCAAAAATTTCCTGAAAACGCCTGTGCCAGGTGTATCTAATTATCTGACAGCGTATCCTCATTATAAAGCGGCCCAAGGGAGTGGGCGACTCTGCTTTCTGAGCCCTGGACCGCAATCAAGATGCTCTTTTCATCACAAACAAAGGGATGACAAGCCAATACTTTTCTTGAAGATTAAGTGCATTCACCTTTTTCCATTTTTGCACTTGACTGGGCAGTTTTCACATGTTTCTCAACATAGAAATGCATTGATGGTCAAATTGGAAATCTGGAATGAATGTAATGGTTAAAATGAAAGTCAATCAGATCATTGAGGAAAATGAGAACAGGGCAGTAAAAACATTTCTAAAAATTAAATAAAAACTGATCAGGTGTTGGGACAGTCCCATTTCTATTTCAGCAGTTGTTTGGATTATGTCACATGAATTACATTTGTAAACCATAGTTAACTCTGCATTCTGTCAACCCCAGAGGACCCATATGTTAAGGGATAACTGATAAAAGACCTTGATTTGCAGAGATGCATCTTTCTCTCTCCTGGCTGTGGTTCTTGGGAGTCACAGTGGATGAGTGCCCACAACCAGATCATCTAACAGCTTAAAGCTCAAGGGCCTACAGGTACTAAAAGTGGATTCACTGAATTTTTTTTGGAGATCTGAACAAATGAACAAAATGACACGATGTTCTCAGAAAATGATGTTCACTGTGAAAAGAGCTGGAAAGCTATGAAGCAGGTTGATTGAACAACACAAAATTACTTTGTGCCCTTAAACTTGAGGATACCTGACCTGAGAAGCTGCAGTCTTCCAGTATTTTTGTCAGCTACTATTTATTGTGCATAAAGAGAAAACTGCCGGCGGACCCATCTGCTGTGGTTCGATTTGGTAATGCTACATTGAAAAATTAACTGTTTACTCATAATGCGTAATCAAAGCGTTTTAATATTAATGACAGACAGAGACACATCTGTAGCAAGATTTTTCAAATCTAAAACCAACCAAGCATGTGTCCCCATATCTGTTTCCTGTGTTGTCATTTAATTCCTTTAGAAATGCAACGGTAGCCCATCTCTCGCACGCCTCCTGACTGGCAGACTGTAATGCCATTACCTCTCCTCGATGGTCATGCTCACTTAGCCCTCTGTCACTCTACACTGGCCAGGGAAGACGCATCTGTCTGGCTGCGAATGTGCTGCCCTTGGACCTCATTTGCAATTGCTGCTCTTCAGCTCAGCTTGCCACAAAAACACTGAACCACACAAACTTTTCAGTTCATTATCTCGCCTTTTAGGAGTTTTTTTTTTTTTTTTGCTTTCCAAGAAGCAAAGTATGACTGCAAATCACGGGTAATTGGCTACATATGAATCACTCCTCAGCAGTATAGGCTGATAGACTGTAACCCTTTGTTGTCTAAATTCACTTAAAATGATGTAAAAAGAAAAAACAGATACTAAAAAAACATACATATGCAGATGCAAATTAACTAGATTTTTTATTTGAATTTGGCACATGCATGAGGCATTAAATTTGGGCATTTCTGCTAATGCTTCCAATGTAATCCTTGGCATGTGTGGAGTTTTTAATCAATTGGCACCAATGGGATAAAGATTCCCAGTGGCTACACTTACAGTGGAAATGGTGTGAGGTGAAATCACAAACAGTCCTTAAGAAGCAGCCAAGGTGTGGTAGCGCGATGGACAACCCCCTTTTAGTTATATTAGCCATTTAAAACTAAAACATTTTCAAAACTGGAATACATGGCTTTATTGGACAGATGACACTTTCACAACAGAGCAGTAAATAGCATTTTCTGGTCAGCTGATTGGAAATCTAAATGCGACAGATATAACTAGCAGATTGCCTTCCACTACTATGAGGTTTTCTTGACTTCTATACAAATCCATTATGGCTCTTTTCACAACAGCTCATTGTGGATCAGACCTTATTTTAACAGAGGCTACAATAAGTTAAAGATGACATAATGTTATATCTAAAAATAACCCAGATTTACATATTTTATCCAAGTTTAGATAAAGCAAAACGACTTTGTCTAAATGGAATCTAACTATGGACATGTAGGATATTCAAATATGTGAAAATCTGTGTCTTGAAGTCCCAAAGCAAAACTCAGTAACAGCTGAATTGTATAAATTAATCATTTTTTTAGTTGCAATATTACTGCATTAATATCAATGTGCAGAAATAGGTGGTATTTTTGTTCATTTCAGAGCTAACTGAAAAATTAAGTAACTATGACAAAATTCTTCCATATTTGTGCTTTAATGTTGGAAACTCATTCATATCTTGCCAAGCCCTGCAGTTATTGAGGGTGGGCATCAACATTGCTGCTTTCTGGATATCACCAGAGACCAAGTTTCAACATAATCAAAATGGTATTGTTCAGTACAAACGATAATTTCCAACTCAAACCAGTAAAGTTTTATACAATGGCAGCAACTGATCCCCGTAATTCACCAACTTCTCATAAGAAAGCAGACGGAATATTCTCTGGGCAGATTAAAATATAAATAAATAAAAACAAAGTAAAGAGCTTAATTTGGGTTTTTAAGTAAAAGAAATAGGAGAATGACAATAAAACTGTGTCTTGTACACATGAAACATATGGAAACAGTATGGGTAATAAAAAGGTCTAGATGCTTTTCTGATGCTTTCGGATTTTTATGCTCATTGATTTTATGTACCAAGTCTACAGGCAAACATATCCAATCCCATTCACGTCTACAAGAACTTCTACTATTATACCAAATACATTCAAACTCCACATGCGCCACTTACATGTTTAGACGCATTTCAGAACAAAAATGCTTTTTTAACAGTAAAGCCGTGTCAAACATTTTCAGTTGTTTTAAGTTGAGGAAGAGGAAACCAGACAAAACAGAGGCTGTTCCTCTGATTAGCTCAGGGGTGTCCAACTCCAGTCATCAAGAGCTCCAGTCTGGCATGTTTTAGATGAATTCCTACCACCCTACCCCCAGAGGAATGGATGAATTAACTCCCAGTGCGTCATCGAGTTCTGCAGAATTCTGTTAATTAACCTGCAATTTCATTCAGATTTTCTGAACCAGAGGATAATTTAAAACATGCAGGACACCAGCTCCTGAAGAGAGCTGGACACACCAGGAGAAGCTCTGAGCCTTCAAATACCATCATTGTTTCTCTAATGCAGGTAAGAGAACAATTTCCAATCAACATTTTTAAAAGACCTAAAGAAGAAAGCAGGTTGAATAAATTAGCAGCTAAGTGTCTAATTATAGACTAACTACAAAGAAGAAGGGAAAAAAAGCGGGCTTGTGGTGACACCTACTGCGCATGATCCGCTGTCAGTCAAAACTGGCATCAAAGCCTGACAGATAAGAGCGGGAAAAAAAAAAAATAACCAAACTGGGTGAGTCACAGCCCACCCACAGTCTGCATTACCTGAGTTAGGACTTATTTGCTCAGACCACTCACACAGCAGCAACCATCCGTGAAAATTAAACTTTCCCAACAAAACCAATTCCAGCCGTTTCTACGTCTTCTCTGCAGGTTTGAGGGGGGAAAAAAACAAACAAACAAACAAAAATAAACTACGGAGCAAACAGTGCTTGCACTAATTACTTGACCATGCTGCTGAAAATGTCTCAATCCCATCCGGAATGCAGCATTGTTAAATAAAATCTACATCCAAACAAATGCACAACTGCTACTCTCATAAACCGAGAGCGGTTTAGAGGAAAAAAAAAAAAAAAAAGTAGCTGTTACTTACTATGCACCCAGGCAGGAGGACATAAAGCTCCGGTGACTGTAATTAAAACAGAATGCAAAACAAATGCGCATTGTTTTATTATTGCGTGCTTTCTTTTACAGAGCGTATGCATGTGCAAAAATATGTACTTACCGGAGCCGTCCGGATAAATTCCTTGGGAAATTCCTAAGGAGTCTCTCCTCTCTTCTGTCTCAAAGTCAGAAAACAGCAATGCTTATGTTCTTATTCCAAAAAAATAAAATAAAAAATAAAACAGGGACCCCCCGATTTTTACTGAAAGAGAGCTAAGACACCAAAACAGCCCAGAAGAATTCCGTTAGAACCGAGAGTCCAGCCCATCCCCTCCTCTCTCCCCACACCACCCAAAAAGTGTTGACATGACATCTGTGACGAAAGGGGGGGGGGGATAAAACGCGACTCGTGAGAAATTGGCAAAATAGACAAATAGGTGTACCTGCTCCCTTTATCACTGTCGGCAAAAGACAGTAAGAGCAGCAGCAAAAAAAAAAAAAAAAAAAAAAAGAAAAAAAAAAGACGGTCGGAAAACACACAGAGAGCTGAGCTTTTTTTTTTCTTCTTTTCTTTTCTTTTTTTTTCTTAGTTTGTTTCTATTTTTTTCCTGTGGAAGCGCAGCAGCCAGAATGCTGTCACATCTCGAGCTGCACACATTCAAACAGACGTGGAGACTGCTGGAGGAAGAAAAGGGAGAGGAAGAGGCGAGCGGAGCGGAGAGGAGCCGCGGGATGCTGCTGCGCTCTGAGTTGCACTGCCCAGACGAGCCGCTGGATGGCCGGCTGGAGGAGGAGGAGGAGGGCACCTGCCGGGTTCCACAACATACCCGATTTAACCGCTTCACTTGCCTTTGAGAAGGTCCTAAAACAGCTACCAACATTTAAGGTTGATATCTTAAAGGTTTTTCTGCAGTAGGGGGGAACTACTATCCCCGTTCAGTAATCATTGCACCTGACAGTGGCACGTCAAATAAACGCTCCTCCAAAATGCAGCCTCCTTTACTAAAAGGCTTTTTCATCCCTAAATAAACATAATTACAAGCAAATTTGGTTGTCCAGTTTGATTAAGCGAGCTCCATTTTGCATAGGAACTCACAGACCCGGTTTTGCTGCAAGTTCATTTGTGAACATCTGATCTGGACAAAACAAAGTCAACGAATTGTGACTTTTCATTTGAAATCATAAGTGGGTAGTAACAAATACTAAGTAAATAAGTAGCTGGTTACATTTACTTAATTAACTATGAAAAAAAGTTTTCTGAGTAGTTTTACTGCACAGTTCTTTTCACTTTTTCTTTAGTACTTTTATAAAGTGTCACGACTCGAGTGAAAGTTCTAGTTCCCCCAACAGCATCTTCACCAACAGAAGCAAAAGCACCAAATGGTGGAGATACAGACACAGATACCAACTTTAAGCTTAAGTAAGACCTCTTGTCTCTCTGAAAGCTTTGTTATTCTAATGTCAATTTGCTGAACCATTTACCATTTGGCATTGAAAGTACTTTAGCCTGTTCTAACATACAGTATATTTCCATGACACACTATATATTTATGCTATATATATATATATATATATATATATATATATATATCAAATACCAAATCAGATCACATACTTGAAATGCCTTGAGTAATTTGTTGGACTATTACTTCTTGTGTAAAAATTTGTACAACTAGTACAATCCCTACTTTGGTAGAATTTTTACTCTACTCTGCTTACTTTAGCATTGATGCTAATTTTTTAGCATCAGAACTCTGGGTTCCAACCGATGGGCACACTTTAGTAGGTCTCATTTAAATTTCTTCAGAAATTTCCTAGCTATAATTTTACAATTAATTCAAAAGGAAGACAAAATTAATGAGACAATATTTAGAGCTACTTTTAGCTTTAGCATTTATTGGTTCTCAGCAGGGTTAGCGTATAGATAACTCTTTGCCTATGTATTCTCACTTTTCTTTTACAGCCTTGCCTTAACGTTAAGGAATAAGGGAAAGATGACCGACATTTCTTGATCCAATATGTTCAGTGTCAGATAAACTTGAACTCCCCAAAAGAAGCAAAATAAATCAACTTTACTTTGCTTTCTATTTTGCCTGCAGCTGAATTCTGTTGTGCAGTTCCCTTGCTAGAAACTTTCTATAGCTTTTGTGCTTCTAATTTGATTCTTACCAATGAACTGATACTGCATAGACATTTAGAATATTACTGGAAAAGTATTTTATTTCAGTTTCACAAAGTGAAATATTAATTGCACACAGATGAGTGTTTTCAATGTCGTATTGCGTATGTTGTGAAAAGAACCAAAATGCAGAGATAGACAAAGTTTAACAGAAGATATTTAATGATAAAAAGGAAAACTTACAGGAGGAGTTGTAGGGAGAGCAGGTTATGGAACACGAGGGGGAAACGTGTTGAACAGGCATGATAGGAAAAGGTACTGATGAGCTTGTATACTGAGGCAGAGGTGGAAATGACAATGCAACCAGGAGAGCTAATTAGAGGCAAATGGCAAACACCTGAGGCAGAATGCGGAGGAAAATCAAGTGATGGGAAACAGCTGTGAAGGGAAGGATACTGGCAGAGGTAGGGAAGGTGATATAATAATAATAATAAAAAAAGAAAATAATAAAAGCAGTGGAGAAGCACTGGGACTACTACTAATTAAAATTTTCTGTTTAAAAACTCATCTCACTCACTGCTAGATTATTCCATTACTTTCTTGTATCTGGTCCCTGTTTGTTTCCTTTCCTTGTTGTTTTGTAAGTTCTTATTTTTTATTAAATCTCACTTCGGCCTGTTTGTATTTGGGTCCAATCATCACCAAACAATGACAGCACCAAATTTAAAGGGCTTCTCAGCATTTGTTTAGGGAAAAGCTGTTCAAGCAAAATCATAATGCAACATAGGGAATGTTGATATTTTTTTTTTATCTGTAATGATATTCATAATGATATTCAGATGCTTTTTATACAATTATTATTTATTGAATTTAGGTTCATGCTTCACTTGCTTGCATACACATCTGTCATGAAGTCCAAATGGCAAGTTGGTATATTCTTCAGAGACAATATTTTTGTGTACAACAAAGCACACACACACCCACCCACACTTATATATGCGAGAAATACTTTAAAGTATGATTCCACATTGCTACTCATGAAGATCCTCTGTAGGGAAAAAAGATGTTGGTTAAGTAAATCATTTTAGATCAGATGATTTTTACAAGTCATGATGAAATTTAATTTGTGTGCCTCAGATTTCCTGCCATTAGTTTACTGACTCATTGTCGTACTTTCATAAGAGCCAGTGTTTGACTGGACCAACTGTCAGCTCTAAATGTAATTTTGCACACATTCCACGCATACGTCTTCAGATTTCCTGCCTACTCTGAGCACCTTGAGAATCTCAAATTCTTCGCATGCAATGAAAACTGGGTCAGCAGTGGAATGAAATACAACTAATCCAAGATGACTAAATGTACTGTTCTCTGTGAATGACCCTATCAATTTTGCAGCAGGAGGAAGGATTTTGATGCACAAAGCGAGGATTCCTTTAGAATTATTAATCACATTGTGTTTAAGCAGTTGGCCAGGGGAGGACATATCAATGCTTCAATTTAATGTTTGACATTTAAAAGCAGAAATTCATTATTCTTTATCTCTGCACTGCTGTTGACTACAGAGTGATAACACAGAGAAGATGCAATATTTTTTTTTCAACCAAGTCTACTTATCTTGAGATAGCTTTACGCACTAAATATAATTTACCTGTTACTCATTCAATATTGATCTGGGATTTGTTTACAATAGCTTTGCATTACTTATCCTTTAGTTGTGGAATGATCTACAAAGGTTATTTATTTAAAATCTTGCACATGAAGCTGGAATGATTGTTTCTGTGCACATTACTCTTTGCTGTGGTTTAATTTACACATTGATGTGTTTGGAATAGATTAACACTCTTAGTAATAAATTAATACAGTCAGTCAGGCAACACTAAAATAAGAGAACAAAATGCAAAACTACGAAGAACAAGAGTAAATCGAAAAATTAGATAAAACAATGAATGGGTGTATGCACGGCAATAACTTTTGAACAATAAATGAATACAGAGGACAGGATCGAATATGGTAAGACATAAATATAAACAAGCAAGGTAGTCATTAAAAACAATGCAACCCAAATAACCAAGGACCATAACATTGACTGCAATGACAGTTTCAAATCTTTTTAAGTCTGTCTCTAGAAACGCAGTGCGGATTTCTTTTGTAAACTTCCACTGTTGTTACTTTGCAGACACACTCAGGCTGAGTCGGGTTGGTTGGACAGCCTTGTTAGAAATTCATAAGTCCTTCCAAAGATGTTCAATTGGATTTAAGCATGAGAACCAGCTGGGTCCCTCATTGAAGTTCAGACTGCTAACTGTGGTCAAGCCCACATATTCTGGTCTATGTGCTTCAAGTCATCGCTTTCTTGAAAGATGAATTGTCATCATTCAGTATGAAGTTATCCTTATAATAGTGGCATGAGGGACAAACAAGTTCTTTCGTCTCTCAGTAGAGCACCTCAGCAGAATCTGGTGCTCATTGAATATGACTGTATGAGAGTTTTCTCTACTCCACCACTTTACTGGACAGCAGATACATCTGAGTGTCATAGCTGAGGGTGGGAATACTTTGGTAACTATGATAAGCTGTATAAATGATGATAAAAAAAATAAAAAAAATAAAAAAATGTAAGATAATATCAAAAAAATGAGAAAAATTCCAAAATGTACCAAGTAATAAATACAATGCATCAACAGGCTATAGATAAAATAACATCCGACAATAAAACTAATAATTTTGAATAAACATCTGAAAATGTGTTTTTTACTTTTGTCATTATGCAACGTTCTGTCCGTGTCATGTGTGAATCAGCTTCATGAATAATTATTTAATACAATAAAACAACATTTGGAAAAGGAAATAAGGTGTGAAAACTTTCTGGGGGCAAAATGCTTTATAATTCATTTTATTTGCCTATTCTGCAAATGTTATTGATTTATTGTTTATTACCCATTGTTGGCTTTGTTCTTTATCCATGATATATGCAATTTGTGTTCTGCTTTAACATTTATATATATATGTTTTCAATGTTTGCCTGGTACCTTATTCGGTATTATACCAAAATTAACAATATGGATTTGGAGTTGCTGAATGGACATGAATGCATGGAAAACTATATCGCCAGTAATTAGCTTTTACTTATACACTTGAAGGGAAAAAAAAAAATCCACCCCAGAAGAAGTATATAAATCTGAGTTTATTAGCTTAAATAACTATGATTCTCAAAGACTCCAGCTGGAAGCCTGAAGGATTCTAAAGCCCACCAGAGCTCTGTAAAAGGCAATGGCTAACACAGACACAGCCAACCATAAATGCTCACATCCACTGAAAATTTATAATCACCAATTAACCCACAGCTCATGCCTTTGGACTGGAGGGGGAAAGACAGAGCACAGGGAGAAATTTCAAGAAAGTACAGTGCAGACAGTTTATGCAAACCTTATTCAGAACAGAGTATATCCCTAAACCTATAAAACTGAATATGTCAGTTTTATAATGTAGCTTGAAATGCCGTTGGTCACATCTTTTTTGCTTCTTTTAAAAGGTAATTTATAATATGAGAGGGATTATATATTAAAGTATATAATCAGTGGAATGAAAGGGGGGATGACTGATTAAGATATACATAATGTCTGAGCAGTGATTCCCACGATTGAGATGAGTTATCAAAGAAATTGACAACCTTTATAAAAAAAAATAGGATTCGCCTTAGAGTACTTTTTTGACTGGCAGGAGTTCTGACAATGTTTAACCCTCTCAAAATTCTTCACATCACTAAGATTAAAGTCCAGATTAGCAACCTTTAAAGAACAAAGCACCGTTAATAAAAAAAAAAATATTATTATTAATAAAAGAAGACTCCTTAAGTGATAAAAAAAAAACTTGAATCTTTTTTGCTCATTATTAAATGCCATGTGTTTTCATGCAACAAGATATTAGAAAATGCGCAGTAAACTTCCTGCTGTGTGCTTTCCAATCATGTTCCCTCATTAGTCAAGTCATTGATTAACAGTAGCACAAGCTCACCAACAGCAATACAAAATGTGTTTTGTACATTTTTATGAGAAAGCTTTTTCTGAAGTGGATATGCTGCTGCCAGTGACACAGATCCTTAGAATGAAGAGCCAAAGTAAATCAGCAAAATGGAAGTACAGTGAAATGGCACTAATTTATTTTGAAATCTAAGTTTAGGTTCTTGATGGGACTCTATAAACACACTGATTGCCACTTGTCAGATCATCAGTTGAATTGAAGAGGTTAATGTAACCTTTATCTTTGTCACTGAAGGTTATGCTGTCCAAGCAGGAGAGCAGCACTACAAAAGTGCTCTTGACCTTCCACAGAGCTCCAGTGACCTGTTGATTGATGCTGCTGTGTGTATTTTTTGGTTTTGTTTAGAGAGTAGAAATCCCTGAGGGTATCAAAAGCAGACATGGTGAACAAAATACTGTGTAGATGCTACCCTGAGACACTCTCGGAGATGTTAAAATTCATTATGCAAAGATAGGAAGAGTACGGCCTACCTATTCTGAAGAGAGCAATAACCAGCTTGAACAGCTGAAGTAGGAGAATCTTGATAAGACAATTGTTAAGGCCTTGACACAACTCTGCATGTTTGCAATGTTTCATAAGCTTTGTAAACATACCGGCGGCTGCAAGTTGCTGTGTGGATTCTTTTCAGCATAAACTGGAAAGCTGATAAAACTTGATCAGGAGATAGATTGAACTAAATATAGGGAGAATACTGAAAGGAATCATTTAAGTGGCAGAGGTTTGCCTACCATCAGTACTAAAAATCTAAACATAGCAACGACTCCATACTTTGGATTAAAGGATAGTCATGAGTTGACATCAACAGATGCTCTTCATCTGGTCTGACTGAGCTTAGTCTGCAAAGAAGACTGGACACAGATTTAAGTGTCCAGATGTCCATGGCTGGCGCAGACATGGACATCTGCACCCTCAAGTGTCTCAAAATTCCAAGAAAAGATGGGCCAGCAAAGTACCGGTATCAAGTCGTGGTTGCTGAATATATGAAGTTAAAACATTAGAACATTTTAATTTAAGAAAAACCAGTAGGATTAATCTTTTAAAGCGGTATATGGACTTTTAGTATGTGACTTGAATAAAACTTTGCAGCTGGGATTCTGCCAAGTGCAATATAAATAAAAGCTGAGTGGGTGAAGCATTGCTGGGTGCTTTGTATCTGATATTCACTTTGGTCCACAGAAGCAAGGTGATATTTCTGAGTCACTGCATTATTCTGGGAGACTTTGGAGCTTTCTCTTGCTCACACTTGTTTCAAGGGGTGCAGTTCCAAGCCTCCACAGCACTTCAGTTCCACTTGTGATCACTGCTGCGTTTGAGCAAAACAGACTCATATTCACATTTTTACCATGAATTAATTTGACCTTTTTCAGCATTTTACGTTACAGCGTGATGTCTGCTAAAAGCCTATCTTCAACACTTGTTATTGTTGGGAAAAGGATGCCTGGTGAATGTACAGAAAAAATGGTAGAAAAGAATAAAGAATAGAGTCTGTGCAATGCTATTAATAGGTATTTAGATTAGAGCATAGTCTTCACACAGTCCTTGCCTGAAGCAGGCTGGTTATGTCCCACACTAAAACTGTAGAAAGCCCTTCATGTTGTTTTGTGTTTCTAAAAACAACTTGCTCGCTTTACAAAATGTCTGACAGTCAAGTTTGTAGGGCAAGCACCAAAGTGAACTTGCTTGTCACAAACAATTACACTGGTCTAAAGTTCTCCTGTCCTCAGAGATCACGTCTCTTGAGTATCCAGCAAAGGGAGATGGAGAACAGTCGCATAATCATTCAAAGACTCATGCCCTCCAGTTAGATTGTTCACGTCATGGTGGCCCTGCCAGAACTTTTCAGCCTCCGAGGCATCCGTCCTGCAGTTAGATCTTCATCAAGCAATCTGTAAGGTCTGGAATCTTGAGGGTGTACACAACTGTGTCAGTGCTCACGTCACCTGCAAACGTGCTTGTGTTGGGAATTTTTTTTAAAGTATATTTTTTGTGTTATACTTCTATGAGGGTTTTAAGCAAAATTATCGTCATTATTTCTAGTAACGGTTTAAAAAGTTTTAAATTAAATTCATCTTTTGCAACTGTAACATATTCTCTCACTGAAAAATAAGTCCACCACCTAAGTTACTATTTAACGCAAAATGGGAAATGAAAATAAATTAACTTTTCTGTTGTAGTTAAATGTAAAATAGTAATGAAATGCTGCAATATGCCGCTTATCTAAGTGTGCACACTTCTAGACGCACTTCTAATGCACCTTTTAATTAAGTCTCTGGATGTTGATGTTTTGGTTCTCATTTGTCTTTCGGTCATTTCAGTGTTAAAAGTTTCTCTCTATATTAGTTCCTTTAGAGTTTGTGTTTGGCTCTTTCTTGAGTTAGTCTCTCTCCCTTATTGTCCCTGATTCTGCCACAGCTGTTTGTGTTTACTTTTGCTTCTCTTTAGATCTTCTGTGTTTCAATCCAGTTTCTCCCTTGCCCATTATTCTACATTCCCTTTGGACCTTGCTTAGATTCTTCCCAATTTCCTTTGCATTCATTGATTGTTATCAACTGGTTCACAACAGCATTTAAGTTTCATTCACTCACTGCTGGATCCTTCCATAAAACTTTTGCTGTCACCCTGGCTCCTTTGTTCTCTGTCAGTTTGTTCAGTTCATAATTAAATTCAATCTCTATCCTGCATCTGCCTTGCTGCCATTTGGGTCCCACTAGAAATGCAGAGAGGAATCAGTCAAAAGAACGGTTACCTGAAGTGGGCTATAGACTAAATGGCCTCACAATTAGATTTCTGACGTTTTTGCAAGGCAGAGTGGTCCGACAGCATGCGGTATTGTGATAAGTACCAAGTGTTACTGTTGTTGAATCAAAATGTGGATTCCCGCTGTGTTAATTTGAGCATCCCCACTCTTAAGCAACCAGTCTTATTGATCATTTGTTTTGTTTGGTTTAATTATATGTCATACATGTGAAAGATTGAAAAGTTTTGCCATGGTCTAATTTTTTAGATCTCAAAACCATACATTTTGCCAGGAAGTGTAAACTTTTGATAGTAAAGGGCTAAGAAAACCAAAGCTGGGTTTTAATTATGAATAAATATCTGACAGAATAATAATTTTGGCTGTTATCGGATCTTATGACCTTTTCCATTGTCAAGTCTCACTGTAACCAATTAACACCTGCTTCATTTTCAACCAAATTGGGTGCGTCTCCACTTTGTTATTTAGTCTATTTGTCACTATGAGGGCATGAAAATGGACCATGAGCGTGCATGAGCTGTGGTCGATGCTCTGATTATGTCATTTTTCTTGTGTACCCCTAGGCAGTCAGTTTCTCCGAAATCTCTTGATATATTTTTGTTTGCTAACTGGTGCCCAGTCCAGCCGATGCTGTATGCACTCTTTGGCCACAATTGATAAAAAATGTTAATACCTCCAGTTTTGGCTCTTTTATTTATTTATTTATTTTTTTTATTATTTGCATCAGCTTTTGCGGTTTCATCTGAGATTCCACGAGCCAATCAACAAATGTAATCAGCTGCAAATACCCGACTTGGTCCACCTTGTAGCACCTTTGAGGTGGTTGAGGTGGGTCAGTCATCTTCAAAACTGCAATTGACCTCCTTACTGATATTTTAGGGCTTTTGGCTAAATATTTATTATTCTGAAAATGACATGCAAGAGCAAGAAAAACAGCTGAATCAAGCAACAACAACGACTGTAAAATCAGACAGTATCAAGACTGAATGAATTCCTGAAGGATCTTAGCAGCTTCAGCATTTTGGAGCACTGATCTTATGTTGGGAGGCATATGCATGAAATCACCCTATGGGGGATATTATTTATCAATGACATTAATAATACCTTTTTTTTTGTTTGTTTGTTTTTTTTTGCTGCAGGCACCAAAGAAAGTTAGAATAAAAATAAAGGTCTATGGCCTGGATTTGAGGGCCCCTGTATTAAACCACTGACTCATAGGGATATCCAAAGAAACTAACAGAGAAACCAGGATGCTTTGCAGGAGTGGTTTATCGACCAAGCGTGGCATCCAGATGGCAGTTTCAGCCATGCGACTGACTGCATAACACAACACTTTCCAACCAGATGAAACTGCAGGCCTGCGGCAGCTTCATAGACATCTTACAACATCATTATTAGAACAGTAATTACCACAATGTTTCTGGTATCTTGGGCTGCTGCCTTTATGTGCAATTATGCATGATGATGACATTAATTTTGATGCGTTAAAGTACTCAGCGAGACATCATGAAAGTATCTGGAATTAGGGAGACAGCCGTAATGAAAAGGCCAGTGCATTTGCTGAGCAGAATTCTGATGTTGCATTTGGACTGACATTAGCACTGCATCAACATAGCTCAGCTTAATCAATTATTCAAATGATCTAGTCTAAATGTGACTGGGCAAGTAGGTGCTCCAACTCAGAAGGCCTTGCATAAAAAGAAAAAAGTTTGTCATAAGCAGAAAGAAAATTGCCCATGGGTTGTTCAGATATTTACCTTTTATAAATGCAGGTTCTACTGTAAATGTTGTAATTTTCTTTTAACCTACTAAAAGATAGTCAAAGTTTGATTAAAGCTTACTTTAAGATTTAGGCCTAGAACATTTTTTTACAAGTATGTGCTTTAGCACAAACCATTCAGAGGGTCAAATATAACTTTGTTGGACTGAAATAATTATTATATTTATTAAGAAGTAAGAAACAGCAAGGTATTATGGAAACATAATACTGATGAATGAACTCCTTGGCTTTTGTGAAAATATTTTGTGTACAAATGTGGTTCTTTTTGAAAGATGAGCCTCTGTTGCGTCTTCATAACCTGAAGAAGACGTTTTAAATCTTTGCACCATAAAGTCTCAGGCAGAAAATCCTGTGTCTGGTCATCAGGGGTTATTGGCACCTTAAGTTTGAACGCGCTTAGGTTAAACAGCAGGACAATAGTTTCACACACACCACCAAGTTTGGCTCTCAGTTACTCAAAAAAGGGCCAAAAAGAAAGCTTTGAAGTGGCCTATTTAAAGTCCAAATTTAAATGAAGTTGAGATGCTGTGATATGATTAAAGCCTTTCTAGAAAACCATTCACTATAGCGAAACTAAAGCAATTCTTTGAAGAGGAATTGGCCAAATTTATCCACAGTGATGGGAAATACTGATTACCAATTATTCTAAATGCTTACAGTTCATACAAGGAGAGATTGGTTTGGATCACTTTACTTTTACTTTGACAAAATAAAAAAAAAAAGCAGCATTCTATACTGGTTATCTTTCTGTGAATTGTAATTTGTTTTATATGAAAGATTCAAGCGTAGAGTTTTGTTAGTGTTTTCCCCTTTATTATTGTGATATTAACAACGTGCATTTAGCTTGCTTTGTAAGATCTACAGATGTTGCCTTATCTTAACGAAATAATTACATTTTAGTTCGTGAGAAAACGATTGATTTAACATAATGTTTGGAGCACATAAGTAAAATTAATCAGTGTCCTGTGGCAACTTATTAAAGATTATTAGCAGTGTTGCTTGCTATGCATTGTGTGTGAAATCAGCTATTTTAAGTCAAGTCATGTTTCACTTCGCCAAAGTTTGAGATGAATAGATGTATTGAATTAATTTGTAATTTTTGGTACTTAAGCTTATTCAGTAAATGAAAACCACCCTGGGCAATAACAGTTTTAAAAATGTCTGACACTGACTGTGTGAATTTTCATCATTCTATCATTTACATGAACTGTTGGGATGCTTTCATGATTGGAGTTATTTTAAGACTGTAAAAGTTTCTTCTTTCTTGTCTCCTCTTGTACTTGCTGTTAGCTTCAGGTTCGATATCAACTAATCTCAATTCATTTAAAATTAAGACTTCTGGCTGAAAAGTACATTCCGGCTGCGATGACAGGACAGCATGCAAACTCAGCCAATGTTTGAGTTGTTTTAACCTTTCAACTCTAGCTCAATTGAATGTTATTTTTTTCCACAATTAATTCTTGCTGTAGGCTTTGAGGGGTTAAGTGTGCCAAAGTTTAAAGTCACACAGAATCATGCTTTCTAGCTGGGAAAACATGGCAAACAGACGGATAAATAAATAAACCAACTGCATTTTGAATTATTCTCCAAGTTCCTTGTTTTGTCCCAAAAAACAAACCAGGTTATGAATGAATATAATGCATGGAAATAATGTATTGAAACTTTTCTTAGAGCCTCACAAAAGCAAGGTGCTGAATTACATAATGATAGTAGCAAAACAGCTGTGAGGGGCATGTTGGGATCAGCAGAGCCAGATGTCCCAGTCAGTTTTTAAGCTCTGGTGTCTTTGATCTAGGGAAGCACAATCTACCAGACGACTTTAGTTCATGCAACATCATCTTTTTTGGGTGAAATGACTTGTGTAGTCATTTTGAGATAACTGAATTGTAATTGGAATGTTGCAGCCAGGGTTCTTGGACAAACTGGCAAATCTCATGCATTAGTTGTGAACATTATTATGCAAACTCAGAATCTTGTACAGTCTGATTTGAAACCCAATTTCAAGTGAATAAATCTCACCAGCACACATAAAAGTCTAAATGAATACGACTGGCTGTCTGGCAAGAAAAGGAAATGAAAGTTGTACCCAGGTACTCTGCCGTGTTCTGATTTTATCTTTCAAAATGTTTAATGTGTGCTCCCTGTTTTAATTTGAGTGCTAACCAAAAGAAGTTAGACTCAAAGGAGAGATGAAGGGAAACTGAGATAAAAGCATTTTCACCAGTTTCTTTTCCAGTCAAACAGGCTCATCTGTCGAGGGGAAGAGCGTCCTCCGGTTTGAAAGAAGTAAAACAGATTTGCACATGGCCTTGAGAAATTCTTTCTTGGCTCATATCCCAGTTCTCCACAAAGGCTGATGTAAAAACAAAACAAAAACACGCACACACAAAGAAAATAACAATTAAGTCGAGATCTGATGACAGATAAATGGCCCTCGAGCTTTCAGACCTTTAAGATAAAGAGTAGAGGGGTCTGTGCTGTTTTTAGTAGCTCAAAGCAAAACTGGTTCCTGAGGTAGTTCATTTTAGAAGGCAAAACAAAAACTAAATCACCAAATAGCTATCTGCATAACAGACTCACTGCCAATGTTTCAAAAAACGCAAAGGTGAAATTTCTAGGTGTCTCAAACCAACCAAAATACATTTGCAAGAACAAATCAGAAAAGGAACAAATTCACCTTTGGTGGCACCAGTTGTAGCACCATGGAGTTGTATATCTGTGCAGCTAATTAAAAAAAAAAAAGTTACTCTTAGAAAAAGCGTAAGAACAATCAATCACAAAACCACCTTCAGTTAAGCAGAACACATCACACTGCTAAGCCGGTGTCTAGTCGTTATTGACCAGTGTGAGGTCATGCAGGATAAAATCTGTTACTGCAGCAGCCTCATGAGCATGATGGATATTTACAGGACAAGACCTTAGCTGAGCTATTCAGTATTTTTTTCCCCTTTTACACAGAGTCAATTCACAACAAATCAAATTCTTAAGGCAATTGGCTGGAAAGGCAGGTCTAGTTCATTTATCCAGAAATCACACTAATGAAACCCATGCCATTCTTAAATGAGTCGTTGGCTCTGCAGCAACCCCTGATCCTGAGCAAGAGTCTGGTGAAAATGGAAAAGAAGCCCACTTTAACTACAACCTTTAAAAAAAAATGGTTACGAATATTTTGATTAACACTATACCCTGCTGAGTTTACTCTTACCTCTGTTTGTCACTTCTCAATTGCTTCAGGTTTACGTATTTCCTGTTAATTTTTTATACTGATGACTGGTGAAGCTAACAAATTATTGTATTACGTTAATATTTTCTGATAATTTTGCATTTCTAACATAATCAAAAGACCATTTGTCAATGAATTGGGCATCTGGTGTGAAAGAACATTTTTTAAAATAATTAAGTTACAATAATGACATTACAAAGGTCATTGTTAAATCAAACTTTTCTTTAAATGATGTGCCTGAAGGCTAACTCATTGCTTTTGAAAACATTGATAAACCCTTATGGTCCTTTTAGATAAATCCTATCTTTGGCATGTTGTAACAACAGTTGTACTGCAGAGTTCTCCAATTGATCTGTTCAGCAGGTGAGTTATAGGGATGTTCCTTCTATCCTGTCTGACTCAACACATGCCACTTTAGCTCTCACTCTCTGGCGAAACTCAGCGGCTAACGGTGAAAATGTCTGCCATCACTTCTTTTTGCTTTTGAGAACTCAAACTGCTGCCTCACAAGTGACCTGAAGAGCTTGCAATTCATTTGTAACTGCGTGGCAAGAAGTTTGTGTATGCAACAATCTCAACACAGTAACCCTGTGTCACTCATGTTATTCAGGTTTTGTATATTAAAACACAAGCAACAAACAGTAGGATGTAAAGCTTGGGCTCTGATAAACTATTTCCACCAGTAACTCAGTTGTTCCACCTATCATATGATGACATATATGGTAAATCAATATTTTACACTTCTTTTAGCGCTCTGAAAGGTAATTTTTTTCTGATGAACCTTAGGTTTTTTTTGTTGATCTGGCAATTTTTTGAGAATCCTCTCATAAAACTCTCTCATTTACAAACATTTTATTTAAAAAAAATGGCTGCAGTCCAATGAATCTCTTGGATTCATAGCTGCAGCTAATTCTGAATTCTGGAGGAGATACTGTAAGGCAATTCAAAGATCCGTATGCACAGTGTGGTGGTTGTGCACTTATATAATACCAATTTGTTTGCCTAATAAGGATATGAATGAAAAGTGACTGCTCTCTTATAAGTGCTGCGTGTGTAATGGAATAGCTCAATCACGCCATGAAACAGCCAATTCAACACTCTTGTTTGCCTTGATGGTAAAAAAACCCACAAAAAAACCCACAGCTTCCATCTGCATTACAATTCCCTCTCAATCATGTGATGGGTTTATCATCGCACGACACATAAAGAAGCATTTGAGTAGGAGATGACTGTTTTGGGGTTGACAGTCTGAAGAAAGTCAATATATTGGTCAAATATTCTACTTGTGCCTTTTCACCTACAAAGACAAGACTGTCATTTATAATCTCACTGAATTGCAGAACTTTACATAAAGTACAACTAGTATTTTTCAAACAAGCTTAATTTAAAGATGAAGTTTAAATTATACTATAATAAACCTTTCAAAGCGTACACTTATGGATTTTCCAGGCACATTTAGTGCCCTTTAATAGCACCTTGGAGTGATTATGTTACCTTCACTTGTAATAAATATATTGCTCAAAAAAATAAAGGGAACACTCAAACAACACAATGTAACTCCAAGTACATCAAACTTCTGTGAAATCAAACTGTCCACTTAGGAAGCAACACTGGTTGACAATCAACAATGATTTTGTTGTCAGCACATTCAACTTTGTACAGGACAAAGTATTCAATGAGAATATTTCATTCATTCAGATCTAGGATGTGTTATTTGAGTGCTCCCTTTATTTTTTTTGAGCAGTGTATATCAAACCTAACTCAAAATGAACTTGACTTCCTAATCTGACATCTTAAAATTGGGCCTCTGTCTCTTTAAGAAGCTCCTACTCTTTTTGACACTCCACCTTCAGCACATTATCAGAATTGTGCATCTCATTTTACTATTAACAACCATTCTTAGGAGCGTTAGAATGAGAAGTAGTTCATGAGATAAACTCAGCAGACATGTAGTTACTCCAGGTGATTTCTAATTGCTGCTAAAAAAGGAATACAAAACCAAAACAAACTCATGTGAGCATGGAATATATTCACAGTAGATATTAAGGGCACAAAAAGCGACAATTACATAGAGCAGCCTTAAACACGCTAACCCCTTCTGTACAGTACATGACCTGACTACAGATTGCTTTGGGAAATGACTCAGATGGAACATCTGGACCATCTGCTGAATAAGCAGTACTCAAAAGATGCCTTCAGAGGCTAACTCTAAGTTCAAGGATATTTTGATATCTTAAGGTCAAAATCACGCAACATTCCCAAAGTGAAGCACTCATCAAGGAAATTATGAACATCCTTGAATTAATAGTTAAACAGAACACATTAACAAATCTGCTCACCGGTTGGATAGCAACATTTTACAAACTAATTGTTGCAGTACAGAGAGCAATGATTTCATTTTTTAAATAAAATAAAGCTCAGCAGCATCTGTTATTCTGTTTGTGGTGCTCTTTATAAAGGCATCTGCTGCTAAGGAAAGAGCCATTTTCTGGTTAAAAAATCCACAAAATGCAATCGCATTGAGAGGCTTGCTCTTTTTCAATCTTTTCCTCAGACCACACTAGAAGGATGGGAGACAAACTGGTGTCATCAGAGCGACATATGCCATCGAGGTTGGCCACCACAGCCAGAGGCTTTCTTATTGATTGCCTGTCAGATACGGTTTTCAGGTGTGGCCATGGCAGATGGCCTTCAGGGCTAACTAAAGTGGCCGCTTGCCTTATTGTCTGGCACTTTTCAGCTGCATAGAAATTGAGCTTGGCAGTTGTAGTTGTGCATGAATGCCTAAAGAATGTGAATTATCACTAAAACCCCTCATTTGTTCTTCTTTATATGCATTACTGAAAAAAACTCACCAATATTCTTCTAACAAACACTGTGATATATTGCATATGAAAATATGAATGACCTGGTTTAACCAGAGTTCTTCCAGGGAATATGTTGATGCTTGGCACCATCAAAACCTCTAAAATGCTTCTTCAGTGGATTGGGAATGTCTCTTTACTGGTGGACAGATCAATTCAAAGTGAAACCCAATACACAACCAAATACGTGTATCAATAAAACTGTGCAGATCTTAAAACTAAATAATTCAGAAGTTTTCCACAGATCAGCTGAAAACACTGAAGAATTTCCAGGAACAGAGTCTCTCAATGCTCCAAATAATAGATTGGTTTTAGTCTCTGGATGCACACTGTAGACGTTGCAATTTAAACTACTGGCCATGAAAGCATTCGTTATCGAACTGATATTTAAAGAGGGTCAATATTAAAAAAATATTGAGTAAAAAAAATTATTACCGGATCCCTGAGTGGAAAAAAAAATGACCCCACAGTGGAACACCAGCAGATCTGAGAGGTTTGACATTTTCACCTCTTAAAGAGCTGAAATCAATTTTGCAGCAGTGTCATTATTTTAAGAAAACTGCGGATTTAGACCATAATGACCAGCTTATTAGGTCATTACACTGCTTGATGGAGAAAAGCTTGAATCCCCCCTGCATTTTATAGGGGAGTGTAGATTTATTGGAATTAGTGATAGATTTCATTGTGACCTGAGGTCTTCACAGAAAACCAAGCAACTAAACTTTGCCAGCTGCTCTGAAGGTGCCCACTAAGTTACATTACCAAAGGCAAACAATAGAATGATGGCTGATACCAAGTCTCAGCTGAGAAAAAGAGAATATGGGGAAAAAAATTGGTAAAATATATGGGGGTTTTTTCTATCTGAAGTAGGACAGGGTCATAAACAGTGAGTGTTTCCAAACCTCAAGGAACATCAGTTTGCTTTGGAATATAAAAGTATTTTCCCTTCAGTTTATCTCTGCTAAATCTCATGTTTGTTCTTTAGCTGGAACAAGTTGTGTATTTCTGTCATAGCAATTAAAAAGGACATTATCTTACTTACGATCCAGAACTTTTCTTTTCCCTTTTAAAAGAGGGAACAGCTCCTTCCAACCATCATTTCCTGCTCACATGAGATGAACTTGATTTTTTTTTTAAATATATTGGCTTTTAACAGTTCAGGTGAGGCTGACTGTATTGTACTGCAATGGACAGAATCAAATAAATATGGGCTCATCTTAGTGGCACATAATTGGGCTTTTATTAAAACTGGTTGGTCTTCCACTTTGCTTGAGATTCCACTTATTATAAATATGCTGTAAGTCGTGGACATTTTAATGTGAGTTATAGTTGCAGATACCCTGGGTGTCTTTGGGACAGGATACAAGTTGAACCAGGACGTGCAGTTGATGTAGAGATGGCGCCCCTTTGTAATGGACTGCAGCTTATTCTCCCCAAACATAAACCTGGTTTCTTCCTCTGTCATCACTTTCTTTCTCAGGATGTGGTATTGGGTGAGAGTGAATATCTACTGCAGCCTACTTTTTTCTTAGATTACCTTTTACTAATTGCCATTTATTTTACCTAAATCTGACTGCAAACTTGGGATTGCCAACATTTAGAACTCATGCATAGCTCTTTATTATGCAAACTTTAGTTTGAGATGTATGTTTGTCACTTGACGCTGAGGAGGAGAAAAAGTACAAGTGTCGGAGAACAAGGAAAGTACTTGTGGCTTGACTCTAACCAGAAAGGCTCCTCATCAGACTGAGAGGGCTTGTCTGGTGTCTCCTAAAGTCCACAACAAGGAGTGCGGTTATTGCAGACTAGTGTGGAGTCTGTAGTAGGTAGGCCATGCACTCCAACAGAGATACTCTGTTCAGAGGTGTAGGTGATCTTGGAGTTTTGAGACTTATACTGTTCAGAAAAATGGGTCAGATTAAAAAAAATTTAATTAGACATGCCTGGTGCTGCATCAGGTGTATGGAATGGTGCAGAGGTTTACTTTCTTTTTAAGCCATGTATCCAAGTACTCTACAAAAATGTAGGAATTAGTAAATAACACTTATTAGACTTTTTAAATATAGGAGTCTTTGGGTCTACTCAGCCAGCCAAACTGCCACAGATATCCTACTTCCTCCAATGAGCTGAAACAGTTGAGGTACCTGACCACGTTTCTTATACAATGTGCAATTTCATTAAAAACAGATCTTGGCTTACGGGTTGTTTCCAGAAAGCTTTAATGTACACAGTTGTTTTTTGTTTTGATTTTTTTTTGCCTAGAAAGGTCAAGAAAACAGATAATATCTTTGAATGGCGAATGTGCCACTAATGCCCAAAATATAATGACACTCCCCAATAGATTTGGTGTATTAAAATGGCTAAAATATTTTGGTTAATTCTAATACCATTGTGTGGCGTTGCTCCCACAAAAAACTAAATCTGCAAAAGGGTCCGTAAACAAAAAGTGAGGTAAAACGTTTGGGTCATTGATCCACTCCTTGTTTGTTATTCTGCTGGGCTCTGTGCAATCGTATTTATTTTTAGTATAGAACATTTTTGATTAGGGGAGATTTTATAAATATAAAGCACGTGCAGTTCCTGCAGAACAAAGAGCACCGAGCTCTGATGTGTTGCTTCGTTGCCGCACAAAATTGCAGTCTTAACTAATGATTCAGTGTTGCCAAGCTCTGTAGTCATAGACCTTTTTCGTGTCTCAAACTCTTAGCCTTTATCATCAAGTCTGATTACTCAAAGCTGGAAATAAGCATGATTCAATTATCACTGATGAGCGTAGGGGAGAGCACTCGTACAGTCAGCTGCTCATTTGCTTGATTAAACTAAACTGATCTGAACACTTATACAGTAACCTCTGCTCCAGTGGGGTTGTACATTGTGGCATATAATTTCATTCAACTGCCATTTTCAAGATGTTACATTATTTTTTGCATTTAACACCAAAGGACTTAAAGAGCTGTTCATTTAATGTGCAATTCTGCTCAAAACAACGAATACATTTATTTCTACAATGATAAGGTGAGATGCAGAGCCCCATTTCTATTTATTTTCAGAGAAACATGCCCTGGTTTTCCAAATACAGGCTAGATTTGCCTGTTGATGTATGTGATTGCCACTCAGATAATCGAAATACATCAAAAGGCAAACCTTGGCTGAAACCCCTTTTCGTCTAACTGCTCCTATACGACATGTGGACACACTATTAAGAACTAAAGACCCCGACTCCACTGCAAGATGATCAGATGATGGTGATTCACAGACACAAGCAGCTGAAATTAATGTCCTCCAGAGTTCAAAAGTCCAAAGTTCAAAGTGTTGGACCCTTTTGAACTGAAAGGAGGCAGTCATGTGGCTTGGGCACCTGATCTGGATGCCTCTTGGGTGCCTGCCATTGGAGGTTTTCAAAGCATGTCCCCACACCACACAGAGACTCCATGACTGTCTGTGAGGAATAGAGAGACAGCTTGGGTGTTTTCACATTTTACTTTCAGCTGTGTTTCCATATCATTTAGGGTCATTGCCATTTGGGAGGTGGATGTCTGTTTTCTTATTTGTAAAAATTAAGCAGGATGACAACAGAAATAAGAAAACTGAGTTGCAAATTTTGTCCACCAACCCTGCAGTGTTGACTGTCGCTATATTTAGTAAGTGCTTAGTCACGTTTTCAATGAAGAGAGTTCTAGCAACTTTTTCAAAATGTTGAAACTTTTGCAGAGCTGATGGGAAAGCATTGCGTTTCCTCCTCGTCTTTGAAACCACACACAACATTTAGTCCTTGCCTCACACAGTAGTTCGAGCCAGAGATGTTGCCCTGTTCGTGCCCAGGCGGAATATAAATGTGCAAAACTGGTGAAGGTCAGTCTGTTGTTGGCAAAAAAAAAAAAAAAAAGTTTTCTTCACCAGGGTACATTGTAAAAACACATGAATCAAAAGAAAAAAGATTTGTCACAACAATGTGTTTCTCCGAGATTCATTTCCCCTCATCTTCGGGCTCCATTACAGTTATTTATAGCTCATCAAGAAACATGCCCTGGTTTTCTTAATACAGGCATCATGGCAAAAAGGCCATGATGCCATTCAGAAACATTTAATACAGCCAGTCATCACTTTCCTCAAGAAGGAAACTTACCAACTCTGACCTCAAATAAAAATGACTGAGAAAACAAAAATGGGATGCATTTTGGGTGATTAACTGTTTAATTGTATCTCAGTAAATCAGAAGTGCAAACGCTGCTTAACAGCTCCTGTGTGTAAAACACTGAATGCATATAGAGAAATACACTGAGGAGATAGCCTGGATTCTCTAACTTTAGGTTGGAGCACAGTTGAGTGGAATGTGGTGAAATTCTGACTTTAAAGGTGAATAAAGATAAAAAATTGGTTTTGCTTGGAATACGAGAAAAAGAAAAATGTGGTAAATGACGAATGTCGTGTGGAAAACACCGCTTTGTGTTTAACAGTCACTCATCTCGCACAGAATGAGTCAACCTTTCAAAATCAGCCACAAACGTGTTTACAGACATTTGACCTGAAATTTCAGTGACATTGCTCTGCGGCATGTCCATTGTGCAGCCCTGACTCTGCCACAAAAAGGGTATTTTATTTCAGCACAGGTCGAAGAACACATCCTTTCAAGATCAAGTGAACAGTACAAACCACAAGTGGACTGATGTTGATGCGGATTCTAGGCAAACTATTCCTCTAACCGTAGTCCCACTGTTTCAGTTTTTCCTTCGACAATTAGACTTTATGTATCTAAATCCTTTGAAATGTACAACAAGGCTATAAAACGGAATGAAAAGATGAGCGTTCATCTGAATCTTGTTAGAACACCTCTCACCTGGAGCCAACTTTGAAATATATGAAATTATTATTTCTGTCAACATCTTGGGTAATAGATCTTGTGTTTTCTTGCCTTTGTTCATTCTTTGGACCTCTATTGCTCTTCAAAGGCGGCGATTTCTCCCCATGTTTAATATCTGATAATATTGGTCTGAGTGTTTGTGAAAAACTCTTGAGCAATATCTTTTCCAGCTCGCCTTCCACCCCTGTTGAAATTCAATAACCTTCCTCTGAGTCGGATCTTTGAAGTGACTATATCAGCGGCGGAGGCTTCTGTAGAAAAGGAGAGAAAAAGAAAAAAAAAAAGTTTATGATGTGGATGGGGCTCTTTGGAGCTTCCTCCATCAGCAATTATATCAGAAAAAGTGTCAAATATCATGTCAGAAGATCAAGCATTGAACTCCTCTCCAGGCTTCTTGTGAAGACTTGTCAAACTGTTGGTGGTAGGAGTTTATTCCTGCTTGTTATTTGCTGCTGTGTTTTTACTTACTGCTCTGCATTTTGCACTTGCCTTTCAAAATGAAGAAGCAATACCTCCTTATGCACATGTTATTAAAGATTGTGTTCTGTTTTGTGGGATTTTGTTGCGCTGCAAGCAGTTTGATCAGCTGAGGAAATTAAATCTTTTTCTCTTTCCTCTAACTACTCACTTGTTCTAGTCGGTGTGTGTAAAGTACATGTGTGTGTTCTGCATCGTTTTGTTGCCAAACATTTACTCTCCTGGGCACACCTTCCAAAGTTTGAACTGAATTATAGATTTCTAATTTTATCCACACTCCAGGCCAGTAGGCTTACAGTGAAAAGCGTGGTTATTTTATCGCAGAGGAGAAAAGTAAATAAAAATACAATAGCCAAAAGGCTTCATGGAAAACCGTGATATTTTCAGAGAGTAAATGAAGGAATGCTAAAGTTTTAGTTTATTCCTCTGGGATATGTCTCAAATAGTAGGAAGTTGACACCTGATACAGCTAACAACTTAAATTCTTAAAAAACGATATTTCGGACGACAAATTTAAATGAACTCTGAAGTTTTCCACATTGTCAGAATTATGCACAAAGTTTTAGACTTGGACACAGTTGGATCCTATTCACATATAAGCCAAATGCTTTATAGAGAAATGTTTTGTGGTCAGATGAGGAAAAAAATAAATTACCTGTTTGACCACTTGATGCATCAACTGTCTGGCATAATGAACAAGTGTCTCCTCCAAGCTTTTAAACTCGACCTTAATCGCTATGTGGTTAAAACATAGTAGGGTGTTTCATTAAGAAAATATTCCCAAATATACAAAATAAATTGTTCTAGAATAACATTAGGCTTCTGAACTGTCTCAAAACTCTCTTTTTGCGTAAACTTAATTGATAGTTTTGACCAAATGCTCTATGAAATCAAAGACGATGTAAAAAGTGTGGTTAGTAAACGACCAATACTTTGTGTTGTGCTTAATATTTTCCTCATGTGGCGATTTCAATTTATATGTCATAATTTTCATCCAATTAAAACACAAAAAGTCTCTATCTGGATCAAACGCCTCTGGTGGTCTTCTCAAATTGCCTCTTTCCTGAATTAATTATTGGGAGCTGCGCAGCATCAATCCATGAGTCGCAGATTGAGCGACATGGGTCACATGTTATAACCCTGTGGAGAACCTTCAAGCTTTCAGGCTTCTGTTAGAGGACCTGAACTTGCAGTGAAATTGAGAGTTTTATGTATACATCCAAATAAGAATTAAGTATATGAAAATGATAAGGCATCAAAATGCAAAGAAGTTGAATATGAACGTAGCTTGTGATTTGTTCATAGCGACCAATGTTACTTTTTGTTGCCCCTTTTTGATAGGGGCAAACACAAACAAGATAAAACTTGACAGACTCACGGGAAATACACTAAGTAATACTAGACATGTGCAAGTAAGTAAACTGCATTACAAATGTTTTCTAAAACTCTCAAAGGAAGCCCAAGTTCACTTTATACACAAATACATGGAGCACAAAATAGCACTTAAGTGATACAGAAGTCCTGGTATGGAAAAGTCCTTCACCGTTTGGTTCCCACTGCTAACTAACAATGCAATAGCTAAATTATTAAACTTCCTGTACAGTAGGAACTTACAAGCTGTGTGAAACTGTTTTACAATGAATTAACTTCCTTTTTTTTTCCCAACTCAGAGGTCAGTTTTAGGCAATTCAGTGGCAGCCAATCAAGCAGGTTTGTGTTTTACACAAGTTGCAGTCTGTGGGGAAAGCACTGAACATTTCCACACTAAGCAGCTGAGTTTATGGATTGTTTTACTCATTTCTTTGCCCACTGAGAGCACTCCATGGGTTGTTAGCTGGCTTGTGTCACACTCCCCAGTCATAATTAGACTGGCACAGAAAAACAGACATTACCATACAAATATTTGTACATTATACAGCTGAGTGTGCATCGCAATGATTCCACAGGGAGTTTGAAACGAGACACGAAAAGAGGGAGATGTAAAGATGCTTGGTGGAGAGGCGGAGGCACAAAATTTGCAGAAGTGGCATGGAGAGGGAAGGCTTTCCCAACAGAAGCAGGTGAACAATCAGTCAGATAAAGAAGCAATTTGTATTCAGTTTCTGATTGTGTTGCATATGTCAACATTTGAATTCAGCATAATTAGTATTTCTTTGCAGAAAATAATGAAAGCGTAACCAAGCAATGACAGGGAAAACAACAGCAACAACAATGCAGGTGAGGCCTTAAGTTATGCGAAACAGGATCATGATTTAAAAACACAAATATCTCCAAAATAAACTATACAAATTGTTGAACTGACATGAAATAACATGATTATTTCCACACAAGTAAGCAGTCATATATTGTTCTGGCTAATGTCTAACTGTAACTCAAAAGATAATATCAAGGATTTATTTTGCTTTCTTTTTCTTTACTGGATCTGCAAGAATACAATATATTGTCCATCCAGAGGAATCTCTGGATGGACATCTCTGGTCTACTCCACAGTCTCTCCAAGATTTACATGTCCAGGAACCCTACAATCGAAGCAGCCCAGGAGGCATCTGATCAGGTGCTGGAAATGCCTCAGTTGACTCCTTTCGATGCAGTCGCACTACATTGAGCCAACGCTGGATGATGGATTTTCTCGTTTGTCTCTAAGGCCACCCTTTGGAGGAAATTCATTTTAGCCTATTATATTCAGGATCTATGGATCTTTGGTGGGGGTTTGACCCCAAAGTTTAGCTCTTTCTTAGCCATGTCAGAGTGCAGAAATCCCTGCAAACGGCAGATAAGGTCTTAATTCATCATTCCATCTCTTGCTTCCACCTACCAACACTGCAATTCCTCCACTTGAGGCAGAGAATTATACCCTCAAAGGCGCAGCCTATCTTAGACATTAGACGTTGAAAAACTGACTGTCATTCCAGCTGTTTGACTAAAATCTGCTCAAGGGCTCTCTGTAGATTATGACTTGGAAGACGTCAACAGCATTACCCAATGTGCAAAAAGCTCAGAGGTAAAATCCTTGGGTTTGTTTTGCTCCAAGACTACTCCTGTGGATCCTACCCATGAAAAGGGGAATCTCCTGCACAGAGAACAAACTCAACTTGGTGCAGGAAATATACACAGTCTGCAAACAAACAAACAAACAATAAAAACATACACACACAAAAAACTGCACCTTGTACTGCAACAACCCCAACAGAATGCCTCAGGTGACATAGATGTAAATAGACCATGAGGACTGGACAATCAAATGTCTGTAGCTATCAAAATAACTTTATGGGTCCAATTATGGTCCATTGCTCCTCAGGCAGGCTGAGTGTCACACTGCTCCTCCTGAACTTGACAGTCGTTTCAGTTATCTATTCCAACATCATGGGAATAGTTGTTGGGGTAGAACCTTCCTAGGAAAGTTGATAAGTGTAAATCCTCACAAAGTTGTAAAGTCCCCTGATCTCACAATCTACAAGTGTTGTCCCAGCACTGTATATGACATCACTTTTATTTTTCAACCAACACAGTGCTAGAATGCCCAGATGTGTTATGAGCTGTTTGCTTGTTTTGGCAGATAATGACTGTGTTGCCGCAATACAATTGTTTTTGAATTTTGGCACTGCTGCAGGCTTGACTTTAATAACCATTATAATAAAACTTATTCCTGCAGTGAGTCATCTGCTTCTAGAGTTAGCAGGATGGAATGACTCCGAAAAGCACAAGCAACAACTCCACTTTAGACACTTGCATGCAAAATACACAAAATGCGAGTAATTCTTTTGCAGAATGCTACTTCCAGTACTGGCTCCTGCCCTCTGGGAAAGTTACCAATCAAAGGTGACAAAATATCACTAAGGTTAAAGTAGAATTTCATCAACTGATGCACAAACTTACAAAACAAGTGACAAAGAAAAGACTAGAGGGTGCAGCATCAGTATGTGTAGTATATTTATTGATTATAAGCATCGCTTAGTGTTATTTATGTCTTTAAGTAGGCTTTCTTCCGCCTTCAAAAGGTGCCATTATATAGTAAATAAACTGCAAACAGCTGAAGAGTCCCTTCTTAGCTTTTCCAAACAACTGCTTGGTGAAAATTCACCCATCAAAGAACATCACACAGCACACTTTATTCCATGTGCTACAAAAACCATATGAAGGGCACTTTGTATTTTACTGAAGCTACATTCACGAACAAAAAAAATGACTACCTTTCAGCCGTTTGCTGTGTGGTAGTCGAATGGCTTATGATCAGTAGGAAGTTATTTATTTACCTTTTCAGCGAGATTGACACCAAAACCTGACACATTCTGCTGGGTTTCTTTTAAGACAAAATATTTCCAGCTCTCAGGTTTTATTTCTTGAAATAGCTTGCTGTGACATCATGTCTGCATTGTAGTTGAATACCAGTCACTTATTTTGATTTGTTTTTTCCAGCGTACTGATAGAGGCTGGCAACAATAATGAAGAAGAAATGGTTTTGACAAGAATGCCTCCTGTTGTTGCTGCGTATTATTCTTTGGGTCAAAGTTCCTTTAAGAAGATCATTTGTGAAGAAATGCAAATAAATAAAGGAATCAAACAATTCATTTTGCATATCCAGGGCTTCTATTCTTCATTAAATCTGCTTAAATTCTTATGCGCCTTGTTGAGATCTTTTACAGCTGCCACCCTGTAATAAACCACTGAGCAAAAGTTAACTTATGGTGAGTCCAGGGTTTCCATGTATAAAGGACCAAACTGAATCATCCATCCATCCATCTTCTGCCGCTTATCCGGGTCAAAGGATAGCAGCTTTAGAAGGGAGGCCCAGACTTCCCTCTCCCCAGCCACTTCCTCCAGCTCCTCCGGGGGAATCCCGAGGCGTTCCCAAGCCAGCCGAGAGACGTAGTCCCTCCAGCGTGTCCTGGGTCTTCCCCGGGGTCTCCTCCCGGTGGGACGTGCCCGAAACACCTCACCAGGGAGGCGTCCAGGAGGCATCCTGACCAGATGCCCGAGCCACCTCAACTGGCTCCTCTCGATGTGGAGGAGCAGCGGCTCTACTCTGAGTCCCTCCCGGATGACCGAGCTTCTCACCCTATCTCTAAGGGAGAGCCCAGCCACCCTACGGAGAAAACCCATTTCGGCCGCTTGTATCCGCGATCTCGTTCTTTCGGTCATTACCCAAAGCTCATGACCATAGATGAGGGTAGGAACGTAGATCGACCGGTAAATTGAGAGCTTCGCCTTTTGACTCAGCTCTCTCTTCACCACGACGGACCGGTACAGCACCGGTTTCACGGCGGACGCTGCATCAATCCGCCTGTCGATCTCACGCTCCCTTCTTCCCTCATTCGTGAACAAGATCCCGAGATACTTGAACTCCTCCACTTGAGGCAGGACATCTCCCTCGACCCGGAGAAGGCACTCTACCCTTTTCCGACTCAAGACCATGGTCTCAGACTTGGAGGCACTGATCCTCTGAATCATGTAAGTCTATAAATGTCTCAGAATAGGCATTAAGAAACACAATTTCAGTACGGCTGTCAATATTGTGATAGATGACTGTTTGAACAGACTTTGCCAATAAGCACAAACCATTTAGATAAACTGGGGACACGACAAAATCACTAGTAGAATCAACAAGTCTGTAGTGTTTTAAAAAAAATTTGCTTTTGTGAAAAATTGTTTCAGTTTAATTCTTCTTGTGGTCTGATGGAGAACTTTTTCTTCTCATAACCGTTTTTATTTACAACCAAAAAGCTGCAATTTAAATAGATGCTCTGCACTCACCTTATAAGCCACACGGTTCATAGTTTTGCACAAGAGTGTTAGGATGGAGACTCAAAAGGTTTTATGAGGACATATCTCTTAGAAAACCCATAAATATTATTTTAAAAATTATTAAATTCTTTCACTGGACCTGACATGAGTTAAATGTATATAAAATTAATTTATTTTTAAAAACTATTAATGTTTATTTTGTTATTTCTATCTATTTGTACATCCACCATGACACGAGGTCTTACCTTTTGGCCAAGTCACCCTTATGAAAGGTCTACATTTCAACTGTTCTTTTATCTGGTTAAACAAAGATTTAATAAAATAAATACCGCTTTTTCTTTTTGCCGCTTTGTAAAACTTCATTTTCCCTTTATATTCATGCAGCATTCTTAATCAGGTGCAGATGCCTGCTCTTTTTGGAGTGGTAGCAATGAAATATAACTGCACTTGAGGCGCCTTACACTTGCTTGTAAGTGATAATATTATCATCCTCGACTTTCCAAGTCGAACAGAAAGTAGGTTAAGAAAATAGCTTTTCAAGCTCTTCCATAAAGCAGAAGGTGACCAAAAATGATGAGCTTTCTTTGTTTCTTTAAAAAGACTGAATGCATTTTAATGTGGCAGCACTATAAATGTACTATAAACATGGTAGATTTGGCCAATTGATATTTCAATTTCCCTGTATTCGCTAGCAGGTTGATGCAATAACACTTTTTAAAAATAAAAAGGTACATTATTCTAAGAGCAAATATTTAACAAAAAGCACACAAGACAAGAGAGGTGTGTTTCTTCAGACGACAACAATACATCAGACTTTTCACAGAGTATATGTCTTATAAACATATTGTCACAAGAAATGTTACTACAAATGGACTTAGTTTTCAAAGCAGATTAGTAATCTTAAGCAAACTTTTAAAGACCTTTTCTTAAAGGGCCCCTCAGAGCCAGGTCTAATAAAACAGGAAGCACTTCTATATTTTGAGGATAACGTGTAATATTTTAAAATCTGTCGCTTTCTATGGATAGAGGCAGGAAAATTACTTTTCTTGATGACAACAGACAGAATTATGTCAAATAAATGTCTTGCCACTTCTGGGCGGCAAAGAGAAAGAATGCTCAGTGCACTCTTGCTCCAAAGACTCCTCTTTGCAAGAGACGTGGGTGAGTTGAGTGAAACTGATCACAGGTGTGGAGGATGGATTTGTCATCGGTCACCAAAAACTGAGCACAGTTCTTAATAGTTACCAGGCTGCTCTCCCAGAAAGAAGTGTGGAGAAAAGGCTTTGGAAGCAGTTGTGCTCTTACCTGGAGACCAAAGTGTTTGAGCCCAGAGTAGTTGAATTTTATTGTATATGGAACATCATATTTAAAGTGAGTATCATTCTCAAATCGTATTACAATGATTCAAGAACCTTTTTTTTAAAAAAGGTTTGAAAATTTACTTGAAAAATGATGTCGTTTGACCCTACCGCTCAAAGCATTTCAAACTGGAGTTCACATCATACACACTGTAATTTTTTATTTATTTTTTTGTTACTCATTAATAGTCAAATTTAAAAAGTTTGTGTCCTCACAGACAGAAAGATTTTGGGAATCTAAGATTTTTGTGTAATTTTTTTGCATCTCATAAAATCATTATGTCATCTTCATATGATCGAACATAAACATTTGGACGGAAATTAATGTACAAAGTTAACAAGAACGGAGCTTTGATCATTCAGAGCAATATGAATTGAGTTAGACCACCAACAAATTGATTATCGATTTGAGTTTTACAATCACATCAAGAAAAACAGCTTGTTCAGCAAATGTGTGACTGATGTAAAATTATTTCTTTAAATGTAAGAAGACAATGTCTCGACAACAACCCTTTTAAAGCAGAAATGTTCCACAGAGACACAACTGGGTTGCTTCATTTAGGACAAATAACTTGCCCAAAGCTTGTCCAGGTTCATGTAATTTACTAAGAAAATAGTTGTTGTGCTTGCTTTCCTCATAGGAGTATAGAACTGAGAGTTTTTAAAGCAAAATCCATGCTGACCTACATAATACCAAAAAAGTACCCTTGTGATGATAATCATTGCAAAAGTCCACCCACAATTACGCATGATCAATAACTCTTGGAGTGTTGAATCCTGGATGGCTCCCCGGAGTTGTTCAGTATCGGTGCTAGAATGCATCTGTATTAATGCTTCCGCACGTCATCGATTAACTAATCCACTTGGAAGCCTTGCTCTCCCGTTCCTTGGCTCAGTGCGTACCATAACTTAATAGATCCCTTTGGGAATAGCAGGCAGTGAACTGCGAGACAAAATGTCAGGCCACGACTGGTTCTGTGAGGGCCCGTGTAAATGAGAGCAGCATCAGTGTTTGGGTGTTTATCCTTGCCTGTTTGAGAACACATGAGGTGTAAAGAAAAAAAAAAAGGAGAGAAATACATGAAGGAAAAGTGAAGAAAATAAAGGGCTAAGACAAGACTCCCGGACTGTGTGTTATGGCGGCAGAGCGTGCGCCGAAGAAAGAGAAATTCAAGAGGCCAATGCAAAAAAAAATTCCTGTAAAAGCAAAAGCTGAGCTAAGATAAGCTGGGATGGTTCCGATCCTGCTGCTGTGGCATTCAAATTTTGACCACTATTTTCCTCACTTTTTTTGCTTCTATCTTAGGAAAATTCTCTCGCTCGAGTTTAGTAATCTTTAAACAGAAATATTGTTACCTCAGTTTAAAAACATAAATTTACACTTCCTTGAATCATATAAATATCCATCCGTCCATAAATTCATGGTCTATCCTTGCAGGGTCATGAGGATGCAGGTGTCTATCTCCAGTGGTCACCTTGCACAGGTCGCCAGTCCACTGCAGGGTAAGTCATATAAATATCCAGACAGCAGATAACCAATGAGGCAAATGATCAATGGATGATATTTGCTCCAATATGAATGCAAATTGTTCAGTAGTATCCACATTTTCATAATTATGGATACGTATAACTAATTTATTCTTCTTTTCTTCATCATTTTCAGACAATATGTGAACTTCTTAACTGTTCCACTGAACAGCACAAGCGCTGTTTCAAATTATTTTGAAAGTTCATAAGCTACTTTCGGAAGGACTCAAACAGATCTTTCAACCTCAGCTGGGTCGTCACTCTCACTTCAGTGGTCAGGAACACACAGACCTAAATGTTTGAAGTTAAAACCCTTGAAATGGCCTTCAGAACATTTGGGTGCTCCTCTGAGGTGGCACCCCTTCTATGAGACTTTTTTCAATTTTAAGTGAGATTCAATGTGAGGTTACGCTAATTCATTCCAAATAAGAAACTATTTCTTTGTTTCAATCAAAGAAAAATCTAAAGAACATTGTACATTTCACACCTTTCCATTCCAAAGTATAACCTTGAACAAAACAAGGTGTGTCAACAGCTAAACATATCCTTCATAAATGTGACGGAACTTGATATTTTACTGAATACATTTTACGTCTTCAAATCTGAGGGCAATATGTGGGAAGAAACGGTGTGACAGCATCTTAGAGGTGTGTTGCATTTTTACAGATTGCTTTTAAATTCTAAGATGATTATTCCCAGTCTTACACTTCATTTATGGTAGTTTTATCTAATTTTTAAAGGTCTGAAAAGTTTTATGAAATGTTATACATAAACTTAATTTTAAATTGTGCTCCTATCATTATTTTCCTCTGAATACATGGGAAATGACTACCTGATGGCGCTGGCTTGTAATGCATTAAAATAACATGCCAGTGCAATACTTATTATCATGCAGTTTTTCTCACTAATCTGAGAAAAGCCTGAAATACCAATTTTGGCAGGACAGAGTGTTATGGCTCATAATGAGGTGTTAGGAAGTCATGATCTTTCCCCGTACTCCAACACCAAGCTGCAGCTTTTTGCTTCGAGTAACTACACCTACTTTTTATTTATTTATTTTAAAAATTGGCTTGAAGAAGATATGCGACTCTCCTGCAGCTCTCGTGAACTCGGCGGTGAGGTGGTTCTTAACCGTGGCTCCATTCATAGGGCGTGTGTTGACTCCAGAGGTGAATGGCAGAGCTCTGCATCTGTGAGACTGCTGTGCTAATTAAAGGTATCACTCATGAGGGATGCGCGCCGGTTTATAAGATCAAGACACTGGCGGAGCTCTCATTTGTCACTGCTCAGATTTATATCCAATAAGAATTCAATTGCTTGGCATAAATGCATGGTTTGATGTATGGGCGTTTGTGTCTGAGTGCGAGAAAGAAAAATAAAAACAGAGGAGGGGGAGGAAATGATTCACTCAAAGAAGCTCAGCAGTGGTGGAACACAGCCGTGGCCTCTTCTTACGCCTCTCTTGCTCTGAAACATATTCAGCTCACATTTAAACCAATCGGTAACATCGTACATGAGAGCAGCCCATTCTCCGTCCACTGAAAAGCCCACTTGACCTTTTAGTTGGGTTACATTGAAATCAGCTGCAGGTAGCTGAACCTTGGGAAATGACTTCACAGTCAACAATTGTGGGAAAAAAAAAATACTCAGTGATTGGGTAAAGCAGAAGTGAAAGTGACATTATGACATGTATCCACTTCCAGTGGTTTTGAGATAAAAATCAAAACAAAATAGAAAAAAAATACAAATGTTTTAAATAAATGAAGCATTTTTCTCAAAATGTGGTCCCCGTACTACTGGTGGTCCACGGGTGCCCTCTGTGAGGTGCTACGTGTAAACAACCATTTATTTCCCTTGACGTGAGCTCAAAGTGCAACGCTGCGGTTAGCCTACCAAAAGATTGTGTTTAAAAATAATAATGAATACGTTCCTTCTCACCGGGCCACTAAAAACAAAGCCTGAAGATATCAGTGGAACGTTTCTCAGGGTGAGTTGCAGAATTTTTGTTTTTGAACACCATTGCAATACATAGATGTAGGTCTGCAAGTGGGCCAAATGTGATATGATTGTGTTGAGGCAGTGAACAGAACTACATCTTGATGCCTAAAGTAAACTTTTTTATGCTTATGAACAACAATAGTTCACACAATGCTTGTAGTAAAGAACATTTTTGATTCCATGAGGGTTTTTGTATCATTGGAAAGCTTAGATTCCATACTCTCAGGATCTGTAAATAATTCAAAACACCCCCACCATACACACTCATGGTTTTATTGTAGCCAGTCACATTTACAAAACAGCACCACCTTTCACATTAGGAGGAACAAAAACAATGAGTTAAGAGACTAATATTTTCATTTCAGGTCATATATATTAAGATGTTGTGCTATTGGGAGCAGAGGGGAGGATTTGAAATTAGGTGGTCCTTGAGAGTTAGTTAAATATGGTAAGTGGTCCTCAGCCTGATAAAGTTTGAGAAACACTTATCTAGAGCTACTTATACTTGCAGCGTACCTATCTCCAGCTGTCACTAAGCAAACAATGAGGTAGATTCTTTACCCACTTTAGAGAGACAGACAACAGTCATGTTTTTGGATTGTTAGAAAAAGCCAGAGGGAACCCACCCACTCGTGCAAAGGGAGAACATGCAAACCCCATACATTTTTCTTTTTCATTATGTTTACTTATCTTGACTTTTTTTTTTTTTTAAATGCACTTTTTACAGCAGTTAGTTCTTCAAAGATCTAACATAGATGCAGAAATACAAATAAAAAGCTAAAGTAGCATGTGTTGGAGCTCATTTAACTAAGGTCAGCCTATTAAAGACTGGGGTGTATGGGGGCGGGAATGTCTTATACATCGCCCAAGGACATAGCATGATGGGGTGTCATTGTTGTGACGGCAATTGAAAGTAAAATGAACCCTAGACACACTGTCAAACTAATGAGTCCAACTTTCTACACCACAATGGTGATTTCTGCTTTTGTCCTAAAACTGTCAGATTGGCACCTTAAATTGGGAATCCTCTTCACAGGTCAGCCCTCTTTTCTCATCTATTTGATTGCCACTGAGGAAATTTTTCAAGTTAATGTGAAAAGAAGAGCCCTAAAGCCCATTCTACTTAACAGTAATGAGTGTAGAAAAATGCCTTATACACTACCCCCTGACTCACTGGAAACCTTTGTAAAGCCATCAAAGGAAAAATAATAAAATTTTCTTTGTCTTTTTATGGCCAAACCAGAATCTGAAATGTTTTAAAAAATGCGATGTTTCTTTATTTTCTGATTATATTTATTGAGTCATTTCAAGATTTTTTACATATCTTTTCTAGCAGTGCCAACACATGGAGGGCACCATGTATGAAATCAAAATGAGGGTCTTCCTCTGCTTTGGTTGAAAGATGAAAACTTGTTTGGTTTGCCAAAATCCAAACTTTCGGGCAACCTGCGGCTGTCGACGCCAACATGGTGGAAAATTATCATGTTACAAAGTTATCTCACAATCAGTTTTGCCAGCATTCTTATGGGAGCACTGCTTCATGTTTTTTTACCCCTTTCTTCCCTTTGGTGGCATTTTTCTTTCTCCAAAAGTTTAACAAGTGAACAGAGTGAAGTCCGACTACTCTTCCAAATATCTGGATTTACCAGCGGGCATGGGGGGAGTTTGATTACTTCTCTCTTGTGGCATGTAAATCTTGTCAGAGATTTTGTGTTAGAACCGGGCTACTCAAACCTCAGAATGGACCCAGAACCAGCAGGTGTACTTCATCACAAAGCCAAACACAGATGGTAATTTTCCTCCACACCGCCAGTGCAGTTTTGGGATATATTTGTCTTCAGAGCCGCTGCATGTATTTTAGTGGCAAACACTGTGGTGTGGGGGTTTTTTTTGTTGTTTTTTTTGAGTGAGACAAGTAGGAGGAAACTTGTGTGTTCAGCTCGTGGCTATTTTTAACAGCAGCTCCCTGCCTGAATGCAGGAAGTCAGGTGTAATCCTGCACAATCTCATTTTACCTTTGTGTTGCTTTCTATCAAACACAAAAACAGGGAGAAATTGTAAGAAAACAGATATTTATATCAATTTTGGTTGTGATAAGACTTGAAAAATCATAATCATAACCCGTGAGGCGCAGCGTTTGTGAATTTTACATTATTTAATGGTTCTCATATAATGTAGGTCAAGTCTCTCTTGGCACGATGAAATGCAGCAACTCCAATGCTATTTTTCATGCCGACTTGAGAAAAGAAGAAATTTGGCAGATGATATATTCTAAATCTAACACAGTTTTCCTCTTAGTGAGTTACAAAACATTGGCACTTTGGTGATTAATTCTGTATGACAGTAATTGAATGAAGCACATCCTGTTTGGCTTTTTTGTGCCAGGTCATCATAACATCTTTCTGCTGTCATGATGTAAAATTGGTTCATCTTTCTTTGTGCTCTAGAGCCATTTCCTTGCATCTTTAACAGGCTCTGAACAGCTGAAAAAGTTTAGCGAGCAGCTATTTAACTCCATCAATTTCATATTAGAGTGGATAACTACACTGGGAGATGTAATTATAAGACACTGGACCCCTTTAAGTCTTTATTCTACTCAACACTGGGCATAAATCAACATTTAACTTCCCATGCAATTAACAATGGCTGAAAAAAATATATTTTATTACATTAAGTGGATGCTTAACACAACCTGCAAATGAAATAAAACGCATCACATGGGCTTTTCAATTGACAAACATGTTCACATACTTCACAGTTTCTTTTCCCCGATTAAAGAGATAGCCTGTCTTAAAAACATGTTGCTTTCATTTCTCTTAAAATGATTTAACATCAAATCATTCCTTTTTAAAAGTCAATATATACTGTATGTATGATTTTACATATGTCACTATTGTTCTGCCTGTTTATGAAGTTGTCTAATGGAGCAGTTTGCTAAAGAGTTTGACTTATGGTTTGATGTGATGCAACTGGTTGAGAATTCAACTTGTAACATATTTCAATCATGTAAATTATGCATTAATAAATATTACAGTAAAAAAGGTTTTCGCCCTCAATTTGTAAGCTTGCAGTTTTACTTAGAGTGAAAATCTTAACTAGAAAGCTGACTCCCTGAGCTCAGTACCTCAGCTCAGGAATTAAGTTGAACAAAGTTAGGGACTCATGCAGATGATTTAAAACCATGCATATCGGGACATTCCTTCAACTGGCTTGACGTTTCATGACATGAATCCCAGTATAAGGGACAGGATTGAATTACAAGAGAGAGTCTCTGTGACAGGAGCAGACAACAGATTAATGTTTTACAATATGAATTACAGTATTAAACATGGATGTCATTTGTGTTTAGTATGGCTCTTGTATAAAAAGGATTATTAAAGTTGTTTTTCTTGGCTACTTTTTAAACCTGAAAGTATTTGGTTACTACCTTAAGACAGCAATGTATGTAATTTTGGACATTCCCATTTAAATGCTTTAAAATTGTCTTACCAATTGCAAATATAACCCTCTGCTAAAACTGTACCAAATCCTCCACATATTACTAATGGACTGCCAATTCTGGCATTTTTGCTGAGCAGTCAGAACAGAAGGAAAGACTCTGGCATTGCAAGACTAAGCATAAAAAATCTTTATTTCCATAAATAATTTATTTTTGGTAAAGGGTCATGTTGGTCCCCCTAACGGTTAACGGCCCTCACTGCCACCGATTCCTTTAACCGTCTTGTGTGCAAAATAGTTGGAAAGGAGCCAACGTAAACAAGTCTCCACTAATGAAAAATGAACATCTGGCAAATCACAGACAGGCAGTTGATTTCTCAGGAGTGTTGAGAAGAGAAGAGTTGCAACAGCACTGCAAATATATATGTAGTAGAGCCACGTTTGTCAAGTGTCTGATAAAACCGCGCGGTTAATTTGAGTTAGTTTCTCCTGAGTTTACCGTCGCTCATCATTGAGATTTTAAATAAATTTTAGTTCTTTTACTCATTTATATAAAGTTGTTTTTTTCAAGAGATGTATATTTTAATTTCAATTTCAAAAATAGGAATGGAGAGCAAAAGCTTGAACATTTATAGTGCATTATAGTCAAATTTACACAGGGTTAGAAAACATACTTTCAAGCTCAAATATATGCTTAAAGCCTCAAGCATTTGGTTAAGAATTTAGAGTCTTAGAAATCTGTTTTCTAAGGATTTTAAGAAACAGATTGGCTTTAGCATATATGCCATGGTATTTTGCTGGTTGTACAAATGCACTTATCGTTTTCCAAATGTCAGTGTCTTGAATTAGTGAGGATTTAGGCACGGTCAGACCAAGGGTGTAGAGCAAGAGAAGAGTTTAATGATGATGATGACAATAATTTTGAAGCTACAAAACCCAGGAAGTCCAAATAAGTGAGGAATTGAAGAAGAACTCAAGTGGCATAGGCAGCCGATGACTCAACCAAGACAAACAACAAAAGACTAGGATCTAGTGGGGAACAGGTGAGCTTAAATACATGAAGGATTAATTAGAGCAATGAGAGACAGTTGGAAGCAATCAGAGGGTAGACATATTAACACAGGTACTAAATTAACTGTAAAACTGTAAGCAAAAATACCAATACTAATAGCAATCATGCATTCTGCAAGCTAAATGCCCAATGTATTCATTCTACAACATGTTTTCAATGTCTGTTTTGGATAACTTTCTTATTGCAAAACCCAGCTATATCCAAGTCAAACACAGAAAAGTGATTGACTAATAAGGGCTACCTCCATGAAAGATAAAAACTTTAAGGCTAATTAAGTGGGACAACAATTTAACACCCACACAATTGCAACATGCTGGTTTGGTGGGTTTAAGTGCAACCAGGGAATTATACAGAGCATAGTTATAATTTGTGCATCTTTGTGTGAATTTTATGAATTGAAAAAGGGGCGATAGATGATAGATAGATAGAGACAAATCTGATGTGACCAAGTCAGTATCTATCTATATTTATAGATATTGGACAATTGAGTCTTAAGCTATTGATTAGTCACCACAGTGATGGTTTTGATTGTAGTTTTGGCACCGTGAAACAGGTCACCTCTCATGTGGTGATGGTTACTCAAGCTATAGTTTTGTGTTTTTAAAAAAATCTAGTTTGAGTAACAACATCTACTTTAAGAAAACAACAATAAGAATTTTAGACCACAGCATGAAATGAGGGAAGCAGATGTTCAGTTGATTCAATAGTCGTTACCTTAGCTTGGCTAGTGCCTGGCATCCGTTAGCATAAGGACAATAGATATTTAAAGGACCATTTATGTTATTCAGTGAGTAGAGAGGGGAAAAAATTCCAATAAAACAGACGAGACAAACAGTTTTAAGCATCAACAATGCAAAAAGCAAAATGTAATAGACGATTGTAAGATTATTTTAATAGTTTTATCCCAGCTAATTTATCTCTGCTCAGACACAGTCTTACTTCATTCGCCCCTGTGAAGATTCCATGAAACATGGGAAGCCTGTGCTGGATTTGTTGCTTTTCTTTCATCTCTCTGGCTTGGAGCAAACGTGATCAGAGGAGCTTTTGCAGCTAAGTGGGGAGAAGCAGTTGGGGTTAGATGCTCGGCCAGCGGCAGGGCAGAGTGTGTGTGTGTGTGTGTGTGTGGCCACTCATCTAGTGACTGGAGAGAACAAAGGGAGTTGCAGCTTGGTTAGTTGTGGGAATAGCATTTGGAGCTGTAGTTTATCCTCCTTCTCTCATCTCTGGGACTAGATCAACCAAAGGGCTGCATCTCCTTTTGGGGAAGGTATAGTTCTGATTCCTTCTGCAGAATTTCATATATGTTAGGGGCCGAGGCTTATTTGCTTGGCCTAAATAAAGTTGCACAAACGATGGACTGTATACGTACTACTGATGGAGGGTTACTTGAAAGAAGCATCGTCCTCCTTCACCAGAGAAGACAGAGGTCCCCTCGAAGGCAGGGAAAGGGGGAGTGTAGGTGGTCCATCCGGTCTGATGTAGCACATGACAGCTACGAAAGGGCAGAAGCAGTTTTTCTCCTAGGGTTGTATAGTCCCTATGACATTTCAGGACTTTTGTTCCTTAAAAATCTCTTCCTCATCCTCCTGGAACCAAAAGTCTGTTAGTGCAGGGCTTAATGAGATTAACAGTTTTTATAGCAGTCTCTTTGTTTTGTGTGGTTCAGTCCTTCATGGCTGAAGGCACAACATGGGACACTAGCTGAATTTGCAGGAGCACTTTGACTTTGATATGACCTCTAACTCCTGCTCAGTAATTATCACCATTTAAGCTTTTGCCTGGTCAACAAACCAGACATTTTAGATCAAGATAAAACACAGTCTACAGAAGAGCTTTGTCAAAAAAAATCTCCAGCGTTGTTTCTTCACAATGCGCAGACCTTATACCTGCACGATATTATTGAAAAACAAGACATTTCCATTTGATTAAGAAGAGACTTATGATTGTAAAAGTGTGAAAATACACAGTTTGCGCCTACATAAATGCCATCCTGCTGTGACCTTGAAAATATATGCAGAGCTACTTCTGCACAGCAGTGGACTCCTGTCTGGTTTAAAATCAGATTCACACATTTATCAACGACACTGAACACCAGGCACCACTTTAATCCAATATATAAGTGCTGCGCATACGTGTGTTGCATGTAGTCTTCAATGAAAATCTTGCATTGGATTCTTTTACCATTGCCTTTGAAATGTGAGTGTAAAAATGTGGGGTTTAGTGCTGTCGAAGAACTCCCAGTATGATAGCTTTTGCTGTTATAAGTCGAGCTCTCATGCTGGAAGGCAAAGACAACAATTTCTGAGATGGTAGGAGGCCACTGAGGTGTTATGAAACACTGCACACCCTGAAAGGAGAAATGACCCACAAATTGTCTGGTTCCCTGGCAAAATGCATTCTACCACTGAGTGTCAATCATCATCTATACAGGGGTAAGTTGGTATATGCTGTCAATTAAACAATGAGTACTGGGGAAGCTGACTCAAATGTAAGAAACTAACAGCTACTGTCTCCTTCCCTCATATTTTTACTCTTCTTAAAGCTACTGTGAGTTATGTCAAAAAGGGGGACCATTATATCCATGCAGAGGATAAACAATAAAGTGAAAAAGATATGGCAGACAAGGACTGCAATTATGCACATTTTTGCATGTGAGAGTATTTTCATTAATGGGTTGGAGAGATGAGAGGATATCAGATGAAATGAGTTCAGAAAGGTTTAAAATGAGCCTCAGCTAATTTATCTCTGCCCAGACACAGTCTTGGCAGAGACTGTGTCTGGGCCAGTGTTTTTTAAAAAAGAATACAATCTACCTGGTGGGTCATAGTACATTTATTAAGACTTAAATGGTACTATTTATGTTTGCCTTTAAAATAACTTATTTTTTCGAGGTTTAATATCCACGGGCATCTGGAGGAGTGACTCAGCATATTAAGTACATTCACTTCTAATACAATATTATGCATAATGAGGATAGAGTGATTGATATGTGCTAATTCCTTTCCCTACTTTTCACCCAGGAGCTGCACCAGACAAAAGTCACTTCTGCAACATTTTATGACCCAGGTAAATGACTTGAATCAACAACATATTTACAGAGAACACACAGCACTGCAGCTGACTGAAGCTGAGTGTGACTCCTAATCCTGGGAAAACAAGCTGTCATCAAATGATCAAACAGAGACTCGATCAATGGAAGTGCAGATCAAAACGTCAACCAGAAATGTCCAATACCAACAAGTGGAGCAACAAAGGAATCGACTGACGAATGCCCTCAGGTTGTTGCGATCAGAAGGCAAGAGTTGGTGCAAACATAACAAGCAGTGTTTTGAGGACCAGTTCTCCTTTCAATGGTCCATTTATCCATCGATCTCTGAGTAACCAAGAAAGGAAACCTGTGCAACCCTCTTCCCAAGCACACTCTCCAGGTCATTCTAGAATATTGTATATATCTATAAATTCTACCGACATCCACTGCTGGTCATCTGAAGGAGAGCTCCAATGTGTTGGCAATCAGGTGTGTCACTTTCCTTTGGTGGAGGGACTAGTCGGTAGGCTTGGCGAGGGGATTCACAATGGGGGTGGTGGGGTTAGTGGTTGCCTGGTCTTCAATGTACTGCACTGACCTTCCTCTCCTGGTTCTCCTTGCTGCTTGTTTGGACTGTGTGGACTTGTTTTGGCCCCTGTCTCTGGATGGGGCTGGGATTGGTGTGTGGGCCAGGGTTGTTTGGGCGGTGTGTTTAAATTGTGTGTGTTTACACAAGATGAGAGGGCGTGAATGTACGTGTATGAATACAAGAAAGTGGGAACATGTGATTTAGTCTGTGTGTGCCTGTTTTTCTGTCAGGTTGGACTACCTGACCCTTTCCTGGGTCATCTTGCGTCTCCTTCCAAATGTGGGATCTATTTCTTTCTGTCACACTCCCTATTGGGTCTCAGTGTCTGGTCCCTCCACACACACACACACACGCACACGCACACACACACACGCACGCACGCACGCACGCACGCACACGCACACACACCAGAGGTTGCGCACAGGGTAAAAAAAATTTAAAAAAAAGTTCAATTGATCTGATTTAACTGACCGATGAACCAGTGCAGATTTCTCCATAGATGAGACCAGGAGGAACTTGTGAAGCTGTGGGTTCAGACCCCAGCGGGTGAAGTGCTTGTAATTTCAGTGGAGTCGTTTAATTTAATTCATTATAAGTTATTGGGGCCGCAGTCAGTGGTTTTTGTCACTATGGGGAAAAAATTAGATGCATTCATCTGCTTTCTGTATAATGGGATCTGGATTCACGGTTCATATTTACGAAACCACATAAAAAAAGAGGCTAAATAGCACATGTCAATATTATTATAATTTGTCAGGTTAAAATATTACATGACCAATTTTTTTAATGCTGTCAGTCAAAATGACGGCAAACAAAAAAGTCTAGCGTGACCTCTGACACACACGCAGGTATTTTCTGATACATTAAATTAGGCTCCAGTTGCCACTAAATAACTTGTGCATGAACATGTATTGTGTACTTTACAGAGATGTTGTAGTTATTGTTATGTGGCAGGATGAAGTGTGTCAGCCTCTGACACTGGAGGGTGGTCCCCACAAAAGCAGGGGTAAACGTTTACCCCTGCTTTGTTTGGCTGAGACATGTTACTGTGCGTTTCTGTGTTGTGCTTTCTGTGTTTTGAGTACAGGTGAGGTTGGCTGCCTGCACACTTGTAATTGCTCCTGTGATGTTGCTTGAACATCTTGTGCACCTGCAAATAACTCTGTCGGCATCTCTACCTCCACATCTGACTGTCGGTGGAGTGGCTGCTGTTGCTAAACAGTTTCTGGCACTGGAGGACTCAACTTTAAGCACTTTCTTCTAAGGGGATGCTTTGTGAAAATAAAAGAAGCTTGCATAATTTAAAAAAAATATTAAATTTTATTAGCACCATAAATTAGTGCAGTGAGTTGTATAAAAATATTTCCAGAAGTAGAATCAGCGACAACTTTTTGTCTTCTTCAGATTCTGTCTGATGTTGATTTTACCTCTATGCTTCATCTGCAAGTGCAACACGCAGCAGCTCCTCATCACGGCATCATAATCAGAAATCACTGCCTGGCAGCTCTTTCAGATTCAGATGCTATTTTTTGCCATGTCCAGCTGCAATAGTAACCAGACAGTCTGGGACCAAGTAATCATCTCGCGGGGCTCGTAGTGTAGGAGCGGCCCCTTCCGATGTCACTGATCCATAGGCGTGTGGCGTTGCTCTGGGTTGTTATATCTCACTGCAGAGTTAATCTCGCACCAATTAGTTCCAACCCAGGAGGTACCACTGAGCTCTGTGCTATGAAACGGTGCTACCCTTAGGGAACCCTCCTCCTTCTGCTCTCTCCCACCTTTTTTCTCTTTCCACAGATCAGCTTCTAGACAATGAGGCTCAGCTTTGCACCCTGACACACATACACACCCTCAGCATTTCTCCCTCAAAAAGCTTTCTCTATTGATCTTGCCATCACTTTATTTTTGTTCTGCGATTCTGTGTGATGATACTACTACAGCAGGATGTTACATGACTGCTATAATTAGCGTGTCGATATGACGTCAAGGTTTTCACAGCTTTGCTGTTTTCAGGAATCAAAACAATGAGCAGAAGTGATTTGTAATATGAACATTTTCAGACCTCTTCGTCCCAGAGGGTGAGAAATAACACTATAATTATATAAACACATTCTATAGTTCTAATCCCCTTTAAAATGACATATATTTAGCTAGGGTTCACAACAATGTGAAGTTGAAAATTGATTGAGAAAAATAGTGGAAGTTGCCAGAGAAGTGCGCCTCCTTTTGTTGGGATCATCTGGCGAAACTTGTTGCTACAGGCTACAGAGAGCAAGACTCAGAGTATGGAGGTTTTGTCACTGGGAAGGTGTTACAAGAAGTGATTACGAACAAGCTGTAGAAGCTTTCAAGATTTGAGAACAGTAAATACAACTGAAAGACATACACTTAACGTTGAAACAGGGGGAAAGGGCAGGATTGAGGGATGAAGGAGGTCGTAGAAAAGCATGAAGAGGGTAGGGATGAGGAATGAATGAGTGAAGAAAGGTTGGCACAGAAAGGGGGTTAAAAGAAGGAGGAATAACGGACATAGCATATAGGATGATGACTGATGGGAAATGAATGAGGCAGAGATGATGAATGAAGGAGGTAAAGACGATGGATGAAGGAGATAGGGATGATGGAAGAAGAAGACAGGATGGACACCTGCTTGGTATGATGGATGAAGGAGGTAGGTCTGATAGATAAAGAAGAAATGGATGATGGTGGACCGGCAGTATGGATAAAGGAGGTAGAGAGGATGGATGAAGGAGAGAGGGATAACGGATGGATCAGATAGAGAGAGAATGACAGATGATCAGGTGTGTCAAATGAAGGTGGTATAGATAAAGGATGAAGGAGGTAGGAATAATGGATAGTGGTTGGTAGGTAGTATATGAGGCAGAGATATTTGAAGGCGGTAGGGATGATGGATGTAGGAGGTACTGATGATGGATGACGAAACTACGGGTGATTGATGAAGAAAGCAGGGATGATGGGTCTTTTTTTTTTTTTTTTACAGATTATTTGTTTCATGTTATACTGTGACATTTGTGACAGTTTTAACAAATATTTAAAAACATTTTCGAAAACATTACCTACCTACTGTGGCTTGAAGGATGGAAAAACTCCAGATTTCTTTGATTTAAAGTTTAGCCCACACATGGATGTACATATTTGCTTATTTTTGTGAAAAACACTTGAGTATAAGTGAGCATAAGTTGACATGAGAATAGGAAACCTTCAAGTCATCTGAGTTTGTGTCTAAATCACAGTTCAGATGGGAGACTTAGGTGTTTTAAAGTGGAAGCTGTCTGGCAGAGCTATCAGGATTCGATGTCCATTTGATTTCCCTCTCTTACTGTTTTTACATTTTCTCTCTCGCCTCCCACCTTGGTTTCGCGCTTCTTTTCCTTATCACTTTATTTCTCTCCCTTGTTTATCCTGCTTGCTCTCATTTCATCATTGCTTGATTTCCCACTCCCGGCTCCTGTTTCTTACTTCTTCCCATCTACTTCTCCCTTTCTGCAGCTATTTTCACTCACTCGGTGACATGACTGGGGGGCCTGTAAACAGGGATTTTGACAGATGCAGATGAGTGTGAGACACAGAGCAGCTCAGGACTGCATTCTTTACCTGCTGCCTCTCATCGCACAGGTTTGTCATGTTGTTAGCATTGATAATATTGTACAAAGGCTTTCTGACTTTCTAGCACACACCTGTGAGTCTTTTTTGGGTTTATTTGTCAGTGGCATGCTTTTCTGTTCAAGTGTTCTTTGCACATCTAGGAAATTATTATGTTTTAAGGCTGGGAGAGCAGCATCAAATTAGCATTATTTTTAATATGGACAGCAGACACCACAAAGCTGTGTATTTCTTTTAATAGTAAAGATGTCGTCAAGCTGTTGAATCTGTATTATCAAAAGATTATGATCAAAACATGATTAAAATTTTCAGCTGGTGAATGTACATTCATATATTTTATTCTCAGATTATAATCTTTAGCAGTAGTTATTTGTGCATTTATCATCGAACAAAGTAAATTATACCATAAAATCTAACTACAAAACTTTCATACTATTGGGTCGGATGGAATGATGCAACTTCTGAAAAGGGCTTCACTTTGTTTTGTAATTACACAATGCTTCCTCAGTGCTCAGTGAGCACTGGATTGTAACCTTTCTTATTCCTGTCCTTTTTCTGCTTGAGTTTTTCAAAAGATGGAAAAAAATCCCCTCAGCAAATGTAACAGCTGCTCACAGAAGTAGGGCAACTCCCATCATGTTTGATATATGGGCCTAAAAACATAGATGGTATTAATTCCCAATCTGCCTCACGGCACCTTCCCCCCCCCCCTCTTTTACATTCCCCTCTTCTGATTTTTAGATTCATGATTGAATTGTTGTTTCACCCATTAGGATATTCATGTTTAGGCCTCCTCAAGACACATTAAATGTGCTTAGGTAGAAAACTGTTTATGGTCCACCAGAGAATATGACTGTCTTCAGCCTTATTGTGCCCAAATCATTTACTAGCTATGGACAATTAGAGCACCCTGTAGAGCCTGATTTATAAGTTTACCATGCAATATTGATCTGATATTGTGTACTTCTGCAGAGACAATACCTTCTGCTTCATCTTGTGTCATTGCCACATGGAAGTGAGGTAACACATGCGAGATTTTCTCCCGACAAAAATCATTGTCAAAAGTTGTTTAGAGCTACATTCCTTGCAGTGACAATGTTTTATGAGTGCCCCATTGTTCTTTGTTACAAGGGACTGGTGCAGAGCGTCATCCATGTACGCTGCTGTGCAAGACAAAAAAAAAAAAAAAAGTTTGCACAGATTTACTCTTGTAACTTTTAAAACTGTTTAGCATCTTGTCACACAGGAGAAGTCAGAACAAGTAAATAGGGATGAGTCAGGCGGTTTAAAAATAACACATTTTCTCAGTGACAACTTCCCTCCTCCTGCTGATTCTCACACATTCGCACACAGTTTGTTCTCTGAAGTCATAACACTTTATTTTTACACATTAGATCACAATATACTTTCATGAATTTCAGGTGAGCGAGTTTGATTATATACATACGTTTGTTAATAATAATTTATTGCAAAAAAAATCTCTTTTTTTTTTTCAGATTTAAAAGTTCATGTTTTCACACTTCCGTGGAGCAAATGTAAACCAGCCGAGTCAAATGCAAGTCAGAGCACATTATTCTGTTAAAATCAGGCCCTCTTCATTCATAAGAAATGCTTTTCTTCATACCTCTTGATGTGAACTCTGTTTCAACCCAATCCTCCAGAGGGATGACTGCTGTAATTGAAACAGGGATGGAGTTGCTGAAGCCCCAGTGCTATCAACTCATCCTCCATATACAAATGGATATCTGAATGGACACACAGCAAATGTTTGAGTTGATTTTTGTCACCTGCAATCCGTCCGGTTGAACATTCATCTGCGACTGTATTGATTTAGCAATGCAAGCCCAGATTGGCTGGGAGTTCGGCAGCAGTACATCAAAACCACAAATCAAGAGTTCAGAACATCCAGGAACAGGCAGTGCCCGACTCAATCATACCTAGAAATGTAATATTCTCCTGGAAGAGAGACGGCACAGTTAGGATGAACTTGTGTTAGTTGAGGCAGCAACAACAACAAAAAGACACAACCTGCAAAATCCTTTTGAAATTTTGCATACGTTAAAAACAAATCGACATACAAAAAGTAATCAAGTCTGTTGCTGCCATTTTTCAGTCTCCTAAATTAATCACAGCAAAAGCTGACAAGTGGAAAATTACAGTCGAGATTTCTGACAGAGATGGAAGTTAAGAGGACTTATAGAAAGAAAATTGTGTTTTAAAGGCAAATACAATGCCATTGTTTTTACATTTGAGCTGGTTTGCTTTGTCGAAAACAGGTAGGACTTTTGCTGAAACACAACACATTAAAGATATAGGAGCTGCAAACACCATATTTATATGGCAAGTGATCTTAAGTCAGGATCTCTGTTGTCTCTCTGACTTCCATAGTTTCACCTGTCAGTGTTGTCTGTAGGATTGAATGCAGACTGGCAGAGAAACATGAGGAAAAAAATAACAAAACAGTCCAAATCCAGAGTTAGTTTTATAAAACAATACAACTGGGGCTAAATATTTTGTCAGTGAGTTTTTATGCAGATGAATACTGGTGGTTAACATTACATGTCAATAAGTAATAAGGAGAGCAAATATATTCCATTCATTCATCCATCATTATTAATGGTTAAGGGTTATTAAAGAGTAACTGTGTGCAGTAGGATCTAAATGACAACAATAACACTAGAGCTAAGGCATTTTAAGAGAAAGTCAGTCACTAATGGTTATAACCTTTCGAGTTAGGGTGGGTCAGAGTGCTTCTGGACCTTGGAAAAATGTTCATCATTACCTGTTGGCTATCAAATGCAATGTTTGTGTGCAGACTGGATTTTACAGATATATACGTTTTTTTTTTTTTTTTAAAAGAGGTAAAAACTCCTCAATGGCTGCATTGCTGTCTATAACAGTTAATCGTCTTATCTCTGCCTAAAAGGCTTTTCAGAAGAGGCAAGTTCATCATGACTTCAATTATTTGTTTAAAAAATAGCTTGGAAAACAAGCTCCAGATAGTTGCAGTTACATAAGATCTTATAAGATCCTCTGAGGAAGCCAACTTCTTCAGTCACAGGTGGTAAAAACATTGTTATGCTAGTATTTTTCTCCTGTCTTTAAAGTAGTACAAGAATAATATAGTGTTGTTTTAAGACTCTGTGGCAGCTTCTTCCGGTACTCATGGGTTCTATCTGAAAACACCATTTTCTGGTCGTAATTGGGTCGTTCTTCCTTTGAACCTGTCACTGTGCCGCAGGCAGCACCTTCTTTGGATATATTCAAATCAAAGCAGGCATCTATAAAGGGCGGGTGCACGCCTACGCACCAAGCGAAACTTAAACACAAACACTCTCATGATGTGTAGATCATACATGTGCACACACACACACACGCGCGCAAACAGCGCACATCATCAGAGGAGCTCGACTTTAGCAGGTTGTCAAGCATTTGCAGAGAGAGGCACGTCAACTTCTGAGGACACCCCACCTGTGACAGGCATCTCCGTGGCACCTCTCAGATCGCTTTGGCGCCAGGGCGGCAGCTCCTTACATTTCAATCTGCTCTCTCTTCTTCCCCCACAAGCCTGAGCGTCGAGGTCTGGGAACAGGTTTCACATCAGAGCCAAGCTTTGCCCACACACATACGCAAACACCTGCACCATGCCTGCTCGCAAACTCAAAGAAAGGACGAACGTCGTCATCCTAGACGTGCGGTGCTAAAACGGGAGGGCTATGCAGGCCAAATCGATGTGAGCGGCGTCCTTTTCTTGCTCCACCAAACGTCTTATTGCAACTCAAATGCTAACTGTTTATTGTAGTTATTGTTTCTGTTTCTGTGGGGCTGACTGACTAGTTCAGCGTTTCTACTGGACTGGGAAAGTGAGGAAAGCTCTGGACTATGACTGATGTTTTTCCAGGTCAGGTCAATGTGGAGAAAAGAAGCAGACAATAGAAAACAGGTAGAATTTTCAGATTTTATGTCCTATTACATCCATCTGTCACTAACAGTTCCTTTTAATTCATAAAATCAAATATCCTACAAAGAAAGAAAGACCTTGAATTTCTGATTTTGGAAAAATATGCAATTTTTTACATAGATAATGCGTAGGCACATCATTAGAAAAAAAACATCCTTGCTTGATTCATCTGAAACTCCACAGACTCCTTAATGTTTTCCACTCACAACCATCACCCACATTTCCAATTGTTTATCGTATCTTTTTAAAGCCGTTGGGCTGTCCCCCTCTAGGAGTGATGAGTAAATTGGTCTCTTTAGGAATATGTTTTCAGTATTTTCAAACTGCTTTTGTTGAAGCATTGGAATTGATTGAGTGAAAACAAAACAAAACAAAACAAAAAAAGACAAGAATGTGTGAGTGGCACTGCCAGTTCCACATATGGTGGTTTGTCTTGATGAATAAAACTGATTTTTGGAGGTACCTTGAAATTATTTTGGTCAAAACTGGTCTTGTTGAAAAGTGCAGAGCCCGGCAAAAATACCTGCCTTTTTAATGTTTGCAAAGGAGACAAAATATAATGTATTCCAATGGGATTTTGTGTAATATTTTATTATGAATGGTCATTTTCCTTCTCAACGTGATCAGAGCTATTAGGTACTTTACCATCATAAACAGATGACTAACATGGTTGGCAAGATAAACTGATACAATGGAGCAAAGGTGCCTCAAACTACGCATGATGGATTTTGTTGTGACCGCAGGCCAGTAAACATGCAGCACCTCTGCCAATGGCTCTGTTGAGGCTTACAAACATGTTATTGATTGGCCGCTTGCTACTGCTGTAGCATGCAGCATGGCACAGGGTAGATTTTAAAGGCACCGAGGAGTAAAGGCCATCATTTTGGCACCAAGTTCTTGTTGGAAATAAACCTAATGAGGAACCTCAACCTCATTCTGCAGAGCCCTGAGGAGCATCAAATGTTGCATACAATATTTTAGGCCTAATGTGGAATAAATTTTTTATTGCGAAGATAGTCGTGCCTGGCAAAAGTGTTGAACACCTTTGAACATTTTTTTTCCATGTAAATCTATAAACTGTGTATTTTTCTTAGGACTTTATATAATAGATCAAAACAAGAATGACAGAAATTAATAGTGGAAAGTTAGTGGCACTATTTTCAAAAGTGTTTTCCAACTAAAAATGTGAAAAGTGTCTTTCAGGGAATGATGTATTTTGTTTCCTTTTTACACACCTCTGCAATAGTCACTATTATTCACAGTGTGCAAGTTTAGCACTTTTTTAACTGTGTGTGTGTGTCATGTGTCCAGAATAAGGTTGAGGTTGTACATAATATTACTAAGTAGCCCAGGTTCAGACTCGACCCCTGTAAATACCCCATAGTCTTTTTGATTTCCAATATTCTTTAATAAGTTTTTTTTTTTCATTCAGAAATCAACAGCCAGAGGTTAGGGTTTTAGATCACTCTGCATGTGGCATCACAACACTGTTTTCTGGCAAGTCGAGCTGTCACTTTGCTCTCCTTTTCCCATCAGTGAACTGTACCAATGTGACGTTAAAGTCCTTCTGTGCCCTGACGTGACAACCTCGTGTTACATCTGTGTTTCTGCAGTCAAATAACTTTCCCTTCTAAAATTGAAGGCTTATAAAGTACTGCTTTTATTTTAAAATGACCTCCCTTTTAGCAAATGTCTTCTACTCCAGAACTTCTTCACGAAGCAGGTATTTGTTTTTAATGTGTATTCAACGTCAGTGCAAAGATGAGTCAGCTTTGATTTAAAAAAAAAAAAGTAGTTTTAAATTAGTTGCATTCAAAATTTACCTCACGATGTAGTGCTGTTTTTTTGTCAAGATTATATTTACATGTGAAAAAATAAAGAGCCTGGCAAAACCTGCTTCTAGCAACAGACTGATTTGTGTGCGGACAGACATCAGAATTGTCCCCAGAGCTCACAATGAGTCTGAAGCAGGCAAGGTTGCAAACACAAAGATTAATGTTGCTTTCGGTTCCTGCTGTCGTTCGACAATCCGTCTTAATACGTGATAATATTTTGCTGTTGGCTTCTCCCCTGCGCATGGCTTCACACAAATGCATGGAGTTTGTCTGTAACAGAGTGCCGGTGATAAAGACAAATTACTCTTCACAACGGTTCACTGTCGGTGGTCACAGAGGTGAAAATAAGCCCTAATATAATAAACACCACAAGCTAATCAGATGTTTTCTGTGTGTTTACTTGAATTCTGGTAAAAGTTTTTGCTTAAAAGATTCATTTATTGTCAAAACCAGGTATTTACATGCAACAAGAAGTAAATTCTCTGAATGAAGAAGAAATATGGAACCAAAAATAAACCAGATAGACACACAGCTACAGTTTATGTCAAAGTGAGATTTGTTGTTTGTATACCAGATTTGTTGTAATGCTGTTTTCTGTCTACTGAGCCTTTTGTGCCATTTGAAGGAAAAGAACATACAGTAAATATATTACATAGACATATATTTAGTATTTGCTATTGAATATTGAATCAATTAGTACTGGCAACAGTTTTATCAAAATGTTATTACCCTTACTTGAGTAATTTCATGGATGGCTACTTTCTATTTTTTCTCGGGTAAAAATATGTTGCAGTACATTTACTCTTACTTGAGTACAATTTTGGGTTGTTCTACTCACCTCTGTCTGGTTCACTTCACAAAATGAATGTGGCATTATGAAGAAAGACAATGGCGGAAAATACTAATGCCCAACATTATCGTGGAAATAAAATCTTGGACACATTCGGGTGACCCAAATGGACAATGACCCCAATACTGCCAAATTAGGTACAAAGAACCACAAGGAAAACTGGGTCATAAAAATGTGTGTGTCAGGGTTCCTGTGTGTGTGTGCGTGTGTATGTGAGAGCGAGTGATGCATCTTTTCCAGCGAAAACCTTGGTGGAGAACCTGGGCAGCCGACACAGGTGGAGCTCATCTGAGTGCTGGGGATAAAGGAGCAGCAGAGCCTTCACTCAGTGCTGGATGATTAACGTTTACCGGTAGTCTCTCTGGCCGTCTCTTGTAGTCATCTATCACAAGCTTTTGATCTGTCTCTTGAGCATTTGCCAGACTTTTCATAGTCCTTGTGTTTGCTAGGTTTCCAGGTTTGTCACTGGATCTTCCCAGAAGGATCAGTTCAACCTGTAAGTTTCTTGCCTGCCTGCTCTGTCGTTCCCCTCTTCTCCACTCCGCTCCATCAGACCTCTGGCTCTGTCACCACCCTCCTTTGCACTCAGGAATCACCATCAACCATTCTCCACACAGGATCCTGGGCACCTTTCTCCCACGCTTCACCCAGAACCCTTTCTAAAGTAAGTTGTTTCATATTGCATCTCAGATCAACTTATTTCAGGCCACCAGTAACCCTACTCTCGTTACAGGCGCCACAGATCACGTGACACTCTGGAAAAAAACTTCCCAGAAAGATCAAGAAGATCTGTCAATTGTTGCTTATTCTTTTGAAAATAAAACCAGTTCCTTAACTTGGACTTTGCTGATTCTGCATGTGGGTCAGAAAGTTAAACCGAATATGTCAGTGTGAGCAGACCTGAAAAAGTGTGTGATACCAAGGTTTTTGACAGAACTGATTTTGTTACTGAAATTCTGTTAAACAAAGGGGGAAAAATACCAGCAAACCATAGTAAGACGGTTGTAAAGGATACCCAAAAAATCTGAGCCAAGTGAGAGAGTTTAAAAGGTAGCTAAAGCAAGTCTGAAAGAATTGTACGTATAGATTTCATAATTTAATGTAAGTTTAAAATAAAACACTGAGTCATTATTTTGGTGAATATAAATAAATATATATAAATAAATATATATAAATAAATCTGACCTGAACAGGGAGCTATTCAGTTTCATTTAATGCTAAACAGCATTGAGGAAAAAAAAAAAAAAAAAAAGTCAGGTTTCTCTTTATGCAGTGCATTTCAACCGGTTGAAACTGGTTGAAATGCACCGGTTGAAAAAATATAAAGGGTTTGTTTGCACAACTTCACCAGGAGTCCTAAAAATTGTTGAAGAATTGAGGTTTTGTTCTTGATCGTTTTTCCTCCAACACCATCCAGACGAAACAACACATGAGACAGGAATGAAAAAATGCGCGTATGGCATGTTAAACCGCTCTCCTTGGTGAAGCATTTCAACGTTTTCCTCCTTGATGGCAGATCAATACTTTGACACTTCCAGCTGAACATGCTTTGACCGCGTGTCCTCCTTATCAAATGTGATGCACAATCTGCTGAAACTGGGGTTGTGTTTCCTGTGCTGCTGACTCACTGAGACACCAGGGATGTTGAAGGTCCATCTATGGACAAATCACACAGAATATCTGAGATTTGTATCAGGCTGTTTCCAAGGACAATTGTTCTGGAAAAAGAGCATCATTTTGATGATTTGGTTCATCTTTGAACCAAAAGGACAAATAAACTTGAAAAAAAGAAATGTTTATGGATCAGTCCTATATGATATTTTCTCCAGATTAGTTTTGTAATAAACTTTCAAAACATTTATTCTGCACTTTATAAATTAATCAGCTACATCAATTCTAAACATCCTTTACCCTAATCTGCCCTTCGGTAAGATTTTGTGTGGGTGGTTGTTTGTTTCAAGTTATAAGTGACTTTTATAAGCAAAACATAATAAAAAACATATGAAAGTTTGTTTTTTTTATGTATATATAGTTAGCTTCTAAGTTGTGTTGATCCATCTATTGTATTTCCCTGTATGTCCATTGAGGGTAACCATGCCATTGCAGCTCATATGTGCTTTTTAAAAAAAATACATATACAGTTGGTATGTTTTGAAAACACAAAAAATCTTATAAAATCAATCAATGTCTTATCTTTTTTATTGAAGAAAATAAGCTTAAGCAACATGTTTTGTTTTAATATGACACTTTTTTGAACAAGCAGCAGTCATAAAATATTGCTTTATTAAGGGATGCTCTTTCACCTGGAAGAAGAAAGAAGGAATTTATTTAAAAACATCTTCAATTCAGATCAATGCCATCTGAACATATTTTACAAAACAAAAAGGTTAATTTGATGTCAAATCCACCTTGATCCAAATTCAGTTCAAATCAATTCAATTGAGGTCAATGGAATGTAACCAAGTCGTCTGATTCACAGCCAGTTACACAAATTAAATTTTAAAATGAAATTATTCAATAATATTTTCAAATTCTGATGTTTATATAATGGCAATGGGTAAGAATTTATATATCTAAGGAGAGATTCAATGCAACTGATTACGAACATTACTGCAACATCTGCAATTACTTTGGCAAGCAGTAATTTACAGTAGAACCCAGCAAAGTAAGAAAGGTCATCTGCTGCTCCCAGGTGGAGGTCGAGGGGACATGAAACAAATAATAATAATAATAATAATAATAATAAAACAGAAGAGCTCAGGACCAGGAGTACTTTCTTTTAAAGAGAGAAAGAAAAACTATGCACAGTTAATGGCATGAATCACCATGTCAGTAAATATCCGGAAAAGGGACAGTTTTCAAGAGACTCTTGTTTTCTTTATATGGATATGTGCAACATACTTATGCAACACATCTAAGTAATTATTTTTTACAATGTAGCAATATTCTGTATTTCAAACACTGAGCTACATGTAGACCTATACCATTTGTTGTGAAGTAGCTGGTTGTGCTGTGGATTTAAGTCATCTGCTTTCTTTGTTTTCCATGCTTTTCCTAAAGTTGTCTTGCAAAACGTATCACATCAATGTAGGCTTTAAAGCCACAGACATATTATTAGCTTCTAATACACCCTGAAGTATAAAAGTAGTATTATTGTTACGCAGCAAATTGAAAAAAGAAAAAAATTCCTAAAACCAAAGTTTGCAAGACACAGATTATTGGTAAACATGTCTCATTAAACTGTTATTCATCATAAGCACTGGGAGCTTTTGATAATGTGCAGACAAGCCGATATTAAAGCAGCTTAAAAATAACAACATTTGGGGCATTTTATGAGCACAACCAACAATCATAATCATCTGCCTTTGTAGCTTCACATCGAGTGTCTCATCTGAGTGGCACGGTCGTCCTCCCACCATCCTGATCTCATTTGTCTTTTACAATCTGCGCTCATACATGTCAGGTCATCAGTCCGTTTGTCCTCCCCTCCATTGTCGGGCTGAGATGAGCCTCGCAGCACCGTGCCGTGCCAGAGCAACGCTATCCAGTCTGGGATTTGGCACATGAGCCAGAGGAATAAACAGAGATTGGGAGGGAGGCTGTTTCAGTAAACAGTAATCTGTTTAAGCTGAAATTGATGTGTTTACTGGCCACTGGTCTTCCCACAGTTGAAAAAGTTTTCATTCAAAAATACCATATTATCATTTTAAAAATGAGTATTTCACAGACAAGGAAGGATTCTAAATTATTTAGGTGGTTGGTTTAGAAAACTGATAGACTTTTTTTTTTGTTCTTTCACAAAAAATCCACAAGTTGACCTGCTTTATTAAATCTGAAATTATGTTTTTGCTAATATGTGACGTGTCTACCCATTAATTTAAAATATGATAGATTACTCACTCTTAAACAGCCTCTAGTTTCACATAACTACATTTTCTGTTTGTCCTCAGTGTGAAAATAATGTCTTCAAAAAGACAACATTTTGATGAATCTGAAATCTATCCTTTTTCCATAATAATAATAGTAATATCTGATTACTGAATCACTCGCCTCCAAAGCCCGCTCCCCTTTATATGAAAAGAAAAGCAAGTCGCTGACCCCCAGGCGTGGTTGCAGAGTGCCAAGGTCAGCAGCAAGTTGTCAGAGCTACAAGGAAAAATCCATTACTGTGGTGAGGAAAAGGCGTTATATTTGTCATTCTCAAATGAACAGCAGTTACTCCCTCCCCTATAGGTTAGCTTTGAAGCCTTTGGGAGTTGAACTGGACCAATATAACTGTAAAGGAAAAATACATGCAGTCGTTCACTCTTGTATACTCTGCTCTCCCCTGAAAGTAAATGGTCATTTTCATTTGCAAACTTAATGACATCTTCTCTTGAGGGTGCAAAAAATAAAGGTTGAAAAGATTTCAGAAGTTTGCTAAGGAACTTTAACAACCAGCTTCATGAAGACCAAGGGAAATGGCAAAAAAGTCAGAAAATGTCTAAAAGGTCAGAAAATGTCAGGAAGGTCAGGGATAGTTGCAGGTTACGTTAGAGTAAAAAAAAACTATTTCAAAAGCTCCAAACATCTCATGAAGCACAGTTCATTCAAATGTCTGCACAGCTGCAGCTCTATTAAGTCAACAGTGTCCGCCTACATTTACAGACATAGCAAGCAGTACTTACTTAGCAGATATGCATCCATGTCTGCAAATCAATAATAGTATCATTGTTAAGCTTTGTAAGAGGAAAATCCAGAGTTGAAACATAAAACTTCAGATGTCTGATGTATAATCTAAAGGGCAACATTGCTATTCTGGAGGAGATGCATTTATTTGCAGCTCCGGTGGGAGATTGTGTCAATTGGGCAAGTTTTAGTTACTCCACAATAAGGGTGTCCAAAGTCAGTCATCGAGTGCCAGTGTTCTGCATGCTTTAGTTCTCTCCCTGGCTCAACCCACTTGGATCAAATAATGGTTTGTTAGCAGGCCTGTGCAGAACATCACCATGCTGATGATGCAGTAACTACCATGAGAGAGAAAACTAAAACGTGCAGAATACCCACCCTCGGGGTCTACATCTGCTCTATAATTTGGCAAAAATCGCAAAAAGAAGAAGCAATTGTTGTAAGGAAGCCATTAAAATCTTATTTTCAGTTTGTCACAGCAAACAAAACGAAAAAAGGTGATCTGACAAGAACAAACCACAACTTTATGGCTTACCTGTAAAGCTCCGCTTGGAGTGAAAAACTATGATTGCACATCACTCTGAACATATCCTCATCACTGTTAAACACAAAGATGGGTGCATCATGCTGTGGTGATTCTTTTCTTTAGCTAAGACAGGAACTTAGGTGTGTCCCGACTCCAACAGGGAATCAACTTAATCGACAGAAGCCTGCAGAACTGGCATCTCTATTTTTGCAATTCTGTGGGAACTGGTTAATGACCAGTACATGTCATTCATGTTTGTTCAAATCTACAACTGTTCAGCTCTATGTTGCTTCGTCAACATGAACCAGATTTCAATGATTTTGTGCTTCAGCTTGAAGACATGCAAAACTGGCAGAAAAAAAAAAAATTAAACAAAGAAACAGCCACTAATCTGCTATAATCAGTTATTAATGTATTTGTTAGTAATCTGTGAAATGAAGGATTGTGTGCAAAAATGATCCAAGGTCAAATGTGTTCCCATTTTATTCACTTTGCAGAGCCTCATTATAAAATATTATTATTAAAACTTGTAGCCAAAAAATCTGAATTTGAAAGATAAAACTACAGATCTCTGATATGCAACCTTAAAACTGGATAACAATGAAGGAGCAACAATGAGCATTTATTCCTGACAGCAAATCCAGATAAAAAAAAAAAAGAAAAAAAAAAAGTTTTTCAGGAAAAGCTTTTGCTTTGATCAGTTAGTTTTATGCTTAGGGCTTTAAACCAAAGCCTCAACATTTCTTTGTCTCTCTGTGGATGATTCTGGACCTATGGAACATCACAACACCATGACAAACGATGGGAATAGTCCACCTCGTTTTTCTCTTCCTCTGGTTTCCTCTTTCGCAGACCATGTTGTATCACTTGTAGTTAACGTTTCAAACATTGTATGCTCAAACTGTATTTTGGATAAACTATGAAGCCAACAGCCCCCCTCCCAGAATATAATGAAACTCATACAAATTAGGTCAAAAGGCATTTTGTAAAATGACACAGTTTTCCCAATATATCCATTGGCACTGGGGCCAAATCATAACATTTTTCATTGTTCATATTTTAATTGCAGATTACTCTTAACTTGTTACAGGATCCTTTAGTGATAGATGGAAATAAAAAAAGTTCACCTTGCTTAGCCTGAAAGTGGTTAACAATATTTCTGAAAGGAAATGGTGAAGCTAAAGTTAAATGCATATCTGTAGGGACTGTCAGCTTTTACTATGACTGATGTGGCTTTTGCTCAGATGCCTAATTTTATTTAATTTTTTGACAGATCTGAGAGTCCTTTAGAGTTCATTTCACCACTTATTATCCAAAATCTAAAATATTTCTTTTTTTTAGATTTTGGATATTTTTTCTGAACAAAATTTTAAGTATTTTCTGAATGCATCTTTTACTAATAAAAAACAAATAAGAATTGTTATTTTCTTAGTGAATTAACAAACCAGTTGACCAGTTCAGTTGGCCAACTTTACATCCAATCTGAATTTCTTTGTCTATGTTGCTAGGCAGTTTAAAAACCTGACTGTAGTGTGGAGCGCATTCATCCTCTCAACTTGGTGAAGGGCAATACAAGTACACTCCATTTACCATGGGTAGCAGTGATATTAATTAAATACATATCTAAATAATTATTACAGGTGAATAACGTGTTTAACCATGGAGTCATTCAAGCAAGATCTACACTTGGTGACAAGGCAAAAAAGCAGAAAAGCATTAAACAGGCAGCAGGTTTATATTCTTTTTGGAGAGTTCAGTGACAATATTACAAACTTTATTTTTAATCATGCTGATTAAATAACTTAACACATGCATGACTTGCAAAAAGAACACTTTTTGATGTGATTATTTTTATATTTAATAAATGTACACCTTGGATGGGACTTGCAACCCATACAAGGTCCACCTGGCCTCTTGCCTGATGACCACTGGAGATAGGCACCAAACCACTTGCAATTCTGCAAGAATAAGCGTGTTAGACAACGGATGGATAGAATTTCAAAGGTAGACTTTTCAAAAAAAAATATTCCAGATGTTGATATACTACTAAAAAATTAATTGTAAGATTTTTTTACACATCTTTTATAGAAGTGCCAATAAGTTCAAAGGATTCTGCACTTGATAAAAGATTCATATATAAAGCCAAACATGGATCAATAACAATACATGGATTTAGTCAAGAGTCTGCGACCCTTTATACTGCAGCCCCATTGTGTAATGAGTCAAAATGATTGCACAAGAGGCACATCCAAAACTGGGTTACACTGACACTTTCTTCTGAGAAGGGCTTTGACAAACACTCAAAATTTAATCTGTTTATATTTAGCTGCTCCCTGACTGAATAATGCATCCCTTTTACATGCAAAAACAACTGCAGGGTGTCAGCGATAATGAAAAATGGATACATTCACGTAATTCCACAAAAAAAAAAGTTAGGTCCTGAATTTCTACTCCTGCAAACTCTGGCAACTAAATCCATCATTAACAGCATCAAAAAACAAAACAGAAGACTCAAGCAGGCCTAGCAGGAACGCAGGGGGGGAAAAGCGATTGGAGTGTATTCCAATTAATACCATCGCAGAATAAAATGTATTTGCAAAGATTAATTAGCTTGTAATTAGCATAAACACAAAGGACATCAGTAACAACGACATTGTCTCTGCCCAAATAATCGGCTTATTTAAAGATCAAAATAAGACACAGTTAATCTTTTTTGAAAAGATGTATCATGTCTACAGTGTATTTAAAAATTAGGACACTTTCCTAACAAAGAATGACTCATGCTCTTGGATACTCTCAAAGTCACACAGACAGACAGAACTCAGAAAGAATAGGAAATGAAAACTTTGACAGAATTTTCTTAGTAAAAAAAATGTGTTAACAGGAAATATGTAATGAAATGTAATGATGCATCCACTTCACAACATGAGAGAGACGACAAAACACTGGGTTTAAGAATGAGGAGAAAAGATTTTAGAATATTTTGGGGAAAATTGCATTTATTTAGACAATACATTTTAAACTTTTTTGTTTTTGCTTTCATTGTTATTTTGAGTTATTCTGGTCCTAATGAAATTTGTGGCATTTTCAACAACAGAATGAAAAGGTCCTAATAATCTCAAAAGGTTGTCTGCAAAATTATAACAGTCCATTTATTTCACATTTTGAACTACAAATGATCAAATGTACTCTAGTTTCTCCCTGAAAAACTGTAGAACAGCAGTGTAAGTAGCACTATTAGGGAGCAGTGAATCAGATACTAAATACTACATTTTGCATTGTTGGCCTCTAATGATCAGCTAGTTGCAGTACTCCATTACAAACAGTTTGTAAACTGAATTTGCACTGTTTCTTTTGTTTCTCCCCATTGTCGAGAATGTAGCCACACAAACAATCGGACAGCGCTGGAGGCTTTTTTTTAGGTTTTTTAGCCAGCCAACAAAAACTTCTCGTTTTTGTGACTCAACTAACACAACAAGCTAGCGTAAGAACTTTCTTACTTCAAAAAAAAATGATTAATCATAAATGTATGGTGTGAAGTCAATAATTTGTTCAGCATACATTGGAAATTAAAGGTGACATCATTAAAACCCAGTGAGCCCAGTGGCATTGGTGTAGTTCAAAGAAAGCAACAGTGAACATGACCGGGGTTCTGTCAGTGATTAAAAAAACAAGCAAAACAAACACACAATTTACAAAGTCTTGTGAAAATTTTAATTTGCATTCACAGTTAAATGTTGCTTGTACAAATAAACACGTCAAATATCCCTGTTATTCTGGACAAGACAGTTATTTTATTCTTTTACCCCAGAAGCTTTCAAAGCAGCCTCAGTCATAATGCAAAGACAAAAAGTTTAAATTTCATCTCGAGTGTCAGCAGTCCCACAACAGCCCAACATGAGTGAAAGATGCACAACACAACTTCTCATTTGCACTTCTAGGGGTTAGTATCTCATTACCACTGGACAACATCAATTCGTAAACATGTTATTCATTACATCAATAAAATTCAGAGAAACGCGTTGTTAGCCTGGGCATTGCTGTGGAAGTTCCCACCCTGCTTCCATGGGAAAGTTCCTGTTGCACCAGTCGATTGACACCCCATCAATGGGCATTGGCACATGGATCATGAATGAAACAATGAACTTCTGAAATGAAGTGCATAAGCTTCAATTTAGAGTAAAGAGCTCTGTCATTTCGGGAGCTCTTTGAGTAGCGCCACTTCTCCTCTGAATTGCACGGAGCCAGTTGAGAGGGGTGTTCAGGTATCTGATTACCTTAGCTCACCTATTTGTGGGTAGGTGATACAATAAATCCACCTACCCACAAATAGGTAGGTGATTTATGGAACAGGGACACTTACTATATTCTCTCCCAGATGTAAAAAGTTGGTGAATGCAGTTTGACTGTGTAAATACATTAACATAAAGATCATATGAACTTGGAAGAAAAGACAGATATAAAGACTTGTAAAAAGTTTTACTGGCAATGACACACCCAATGTTCTAACTGGCCTGTGTGGTCTAATTCAACAGACAAGCCACTGTAACTCAAATTGCAAAAGAAGGTAATGTTGGAAAGAATGTACAGTTGAGTTGACTTGACCTCTGAATTTCTTAGATCTCAATAGAATCAAGCCTCTGTAGGATACACAGGACAAACAAGTCCTGTCCATGAAGAACACACCTTGCAACTTACAGCTAACATCTTGATGCAATAAGCCACACCTCCAGGGGTCTGCATCGATCCATGCATTGAAGATCAGGTGGATATTTATCAACATGTGGGGCAGGAGTACTCATATATATAGATGTATGTCCCTTCTGGGCAAGGAACACTCAAATCTGTATGCAGTTTTAAGCCCTTTACTCCTCGAATACCTCTAAGGCCACAAATAAACAGGTATTTTGTGTCAATTTTATGATTTTCTATTTACTTGCATTTGTAAAGAACATTCTCAAAGCAAATCCTTCAAATGGATAACGCAAATCTTATAAAAGAGCCCTTACTCTGTCACATTAAGATAGTGAAAAGTTTCTTTGCTGTCTTGTGGATGCTATCACTGTGAATGGGCTGCTGCAGAGAGAATAAGTGATTGACAGCATGTCATCTCTCTGTCAAGCACAGGAATGACGCTCAAGGGCTGGAATCCCTGACGGCTCACGTCCTGCAGAGAGGTGCCATGCAGCCAGCAGGCATAGATTTTATTTCATTTTTTCTAGGATTACGTCAAGAAAAAGAAAAAGAAATGGCCTCATTCCCCATTAGTATGTTTTCTCAAAGCATTAAGCAACTTCCTCCTATCCTTCACCCTCTACCACGCTGCTATCCAGCGCATCAGAGCTAATGCACCTGGTTTGTAGAAGAGTTCCATTTTCGCGCATTTATTCACCTTAAGGGATGACTTGGAAATGTTATGCATGAGCATCTGCTTGTATTTACATATCAGAGAGAGCATGTGTGTATTTGAGTGCACTTCGGTGCCGTTTCCACCCGGACTACCAAAGTATCCGTGCTTGTAGACTTCTGATTAACGGACTAACCGTGCCGGGAATATTACTCCTACTGTTCATTTACAAGCCACTATAAATTATGGGGAGCACGAGTGAGATAAATGACAGCTGTAGGTGCACATGACAAAGACTGAGTGAGTGAGTAAAGCAAAATGATAGTGAAGAATGGCAAGTGCAGGTATATCATTTTTATCCTCAAATGGGAACCACTCATTTTCTCCCTCCACATGACTATAGTTGACTTCATTATAAAATATACTGCATTTCAATTGAGCATGAATAAATTTTAACACATCAAAAGCTGTCAGTAGTACTTAAAAAAAAAAGAAAAGAAAAGCATCACTCTGGTACAGAAATTGTCAGAGAGCTCATGTACCTGGAATAATATTTTATTAAATGATTCCAATTTGCCAAGGTTGTTTGGATCTCAATTACTTTAAAATGTTTTCAAATTAAATTCATGTAGTTGCTAAATGATGGATTGAACCTTTTTGGGATTTCTGTGGGCCTCCCCATCTGGTTCTACAAAAAAGAAAAAAAAGAAAATTTGGCCAGCGTTTGTGCTACTTTTTTAAAGCACAGCAGACCTTAAATGGTCGGTTTTGCTTGGCTTTTTTTTATTTTTTTTATTTTCTTTAAAAAATTACACTGCATGGAGCCTGTTTAATACCACATCTCAATGTATTTATCTTAGTATCCTTACAAAAATGTAACACCAGTGTCTTCCTTTAAAAATTAACTTTTGAACGACACTCAGTGACTGTGAATCCTCTTTACAGCATCAGTCTGGAGATGAGTTTTACAAACCATCTCCAGACAACAGATCTAGCAGATCATCCATCAGGAAAGGCAAAATAAACACACTGGCTAACCACAAGAAAGGAACTAGCTGCAAGAAAATTGCAGAAAACCCCTACCAACCAAACCTCTCATCCAAAACAAAATCTAATGAATTTAAAAAGTTCACAAAAGAGCTAGTTGCAGCATGGCTCTCAGTACCAATGACAAAGTTTAACAGTCAACCAAATCACACATGCCTTCTGAATGACAGAAGCGTTTATGCAGTCAACTGATTAGGAAGAAGGGATTTCAGCTGTGCCTCAAGGTGTGAAACCAGGCCTGCAAACACACAAAGAAGAAAAAAGAAGCTGTTTTCTACAGCTCTTCAAAGTAAGTGGACGTAAAATCTTATATGAAACATTTTAAAACGTTGGAATTTCATATGTGGAACATCACACATTTTAATTGTAGCCCACTTCCTGATCAAAGTATTTGTTTAACCCATAGATTTTGGGTCAAGCAAAACTTTAGAATTGGTGGAAAGTTAGCCCCACAGCACCAGAAAAGGCCTCTGTAGTTTCATAATGCCTTTATTTTCAAATCAACTGTGTAGATTTGTTGAACACATATCTTAACCTGAACACAAAATGAGTTTATATGTTTGGTGATAATTTGCTGCGCAAAAATATCCATTCCACTTGTAAAGTTACCACTACAAACACCAGTTTATGCAAACGGATCTCAGGGGAAAAACGAACACAAAGTGCTGAATGAACGGGAAATACAATAAAAGTAAAAGGTTACGTGGTTTTGAAATTTTTAATTTTTCGCAATAATAATATCAGATTCAGGTAAGAAAAACTTACGTCTCAGAAAGTGCCTTCTTACATGTTATGGTGCAATGTAATCAGCCCTACACTGCTATGACCTTGGTCAAATCCCACTATCTGAGCCCTTCCTCTAAGCTTTAACACATAATTCAAATTCACAAAGTTTGCCTGCAACAAATAGAAATTTGACAACGACAGAACAAAATGCATCAGTAATATTGCAATTGTTGTGACAATTAGAAATTATAATCATGTTGAATATCCTTATTTTCTGTTTTTCTATGACTTATTATAATGCATAATGAGTAATGCCTTTAAATAATTTAAGTTTCTAAATAAACATATTTTCTAAAAGAGAAAATGCTTAACGTTCTTCAATCACCAGAAAATTGGCAAACCCTCAGATCTTTGCTGTGAATGCTCAGATGGGCTCATTGGGATTCAGTCGGTGTGTACTTTTAACTGTGGTAAATTACCTGCTCTGCAGAAGCAGAAAAGATCTAGATACCTCCATAAAATCTCACAATCGTGCTGTTCGACAATCCCTGGTCTCGTTTTGAAGCATTTCTCAGTGAAAGATTCTGCAAAAAAAATAAATAAATCATCACATAAATATTCAATTTCTCCTTCTGTTAGGGATCATTGAGAATGCAATGCAGAAGATGACTTACAGGAGGACTGTGGCTGCTTCACATGACCCTAACTTTGCTGATTCTGTGTCAGAGATGATCATACAGCTGCGAATAGATGGTGGCCATTTCAAACAATGCCATATTTGGTTAGCAAAGGAAAAGCCTAATATGGTTTGCTGTTCCACAGGCCTTAATGATTAATACCGCATAGACACAGCAAATACGCAAACGTCGCCATGCTGATGTAATCATGCCTTTCTTATTTTCGGTGAAAGGATTTCATCAAACTGAGTTTCTTTAAAGAAGTTTAAAATTGATTTCTGCTTACTCTCAGTCAACTCTTGGAGAGCCATCTTTCTATGTCTTGTTGAAAGTGAATCACATTATGTCAGGGTTGAGGTTAAGTTGCAGGCAGATTGCTTATCTGTCAGGATACTGGCAGATTCGAACAGGTTGCTGATGCCGCCTCTTAAACTCGTGTCATTCAGACCTCGATTATCAAATCTGCCCCAGGCACCGGAGATATATAGACAGCGTCGCATGCGTCTCTTTTTTCCCTTTCCAAGCTGCATTTCTGACCAGTCCTTTGCCCCGTTATTACAGTATCATAAAGAATGTATGACAACGCCTTGGCGCCGTGGGGAGTGGTCTCAATAGAGTTGGTAAGGATGGAGTAAATGAAATAACACGAGTGTGTGGATGCATAGCAGGTTGACATATTGCCTTAATTTCTCTACGAAAATGTCATGAAAGTTTGTTTTTTTTTCTTGAAAATAAAACTTAAGAAATATTAACTATAACAACATAATATGTCAATTCCTCAGTGAACGGGCCTAATTACGTGTCTTAATTAGAGTGTCAAATTTGTCAAAAGCAGTTAGATTCGATTACCAGATATTTGATTTATAACAAGGGGTCCTAAAGCTGTCTAATCCTTTAAGACATACGTCGCTAGTTTTATTTTGTCAGCTGAGGTTTTGCTGTGATCATAAGAGATACAAATAGAAGACAACTTACCCCACTGACCAGTGAAGAAGAATTCCTGGAAAGGCTTGATTGGTCATGGTTGGAAACCCTTAAAACTGCAATTTCTCTTCACAAATTGTGATCTCCAGAGATAAACCTAAGGCCTAGATCAATACAGCTGGCAGGATAGTGACGTCAAATCTAATTAAGATTGCCTGCGTGGCACAATGGTACCAATCTGTGCTGGGTGGGCCCAGTGTCAGCATGGGATACGGCAAGGTTATTTTTTTTCCCATTGTCTGAGGCTTAGAGACAGCTCCAGAGGGATCGCTGCAGCCAAGACACCATTATCTGGCTAAGATGTGGGACAATCACACTGTCCGTGTCTCATTTCTTGTAAAGGTCCCTCTTCAATTAATCTCAGAGCCAAATCTTTTTTATGTTCTCCTGTAAGGACACCATGAAAAGAGACTTTTTCAATAAGGCTTGTGAACAGGTTGGCTCCCATGTTGGAAGAGAACAAAGAGGTATTATGTCATCCAGGTTAACCTGGGGTAGATAGGATGTAGCTCAATGAGTATGATTATGTCTAGATAATGTTTTGTTGTCATGTCTGAGACAATTTCCTGCTGGGAAACTGAACATTCACAGGTTGAACTCTTTACATTTGGGCTTCACCAAAATCAAACTTTCACAAATCAGTCCAAAATAATTACAAGACAATGTGGGCTGCCTGTTTTTGGAAATGTCTTTGCAGGTCTAATTTATTAAATTCCTATTAAAAGACTACAAATATTCTTGCTATCATCTATGGCAAAGTTATTGATAATGTGGACATTTGTTTAAGCACACTGAGTCTGATATCAATGAAAATGTTTCATGAAGGCAGTGGTAAGAAAAAGTGCTTGCTCAACTACAGATTTTCTCTCTTTTGTTTCTTGTCACTCAATTTTTTTCAGATTTTTGATTTTAGATTTAACTCGAATAAACACAAAAGGCTGCATTTACAGTCACTGACATCAAAAGTTTCAGTCTAAAAGGGGTTGCAAAACCAGTAAGCCTTTGAGGCCACACACAAAAAAACTAGCACAGGATCTAAAGCTCTGCAGTCTTCACTTGCTTCAATTAAGGTCAGTTCTCATGACTCAAGATACAGATGGTGCAAGAATGGCATTCATGGGAGACTTTACACAATCAAAACCACTGCTGACCAATATGATCACAAAGGCCCATTCATTACCAAACTGGGGAAGTGGAGGAGTTAATTATTTTTTTTCTAGATTTTATCTGTCTCCTATCATACTGTCACAACATAGACAGTTTTAACAAATATGTAAAAGAGCATTTTTTTTTTTGTAAGAGTTACATCCTACAGCTTTAAGGAGGATATCTATGCTAGATAATGTAAGGAACTAATATCTATTCAAGTCATCATCATTTCAAGTAATTTCAGACTTGAAATGAAAGAGAAAAAGACAATATCAGTATGTTGGTTTTGTCTCTTTTTGAGTTGCTCCAACATATATTTCACTTTTTTTGTTCTATCTAAAGTTAAGCAATATGCAGTACAGAAGATTTACAAATTTGCAGCCTGCAGTCCCTGTAGATAAGTCAAAATTAAAATTCAAGAGACTTGAAATGAAAAAGTAAAACACTTTTCCTTGGTCAAGCAATTAAATTAAACAAATTCAACCAGAAATATGTGTAATATTCTGTCCTTAATCAACCTCTCTTACATAAAAGTAGCTCAATATTTTTTTTAAAATTGAAAGAGGCCAGCAGCGTTGCTGTAATTAATTCAAATCTGAATTGCCTGTTTCTGGCTGCAAGAGGACGTCAGCACGATCCCTTTTTGTAAATTTAATTCTTCTTTTGCAAAAGGTAGAGGAACAAAAAAACAACAAAAAACAGAAAGCAAACGTTAAATAAATTTTAAAGCCACTGAGGTATTCCATTCCTTTCTGTCCTTTGCGGTTTACAGTGCTACAGAACCACATATGCAAACATTCGCAGTCAAAGTTGTTTTAAAGTCAAATGGATTGCAGCAGAAACCCAAGAAGCACTCTGTTTCTTACTCTGAGGATTAGGTAATGTGTAGAACAAAAGAGATATGAATAATTTATTGCCACTCAAATGCAATGCAGTCATAGACATACAAGTGTTGGTTTCCTTTTCTATGTGTGAGCCCTAAACACCTTCTACCGAGATAAAGCGAAGACCCTTTTAAGGTGAGTAATTTGTCTTCAAAACACATAAAAGCCTTACTTGTGTTTCATACAGAAAATTTATTTACTTTTGGGGGAAAATGGCTTCCTTCTGGTGCTGGGAAAAAAAAAAAAAAATCTTTAAACACTTACAGATTACTTCTATTTTTGCTTTTTTTGCAGTCCACTTTTAATATCAGACAGAAACAACGAGTACATATGAAATGGTGTTTTCAAATGATTTTGTTTGTTAGAGAAGAAAACCAACTAAACAATGTGAAACCTAATTACTTTGTCTACCACTTTTGGCAGCAGCAGCTGCCCTCAGGTGTGTACAGTAATCAGTGGAGGAATTTTGATCAATATTTCTTTGAAAATTGGTCTAGTCTCTCAAAACTTAAGAATTGGAACTTTTCAGAGCATTAACAATGCAGTTAATGGTAACTGTAGGATTTTTATTGGACTCACAGGTGGATTTACTGGATTAATGTAATTCTTTCACTAATTACGGAAAATGTGAAAGTTCATTGTGGCCAATCATGTTTCACTGTCTGTAAGATGTTACGTTATGAAGTCTACAATAGTCAAAAGATTCTTCATCTCTCGGGCTTTGAGAAAATTTCGGGATCCTCAAGATATTTTATTTTTTGACAAATGTAAAATGGCTTTTTCATTCTTTTATGGTGGTTTTGACATCATATCTCTCCCACGACTCCCAATTTCTGCCCAATTGTTTCTATTGTTAATCACAAAAGCTGACCTTATGCGAGGTAACTGAGGCCTTTGGTGTCTTATATGTTCTCAGTTTTTTGTGACCTCCTGGCTGAGTTGTTGATGTGCCCAATTATGGGGATAATATCTCCCATATAAGAAAATACTTTACTCAACAGGTTTGGCAGTGAATAGTTTTGAATGCAGCGAATGAAATCAAATTAGCATTTTCTGAGAAATGCTGAAATCTTCATACTGATGATGCAATGCAGGTGTTACGATTAGTAGTTTGATGTGGATAGATTTGTTCCTGCAGAAAAACAGTTAAGTTGTTGTTTAAAAGCTGGTTATATTTGTTTGAAAATAAATCTAATTTGCTAACATAAAACATGGTGTTGCACAGTGGTGCAGATGATAGTGCTGTTGCTTTACAGCAAGAAGATCCTGGGGTCTTTCTGCATTGGGTTTACATATTCTCTTAGGGTTCCTTCCCTAGTCTGACTGTTAATCTATCTCTCCAGGTTGTCCTAAGGTTTCAGTGTGTGTGTGTGTGGGGGGGTGTGTGTGCATGCGTGTTTCCCTGTGTCTTGCCCTCTGAAGGACTGGTTACCTGTCCAAGGCATTCCCACCTCCAACCCAATGACCGCAGGCAATTTCCACCAATAGACCCTCCAGTGATGTGTTGATTAAGACAATGGATGGATGGGCAGGAAACATTGAAATGTGATTTCTATAAAGCTATCTTCCCCTCTGTACTGTGTATTCTCAGATACCAATAACAAAATGAAATTATGGCACCGTTTTCACTTGAAGTTGCTCAGGGTTGTTGAATCCAAAAAAATTATACAAAATCAAGTTCCTCATGATATAAATTGAGTAAATTTGAACAACAAAACAAAAAACAATACTTCAACTTGCAGTAAAAAAAAAAAAAAACTATATTAGGATTATTATTGCAGTTGCACACTGAGCCACTTCAAGACTTTATGTTATTTTATTTATTTATTTTTTCTTGAAGCAGCACTATAATGGGGACTTCATCTCTTTGCTTTTGGGACTATTCTATAAAAAGGTGCCAGTGTCTGAGGTCCCAGTGGTGCCTATTACAGCAGCCTAGTAGTCATTAATCACAGGCGAGTAAGCGTTTCAACGCAGTGTCCGCCTAGAGTTTCCAATAGTCATTCATTAACAGTTCCCACTGCCATCTCTTTTCTTAGCATCTGCCCCCTCCGTCTCAACACTCCCACCTGGACCCTACGGAGTTGGTCGTTTTCTTGCTGACATACCTGCTTTTCTTTTTGCCTGCGTTATGTATAAACTGAACAAGTAGATGTACTGGGAGATGTCTTAAGATAACCTTTGCAGAACTTCTTTTTTGCTCATTCTTTTAAATGACATGTTTACGCCAGTGTGCTTCATTGCCCTACACATCCCAGCTTTATATAGCATTTATCTTTTATTAAGACTGTGCAAATATGTAGGAGATGCTGTGTCTCTCAAAAGAACACATAAAAATTACATTTTACCTTAAAGGGCCACAATATATATCCATCCATCCATCCATTTTCCATCACCCTTCTCCCTAACGGGGTCGGGAGTTGCTGGTGCCTATCTCCAGCTGCGTTCCGGGCGAGAGGCGGGGTTCACCCTGGACAGGTCGCCAGTCTGTCGCAGCACAATATATATATATATACTATAAATAGAGCAATCAAGAGAACAATCAAGTAACTACGTTACCTTTAGTTCTAACAAAAATGCTGTTAAATATTAGGCATAACTTTCACTTCACAACTTGATGCTTCTGTTTGTTTTTAAGGAGATAATGCTCTTCCTGACAACAACGTTCATCCATTATCCCATTTACGGTCATTTATAGGAGCGCTTGAGTGAGAAGTCGTTCCGACTGAGCAGTTCCAGCAAATGTTTGCTAACTGTTGCTGAATGCATCTTCAGTGAAGCTGGAGCTCAAAGGAGGCGGTTCAAGCTTTGTACGTGCAGAGTCAGGATCTAGCAGAGATTCAAGGATTTCTCAATTATTACTTGAAGTAAGGTTAAAAAAGTAGATTTTACATAATACACCCCTTTGAGCAAAGTAGATGACACAGAAAATATGTTGAAAACACTGAATAAAAATCCAGCCAAAATTGTTGGCTTGTTATCAGACTCAAAAAATTGTTGCTCACAGAAGTTCCTCGTCCAATCTGAAAGAGTTTGAGCAATTTTGCAAAAACAAACAAAAAAAGACATATATATGAAAATCTTATGCTTGTAGATCTTCAAATTTAGTTGGTAGAGACATGCCACGAAAGATTAGGTGAGATCATTCCACATTCCCATTAATAAACTAATTGAAAAATACATAATTAAAGCATAAAGGTTTTGTCACTCTGAGTAACTGAGTGGTGCAAGGCCAAAAATCAAAAGGCATGAAATTAACTGTATGCATTTCTGTCATACAGGAGTGGTAATTACAACTGGTATGACAGAGTAAAAAAGATCATGATTCATATTTTCTTTTACAGTAATATATTTGCATCAATTCAAATGTGATTAAAACTGAATAAGCAATGATTCTTGTATCTATTAGATATGTGATGATTGTAAGTGTAAATGTGTACTTATGAGAGGAAGGTCAACTATGAACCAGAAGAGAGATAAGTCAGGGACAGAGTGGAAGAAAGGCCCTGGAGAGCTAACAGGATGGATCTCGTCAACACGAGGTGCAGACACAGGATAAGCATTCTCACCAAACGCACCAATCAGAAAAAGAAAGACAGCAAGCATCAGTGGACGATAGAATGGCCAGAGAGCTGATCCTCGCTGCTCCATGGGGGGATAAAAGAGAATGTAGTCAGAGCAGAAGTTGGAGAAATCCTCCAAGCAGACATCAAGGCCAAAGATCAGGACAATGTTGCCTTGTGGATGAGATTCAACCCCAAATATCCAAGGTGTTCAAGACTTTTAGTCAAAGGTGCAGAAAAAGTTGGAGCTCCAATTCCACCCATTTCTAGTGAAATGGTTTTATTTTGTAGTTTTAACAAAATGTGAACAAGTTCAAAGACTGTGCCGACTTTTGTAATAAACTGCAGCAGGCTGTTATAAAAGCACCAGGAAGAAATAAACAAGCCTGTTTTTGACCAGTTAGCTTCCTTATTCCAGAACAAGGACAAAGCAATGCTTCTTCCCATCCATTAAAACATTTGTGTTCATTTCGTGTGTGCTGATGTTTTATTCCATCACATGTGGGAAAATAATCTATCAAACGCCATGAAATAGAGTGGCCAGTAGGGAAATTATATCCATTATTAATGGTCTCCAAGATCTCCCAAAGGGCTTTCCATTATAATTATTGACTTTTCCCCTTCTTGTCCTGAGCATTGTTTTAAATCAGAGCAAGGTCAGCTTTTGGTAAAAAAAAAAAAAAGTAGAAGGATGTCCTGCTTCCTCAGATACCTCACCATCAGGAATGTTTTGTTCATCAAGCATATTGTAGCAACTATTTCCGGTTACAATTCAGGTTCAAACTATGTCTTCTGTTACTTATCATTTTTGCAAATTAAGACTTAATTGAAATGATCTCATCTTGACCAGGGAAGCCTAAAAAGAGAGAAAAAAAACCCCATAAAACTATTTTACTAACAAAACTAAAATGACAAAAAAGCTGACATACACAATGAGCAAAAAGTTGCGGACAAATAGCCAAGAGGCCAGCTCCTGTTGTTCCAAAGCAGAGGATTTAAAATGTTACAAGGGAAGTTTGCAATCTTAATTCCATAAACTTGTCTTTATGAAACACTTTTTAGGACACATACTCCCCTCAGGCATCAAAGGGACAGAAAACTGCTTCCCTCAAATTTAGTTTCAGGCCTGTTGACATCCCGGGGTTGTGCTTCCCTTGTTGTTGTTCCTCACAGAGCAACAACTGACTTCACTGACTTATTTTGTTCATCATCCAGAAACATTTGACGTTACGTAAGCTGCTTTTTCAGGTTAAATTTTTAGACCGTCCAGAGTGTATCCCACCTCTCCAATGACTGAATTATTTAATGGACGCATGTTAATCTTAACCTATACATCAGTTGAGTTGAACTTCAGTCAAATGTTCACACTTTATTATGCAAATCATTCCCACCAGTTCCCAGCAGGAATTTATGCGATTTCCCAGCATAAAGCATTGACTAATAGGTGAATTTAAGTATTTCAACAGTTTTGCCTCAGATTCTTTATTTTTGGTCTTATGGTGAACTCTGAGCAGCTTTCTGACCTGCTGATTGTTTATTTTTTTCATTCGTTTTCTCATCATTTCACCTTTTTTAACTATCAGTCTCCTATGGAGCTTATTAGCAGATAAGCTTGGAAATCCCAACTCCTCAGACCGCATCATGTTGTGTACAAAAGGACATAAACCCACAGATATGGATTTTTGCTCTGCAGAGGTCTAAATAAGATGACTGGTAATATTTTGTTGTCTGCTCCTGAGATAAGTCTGAGTTATTAAGTGGCAGAGAAGAGATAATAAGACAGCGCAGCTTCAGGTGCTTGTGATCGAAAGGAGAAAATGACACAGATAGCTGTAATCAGCTAGCATACAGTGACCTGAACACAAAGCCCTTGAACAAACAGCGACATGATGAAGCAGGCATTCAGTGAATACAAATTCCACTGTATTTCTGTTGCGACAGCATCAATTTCTGCCATTAAAACAGCCTAATTCCCAGTAAAGCTACACTTAACATTTACACATGCTGGCCCAAATTAACGTTATTATCAAAATAGAAGAGAAAAAAAACAACAACAACCTCAAACTCTTTAAGATTGTTTGAACTTTCAAGCTTCTACATGGAGAGATCTAAAATAAATACCCTCGTGGGCACACAAAGAATGGCAGAGCCATTAGTCATATCATATAAGAAAATGAATAGGCCAAAGTCTACCACAATGTGCTGCATGAGTAATGCAGGGTCTTGGCTGCTGGTATGTTTCAGAACAGAAGCTCGCGGTGCTTGCCAATTCCACGATAAATATCAGATATTTTGGCAGCACACTTTAGAAAGTGAGCTTTGTGATGGAGAGGAAATTGCCATCAGCCTGCTGCATTGCTAGAGACATAGCAGGAACAGCTGGTGGCCTTTTCTAAGATAATCCAGCTCTTGATATTTCTGGGATTTCTTGCTGGTGGTAAAAGTCTGCGCCATCCATGGTTCTTCTTTCTTCAATTTGGGCAGATAGATTCGTTTTATGCAGAAAGTTTACTTATGTAAACATGCATGCATGCAACATTCAATACATGTAAGAATAGGGTCAATGACTGCAACATTTTCATTCTAAGTACACAATGTATCTCAAGCGATGTACCGTTACGGTGCATAACAACGATGCCTGCCACCTCGGTCTGTTTGAAATGTCACCCTGCTGCGTCTTGAAGGCCTCTCCATCTGGAAGGAATCTGAAGCGTACTGACCGAAGTTGCTCTGAGGAAAATGGACTGTTTAGTCAGGGGTAACAGGACAAAACTAAAATTCTGTCTTTCTCTTTTTAGTATTTTGAAGTGAATGTGTTTCCAGCCCCTTTGGAAGGCTCCCAAAGAAGTTTGATGACTGAAGACATGATCTCTCCGTTATACAGAGAACGCTTTATTTATTTATAAAATTTTTTTACCCACAACTGTTTTTGGAAATAAGTGTCAAAAAGTGTTTCAATCTCTGCTGCAAATTTGATAAAAGTACCAGTATGAAAGGTGCATGATCATTCAGGTCTGCGTGAGCATTTCACATCAGTTATGCTACTCAGGAAAAACAACTTCCATTTTTCTGCTTGGAAGTGTGAATGTGCAAAATGTCGGCAACACTCAACACAAGCAGATGGATTTCTCAGCTGAATACGGCTGTTATTAAATTATATCAGCTCAGTGAGTTGCGAGGTGCATGGCCTAATTACAATTCTTTTGAAAAATATTGCCGTTGTTCCCTGCTCATGCAAAATGGAAGATGGTATTGGGAATAAATTTGTTCCCTGAACTCTAAAGACATTGGAATACAAAAAGCATGTCAGCAAAACTTTGAAACTTTAAAATTTGTGGGACTGTAGTGCATGTATGAATTCAATTGTTTAATGAAGCCAATTCCTCTGACCTGATATGCAAAGAGCAACACCACTGATTCTATTCTATATTAAACGTGATTGTTTCATATGTTTCCCATAGAGGTTGCTCTTCAAATGCAGGCTTACTGGTGGTTTTACACCTTCAACAAGTAGAATGGGTCCCTTTGAAACTAGCATTAAAACCTCTTTTTGATTAAGTTTATAGGTCTGGTGGCTAAAGTTATTCTTGTAGTTAGGCTAGGCTATGGAGGGCATAACAACAATTTTTCCTCACTTTCTCACATTCTTCATTTCTGCATCGCTTGTATTTTTGATGCCATCTTCTTTGCTGCAATTAACACTGCTGCTGCTGGTTTTCCCTCCGTGTTTGGCTGTGATTCTTTCCCAGAGCGAGTCAATCACGGGAGCTATTGTTGCCTTCCACTTTTTATTTTTCAATGGCATCGCTGGTTCATTGTTTCATTTGAGCTGTGCCACAGTCTTTCTTAGAAAATTTAAATGAGCTGTATGTATCTTTTAGCTTTGTGTCTTTTCTCGATGGAGTTGATGGAGTGATACACAAAGCTTTCGCCTCCATTGACTGCATGTGTCTTCATTGCCGTCTTGTCTTTAGGAAGTAGTGGTGTCTCTGTTTATTCTGCTGGAGTTATTGACTGACATATTACTGCTTTTAACTTTGCATTGATAAAATAACTACTTGGGGAGGTGCATGCGTCTTTTCTGGATGGGTCATCGAGGGAGCTGTTGCTCCCATTTTTGTTTTAAGTTTTTATTTCTTATGCAAGTACATGAGGCTCAGGGATGCAGCGTTTAACTGTTTTTCATACAATGACCCACTGACACAAGAATTTTTGTTATTTATTGAAAGGTTAATGTCTTGTGCTTCTTAGAAAAATGTTTATTGAAAGATTTTCGAAACTTGACTACATAGCATCCTAATTCAGATTTAATCAGATTTGAATCTGACTAAAATTATATCAAAATTAACTGGACTTATTTGAGTAAATTAATTTGGCTGTGTATCTTTTGATGTAATTTCAACCTGTTTGTCTTGTGAGATGCCTTAAAATTATATTTGTTGTGCTATATTCAGTAACTCAAGTGAACTGAAACTGAATTAATGCTAGTTACATCTCTATGTTGCTAATGCTCTCAGGCCTCATGTTCTACAAGCTGAGAACCTCATCAGATATGGTCTCTATCCCTGATGGTTTTCGAGGAGCTGTGCAGCAATTTGTACGTCCTCTATCTTTGCACAAAATGCTCCAAACCCCCGTTTTCTCTGTAAAGATAAGGCCAGGATAATATGTTTCTTTTGTCAGTTCCTGGAATTACCTGATTTTCTCTTGCTCTTTCTTTCCTCACTAACTGTAGTTTTTGGGTTTTCTAGATGGAATTTGGCATCTCTGACTGTAATTAATAAGCTGTGGTGAGATGCCTTATCAACCTTGCTGGCTCTTATCTGGATGTTTGGCAAAAGCAGACATTATGACGCCGTAAGACTACTTTCATGTGGACAATAGACCACAGATTATAAACTACAAGGTCTAAAAAAACAGTAAAAGAAGAAAATATTTACAGCAGCTTTTATAAACATGTTTATGAATAGAGTAGAAATATATTTGTCCCACCTTAGGAAGATTCAAGTGTAACAGTACCATTGGGGTATGTATCTTCACACAAATATCAAAACGTCTTCTAAAAAAATGATAAAGAATAATAATAATCTGTAGAGTATGAACAAGATTAACACAAAGTCTGTGCTGTTATCAGAGCTACAGTAGGATAATAGCGTAGGGACAGTTTTAAAAGTAAATTATACAATGTGCATGTGCTTCCGTGCATTATGTAAGATGTTCAAATAACCAGAATATTAAGCTGCCAGACTGAGTGGTGGAAATGAGCATGTGTTTTATGGCCTGGTGATCACATTTCAATGACTGAAACATGAAATCAAATTGGGTTGGAAATAAGACCAGACTCAGGTGGATTAACTTAGTTTGGAAGTAATTTCAAATACGACCACACATATTCAGTGACTTTCTCTCAAAAGTAGTTCTCGGAACCAGTTCCTTTTATTTCGCAAAATAAAGCAAGCGTATTGGAAGAAAGAGCGACTTTTATCCTGCTTTTGATGTTGCAAATATGCAAAAAAAAAAAAAAAAAAAAAAGTCTATACACTTAGTGGAAAGAAACTTAGAGTAATTTTTTACTAAAATGCATATTCACAAAATTACATTGCCATTGGAACTTAATGATCTATATGAAGGGTCAATAATTCTCTTAATGGTAACAAACTATGTATATGTTGATGAATAATTAAATGAAGAAATAATACAAACATGAGTGGATTTTTTTTCCTGGTAAGGAATGCTCAGATTGCCATTATGTGAGTTAATATTTAACTTACTCAAATGTCACACTCTTTGAAATGTAAAGTCAAGATTTCTACATGTCGTATATAAAGTGGATCTATTTACTTCGGCGGAGCCACTCCCCGAGCTACTGAGTTTACCTAGAGGTTTTCCACCAGTGCATTGATATGTAACATTGAGACTAAAGTGAAGATCAGTAAACTCTTGTTCATTTTTACCTCCGAGTTGAATCATTTATTGAAATATACTATGTTGGAGTAAAGACACAACACTACGCATACTCTGAAGTCTGAATATCCTACATAAAGTCTGATGGAGATTTTGAAAGAATGTAGAGATATGAACTCAAAAAGAAGAAGGTCTTTGAGATCCAGTAGGTTTCTATGCCAAAAACCAGATTCAGATTATGCATGGCTGCTTACTTTCTCTGCACCATCCTGGGTTTCTGCTCTTGTAAGTTGTAGGCCTTTTCTTCTTCTTCTTCTCTCTCATCTGGAGGGAGTGTCAGTATTGGCTTCAAAAACTACTCTGCCTGCCCAGGGAGGTCACTCTGAAGTTTAGGGGGTGTTTTTCTTTGATACAGTCTGTACGTCTTGACGGTTCCTCTCTTTAAATAGCAGCCTTGCACAATAGGTTTTGGCTTCCGCACTGAGGCAAAAAAACAACCAAAGACTTGGTGAAAGATTTTGCAGGACAAAAAGTTAAGGTGACAGTTCAACCACATAGTAGAAAGGTGATAGAAAATTGTGATAACCAACTATTGCATTATGTTCATGTTGTAAAATACACTCATCCCTGCCTTTATTAAGAAAGTCATGCCACTAAGATTAAAGCATTATGCATAATTATTGTATCTCAGTTGGTATTAAGGCCAGATTTACCATAAAACGTTGCTAGAGTTGTTTGTGAGGAAAGGAATTATGTGGAGGTGGAGTGAAGTTCTCCATCAACCACAGCGGCCATATTGGATTTTGACATCTGGGTGAGTAAGAAATGTTCTACTTTCCTATTCAGAATTCCAACTTCAGGAGACTTCTCTTTAAATTTTCAACCTTTGAGAACTCATATCTTCAAAACAATTAATCAGGGCAAAATAACCATTTTTATTTTATGACATAATAAAACCTACAGATGGACCGGGAAACCCCCGTCATACCGAAATATCTTCCTGTATGATGGCACTTAAAAGACACAACACTAGAGTGCCGAATCAGAGTCTTTTATTGAATCACTTCCAAAGTTTTTCACTTTTGGGTGACATGTCAGATTGCTTCCAAAGTGTTTCCCTTCGATATTGTCATTGTGACCCAGTCCGTCACCCTCTACTTTCTGAAACTTGTTTCTTCAACACTCTCTCCTCTTCAATTGTCTCTTCTTTTTAATGAACTTTTCTTTGTCTCATTTGGGGGGGGGGGTTAGTTGTATTTTTTTTGTATTTCCCATTTTCCTGCCTGTGTAAATTTTAATGTCCTGCATAAAGTGTTTTCTTTACCGGATTATATTTTTGTCAATAAATCTGGAAAATAAAATGTATCTCCAAGATAAGCCAAGATATTGTTCCTGACAAACAGAATGCTCTGCAACACAATTCCTCTCTTTTTTTTAGTTTACTTTACCTAGTGCAGTTGAAGTTGATTTAAAGTTTGCCAAGTCTTTGCAAACTATTGCATCAATGAAGTTTCAATTATTTTATGCTGCATTATTTACACATAAACATACAGTTACTGTATACAAAAAACACAGAATTTAAGAACAGTCAAGTTAAACCTCAAGTAACAATTAGCACGAATTGTTCCAGTCACATTAGAGAAACACCCTGGAATCTGTCAGAGCAGCTTTCTAATGACTGCTCTCCCTGCCGTGTTTGATGAGTAACTTGTCACTCCCCCATCAACTGCACAGTCTCAGTTGAAAACGACATGATGCAGAAAATAGACAGTGAAGTCAAACTGATTTTTCTTCCCAAGCCACAAATCCCTTTCCTTAAAAACCTCCCAAGGTTTGGTACAGTGGCAAACTTCCCTAAAGTTCTGCGCCAAATGAGGGGGCACCAGGAGGCAGAAGAGTCGTTGCATCAGGGACCAATTTACATCATGACACCAAGAAGATGGAGCCTCAAAGGCGTTACATCTGGAGGTGACTAGCTCAGAACACTCCAAAATTATGTGCACATATATTTTGAATATTATCAAGTTCATTCTGAGCGGGTATTAGAAAGCTTGGAAAGCTTAGCAACATGCATGTCACCTGGCCAAAAACAGCTGCAACGGTCTAAACTATTTATTAAGATAAGAGCATTATTGAAAACAAACCTGGTGTTGAAATGGAGTGACTTGTAAAAAATTAAATAAATCGCATCCCTTAAAACAATTGGACTGAGATTTAGACTTTGACTATGCCATTTTTATAGACAAAATATTCTGATCCAAATCATTCCATTTTATCTCCTGTTGACACTTATAGCATTTGCTCACAGCTTATGCAATGGCATCACCCTGGGGCTAAATACAAATGCAAGCCCTTCTTAGATTTTATTTATGTATTTATTGCATAATTTTCAATAAACTTCAAAATTTTGCTTGTCTCACACAAATGACATTAATAAATTGCTGTAAGGTTTGTGGAAAAAATTTATTTGAATACTTTGGTAAAGCACTTCGTCTTGTACTAATTCCACTTAAAGTAAATCATGATTTTTCTGTAATAAAAAATCTTATTTGCATGCCACCGGTCCGCCCTTTCGTTATGGAATATGTCCACATAATTAAGGTATGCTTAAATAAGAAGAAAACGCTGATACAATGATACCTCTTTTCAGCAAATCAAGCCTCCTTTTGAGCCTCTAACACTTTGTTCTTGATTCAACAGCCGATTTAACATTCGACCCAGTTTCTGCGAGGCTCTCTACTGGGACACAACCCAGAAGTGTCATACAGAAGAACCAGAATAATAAGGCCCTCCACTCTAGAAATAAAGCCAACAATATTATGTTTATGCTTCTGAGATTAATTCACAAGGACATTTACATTTATCATTTTTGTTTATAGCCGTTTTTTAAGACGCATACACAAATCAGCTTTCATATGTGCAGTCAATAAGGAGGAGAAAAAAAAAGAAAATGGTCAGCACAGTTTGATGCAGTACACACACATCTCCTTTTCAGGGCTAGCTATGCACACCCTGCCCCTTGGATGCTAGTTTGGTATGAAAATGACAGCCAACAATTTTATGCGACCCTTAGGACTGTAATTAGTATTATAATATAATGTAATTAGTCTTCACATGCAGCGTAATGGCACAAGGCTTGGAATATCAATAGTTAATGTGCAAACTGGATCCCAAACAACCTGATTAAATATTCTAACTTACTTTCAAAGAGCAAGCAGCAGTCTGCCAGCAGGTCTCACAGGGAATTCAGTGTTTTTACTCAAGTTAGTGGAGTACATATTGTCTCTGAGGTGAACTACGACTAGCAAAAGCACCACTAGTGTAATTACTGGAGCTACGATTTTGACTGTACCCGATATTATAGGGTAGGTGTTTAAGCGATGGGTGGAAAAGCCCAAGGAATGTGCATAAGTTTCTACTGAACCTACAGTGCCAGGTGAATGTTTTCAGACGATCATTGGTCACTTATTTTTCTTTTAAGGAACAAATTATGATGTTTGAAACAATTTTTTCTAATCTTGCTTTTTCATTCAGTTTTACCAGATGTGGCGGGTTCTGCTCTATACTAGTGTTTCTTTTTACAAAGCTCCACTGTCTAAGATACTTTTGACATTCACACAAAGGTGCATGGATGTGATGTCATCCCTCTTTTACTTTGCATCTTGCTTCGAAGATGTGGTCAGATTTTTATGTTTTTCTTTAATTAATAATTCTGCAGGTTTTCTGTGGACAGAATTTCTTTGCACTTTGGCCTTTGGCATGCTACAGCAACTGCCTGTAACACTTGTAAAGTCATCACTTACTGCACTCCTTCCTCATGTACATTCTACACATGCCTGCAAATAAAACTGTTTTAATATATTCTATACTAGAGTTCAATCTTGACAAATTATCACCGCAGATTCTTGATAGGTGAGTTCATTATTGATTATTGCAATCAGTAATTTTAACTGAGACTGAGAGCCAAAAAGAAGGCCTAAGTTGTTTGAGAAACCAAACCTGTTCTTCCAATGTTCATTGTGTTTTTTTTAATTACATTTATTGATCTTTTTTGGATCGTCACACATTAAAGGTTTCTGCCTTGTGATCAAGAATGAAACTCTTTGATATAAAGTAAAAAAAAAAAAAAAAAGCAATCAACCTAAAAAAACAACTAAAGCAAGAAGTATAAATTAAGCAGTATGTTTGAGGCTACATGCATGACTACAAACAAACTTCTGCGTTATCTAGGGCAACTCGCTGCAAATCACACCCCCTTAGTGGTTGTTTTGCGTATCTTTGAGAGAGCGTTTGTGCTCTCCAATCATGTTTCTTCCATCCACTCTCCTAAGTGTTACAGCCGTAATTAGCCTAGATTAACGAGGAGGCCACTTGAAAATAAAACATGTGAATAATAAAGGTGTTGTTATACAAACACCGTTTCATCTTCTATTTCAAGCGTACATGCTGCAGAGTAATAAAGCATCTTATCATATTAATTAAGGTCACAGTGGTTGCTTGTGTTTGTGAACATTGGTGAACAAGGGCGAAGGGGGAAATGCTTTATTTCTCCTTTGCTTTCTCACATAAGAAGCTCAAAAGCGAAACATCAGAAGTGAAGCATCAGTCAACTAAATCTAGCTCACATTGACATTTAAGGTGCATTTGCTCCAATATCCGACCATGAGGTATTGCTCCCGTATTTCTCTTTGGCTGGAGGTCAGAATGAATTAAGATTTCACTCATTTCTCCCTATCTCAGCACTTTCACATAATTAAACCCTTGGGACAGCCCATGGGAGATTTCAAGTCTGCAGAGGGAATGTAATGGTTAAAGAGAGTAAATATGTGCAAGTCTGAAATAATCCCACTGCAAACGTTGACCTGTCTTTACCTATGAAGCTAAGGTCTTATTTAAACATGATGCAGTGAAATCCACACATTTAATGGACATAGTCATGTGTGAATGGAATGCATACTGATTTTTTTTAATTGATCAATAATAAACAAATTAGAGTTATAAGAATGATCTCAGAAGTTGTTTTATTGAGCTATTTAAATTTTCTCTTTGAACCGTTTTGTTTTATGTATCTCATAAACATCTCTAAACACATAAATATATGAACATTTTAAGTGTTTTATTTTAGCTTATGTAGAGCATTGCAAGAGTTGCTGCTAGCAGTGGTGCAAAAAGTGGGGATGCACGGCATGCAACGCGTAGGGGCGCTGCACTAGAGGGGGCGCTAAAACGATGAGGGGAATTTTTTTTCTAGTCAGCATTTTATGTACTTAACAGCTGTTTGTGTATGAATTGATCAATAACGGAGGAACACCATTGATTAGGCGCCCGTCCCCTCCTGCTGGCCGAAAACAAAACCATCAGTGCCCTCTGAGTGGCTTACATCCAAGTCCAAAACGGAGGATAGTTTTTGCGTTAAATTGGAGAGTTAAAAAACCTCGCAGACATTTTCATAACTGATGGAGGAGGAGATGGATTGAAATATTGTGGCCTCATCTGCAGTAATGCTGGTGCTTCCTGAGCCAATGTACAAATGGTAAATGACCTGTACTTGTTTAGTGCTTTGTCTAGTCCAGAGGACTCCAAAGTGCTTTACACTACCTTCAATCATTCGTCCATTCATGCACACATTCACACGCTAATAATGGTACCCTCCTACATTGGAGCCACAGCTGCCCTGGGGCAATGACAATGACAGAGACAAATGGAGTGGAGAATCGAACCAGCAACCCACCAGCGACAGGATGAACTCCTAAAACTGTTAATGGTTGCTCAGGAGGCTTGTCCTGCATCCAGTGGGTTGCCAGTTTGAACCTCCACCCTAATCAGTTTTGGGCAACCTTCAGTTTGAGTTTAGTCATCTCACTAACAATACTGGAAAACAAATGTTCCAAAAGTGTCAGGGCCACATACCAGCTAAAACTGCCCTACAGGAACAGGTGCGTAACCTTCTGCATACCAAACTTATAAAGACCGGGTGTTTGAGCGAGCTACCTTCTTGAATTAGTCTGCCCTCTGTCATTAACGAGACATTTTCCTGCCACTTAACAGATATTTTCTTATTTTTTAAACCACTTTCTCAGTTCTGAAACTATTCTCTGCAACTCAAATAAAATGGTTCAAAACCCAGTACATCAGCAGCTTCTGTAATACTCAGATAAGCCCATCTGGCACCAACAAACATGTCACACTCAAAGTCTCTAAAATCCCCTTTCTTTCCCCATTCTGATACTTTTTAACTTTAGCTAGTTTTTTCAGCACATGTTGATTCCTGAACGTGGCAAGTATAAATTAGAGGGATCACTAGTGGTGGAATGTGGGCTTTAAAGCCCTTCTTTTTCTTTTTCATCATCATTTCACTCTGCTTTAAAAAAAATAAACAACAAAAAAAACAAAAACCTGCTGCTCTGAGCCATGCTAAATTTAGCACAGCAGGATCAAAGATAAATTTCACATTAAACAGTTATGCTGATCTGTGATTTTGGAGCAACAAACAGAAAGCACTCTGAGACCAGTGAGAAGTGGAGGGGGGGGAAAAAGTGAAACAAACTTTCCATCAGAATCCAGGCCAACGCTTTACCCCTTTGCCAACTGCTGTGCCAGTGCAGCTCTATGATTAGGTCTTTGTTTGAACCAAGACGAAGCCCACACACAAATACTTCACTCTTAATTGGGATGTCTCAGGGATGAGAACGAGTAGGAAGACGATGGGGGAGGGCAGTGAAGTCTGATCTCCATCATAGGAGGGGGGAAAATATCTTCAAGCCCTTGTTTTTATGCTGGATATCAAGTTCAGTTTGGTTCTCATCTTGTGACTTCATCCAGAGTGGTGTGTCCTGGGAGAATAAGTAAATCCTCTCGAGGAGCTGCTGACGGCTGACTAGCAGGGATTAACAAAGGCGCTCTGTGTGTCTGGCTGCACAGGTTCTAGTGGCCTTGGCAATTCACCACCAGGCTTGTTTGATCTATGGCAAACACACCAAGGATTTCAGTCCTGGGAATAGTTATATTTCCCAGGGGGGGGGAGCCGATAGGGATAGAGGAATTCAAGAGGCTAAAATGTATTTGTGATGGGCTACATGACTGGTGTTTCGTTTGATGTGAACTGTGGAATGACTTTGAAATGCTAAATTCTTGTCATCCCTGTACCAGTTCTTCATGGGTTTTATCTTACAAAATGTGAATACACTGTGGAACACTAAAGTATTATAAGTCAGTAAAGATATAAATACACTAAATCTCATTTCCTTGTATCTCCATTGGAAGCTAATTTGAAGTCTTGAAAATCTGAATCTGTCATCAGATGTCACCAGTTTCTTGTGTGAAAGTGTTACCCATGTTATCCATATTGCATATATACTTTGGGTGTAACTCTCTCCTCAAAATCCTGTAGGTGCCACATATTCTGCAACTGCATTTTTATTCGCAGCTGAACTGCAGACCATATAGACTTGGAGGAGTAAACTGCCATTTTAGTGAATCCTGATCAAGTGTTGGTGTTAGGGAATGGTGTGGGTGTTGGTGGTGAGGCAGACGCTCGAGACCCAGGTGAGGTGTAAGGTGGTTTTACTAATGATAAAGAACCAAAAAATACAAAAATTCAGTAAATCCACAGCCATGCAGCACAGTTGACCGGAAGCCAGGGCTTAAACCCAGTAGCAACTGGTCATACAGGTGGACGGCACAAACAAAGACAAGCAACAAGGAGCAAAGGACACAGGTGGGATTAAATACACTAAGGGTAATCAAGGAAACAAGACACACCTGGGAGTAATCAAGGGGAAGCCAGGACAACGAGGAAAGCACAGAGAAAATAGGAACTCAAGTAAACACGGAAAAACACAGAATACAACAGTTTGCTCCTATTTATGGTATGGAAGTGGGGCTCCCAGTTGTTGGGGTGAAAGAGATCTTCCATCATGCCATTCAGACAGTTTTTTTTTCCCATGTCAAGTCTTTGAGGGGTAAACTCAAGTGAGGTTTTGGGTCTAAAATTATTGAAATGAATCCTTTCGTTTCAACAAACATACAGCATCGAGCCAAGACCTAACACTGCACTGCTGTAAGGTTGGAATTTAAATCATGTATGGCCTTATTAAACGTACAAACATTTCAAAATTAAAACTAGCTTGATGGGAATTTTAAATATGCATTTGAGTTTAAAATAATAATAAAGACCAGCACCTGGCAATTCAGAATTTCTGAATGAATCAAACAAAGTGCTTCCAAGTCGCATATTAAATTTAAACATAATGGGAAACTTATAGTGGAGAGAGTAAACAAGAGAGAATACCTAGTTATTAAATGAAAAGGCTGGGAAAGGGAGCTTTAGTTTTAAAAAGCATGACATATCTTTAATCACGCAGTAAGAGAACATGCTAGAAGAAAGTTAATATTAGAGGTTATTATGAACTAATTAAACCACATGGTCAGTGAACATCCTCCGCTAATAAATGAAGCTAATCTTTTCATGGTAAAAAAAACTTTTATCACTAGTATAACATAACCAAATCATATGATTGGTTTATTACCATGAAGGCCTCTGGAAACTTCAAGACATGTTGAGGAGGTAACTTATGCATTTAATAATAAATATGGGTATAAAATTTCACCCTAAAAAAAAAATAAAAAAAAATAAATCATTTTATTTAGTTATAATTATTTTCTGAAAAATTTGTTTTGGAATTGTTTCCTTTTAAAGATTCTTATCCTGATCCACTTTCTATTAAGCTTGATGAGTCTTTGAGCAAGTTCTGGCTAATGAAGTAGAGGCAAACCCATGATCCCGAATCAAACAAAAATAACTGGATGATCTCCATATGTCAGACGACATGGACAGATTATAGAAACGTGCTGTGAACTGCTGATGGTTAAAATGGTTACCAAACACCAGAAAAGAGATGAGCCTGATCGAGTCAGCCGTGGAACTGTCAGTTCTCTTCCAGTTCTCAAATGCTTTACTGTGGCTTGTTTGATCAAATTCGCAAGCAATTTGACTTATGGCAAACGGTAATTTTCACTTCTCAATGTAGCCCTCGGAAGACAGTAGGCAAGTCAGACCTCAAGGGAGCGATGCACAAAAAAAGTTTCATCATTTCATAAAAGTGACAGTTTCTTCCTCTGGTGCAGCCAAAATTTTTAAGATCATTTGTATCCTTGGGCCCTGGAAACAAACTTTATCAGCATCCCACTCAAATTCCTTCGATGTCCCACCTCCTCTTGATTAAGGGTAGCCGCAGACAAAAAACACCAAACACTGTTATCTGACAGGGATCAGGGGAGAAAAATAACCCTCGCAGTTAATGTACCTCTCCTCCCCCATTTTCCCGATGTCTTCCTCAGCCTGCAGTGGGAGAGGACAAGCGTCTGGAGGGAGAGGACATAAGCGTGGTGATGAGGACAGACTTGTCAAGATGGTGGATGATAAACAGAACACTCCACGCGGGTGGAGAGTTTAAGTGATACTGCTGACCCTCTTGGGTGGCTTTTCCCACATTCGTGACGAATGAGACTCGTACATCTTTCAGATCATTTCAGCAGGTTTACACAAGATACGTGTGCATTAGATCATAGTCATCTGCCTGCTGCACCCTATGCCTTCGTGAAACCAAACTGGGGAAACAGAGTGGGTCTGAAAAGCAAGAAACATTATTGTTCACAAGTCTTTTTTCAGTAAAGGGTGAGATGAGGTAAATGACACAAGCGGGATGCAGTGTGATTTCACAGATCTTAGAATAAACCAGACTGTTGCCTCACTGCGTTTGCAAGTAGACTTGTGTTTGATTTCTGCTAATTAAGTGTGGAGGGGTGGATTTCATGCTTTATGTCTCCACATAACATCTATCCTTATTTTGTTTCCTCCTCTTTCCGATCCAGTTTGTTTGTAGCAATGCTAAGACACATAAAATTGTAATTATGTTCATCATGAAACAATCCTTCAGCAGACTGATTGTTTCTGTCTTTGCACTGAGCAATCTGTATTTGAAATTGCAGAGGCCTTCTTGTTTTTCAGTGTTATCATTGATTAAAAATCAACACCAAGATTAATAAATACTTAAACAAAAAGGGGAAAATTGACAAGAGCTAAACACTAATACAATCAAAAGGTACATTTATTATTAATCATCCAATCTCTCCTAGTTAATGATTAAGCATTAGAAACATAAACAAATACAAAGACTTAAATATATTACACTATTTCTACTTTATACAGTCATCAATTAAGGACATTTTTTAGGACAACATCTTAATATATCGAAGGACTTATGACCTGTTTTATATTAAATACAGTTCTACTTCTGCATATTAGCCAGTTTTTTCAATAGCCTGTGAAAACGCACTATGGCAAAATGACACATTGCAGACTGTAACATTCTCAATTTAATTATCCACTTTGGATTTTTTTTTTAGATCCATCAGAAAATTCTCACACGCCAGGTATACAACATAACTGGCAGCAATGAAGCGACAGCAAACAAATATGACAGCGACAGTAATAACGATACTTAATCTGATATCAAAGACTTACATCAGGAAACTGAAAATGAAAGTGGTGAATTAACCTGCTACCTGATTAATTCAGCTAATCATCATCTGACCTCTTGGGGATTTTCACTGAATTTTGAAGCTTAATTCCCTGAACATCACCTGATTCTCAAATCTGCTTTTTCACATTTAGAGCCACATAATATGTATTTTTCAATGACTCTTCATTAAGATGGAGTTTGCTTTAATTGAATCTAATCGGAAGCAAAGCCTTTTTGCAGAAAACAAGAAAACAGGCCTCCTGTGGATGACAGGTCAACTGCGAGGTGCGTGTCTGCGCTAGAGCTTCACCATTGACACTAAATAATTATGAGATAAAGGTCCTTTCAATTACGTTTAAATGATCACACTAGTAATTTCATTGCTTTTGAATTTCAAGAGTCAGAAATGTGTCTGATCAAATACAAAAACGCACCAAATCAATTTAATTATAAACAAGCGCTATTGTGGACACTGAAGCACTCAGTGCATTAAAAAGACATTTAGACAATTGCTTACACAACTCAGACCCACATAATAAAGAATGAATGAACTATTTGCCAGGGTGATGCATATTAGGCCATGTTTAACAATCTATGAGGCAAGCTCTCGACAGCCACTTGGTCGGGTGATAGATTTCAAAGCGGGATGAGACATCAATCACTGTCCCATGGTGATTGGTTGTTTGTGTGTGCAGCAACGGCCTTCCATATCAACCAGGCGAAGGCTGGCTGATTGCACTCCCTCTGCCTCCCTGTGTTCATTGCAGCTACCTGACACCATGTTACACACCCAATGCAGAACATAGAAATGCTTATTTAAACTTGGCTGGACGAAACCTCCAAATCTGCAATATCATTTGAGTGTCCTGAAGCTGAATTGGTCGGTTTAAATATCGGCTCTCTGGCTGTTTTTGTCCATTTAAACTGATGTGGCTGAAATGGTGGGTGACTGACAAGTGGCTAAGATGTCTCCCCTTGCTTATCAAAAAGTTAACACATAAAAAAGGAAAAGGCTTTGTTGCACATCTGATGTGAAACTTGTAGAATGAAGGCTGGGAGCAAAAAAAAAAAAAAATTCCCACTGAAAGAATATATTGCATTGTTTGAAGCTGACTTTTCATAATGAAGGTCTCTAAAAACAACTTCTTGGTATTATTTGTTTCTACCACTTGCATTTTTAAGCAAAATTATATTTCTTCAGAAACCTGTAAGACAGCTTTTTTTTGTTCTTTTATTTTGCTCTACTTGCTGTTCGATGATTTGTAAAAAATGAATAAATAATAATAATAAATCTAAATATTTCTGGTAGGAAAATATTTTAAATCTTTAATGATTGCAATATTTCTTTTTTTTTTTTTCAGATTTCAGAAAGCAGCTTTCTGGTCTCCTTTACTACCAACTCCCAAAATAAAAGTACAGAACAATCACATATGTTCAAAAGGCACCTCATTAGTACATAAAGTTCACCTGAGTCTAAATTCATCTCAGTATAAATACAAATGTTCTGTGAAGGTCTCAGAGGTTCGCTAGAACATGTTAAGGAGCAAACAGCATCATCAAGAACAAGTGACACAGTAGGAAAGGTAAAGGAGAAAGTTGTAGAGAACTTTATTGCAGATTTAGGTTATGAAACAATATGCCAAGCTTCCTAACATCTTGCAGAGCGCTGTTGAATCAGTCTATCCATGATGGTGGGAGCATAATGCTGGAGGGCTGCCTTTCCTTTCTTTGGAAGAGATACAAAAGCTGCTCAGAGTGGATAGGGCTACATCCAGGGCAATATGGTGAAGGATTTTTGTCATGGAGCAAAGGCTTGCCTACACAAACGAGAAGGGACGGGGCAGGAGTCAAAAGACAAGCAATGCCTACAAAGTTGAACTGCAACAAAAATGTAAAATCAAAAATAACCTAACACCAAAAATATTTAGCTATAGTGCTATTAGTAGAGAGAGGGAGAGTCTTCAGCACCGAGGGACATGCTTCCAGCAGCCTGATGGTTTGCTCCACTTCCTGGTTTTGCCTTACAATCAGTGCTTTCCCTCAGCAACTCCTTTAAAACTCAGCCAGACAAAAAATAATTAGTGACCCAAATACACAAAAGAAAAAGTGAAATATTGTCTGAAATCATTTAAATAAATACTAACACTAGGGAAAAGCTGGAGGAACTGCCACATGGTTCAATAAAAATATTCAGGGGGCTTGATCTAAAAGCACACCACACTTTCCAGATTTTTATTGACAAATTTGAAAACTCTGAATTGTGCTACTTTCTGTTGACGTAACTCATAAAATCCATATTCAAGTGTGTGGCTGTAATATGACAAAAATGTGAATGAAATTTAAGGAGTATTAATTAGCTTGAGAGGCACTGCAAAATATAAACCCCACACAACAAATTCAGTTTCTTTACTAAATTAGAAAAATAATCTTGTAAAATTACTGCCCTGTTTTAATCATTTGTCACAGATTCTGTATTCGTTACCAAAAATGCAGGTGTCTAATTACTTCTGTTCAGAAGAAGCAACCGTTAAGTGGTTTGTTAAATGACAGCTGTTGGACGCACTTATTTGACTCTCCCAATTACAGTTCCCCAAAAAACAGCTTGCAAAAGCGCCATTTAGCTCCACACTTCCATGTTTCTTGCAGAAATAGAAGCTGGGATGCCCGAAATTACCATAAACATGGCGAGTCAGCTTTTACTGCTCACTTCCACAAACCTGACAAGTCACCATTTCTTAAAAAGCCTGATGAAGGACGAGAAAAACAATTTCAGGAACATGCGTCATTAAATGTCAGACTTCAATAGTCATCTAATGCATTATGAACCATGAAGTGGTTTTAAATGTTCTCCAAGAAACTACTACCTGTAAAACACAGTCACAAATACTGAGAAAACTACTTAGTTTTGTTATGGCTGTCACAGTTACCAAGTGGTAAGCTGGCCTTCTATGGCCTAAGATTCCCCATATATTTGGGAATATTACATAGAAATGTCTGCTGCAGCAACAGAGTAAATTGAAAATTTCTAAACAGCATCTCAAATATGTAAAGTTATTATTTTAAAACTTCAGAACTGTGTGATGAAAAGAAAATTAAACCCTTCTTAAACAAACAAAAAAAGGGCAAGTCACAGTTTGACTTACCCTTTTTGTTATACTTCAAATTTTTATATATGCTAAAGTTTCAGCATTTAACATCACCAAGCAGTACTGCCGAGGCAGGACTGGTGAAAGATCAGGTTTCACATCCTTTGGCCATATAAGTCCCTCATATAGTGAATAAAAGCACCATTTGTTCCTTGTGTGATAAGTAGCCATCGCTGACATCTGTTTGTTACACATAAAGATACATTTGCCTTGACCAGATGTTTCAGTAACAATATTCACATTGTGAATTCAAAGACCAAAACAAATTCAAGGCGAAAACAAACTAGAATGCTCTGTTTGGTTCTCCTTCAGCCAGATTTTCCCTCCTACACAAACATATTTTGCTATTCTCAAAGGAGAGCAGAAGATCTCTGCTCTCCTCAACCTGTCATCATATTTCTGTCGTTGTTGAATAATGATCAGCAAACAAAACTACATAACAAAAATGGAATTGGTCCTTTAGCTTTTAGCTCGAACAGTAGAGACTAAAGATATATTTTTGGAAAATCCCTCTGAAACTAATGAGTCAAACTCAACACTCTTTGGTGTTGAGTTTGGTACTTTTAAAAGGAAACTCAGACTTTGCTTCTCTTTTTTTTCAGGACCAGTGTGATGCTTTAAAAATCATTTCAGAGGGAACAGAAAATATAACAAAAGCTATTTAGGGGGGAAAAATCTGTGTTGAGCCATAACCGCTGTTAGTGCGATGCAGAAGGGCAGCACCCCTGGACTAGAACCTCTTTATTTTATTTTGGTTTTGTTGTTTTACCTCTGAGTTGCCAGCTTTCTGTTATTCCTATCTCATTTTGATACAGTTGCGGTTTCCATACTTATTACATCTGTGCCTTCTGTCCGCCACACTTTTTTCAGCTTTTCAACTATTGTCACATTGTTAAGTTGGGCAACCACTCAGGGCGGCTTTTTGTGGGGACAACATGAGCGTCTCCCAGTTGCGCCTATTTGCATGTGATACTTGAAATATTCAAAGCAACTGAATTTTAGGTTTTCTTCAGCTTTTATTTTTAACAACCCTAGAAAAATATCATTTTGATGAATGATAAATCTATGGAACTGCAATCATAGTCATAACTTGATCCTTAACGTTTTAATAATATCCTACTTTGTCAAAATGCACCTGTACATCCATACATAAATATACCACAGAGAAAAAATAACTGACCTGATATTGACAGAGACAAATATTTCAGTTTTTGCACCAGAAATAACTGACCTTAGTTAATATTGCTCTGGTCCATTGTTGTTTGTAAGGGTTTGACTGCTAAACATTCTCCAGATGGACACCCACAATTAAGCTTTTCATTTTCAGCACTCTCTGAGTGTGGGTGCTCAGATTTTTGGCAGCATTATAAATTTTGAGTGCGTTTCTGTGCCCTTCACAGAATTAGTTACACGGTGGGAGCATCTTCTAGAGCTAAATTAGAAACCTGCTGTGTTTCAAGGCTCATGGATGACTGAGGGGTTTTAAATTATTACTCACAAACAACAAGGGGCGGTCTAGTTAAACACTGACTGGCACTGGTGAGCCCTGGCTCTATGGTGGGTACACATAAACCTTTATGTCAGTCGTTTTTTTTTCTCCCCTGCCATCACACTGTCCTCATTTATTTTGATTGACTTTGATTATTCCTTCCTCTAAAACAGAAACATTTTCGAGAACATTAAGCCGTTACTATTTATACAGATTTGACGGAAGTGCAGGAGAGTATTACATGGAAATCAATGACCTAACAAGCTCCCGAATGTTCATGGAACCACTTGCTTGTGAGTGACAGCTTAATGATGTTTGGGAGTTAGAATGGATCACTTCTCAGTAACCCGGCAGCTGAAAATGAAAAGCCAACATTTTTTTCATCTGTGAGATGTCATAATGCATTTGGCGTAGCCAGTGACACTACCGGCTGGTTTTGGTTTTATTGTTAACAGAATTGATGCGCGAGAGCAATCAAATCCAAGTGTTTAAAAACAAGGCTTAACAGACTTTCCACATGATAGTCTCACAAATCAGAACCAGGAATCCATTCTTTTTTCTGTCATCCGCACTGACAAATGTGCTTTAAATTATGTAGCATAAATGACTTGTTTTTAGTAATATTAAGATACTCGTCATCGATTATCTTTAACCTGATGACGTCACACCCTTCCCGGGACTTCCGGCTTGCCAAGTCAGCGAGATTGACAGCTTTTGTTTTCACCAGTCCACGATGATTGTCGCCACTAGCATGGCAGTGATGCGATCAAGAACAGGCAAGGGAAAACACAGCCTCGGATTTCGTTGTAATAGATCCTGGCAAGGGACACAACGCTGGCGAAACGGGGCAACAGTTGTTCCTATCACAACGTCTGGAGGGAAAGCGCCATCTTTACAAACCGGAAAAGGAACGAGCTTGAACGGCGGACTAATCGGAAGTGTGGCAGGACAGAAGGGCCTGAAGGAGAGCGGGAAGTAGTGCAAACAGCAGTGCGCAGTAAGCGGGTTGTCACATTATTGCGTACATGGTGCGTGTCTTGCAGTGACCAACTTTCAAGTGTTTCTTTCTGGAATTGAACAAATTTGTAACCAAACATTTTAGTTGAATAGTTTTTCACACATGTATCCATATTGTTAGACTTTTCCCTCTAATATCTGTATTTTACAACTTCTAGACAAATAAAAATCTCAAAGCTGTAGCTTGCTAACAAGTTCGTCTTTCTTTTTTTAAAGACATTACTCAGAAATGGATAAACGGCCGCTGAATGAACAGCTTGCCAACTATACCTTTACACTCATGTTACACAGAAAAACCCTCTGTTTTTGTAAAATGAGAAAAATCATTCAAAATGGCAACTCGGGATAGGAGATAAAATCTTCTTTTGGAGATATTAAAAGGTGGATCTTATCTTAATGGTAATTTTGACCTAATTTTGAGGAACCTAAAACTATGTACTCACCAAAACAGTTTATAGTGAGTACATTTGCCTACATTGCGCTCCCTCTGCATCAAAACGAAACTGGCTTGGCCAATAGCTCCATCATAATAACTATAAGGACACATTTTCCTGCAACAGTCAGAAGTTGTTGGGAATCAGGATTTTGTATTTCTGAGCTCTTTTTGGAAATAACATCCCAGGTATTTAACTGAAACACATATACACCACTACAGCAACACCACAAACAAGGTCATAAAATTTAGATAGCTTGTGATGCATCGACAGCTATTCCCACAGAATCACATTATTACAGTGACTACACTTATGCGATGTGTGACAAATGAGAGCAGTGAAAGAAAGTCAGACAGGTATAAATATGATGGTCTTTATAAAATGTAGCAGACAAACTGAAAATATCTAAAGATTTTGTTGTTGCAAGTGAAATAAGATCTTGAACTCATTACTTTGTGAACAAGGTCAGCTGTTTGCAGCAATCCAAGGCATTTTTTATAGCTGCTTGTACTGGATTTTTAAATGTATTCTGTAATTGAACTTTTTATTTTATTTTTTGTCTGACTTATGAAATCTCTGGGGGTTTTTTTATTATTTTTTTTATTGAACTAAAATGTCTTGCCTGACAAATTATGATTTTGTGTGTAAGGTTTGTTTTGCGGGAAGAGTGGGCTTGTTTTATTGATAGTCAATTTAAATCACATCAGAACCGTCTGGATAATAAATTAAATAAATCAAATTAAATCATGAAGTGTCCAAAGATTTGATTGCTTAATGCTTCACCATTAAAATATGAATATCAGTATAATTAAAACAAAATAGAACACGCAGCGGATTATTTTGTTTCCAACACCTTTACAACGAAATATACCCTAGTTAGAGAAAAAGACTAATATTATTAAAAGGGGAGTACATTTAAGACTTTTAGCATTATCCAAAATGCCATTCAAGGACAGAGCAAAAACAAATAAATAAAAGACTTTACTCGCCTCAGTTGGCAGGTCAAATATTAAGCTTCCTGACTGCACAACAAGGAAGAAACAAGGAAAGCTTGTTTTCTAGGGTTGACAGGAAGAAACCTTTACTCATTGAAAAGAACAAGAAATAAAAAGATGGATTTAAGCACACCAAAAGAGTTTAATGTTTGAAAAAACAAAACAAGTGGAAATGTTTGGCCATAACATAAGGTGACACGTGACCAAAAACAAACCCAAGATAAAATTTTGACTAAACATATTTTTTATCATTTTGCTGACATTCAACAAATTATTTTGGTAATAAACTGACCTTAAAATAAAAAGTTGAGCCTCATTTAATGCCAGGCAGTGAAATAAAAAGTTATTTTAATAGAGTGTAAACATGTGTTTTCAATTGTGCAAAATTAACTTTTTAAATTTGGGTATTGAAATATGTTGACTTTTTAAGAGTATTAAAAATTTTTGAAATTATATGTCAATATTTTCAGGCTAAAAGTGAGATTGAGTTGAACTTCACTCTCTGTCAGTAAGCGTTTAAAGCATATACTTTACTTTTTTTCAATTTGGAGCAGTTTGAGTTTTTACGGCAAACAACATCTACAGTTTATTTTTTTTTAAGACAATTTAAGCTCTGAGAAAAGACTCAAGTCTTTGGCACATTGGGATAAAGGTAATGACCCTTCACTACTGGCTATAACAACATATCTGATGGCATGCTTAGATTTTACTTAATGTAATGAAAGTGAGCAGAGATCAAGTGCATATTATACTGTTAATAATACCTCTGCCACTATCAAAGTCAACTCATGTGACGATTACGCTTCAGAGTGCGGCACATCTCTTTAACATACCCAAAGCAGCCCATATACTTTCATCTTCTGAACTATCACCTCTCAGGTTGCCTCATTATGAGCCTTGATCTTTTATGCAGTCAGTGTAAAAACAGAAGCCTTGCGATGCTTTGATCTGTGGCATAAAAGCTCCCCAAGAACTGACAAGCGTTTCAAGACGGAAAACAGCGCTGGATGTGTCACGTTACAGCAAAGCGTCGTTTGATATTTTGATGCATTTTTCACTGAGAAACAAAAAGAAAATATTGACCTCATCAAATATTGATAGAGATTCAGATGAGAGAGTCGCACAGCAGTGAAGTCGTGCAACATGTTGTTCCTTCCTTTTGTGTGAAGGCTTTAACAAGGCCACATGGAAAACCGCAAACTACTTCCATTGGACTATTATATTTAGAGCTTATGGGAGGCCAGTAGTTACACTCTCTATATATATTTGTATAACTTGCTTAAAGACATAATTGCACAACTTTTCCTCTTTCCTTCATCTCAGCTGGTCAAGCTGCTGTTTGAACTGTTAGCCACGGACTCAAACTGTCCTCAGATTGGGAGTTTTAAACTCCGAAGTGACTTCAAAAGCACAGCTTTCCTTTTTACCAACAAAGAACAGAATGCGATGATTCATTCCCTCTCTTTCTTCTTTCCCTTTTTGGACAGGATTTTAGCATAGCAGCGACACACACACACACATACACACCCCTCTCTATGTACCCATATGGCCATCAAAACATGCTGTGGAACAGAACACTTAGAAAAACACACTTCTATTTAACAGGCAGTCTTTGACTTCATATCTGTACAAAGAACTTCTCTAAAGGGCTTCAGAGGACTCTCAGTGAGTGTGATGAGGTTAACTCTTAATTGACCTTCTCTTTCCCTCTGCTTGTGACAGATTTTTACTCGCTCTTGCCACAGAAAAATTCCAAATTACCCCTCATTTCTTTACAGTGCCTTGCAGTATTCATTCCTCCTGCACCTCTTCACATTTTGTCACGCCGCAACCACAAACTTAAACTTATTTTGTTGGGTTTTTATGTGATAGATGAAACACAAATCAGAACAAAAATCTGAAGCGGAAAGAAAATGGTACATGGCTTTCAAATGTTTTTTTTTATTGCTTTGTTTTTTCACACCGAAGTCTAAAAATATGGATTGTATTTATTGTCTTGATTTAATTGGATATTCCTAAATAAAATTTAGCAGCCAGTCACTTCCAGACGTCCCCTACTAGAGTATATATGTGAGTAATTTATTTCCAGAATACATACATCACCTGCCTTACTTTGGCACTTATATAAGAGTACCCAAAGTGCAATGAGGCTAAGGCAGAGATAGGACGGGAAAAAATTTAATGCTCCCAAAAACGTTTATACAAACCAAAGGAGATAACTGGGGAACACAAGAGGGCAGAGCTAGGATTGAGACAAGGGTCCAGCAGTGAACAATGATACAGGTAACATGCGTTATTGTTGATTTAATTATTGATAATTAGTTTAATGCTCGAGCTGGGGTAAGAAAGGGATAAGTAATCAAAGTACAAACTCATTAGAAACCCAAAACAACCCAGAGCCATGATGGATGGATCCCATGCCATCAATATTTTAAAAGTGGTAGACAGATCACCAGTCCACTATGTACTAACACAGGTTTCCAACAATGAGGGCTTTTTAAAATATATTTTTATTTTCTTATTGACAGTCCATGCATTGTGATTCTTCCACAAGACAAACCAATGTCGTGAAGAAAATTGAAAACATGGATTTTTGGTTTTCACAACAAAATTGTCATGTGATTTACTTTGGAGAAAACATTTTAAAAAATGTAACAAACATTTGAGGAGTAGAAGCTGGCTCCACTGTGAAATGATATAGTACTTATCTCTGGCACGATTCTGATCAAATACAATTTTGTAATATATAGACTATGTCCCAAAGGGATTAAAAACACCCATCATTCTGTAAGGACAAACATGTTCTCTTCTACGCTGGTGTTTGCATAGTACACCAGCGGATTCATGTAGCTCTACATTTATTCTCGCTCTCTCAACAGTGTGGCGCTCCAAATTTGGAGTTATTAACAGCATCTCTTTAATTGTTTACCCTCTTTCTTCTCTGTTCTGTTTGAATATGCATGCAGCGGAAAAATGAGAACTTCAACTTGGATAAAAACAGAACTGTCTGAAACTGGAGGAGTTTCATCACCGGGTTAACCTTGTTTTCAGCCTTGATCTCAGTAGAACAGATTTAAAAGGCGGTAAAGGTTTTAAGAATTTATTTTTTTTTTTTTTTTACTCACCCTTTCACCTTTACTGATGTAACATTATTCCACTTGCAGTACATTTGATTACTGAAATTCACTGTCAGTTTGTACATATTTTAGAAACATTTACATAACCACATAAATTTTAGGAAAATAAGATATTTTGACCGAGCAAGGCAAGTTGTTGAAGTATATCTGACTGAATCGCTGATGTTGTCTCCCTCCAAAACACGATGTGACTGACATGAACTGCCTTTGCGGCTTTTCAGATCCTTCCAACATCGATTTGCATTCCAGCCTTGGTGCAGTGTTTGAATAGCATAGTTATGTAAGAGGATGGTGGTTCACATGAAGGTAGAAAAAAGATTTTTATACTTTCTTGTTCTGTGAGAACATGCAGTTGTGAGAAATAACAGGCGGACTAAAGTAGCTCAGAATTTGCTGGTGTTCTATTGGAAGTGAATAAAAATCCCCCACAAAACAAAGAAATACTTTGTGTGGGGGAAAGTAGATAAATTATTCATCACATCTTCTGGGTTTTAGAAGTACCTTTTATGTAAAAGTATTTTTGTAAAAAAAAAACCCCCACATGTTAGATGTATTGGGCCTGCTTCTGTTGTGTTCATTCACTGTATAGCATGGGATCAGAGCAAACATTGTTCTATAGGTATCAGTGAACTACTCTGAGGAGTTATTCCACTTTGCTTTTAAACACGAATCATGCATGCTATATGATCTGGTAACTGCTGTCTCTTTGCTCACTTTGAATAGAGCATCACAGACCCAAGGTACAAGATGACATTTAGCTCAGAGAATTTGCAGAGCCCAGACTGAGAACAAATTTACATGAAGAAATAAGTGGATATCTATGAAATAAAAAGGCAAAGATTGTCACAAACCCCTATACTCCTACAGCAGGGGCACAATTTAGAGATACAAGAAGAACATGTGGACTGGGCAACCAAACCTCCATGGGTCTCTTAATTACCACGACATGTTCTGTTGATGGTTCTGCCCAACTCTCAAGATAATTATTAAAGGTGTAATGCAGTAGCTCTAATGATACGACTACAAAAGTTACCAGCCTTTGGCCTGGTAATTTTGCCTGGAGATAAATGCACTTATTTACTTACTCCCCAATATGGTGTTAATGAGATATCACATTCCTTTAATAGAAGTCCAATATCGAAATCCCCTCTTTGACAAAGTCATGTTCAACTAGCTGTTGCTGTTCAGGTATTTAACAGTGGAATGAGATTCTATGGTACCAATAAATAAACTAAAAGTCATAAATAAAAGTTTTGAAAAAAAATAAAAATCTCTATGTCACTGACTGTTTTCAGCTGATAAAGGCTAAGTCGGTACGGCCAGAATGAGGAAAGTATTGACAGTGATGCGTATGTGCATTGATTTTTTTAAAAATGTCCTAAAAAAGACTCACCTTCCTCTATTTTCTATCTCTGGTTTCTGAGGTTGCGCAAGATAAGCAACCACTCATACTCACAAGCACACCTAAGGTCAGTAGGTTATAGAATTACCAGCTAATGCTGTTTTTGCACTGTAGCAGGAAACTGGATCACTCACTGTTTTTCACACGTGCACAAGAAGAACATGCAAACACTACGCAGAAAGACCCCCTGCAGAGATTGTGAGTTCTGGCCAACTGAACAGTGATACAGGTTTGCAATTACCAAGGTTGTGGTTGCCATACACTGACGATATAATTAGGTTACACAGAAAAAAACTCTTTTATCTCTCGTAGCTTTTATGCTGATATGTTTTTCTTGCTTCCAGCAATCCTGACACAATTTTAGCGATGAAGCCAATTAATAAATGATCAATCTTGTCCCACGGCTGAGTGAAATCTATTAACTAATGTGTCTCCTATTCAGTTACAAAATCAATTTAGCAAATAGAAGCACTGAAGGCCTTTCTGTACCGTCCTGTCTTTCAGAGCAACATCTCTCTTGCTCACCTCTAACCGTTTTTAATCCCGCCTGGTCTTTTGAAGATAACTGCACCTTAAAGGAACTGAATAAATCTATCAATTTGCATCAAAGGCCAACGTCCGAGACATTTTGAATACTTTGTCCGTCAATAACTGGTGGAAATTCAGACATTTCGGATCATAATTATCTCCCGTTTCTTTGTTCTGCTGGCAAATGTGCCTGGAATCCATCAAAGGCATGTTAATCATGCGGCGTGTGAAGATGCCGGGAGACCAATTACACTCCTGAGCTGCACTTCAGCTTTTTTTCCATTTCCACGAATCCCGCTGCTCAAACCTGGTTTTCACCCTGATTTCATTCCCATGAAATGGTTGACCTTGACAAATGGCAGAATTCAGACAGGAAGTGGCAACACGGATGCTCGGGGTAAAAGTACTTCAACTCCTCTGCTGTTGCGACTCGATGTATGAGCCAGAATGAGATGTATTTTTCATAAACAGAGGACAGAGCAGCTTTGTTGCCGAAGGCTCATATGAATGTGGCTGTAATTTGAATTTGCAAATCATTCTTGAAGTCGAATGGAAGCTTTCCGTCAAGTATTCAATGATTTAACTTGGTCTTCATAATATTTATTAGCTCTGCTTTAAGGTCAGGGCGCACAATTTGGCCTCAGAATGTGAACGGCGCACATACTCCTTGCCTTTCACTCGGCAATTCATCCAGTGCCATAACTCTATCAGCTCAGAGAAAAGAGAGTCAAAAAGTTGTCTTTTATCTTGAGAACAGATGCTGGTTGGTTAAACAATGGTCGCTCTATCTTTCCAGCTGTTTCTAATTTTTGCTGTGGGGTGGACTGCAGAGCAGAAGAATCCGTCACAAGTGGAAGACGCGTCCCAGTCGGCCTTCCAGAAGCAGCAGTCTCATCCTAATCATCGACCGCTCATCCATCTGCTTTGAGATCGATGCGCTCCCAGATGTTGAGGAGGGGGAAGGGAAAAAAAGCCCCGCCGTGCCCCGCGCACCCCACCAGTCAGCAAGGCCCCGCCTTTCTTAGGCTGGCACGGCGTTCTGCTCACACCAGGACAAACTTGATTTGACCAGAGGGAGGCTCCAGTGATTGATGATTCCACCATGTATCTTCAGCTATAGCAATCTGGCCTGGCACCACCAGCACTGCGCCTTCTTTTATGGGTGTGCATGTGACGGGTATTTGGATATATGAAGCTGAATATTTTTGAGACTGAAAAGTGGAGCTAAAATGTAACAAATGTGTCTCAGTATATATGCAATTAAAAACTGAACTTTACATTCCTTCAAAGAGGGCATGACTTTGATATTAATTTCGGGCTTTCAATGATGCGTTTGAGCCGTTTCTTTTTGCAGTGAGGAATGATAATGCAAAAATTTAAAATCAGCACTCACTGTTAATATTACTTCACTTCTTAATATGAGAAAGTTGAATACATTCCATTCTCACTGTTGAACAAATATGTATGTTTACAAACAGGCCAGAAAAAACCCACCCAATCGGAAGCAGACCAGGCAATAAACCAAAAAAAGAAAGAACTGTGACACATGTTATGTGTCACTGAAAATGACACATAAAATTTCATTTTAGGCTGATTGTCTTATCTGTTACCAATTGCTAGATTTTTGTTTCTGGCCTCTGCTGACAAAGGCATCTGCCCTAAAAGTGGTCACCTTGTTTACACTAAAATTCGATGAAGGATTAACAGTGAGTGCTGGTTATCAAATTTACGATTCTCTCCTGAATTGTGAACCCATCAGACTCTGGAGATGTGCAGTCTGACCATTATCTTTAACATGAACATACAACATATGACATGAATTATCTTTAGGAACAATAATTTTGAGTAAAAGTTGGAATGGGATTTTTTTTTCCAACTCATATCGGGTCCAGCTCAAATAGTTCCACTTCCATCCAATTTAGTAGCAAATTGTTTTTCAATACAGGCTTATTTTCATTGGTTGGTATCAAGGCACAGCTATTTCATCAAAAACAAAAAAGTAGAAGAAATACATTTTGCTGAATGACAGATAAGAATTTTTAAACCCGTAAATTCCAATGATTAAATTTCAGTCGATTTATTAGCCACTCAGACGCTGCCAGTAGTCGCCAGTTCATTACAGATGAGAATTGTCTCCAGTTTTCTCTTAGTCCTTCATTCTCTCTTTTATCTGAACATGATGACAATGCGGGTATGACACGCAATAATCCCCAAAAAACATCAGAACTGGTTAGCATGCTGACAATAAGCTTCTGCAAAGCCTTGAGTGTGACAATAAAACAACTACAAACTATGTTTAAAAGCCTGATTTATGCCACAAAACCAGACAACTTAAGTAAAAAAAAAAGTAAGTTTACCCTTCTTTACAAGAAGGGTAAACCCAACAAAAACCACTTAACTGCAAGCAGGCAGCAGCCAAGCCAAGCTTAGGCACAATCTTGCACGTCTAATTAAAATGAAAATAAACTCTATGTCAATGTTGCCAAGAGCTGTCAAATATTCAGCCAGAAGTATAAATAGATAGATATTCAGTCAGATGTGTAGATAGATAGATCTGACTAGAGTTGTACGCTGACGGCATTGATTCAAAGAGTTGCAAGAGCTCAGATCCTTTGCTTGCTGTTTGTGGTCCAACCAGCTCCATTCCCACTCTGTCAAGGCTTTTTTAAAGAAAGCTGTAAATGTCTGTGGGTTCCCCTCACACTCACAGCTTTCTTCAGTAGTGGCAGTAATCGGAGCTAAGACGCGTCTTCCGCGCCTCAACATTGGCGCCAAAAGCTGTCCACATAGCTTTTACTTCTGCGTACTTCATCTTTTCTTTCCCTTCCTTTAAATGTCATCTCTCATCATATTCATGTCCCGTTGTGTTCCCAAGGCTACCAAACATCTATGCACCAGTGCACTGTCACTAATGTAATCCAGTGTGGGTCAGTTCCTACTCTTTAAGGTGGTGTAGGATTACAGTTTAGGAAAAGTGGGAGGTTTGTTTGTTGAATTTTAAATGCTAAAATAAAAAAAATGGTGGGGGGGGAGGAGATTTTGGTGAGGGTTTTAACGTATGCTGTAAGTCTGGGGAGGGTCACATGAGTGTTTTAAGGCAGGTCGAGGACAAATTCACCAATTTATTTTGGTAACAAGTCAGAAAAATGAAAAAAGACAACAAATAGCCTAGAGGAAGACAGACTTCATGTTGAAAAAAATGGATAAGAAGTTGATTCTGAAACTAACCTTAGGGGATTTGATGGCAAAATATAATATAAACTCAGTTTGACAAATCCAACTTATTTGGTATACAACCTTTTCCTTTTTGCGTCATTTTTCATATTTTGCTTGGCTTTTTAGGACCAAACGCCTTCTACCTTGCGTTGCTTGGGTGCTGCTTTTTATCTCTCCATTCAGAGACTTCAAGTGGAACACACACACACCAGCCATAATGACATAAATGGCATGTAATGATGATGATATGGAGCTGGAGGGGAAAATAAATCACTGATGTAATGTTTCTGGCGCATGGGAAGCCAATAGAAGGAGCTCCATCTGCTGTTAGGCTTTGAGAACTTCACGCCGTTCGACCTGAAGAGAGCTCCGGCTGACGCACATCGCCTCCTCCCGTTGGATGAAGAGGGACAAGCAGGGGCTGTTGAGGCAGCGTAATATGTGTCCATGAATTATGGACACGTGAAACCAGTGAAGGCCAGCGCGTTTTATATCATCACACCTCCTTCTGTTTATTTTAGCCGGGGTTATGACTTAATAGTTTTTCAGTCCCATTGATGATGGACCTCCTGATTTATTGGCCCGGGACAGGCAGGACAATCAATTAAGGCACTTTGTCAGGATGGACATGTCAAATGCAACCGTCACCTGTGATTAATGGTCGACTGGATGTGCTCTCGCCACCTCGGCAGAAACGACCGTTCTCCGCTGTGCTCCTCTGCGATTACTCCGAGGCATGAAGCTGTAAAAACGAAAGTGCGCCATCCAGTCACAATTTCCGCTCTATCTGGCCCTCAAGCTTCTTTATAGAAATTGACGGCTTCTTTTATCTGATAATCAGAATTACAATAACTGTAAAGTAGGACGAGTCCCTGAATGTCGCATTGTTTTATAACCCGTTTTTATAACCTCGTAGAAGGGAACATGTAATTTCTCACAGATAGACTGAGATGTATATACTATCTGTTCCCCTGGAAGCTATCGGTAGCGATTTAGCTCCTCTTTCATCATTCTAAATGCGCCTAAATGGTTTTGGAGGGAGGGGCTGAGCAGCAATAACCACTACTTTGACTCAGGAAAGGTGGAAGATCTGTAATCTTTGATGACTTCACTGGCTGGAAATTTATTTACAAATACCTCAGTGGAAGTCAATAAAAGGTTTAATATTTAATTAGGCCTAAGGGCATCTCATAATAACAGGCACAGGTCTGATCAATGCTGTGATACAGAATCCTTCCTTTCTTTTTGTCAGTCTGCAGAAGCACAAAAGGTCTGAATCTTCTCTTTTTAATGTCACCATATGCAGATGTTTTACGAGTCTCTCAAAAATAATGCATTCAAATAAAAGACAGATTGGGAGACTTTGCTTTGGTAGAATAAAAAAAAAAAAAGACTTTGAAAATAATCTAATCCAGTCAAAGTAAAAAGTAGGTCATTGAAATGTACTTGGACTCAAAGTCCCTGAGTTAACTTTGTCAAAGCGGTGAGGACATTTCTCTCCAAGTGAAGTCAACAAAGGACTTGAATGTGATGGTCAGTTGCGGCCATCACATTGGAGTTTAGTTTGTCCAAAAATAAAACAAAATCAATCTCCAATTGCCCGGATTTCTAACTAAACACACATTAGGACTGACATGTTTGTCTGAACCAGAAGCCTTATAGGAAATGTCTTTTCTGACAATAACCACGGGTCCCTATTTCACTACTGCCAGGTTCCAAATGCATTGGGCTCCATCTTCCTGTGGAAATAATTTTTTTATATGCAGTTTAAGACAGAGATGTAGCTTAGATAGCACGATGCAGCTGCAGTCCTGTTTTGTTCTTCGAATCTGAGTGACGCGTCCTTATCTGACGCAAAAAGTGGTCGACTTTCTCAACAAGCTGGGCTGGCACTCAGAGCCTCTCCATCTCTCTGAGGTTTTAAACGAGGTTTCTCCAGCCAGTTGCCAGTGTCGTGCCAAGAACTGAAGACCCAGCAGTTTAAGTTGCAGTCTGAGCACTAATGTTTTTACAGCTTGCTTACAGGCTGAGGGCAGAACGTTTCTAAATGTCTGCTTTTCTGCTATTTCTTCTACTAAGTAAAACACATAATACAGAAACTGGTCTGATTACATTATTTAAAGTAACTTACTTTCTTTACTTTAGTTGTATTTTGGTAGCAGTCTTTCCTTTATAACTTATCTTCAGTTACTTCTCGTTTCAAGACGTCACCTGATTTCTCACAGATAGACTGAGATGCAGGATAATCACACTCCTGCAGCTAATTGCTAATTATCTCAATGTGTGTCTTTGTATAGGTGAATTTTTCTTTCTCCTTTTTGTTAGATCTTCCTGAAAATATTTCTAACCTATTTTTGGACACTTAAAAGCAAGTCTTATTTTGATACTAAAGAAACCTCTTAATTGCCTGAGCCCAAGTCATTCAAAGCAAACCCTATTTTACAGACTACTAAAGTGTAAAATTAATGGAGAATATAGAAAAAGAGCTTTTTAAAAAACACTTCAGACAATACAAATACAAACAATGTAATCATTAACAAACAAGTAAATGAAATTTGTTCAGCTTCACTCATTGTCATGACCGTGACAAAAAATGTCTTACTGAGATGCTCTCAAAAGCAAAATAGGCCAATTATCATTTATTTTGCTATACTTTAGAAATTGGATAACTCTAACATATGACAATCCGTTTAAGGTTCAGTTCAGCCAGCAGCAAGTTCTGAAGCTTGTCTACATTTAAGAATTAAAGGGCCACTGACTGAGGATGATATACTCAACGATAATGAAAAATTTATTTAGGCCCTCTTTGTGCAAATGCTGATTAAAATTTCATGATCCCTGTGGGGGAGCCAGGGATGTCATAGCACTCACTGTGTAAGTGGATTTTATTATCAGCAGCCCTAACGGAGACAAGGCAATGTTTCTGAAAGACCCCTCTTTTGTTCGCCAGTTTTTGAATGTCTGAAAAACAAATGCCACGGAGGTCTGACAGAGAGTTCACATATACACTCATAAATCTTGGTTCTAAATGTCATGTGTTAAATTGAAGATCTTTTTTCCTTAGTTCTTTTTGTGGAGATTTTATCTATGAGGTGAGACAATGGCGGAAAAAGTAAATAATCATTTTTGTTTTCTTAAGATGCTCTTGCTTTCTTGCTTTCAGTAAAAAAAAATCCCACTGTAAAAAAAAAAAATCCCACTGTAAAATGAGGAATTGGCCAAAGAATAATCGATGATGTGCTATGGGTTTTTAAAATTTATTTAACATGGCAAATTTAATAAAATAAATTTTGACCAAAGCATTGTCTTCGTCAGAAGCATCCAAAAAGTAATATATCCACTTAATATAGAGATTTATTTATTAATGTCTTCCAAATCATACATTTACATATATTTTTAGATGGCCATGACTAAACACTGACTTTGTTGCCCTTAAGCCACTTTGTAACCAATTTGGCTGAATGCTCAGGATCATCGTCCATTCACAAGACCCATTTGCGCCTAGGCTTCAAATTCCTGGGTGGCGTCTTTCGATGTTGCTTCAGTATTTCTACATAAAGTTCTTTAATCATGATGTCATCCACCATCACACGGAAGGGTAGCTCTGTGGGGTGGAAATTGGCCCTGGGACATATCCATATGTGTAACCATCAATCAGCCAATCGAGTAAGATGGAAAGCAGTTCAAAATGCTTTTCATCATAAAAACACAAAAGTACAAAGTTCTAGAAAACAACAGTTGAGAAAACTAGTAACAAGCGTTACATTTTGATGAGTGCCATCACCAAAATCATCGATACACATCAATAAGTTGGTCAATGTTTCATTTTCATGGTTCAACAGCAACTCTAAACAGGTGGGGCTTTAGCTTTGATTTAAAGGAAATCAGTGTTTCAGCTCTTTTTACAGTTTTCTGTAAGTTTGTTCCAGATTTATGGTGCACTGAAGCTGAATACTGCTTCTCTGTGTTTGGTTCGAGATCCAGGGATGCAGAGCAGAACCAGAACTTGAATAGTCTGAATTGTTGATACAACAAAAAGCAAAGCAAATCTTGATACTTCCACCTTTGTGGTTTTCAGGTGTTTTGAATTCTTTTTCCAAGAATGCTGTATTTATTTTATCCTGAACATGTCCTCCATCCCGCATGAACAACTTTTCTCATTCAGCAAAATTGACAATTTCAAATCCTTTTGAGTCCTCTCTTGATCCCTCACCGAACTCACAAGCTTCTGCATTTCTTTTTGTAAGGACCTCAGAGGGACTCTTTGTTTTCACTCTCGTTTGAACACTTGGGATACCAATTGCAATGTCTGCGGTACACACAGGGCAAACCTCCTTCAAAATGCTGAGTCGGGATGTTCTAAATCTAGGGACTTGACAAACCTTGTGTGTAATTTTAGCCATTTAAAGGGGGAATGAATGTAGAGGTGTCCTAATTTATCCTTCAACAAAACGTGTTTTAAGATATTTAAGTTTTATTTATTGTTTCTATCCTAATACTTAAATATTTCAGTATTGCTAAAACTGATATTAAAGAGCCATACACATAAGTATGTTAGTGAATAAGAAAAGGTTTCCATTAGGAGTGCTATTTTTTTCATGTTGCATATTTCCTCCTAGCTATAACAACAGTTTTTCATTAATTTACTTGTTATTATCATAATAGCAACACTTTGCCCATGAAATCACTGAGGGATTTTACTTCAGGGCTGCCTGACAACAGTATCATCCTTTTGAAGTTTTTTTTTTTTTTCTTTGAATGTTATTTCCTGAGAAATAGTTTGGAGACACATAGGCACATTTTTGATGGTAAAAGTGTAAAATCACAGCAGGTAGCATCAGAAGGGATTGACTGGCTCAACCACAGCGTTGTGTAAATTAGCACACCTGCTCTATGGCTCCGAAGCCTCCGACGGAGTTCCCTGAAAACACACAGGGCTTAACAACAGCTGACAAACTTTGTGACAGCTGCCACAGAGTCAACAGACTTCAGTCTGCTCTTAATGCAGCTAGATTTTTATTCTTTTACCACTGAAACTTTCTGAACACTTTAGAAGAAGTAGAAATGTGTAATTTTTTTTTATTCCTTGTGACGGGGAGGGGTGGATGTCCTCTCCTCCCATTTAAATGGAAAGGATCCACCTTGCACCTTTGAGCTCCATGGCACAGAAGCAAGGCAGTAGACTGTGCTTTGGAGATTTTTCCTCCTATGTAACCCAACTCACATTGACTCCACAGAAAACCAGAACATACAAACGCTGAATGGAAGTTGCTTCAAAGTGACGTGCGTTTTAAATTAAATACAGTCGCCGTTGCATAATTGATAATAGCTCTATGTAAGTGGCCCAAATGGGATAAAAAGACATGACTGTCTCTTTCATAAATGGTAGAGGCTGCGCCTTTCTTGATTGGTGCTATGCTGTCCACTTCCATTATTTCACCATGTTTCCCTGCTCCTGAGTGTGTAGCCTTACATTTGTATGTTTTTTGCGAGATCATGTCAGCTGAAAGGAACATGGAGACTGGGGACACTGTTGACGGCAGCAAACAGACACCTCTTACATATTCTAAGGTTTCCGTCATGGTACATTCACTCTAGCCCTCCCATAAGATGTTGACTTGCTCTGCTCTTTGTGCTTGTTGAATTAATTCAGTGTCTTCGCTCCTCTGTCTGTCTGTGTGGATTAGGAAGGGTGTTGTATGTCTCCTGCACTTCTACAAAATGGAATTTTGTTCTGCTCCAGTTTTTGCGGTCCAAAAACAGTGTTACGCTATATTGAATGAATACAGGTCAAGAACTAGAACCGAGCAGAAAGCAGACAGAAGCTCGTTTCCCTTTAGGCCACTGACAAGCTCATCAATTGGCTCTGCCATTTCTTGCTAACGTGTGATTGGCCATCCCCCATGGTCACTCCATCTGCTTTGGTATTTTGGTAGGTGGCCAGGAATCCTGGTTCATCTGCTTGTAAATTGTTAACATGTTGGGCGTTTGTTCTGTGTGGTGATGTGCTTTTGGTAATTCAGCTCAGCCAGGTGGCAGGATGTCTAAAACAAAAGCAGATATAAGAATATAAGAGACTGCTTCAGAGGTCAAAGTGTAAGTTAGCCAAAGGGCCTCTTGAGCTTCTCTCCCTCAGTCAGAGATGTATTTTGACAGATGGCATAAACAAATTGACCAGGTGAAGATGAGAGGCACGACACACATTGCTAAAGCACTGATTTGTAACATTTGATAATAAATCTAGCTCATTATTTTGTAGTTTGAAGTTAAGGTTGGTGTACCAAAGTATTACAATTGTGGCCAAATGCACACTGTGGACCATAATATGCAAAAGGAATAATAAATGAAACTAGAAGAACTGGAAAACTAAAAGAGTTTGAGTTTTCTTAAAAAGATCATTTTGGCAAACTTATATGTGAAATTTCTCTCTATGACAAATTTGTATTTAAAAGCCTACAGGCTGAATTTCTATACATATTTTGAACTTGATATTGTTTTTAGATGTACACATACCTATAGGCATCATGGTACTGTTCAAACCCAAAAGTCACAAACCCATAAAGACTATAAGTTGTTCGGGTCAATATGGGACTTAGGAACAGTAACGATGTAGTTCTATGATACAAAGTGAAGACATCAGCAGAAGCAGTCGGACTCTGTGGTGTAGACTAAATGTATGATCTTCTGGAGTCTGTCTGATCTGAGAAATACCTTGCTCATCAGAATCTGATGCAAATAAGAGCATGCTGAGGATGATGCAAAAAAAAAAAAAAACAAACAAACAAAAAAAACTGCATCTTACTTGTATTTAGAAGGCAGAAAGGATTTGAAAAGCATGAATGAGCATGTGACATAAAGTTCAGTTTACCAACAAAAAAAAAACCTCCCATTCCATATTAATGTGTACAAATAATTTGAACATAGTTGCAGAGGTTTTACCATAAACAACCATAATTGCAGCTGAGAAAGATTGTGTTGTGAGGAGCGGTATACCTGTGAGTGTTTTTGGAAAGAGAACTGCAGGACCCCCTGCTGTTGAATGATCCATGCTTTAACATGAACGCCATAAAAAGCAATTAGAGTTGTCAACAGTTGCATTTCTAAAAACAATAACCTGACGGAGGGGTGTGAATATTTGCTAAATATAGTGACAGAGTTATTGAGGTGGCAACGCTGGTTTGAATTTTAAGTATGTTTTATTGTTTAGGTGCGCATGGACTTTTCCGTTGTTATTTAACCTTCCAACTAAATATGACATCAGAACCAAAATGTTTGGATGAATCCATAGAGCAAAAGCATCAGCCTAACATCAGATCTGAGAACAGAATCAGTTAGTACTGGGTCCAATACAGATGTTGGATCTGTTTGGCACCAGTTCCAAAAAGAATGATTGACAAAAAACAAACTGAATGTCGAGTGGTGATGAAATGAGTTGGTTAATTGCTCCTTGTTATGTTTTAACAATTTACTATCTCCCGAAAGGTTGGTTTCAACAAAAAAACATCCAAGGCCTAGCAGAATTTGAAATCATTTTGTATTGTAATAGCTGCATTTGAAACAGTGAAATGATCGAAAAACATATGGTTCCCTTCACTTGCAAAAAAGTTTATGTCTGCATCAGAAGTCGTCAGTTCTCCAAGAGCAGTTCCAGAATGGAAACTAAGACAGATGGATGTGCTGTGTAGGCCCTTAATTAGCACTCTGTTTGAAGGGTACTTCCATTCACTGTCTTTATGTCAGACTATAGAAGTTATGCTTTTTTTTTTTTTAGATCAATCCAACTTCTTAATATAATTGCTTTTATACATCTTTACAACGGTATATTTTATTTAATTTCTGTTCCCATTTTGTGATTTCATACCATCTTGTAATATCAGAAGAGTTGTGCAGCGTGTGCTCATCTGTGTGCACCTGCTTTGAAACGAACATGCATTTCTGAGGAGTTGTGATCTGACCAAGTAATTCAAAAGAAACTTCAGACAGCTTGCATCTGGTCCAAATCCATCCAGTGGCAGTGCTTAAGCTCCTGTCAGCATGAAAAGGTAAGACAGCAGCTTGATCTTTTGACTGAGGATTACAAAATGGATGGAAGAGAAAAATAAAATCCAATAGATCTTGCTTTACTTATTTGGGAATTTTTACAGATGAAAATGAATAAATACAGAGCTATACAACTATGGGGCGGTTGAAATATAGCAAAATTATGTTTTAGGAGAGTTGGAAAAAAATCCTGCCTCATTTTACAGCAATATCTTTTAAGCAAACGCTTTTAAGATAAAATCACACTCTTTGGTGCAATGTAGACTAAACCACCGCTTTTCTTGATGAAAGGGCATTGTTCTACGACATGAGCCTCAGTTGGGTGTGAACTGTATCTAAAATGTAAGATGAAAGTAGAACCTGAAGCTGAGAAGTGAAGCAATACCAAAGTGCCTCAAGGTGAATGCTATGTTTTTTGTGTTCACATCAATGGTTCGGGTCACCTCAGTTCTTTTTATGTTTTAGGATAAAGCTGAGTACTGTAACAGAACCATCTCAACCTAAAACAACCGTTACAAATGTAAGAATTCTCAATAGATAGATAGATAGATAGATAGATAGATAGATAGATAGATAGATAGATAGATAGATAGATAGATAGATAGATAGATAGATAGATAGATAGATAGGTGGTGCAACAAGCGGGAAATATCTAGTTACTCATGATATACTTTATCCAATCCAATGATGTAATACTTAGACAGAGATATTTTTGGTCTGTAAAAGTTGATGAGTCCACCATTTTATGCTGTACTGTGGTAAAAAAAAATAAAATAAAATAAAATAAATAAATAAATAAATGAATGAATCAAGCTTGCACCAGACACCTTATATTGTACTGATGAATACATGTTTCCCAGAATGTGTGAACCTGAGGGGAGAACAAAAGTTGGAATACGAAGGCCCCTATGGTTAAACATCTTTTTGTTTTGTAGAGCTGCTGTTTGAAATGATTCACTGCTGTGGCTCCAGAAGAGCACCCAGAGGAGCAAACGAAGCACACCTGTCCTGAATCACTGAGTGTCACAGCTTGTTTTGGGTTTGTTATTTCAAGCTACAGCAGCATATTAAATAATGCAGGTTTTAGATGTGTTAAAGTCTCCTAGTTATGCATGAGTCACCACAAAACTTGGAGTGCGTGCCCTATTGACTTGGAGCTCCTGCAGTCTTGATGCTCTCTGCTTTTTGTTTGTTTGCTTTTTATCTCAGTGCTGGAAAGAAAGTGAGCTTGTGTTTCATTGTCCTTCCATCTGCCACTGTAAATTATCAAGCCACATACAGAAATAACATTCCCAACCCAAGTTACTTTTATAAAAATATGTTGTTCACATAATGTTAAAACTATCATTATGTTCTCAGATTATAATATAAGAGAGACAATCTGTGAAAAAAATCAAGCTCCTCTATTCCGAATTCATACCCACACATCTTCATTTGGTGTCTTATTTTGCACCTGAGAACAAACAATGTCAAACCCCGCAAAGCAACCACTTTTCTGAACATATTTAACATCTTCTTATACATGTTCTTCCAGCAGTTTAATTTACTGAAGCATAATCAAAATGATACCAGCATAATTAAACAACAATCAAACATCTACAGCTTTGAAAAAGTTTAAAAAGTTGTGTTCTTCTTGTCAATAGCAGGCTAAGGCAGGCAGAACAAAGGAAACCACATGAATTAGTGCAGGTGTGAAATGTAAACTCTGCAATTACTAAAAGTCTATGAAGAGGATAAGAACTGACAGCAAATAGTACTTGGTCAGAAAGGCATAAAAAGATGGAGCAAAATGACCAGCCAATCCAAACTCCTGATCGGACTTTACTTTGCAATCCTCAAAAACGACGCCTTTGTCGTCTTTTTCTACCACACTTTTTTCCTTCCACTCACCTTTCTATTATGTTTGGACATAATAAAACAAAGTTCCTATTTTTTATTGGTCTAGGTATATTCTAACTTTTGGAGAAATTTAATTCTGGTTATCAGCTGCAGGCCATAATTTTTAAAATAAAATAAAATTAAAAAAACATCAGTAAAAGCCAAGAAAATGATCCATATTTTCACTTCTTAAATTGGATAACCAAAATAAATGAATTTTTTCATAATATTCTAATTCATTAAGATGTGCCTGTGTGTTTGCTGTCCAGACACAAATACACCTTAGAGAATCCCTCAAAATTCCAATAGGGAAGCAACCACAAAACTCCCCTCTTCTCCGGAGACTGATGAAGATTCCAATTATGAAGAAATATGTGCAGAAGATAGTGCAACTGTCATGGGTCCCATGGAAATTTCATTTTAATTAATAATCCTGGGCAGAAATTGGCAGCTCTGGCATCCCGGCGTTCATCGCGGCTCCCCCGAAGTAGATCCAATTTTCTGTCTCAATAGGCATTAAATTAGCAGGAACATTTCAACCTTTGTCGGGGCTGCACAGTGGCGCAGTGGGTAGCGCTGTTGCCTTGCAGCAAGAAGGTCCTGGGTTCGATTCCCGGCCCGGGGTCTTTCTGCACAGAGTTTGCATGTTCTCCCTGTGCATGCGTGGGTTCTCTCCGGGTCCTCCATGACTGTCAGGTTAATTGGCCTTCCCAAATTCTCCCTAGGTGTGTGTGCATGGTTGTTTGTCCTGTTTGTCTCTCTGTGTTGCCCTGCGACAGACTGGCGACCTGTCCAGGGTGAACCCCGCCTCTCGCCCGGAACGCAGCTGGAGATAGGCACCAGCAACTCCCGACCCCGTTAGGGAGAAGGGTGACGGAAAATGGATGGATGGATGGATTTCAACCTTTGTCACCCCTGCTTGCATAACAAATGAAATACACTGGGCTATGTGACATAATGGAGTGCTAAAAAATAACTCTCCACCTGAGTCAGGTACAGAGACCGTAGCAGGACACCGAGTGTGAGGAGAGGGAGGAAGCCAGGATGTGAAATTTGCCCGATTGTGGTTTCCTGGAAATTTTTAAGGAGAAGGCAGAGCTTCGGGGTTCAAAGGAGATAATAATAAACTAGCATGACTCATCCCACATTCAGGTTATGTCTCACTCCGGCAAAGCCGTACAGGGTGAGGTTTAATTTTGCTTTGTCTCATTAAAACATCTTGACTCATCGCCATCACCTCTGCGCCTCTGCTCCAAAACTTAACTGGAGCTGCTCTCATAATAACTAGCCCACAACACTGCAGCATCCTCGATGCAGAGGAGCCATGCTTCGTTTTGTCTTTGTAGTTTGGATTGTTATGGGAGTTTTTCCGTCAAACCAGCGAGAGATGCGCTGCAGAACCAGATCAATGGGCGTCTATATTGAGAAGTTGTGCTGAATTAATTTCCTGTAGGGAAAGTTGCACCTACTGATGAGAGGAAGTTTATTCACTGAGCTCAGACTAACATGTTGTCAGTTCACATTGAGCGAGTTTGAAGAAAGTTGGTGTCAGTCATAAAACTTTCAGAACCCCACGTGTGACATGGTACAAAGGGAATGTGACTTTTTTTTTTTTTTTTTTACTGAGATGCACAGACCTCAGACTGTAATGAAAAGAAAGTGACTTAGGAAAGTCATTTTATATTTATTATATTGTTCGCGCATGTCTCATGCTGACAAGCAATATGCCACATCAATGCCTAATTCTCATCTGCCTACAGACAGGGTTGAATCACTCTATGCTCAGAAATGCAACACCTGCCATACATTACAACACAATGCATGTCTCACTTTTACCAAAGTCTGAAGAGCACTTTCAAAAAGCATTTTCCAAACTATGTGCACAAAGTCACTGACATCGATCTCTCCAGAATCCATACCTGGGACTTTTCAGATTCTTGTCCAAACCTAGATTTTCCACATTCTTCCAGTGATTTTTTTTTTTTTGGTAATGGTAATGTAGGGCTTAGCCAGCTGCCTTGGGGAAGCATCAAGGTAAGAGCTACAGCCTTACAGAGGCTCCAACAAAACCATGTTTTAAAAGAAAATGGGACGGTGCAGTCATGGTCTTTACAATTTCTACACAAAAGTGGAGAAAAATGTGTTGCTAAAGAAAGTTTCTTCCCTCCAGGATGTTGCAGAGAAAGAAAATTCTTTAACGCAAAATGTTTTTACGCCAGGCAACATGGCTGCTACATCAATGAGCTGCTCTATGCTGTAGTTGGTGACAATGTTGTTTGCTGCTGACCATAATCTTTTTGTGGCTGAAACAAACATTATTTTTACATCAACTTCTAAGTTAAGTGAAACTTCTGTTAAAATCATTTGAAGGCACAGAATCAGTTCAGTACCAGTCCACATTCTCAGGGGAGAAAGACTCACCTGATATAAATAAAATTTTTAGCTGTTGGAGTAACATTAAGAGAAATTTAGTTACTCAAAGAATGTCATAAGTATGTGTGTACGTATTCCATTTTAAGTTGGGCTGCACCGATTGCAGTTTTCTGGCCGATCCCTGGTTACCGATCTTTAAAAACCCTCATCTGCCCATATTGATTTTAGATCAGCTTCACATTTAAGTATTGACCGATCACAATCCCCCAAAATTAAGGAATCAACTGGCCAATAAATATATCCTATATTATACATGTATACCATGTAAACAGCACTGCCAGAGATGCTTATGATGTTAATAGCAGGTGTGTTAATGATCAGTCTGCTGATTGCAGCCAGTTCACATGTTAGCAGAACTGGAGGGCCCCAAAACCAAATTTCGCATAGGGCGCTACGGAGGCTTGGGCCGTCCCTGAATCCAAGTGAATGGGAGAAAGCCGAGACATACCACTGGAAGGCGGTGGCCAGGCTAGGTTGCTGGTAATGTAATGGTTCTGGGGGTTATTTGCAGTTAATTTATGGTTAACCAAAATCTATGAGGAATGATTCTTTCACTTTGGTTAGTGAAAGAAATGTCCCTATGCAAAGCAATGTCCCTATGATGGACAGACAGCCTGTCCAGTGGGTACTGTATCGCTTTGCTAACCGGTGGAGATCTTTAACCAACCCCTGGGACGCTATATAATCTACTATAGACAATGTGATCCAACATGGTACTAGGAAGGTGGCCAGTGAAGACCTCTATGAAAATCTCAATACCATTTTTTTAAACGTGGCTCATGGTATTTATTTTATTAGACAGTTGAAAAACATTCTTTTTAAAAAGTTGTTTTTCGTCCTAAATGGATGAGCTCTTAGCTTCTGTCCTTGTCATTATCTACTCCTATCTGCTAATTTAATTGGCTGAGGTTTGCTTAGCTCTCCAAATGCAGCTCTTTCCCTGTCACATCCCAGAGCAAAACTACAGTTTTCTTCACTAATTACTACTGCTAACTCCCCTGATCTGTGACACAGCCAGGCCCCGAATGAATTACCCTTACTACTCCTACTTACAGCGCATGTCAATATCCTTCCTCATTTTCATACCTCAGTGAGAAACTTGTGACGTGGCGCAAAGGTTTGACCCCCCCAAAAAAGCTGTGTGTTTTCAAGACGCTTCGGCAAGACTAATGACTGTTAAAAAGCAATCAAGTCGTAACAGCAGTCTGGGCAGTAGATCTCTGTGTTTTATTGCTGGAGGCCCAGTAGCGGCACCTCAGCTGTTTAAATTATTGGTATGTAAATCACCTGAAGTGCTTCGGTGTTGGAGGGGAGGAAGCAGATTTAAGATGCTGGTGCGTGTGCTAAGTAGACAGCATCCCGATATTTGTGTAGGTCTCCATTTGAGAGACTAACTCCTGCCATTTGTCAGCTTGTCAGTCCACCTTGAGCTGGCACCGTATTCTGAAAAGTTCTCTTCTGGAACAAATGAAGTTCAACTTGTGACTCCCATATGAAATACCTCTGCAGGGTGCCGTGGTGTTGAAATGATAATGCGGTTGGTATCTGCACAATAACCTGCTTTGGGGCTTAGCTGGAAAATTTCATATGACACGCATCACTGGTCTGATACGTGTTTGTCAATTTCTTTTACATTCTCTGTCAACCAGCTTATGGATTGGAGATTTTTCCCAAATGTCAATCTTCTTTGACTTTGTGTAAAATAATACTGGTGTGCAGCTGATGGATGTAGTTCACCGCCTGCAAACTGGTAGTGGAAGCATTTTATCAGCAGAACAATTCTCAATTTCTCAATAAAAAAGATTATGCGTCACCAGAGTGAACTTAAAGTTCTGTTTTTTTTTTTTGGGGGGGGGGATTTATTACCTTTTTTGAGGGGTGCAGGGGAGTTAACAGCGATGAGTTATTGGCCTCTTGGAGTTTCAATATCGTGTTGAATGCCTTTAAAACTAAATAAATGTCACAGTATAGACGCCTCAATCTGTCTGAAATGTTCATCATAATTGCAGAAGATAAAAGCCCCACCCAGGACAGCTAACGACTTGGCTCGTCTGGAAATCTTTCAGTGAAACGCGACTGCCCTCTACTGGTTACTGAGTTTATTGCGCCTACAGTGTGCAGATTGCTTTTGGACAAACTTTGATTTGTAGGGATTTTTTTTCTTCTTTCTTTTATGTTGCAGTTCAACAAATCATACCCTGCATTTCAATTCAAAAGTGAAACTTGAATTTGATGCAGACTTATATTATATAGGATTCTGGGTTTTTTGTTGTCTTTCGTTATATAAATATTACTGGGCAAAGTAATATTTATATTTATATTACTCACAAATGCAGAATATTACAGTTGTTATATATATATATATAACATATATATATATATATATATATATATATATATATATATCTATATATCTATATATATATCTATATATATATATATAGATATATCTATATATCTATATATATAGCTGACTGGATAGCTCAATAGATAAGGCATCAGTATATCACCCGAGAGGGCGGGGTTCGAATCCAGTCTGGGTCCTTAGGCAAGACCCTTCAAGCTACTGCCTACCTCATACCATGAGAGATACTAAGTTGCATAACATGCCGGCTCAGACGTCGCCCGGCCAAACAAGGTCTGCGTCAGGTGTTGGGGAAACCAGAGCACCTTGATGACAAATGGGCTACTGGAACAAGACGGAAATGGGCGAGAGATGAAAATGTGGATCTGTTGGAATGCTACTACTCAAGTAACCCTAGTCAGAGAGGTTACATGCAAAGACTGGGGAAGGAATGGTTGCTCGACATCCCCAGTCAACACTAAGTGCTAAACAACTAGTAGCTCAGTGTTCCAACATCCGCAAAGCGGCAACTGCTATCACAACTTGAGATTGACGAGATACAACACAAATGCTACAGCAAAGGGAGGAACCCGGATGTCAGAACTGTGGGGACTTAACTACAAGTCCCCACCCAGTGAGAGGGATACACGGCCCCAGTGAGCGAATCAGAGCTGAGCGAGACAGCTGCTGACCTGAGAGAGAGAATCATGACCCGAATGACAACCCAGGCCTCCCCGGCGCCAATTACAACGGCTGAGTGAAGTACCATCAGAAAGTCTCATTGAGAATGTGAATGCAGCATTGAGAACGATCCCTACCAATACCATAACAGAAACCAATGAGCTGATCTACAACTCAGCATCAGTGATCCTTGAGATGCTTGGCTATAAGAGCAACCATGAGACCCAATACCCACCATGGAAAAAGACGGTTAGAGGCTAAAATCAAGGTAACAAGGAGGGAAGTGAGCCAACTATCAGAGCTCCACAAGGGTACAATGAAAAGACAAGTACCCAGAAAGTACAGGCAGATGCCCATACCTGAAGCACTCGAAACTGCCAAACAGAGGCTCCAAGCCTTGGCCAGCCGCCTAAAGAGATACACAAGGGAGAATGAATCCAGAAGGATTAACCGGCTCTTCTCCACTCAACCAGCTAAGGTGTACTCTCAATGGCAGGGTAATAACAACAGAGCAGACCCACCAAGGCTGGAGACTGAACAATACTGGAAAGGCATATGGGAAAGGGAGGCGTCCCCACAACAGCAATGCACAGTGGTTGATCTCTCTACGAGAGGACCATAGCAACCTCCTGAGCAAGCCCCGGTAACCATCACTGTGACAGATGTCCAAGAAAGAGTCTCAGGTATGAAAAACTGGACAGCACCAGGGCCTGACATGATCCATGCCTACTGGCTAAAGAAACTCACTGCCCTCCATGAGCGACTGGCAGGCCAAATGAACCAGCTGCTACAAAGTGGGACTCACCCTGAATGGTTAACTGAAGGGCGGACAATCCTAATCCAGAAGGATCCATCAAAGGGTCCAGTCCCACCCAACTACCGACCAATAACCTGCCTCTCCACAACCTGGAAGCTCATGTCAGGCATCATAAGCATATAGATAAGCAAACACATGGATAAGCACATGAGCATGGCACAGAAAGGTATCGGTGTAAATAGCAGAGGAGCCAAACACCAACTCCTCGTAGACCGCACAGTTGCCCGAGACTGCAAAACCCGACACACCAACCTGTGCATGGCTTGGATTGATTACAAGAAAGCCTATGACTCAATGCCGCATACTTGGATCATTGAATGCTTAGAGATGTATAACATCAACAGGACTCTGAGAGCCTTCATTGCAAACTCAATGAGGCTGTGGAAAACCACCCTTGAAGCCAACTGCAAACCACTTGCACAAGTGTCCATCAAATGTGGCATATACCAAGGAGATGCTCTGTCCCGCTACTGTTCTGCATAGGCCTGAACCCCCTCAGCCAAATTATCAACAAGACTGGCTACGGATACCGACTCAAAAAATGGGGCCAACATCAGTCACCTTCTCTACATGGATGACATCAAGCTGTACGCCAAGAGTGAGCGAGACATCGACTCACTGATCCACACCACCAGGATCTACAGCACGGACATTGGGATGTCATTCGGACTAGAGAAGTGTGGTCGGCTGATTACACAGCCGACCACACCTTCTGATCCGCACAGAAGGGGTCTCACTCCCAGAAGGAACAATAGCAGACATAGAGGACAGTTACAAGTACCTAGGTATACCACAAGCAAATGGCAACCTCGATGAGGCCACAAGGAAAGTAGCAACAGCTAAATACCTCCAACGAATAAGGCAAGTCCTGAGAAGCCAGCTCAATGGCAAGAACAAAATCCGTGCGATAAACAGCTATGCCCTGCCAGTAATCAGATACCCTGCTGGAATAATTAGCTGGCCAAAGGAGGAGATAAAAGCCACAGATATTAAGACTAGAAAGCTACTAACAATGCATGGAGGGTTCCATCCCAAATCCAGCACCCTGAGACTGTACACGAGCCGCAAAGAAGGAGGCAGAGGACTAGTGAGTGTGAGAACCACTGTTCAGGACGAAACAACTAAGATCCATAAATACATCAGGGACAAAGCCTCAACAGACAATGTGCTCAGTGAATGTCTCAGACAACAGGGAACGGAGGTTGAAGTGCCAGAGATACCATCATGGGAGGACAAGCCCCTACATGGGATGTACCACCAGCAAATAACCGAAGTGGCTGATATCAGTAAATCCTACCAATGGCTGGAAAAAGCTGGGCTCAAGGACAGCACAGAGGCCCTCATCATGGCCGCCCAGGAACAGGCCCTAAACACCAGAGCAATAGAGGCCCAGATCTACCACACCAGACAAGACCCAAGGTGTAGGTTGTGTAAGGAGGCTCCCTGAGACAGTCCAGCACATAACAGCAGGGTGCAAGATACTGGCAGGGAAAGCGTACATGGAACGACGTAACCAAGTGGCAGGCATAGTGTACAGAAACATCTGTGCAGAATATGGACTGGAAACCCGAGATCAAAGTGGGAAACACCCCCCAAAGGTGGTGGAGAATGCCAGAGCTAAGATCCTGTGGGACTTCCAGATCCAGACAGACAGAATGGTAATGGCGAACCAACCAGACATTGTCATAGTGGATAAACAACAGAGGAAAGCCGTTGTGGTAGATGTAGCAATACCAAGCGATTGCAACATCAGGAAAAAGGAGCACGAGAAACTGGAGAAATACCAGGGCCTCAGGGAGGAACTGGAGAGGGCCTGGAAGGTGAAGACCACAGTGGTGCCTGTGGTCATCGGGGGCCCTCGGGGCAGTCACCCCAAACTGGAGCAGTGGCTACAACAGATCCCAGGAACAACATCAGACATCTCAGTCCAGAAATGTGCAGTCCTTGGCACAGCCAAGATACTGCGCAGGACCCTCAAGCTCCCAGGCCTCTGGTAGAGGACCCGAGCTCAGAAGATAAGAACCACCCGCGGTGGGTGAGAAGGGAATTTTTTATATATATATAAAATATATATATAAAACATATTGTTATGTTGTGGCCATTTTGGGTCCTATATGTTCAGGAGAAAGACTGGAGAAATTACAACCCTCAAAATTGCTACTGAAAGTAATGATGAAAGATTATCCAACAATATAAATGGAAAGAATGGTGGAAAGAAAAAATATGATAGAAAAAGATGCCCAAGTCACTCACCTGAATTCCATGCAGAATCAATGGATTGTTGTAAAAAAAATAAGAACTTTGTGAACAGCCATGACCTTTTGTGACTTCCATTGTTATGAAGGATGTCAAACTTTTACCAATAATATAACATTTCTGTATTACAAATTTGTATTTTATTTTTTTTTATTTAGCAGAATTTTTGAGAAACATTAATTTCTTCTAAGCCATCATTTTCAAAATTGGAAATAAATTCTTCAATCACCCTGTGTGTGATAAATCATTAACATAAGATTCACTTTTGACATTAGTAATCAGTGCAGGACGCTGCCTTGTTAACTTGCTTACTTCTGAGTTCCATCTTGAGGATTACTTATTTAATTGCTGAAAAAGTCTTTGTGTTTCCCAGCACATAAGCATTTTCCAATAGAGACGTTGCCTCTCATTATCCTACTTATTAGTATTCCAGGAGCAGATGGTGCTAAGCAAATTTGTCCCTTCTATTCAGAGACAAATTAATTTCTCCTCAGCACAACCACCTTGGTCATAACCACAAATGGAAAGAACATAGGAACAATCACCAATTTGAGTAAGAGATTTGGGTACTCTAATTCTGCAAAAATGTTGTGTTTTGTTTTTCATTACTTCTGGTTTTTAATCTAAGATTGCACTCTGGAAAAATATAGAATTGCATTGATCATGGCCCACAGGGTTCTTGTCTGGTTACAGCTGTTGGTATAAACAATGAATATCTTTCATGCAGTTTAAAGGATAAAATATGTAGTCCCGGGAGCAAGCTTGCATGAACAGAGATAAGAGCCCTCCACATTCTCAGACGCACTCCTTCACCCTCTGCCTCTGGTCACGAGGTTTATTCAGTCTCTGCCACAGCGGAGGCTTCTGTTTGCTCCCTGCTCTCTTCAGTAGTGAACTGCATATCCAGTCCAAAACCTTTTCACAATTAGTTCTCATTCACTAATGAAGCATGATTACCTTTAGATGATTTGGAAAAAGGTATTTTAATATGATGCCAATGTTTGTTAACTATTAATATTCCTCTGCACTTTAAGTTAAGTAAGAAAGTAATTTTCTTAATATATTGAATGAATGATTACTTTCTTTCAATATGGTTTTCAATATGGTTTATTTAAATGAAACTAGCTGGTCTTATTTTCACTTGTGTGATTCAAACTGTCTTGCATTCATCAATTTTGTCATTTTACAAACACAAACAATTATTAGGATTTTGTGTAATAGACCAAAAAAAAAAAATAAACTAGCAGGTGATTTTTTTTTTTATTTAAAGGAAAAAGATAGCTTTTTTTATATTTTTTTTATTACTGTAATTTTTATTGATCAAATTCCTAAACATGTGTTGTTTCGCATACAGTCTTTCCAACACTCTGTATGCTAATACCCATCCATCCATCCATCCATCCATTTTCCGTCACCCTTCTCCCTAACGGGGTCGGGAGTTGCTGGTGCCTATCTCCAGCTGCGTTCCGGGCGAGAGGCGGGGTTCACCCTGGACAGGTCGCCAGTCTGTCGCATGTATGCTAATACCTTTTGGTAAAATCCAGTCCACCCAAATGCCTTAAGCGATCCCCCCAACTGATATATCAGAGTGCATTTATATGTGTATCATTCTCAATATAAATCCAGGTGTGAGATCAAATGCCCAGGTACTCTGAAATCTGACTAAGCCTTTCTGTGCAAACCCCCCCCCCAAAAAAACCCGAAAACCTGGTGGAGACATACCCCAAAGACTTGCAGATGCAAATACTAAACAGTGGGTCTAAAAAGTACCACAACTAAAAGAGCACTACAACTAACATTTTCAAATAATTGAGAACCCCAAATATACCTAAATATGCAGAGTGAAAACCTTGTGACTCCAGCATAAAATGTCTAGTCCTCCTTATTTCTGCTTTTGGGAGTGACTGTATATGACAGGACAAATTACTTCTTTAATTGTAAATGCAGAAAATGGGCGTTGTAAGTAGCCTGTAAATAGCAGAATAGTACACTACACATAGTGGAATATACCATAGAAGATGTGAGAGAAAGGCATATTAGTAATAAAGAAAAACTGGCAGTAGCAACATGAGCAGCTAGTTCTAACTAACACACAAGTGTCACAGTGTGTCTCATTGAATTACATTAATTTGCGTATTGAACAAATCTTGCAGAGGTTACTGCCATAATTTTCAGGTTCCCTTATACTCCAGAAGAGAAGAAATCTAGGAATAGAGGCTGCTATAAAACAAGCGTCCTGAAGAAGCCTTTCATAAGTAAGTGAATGACAACCTCGTCGTACAGGGAGGGAAGAAGCAAGGTGGTCATATGAACAGCTCATACATAGCTGCCTGCTAATGCTTCCCACTGTGCCGTTTTTACTAAAGGCAAGGATTACCATTAAGCCCGAGTCACATCTTCTCACATGATCCCGTTCACTGCCCAAGGTTTGAGCTGTGAGTGCACACAGACTGGTTAGCTGGGAGAGAGAATAGGGATGAAACAGGCAGTCGGCATGGTTGTCCCATGACTGCACCTCAGATAAACTTAAACGTATAACAGAATCAATGCACCCTCTTTCTAAACCCTGCAGGTTCAAGAAAGGTTGAATTAAAAAAAAAACAAACAAACAGTGGAAGTCAAAGATTTTTATTCATTCAATGTAGTTCGTTTTGAAGATTCAAAACTAATATATTGCATACAGGAAACTGAAGAGAGAAACGGGTGTGTGAAAATGCATACATAGTAAATCAAAAGAGAATCAGCAGCCAGTTTGCCCTTCCAGTCCTGACATGCGACCTTAAAGCAGCAGTCTCTTTCAATTTATTAAAACGTTGACCTATCGAGTGCACGGATGTTTCTTATTAAGCATAATCCTCAACAATCTATTTAAGCCTCAACTCAAAGATCAAAATAATTTATAAATATGCTCTCACGGTGCCCCTCCTGATGTTTAAACATGCGGTAGATGAAGACGTGAGAATATAACGTTGAAATGCTCCTGACAGCCATGCCCAGAAGGCCTCCTACCATTTTTCAAATGCAACACAGCTCATGCATAAGGAATGTGGTGGCATTTTTCTAATACATGAGAATGAGCTTAGCTGCCAGCTTTGTGTAATCCCGCCCGTCACGCCCCGATTATAAAACGACGCTACCCAACTGTAGTTTTGGTCGGCAACGTGAAGCACATGTGACCGGATTAACGAACCATTTAACGCTGGAGAAATCTTCCCCCTTCTTTTAGAAAGATGCTCCATTGTTTCAGGAGCCTCCGGATAACATTTAAATGATTTACTGCTTTGTGTGTGTGTGTCTGGGTGTTTTCTCCAACAAAATAAAAGGCTGAGACAACTTTGTCCCGCAGAACCGAACAACTAACTTTTAAAACAAGCCTGTAAATATCAGATTATGAAGCAAATTCCTCCATACAAAGGTGACATTCTTGTATTTTTGTGAAAACAATGTGTAGTATCAATAAAAAATATTCCTGCCACATATGTGCTTTATTTGACTTTTAATTGCAGGATATTTTCATCAGCGATGATAAGAATAGGCTTTAACTGTGAACAGCTAACAACAGCGGTGAATTGCTACTACAATTTCATTATACTAAAGAAACAGAAATCACAAGCATAGCCTGGCACACTAATCTGAATCATAACAGGCAGCTCTGGGTGGATTTTCTGAGAAATGAATTAAATCTGTTAAAATAGTGCTAATGGGAGCTGGATGTCATGAGCCAGCATCACAACAAAAGTCATCATCATCTTGGACTAGAAAATACTCAGTCTCTAAAGCTGTGCTCTCTTCACTGTCTTTCCTCTTCAGCCAGTGAGGTTGAAGGTATTTTCTGAATCACTTTTCATATGCTTTAATACCAAATGCATTTAACCACGCAGATGTTTTAATTATTCACCATGTGCCACTAGAACAGCTTCCCAGCATGCCCTCTTTCGCTAAGAAGCCCATCGCTGTAGAGTTGTGCATACTCCAGTCATCAATCGTTTCCAGAGTCAGTTCATTGTGGATTCAACTCAACTCTTGCATGCAAAATGGGTAAAAGTCACAGGATGTTACTGTGCAAAAGTACTGTTTATTTTGACATTAAAACACTTTAATTGGCAGAGAGGGGGACGAGGGAGCTTTCTCTATTTTTATCACTGCTTCAAAAATGTGCATGCAAACTATTGTGGGAAAGATATTTGACTAGATTTTGTTTTGGTCGTTCGTTTGCAATAACAATGAAAGAGCACGCTTCAACCCAGCGTAAAGGATAGTGTAGACGTTTCCATTGCACTGGGCACAGATATAATGGCATATTTTAAAACCAAATCACTTTTTTTTCTCCACAACATAACAGGGTTATTTTTAACTGAACCTAAAAAAAAAAAAACATATTAATCTTTACTAATTTTATTTTTTAAAATACATGGCACACTTCTCAAACCCATGCCTCATTTTCTCCACCTTCATTACTGAACTGTGTTTCGTTTTGGTCTACCCACACAGAAACACACAAACACCAGTTTGGGTCTGAAGTTATAAGCACTTAAAGAATAAAAAGAGTTTTGTATTAGGAGATTTTTTTTTTCTTTGTGAATGCCATTTGCGTGTTAATGTCTCACATGCTCTAATGGGGAGGGGCAACAAAAAGAGGAGCTTTGGTGAGAGGTCAAGTGATCTCAAATATGACTTCTAATTCTGTAAACACGAAGTTTTAAGATATTTTACAGTTGCATTCTTGCATTTCTCATTAAATCAATGCATTTACAGTCGCATAAGTCCATTTTCATTTTACTTTGTAAATATTTTTCATCCATGGCAGAGTTATAGCAGGTCAGGTGCAGAAAGTAAAAGCCTTTTCTCATTCACGCTGGCATTTCTTTTTGTTTCTTTCCAGAAGCTGCTTCCACCCAATGACTTTTAGAAGAACAATACTCTGCATGACCGGATCACACTACCTTCCCTCTCCTCCCGTAGGAAATATGATGTTATGAGAGGGAATCACGCGGGAGTCAGAAAATCCTGGTAGTCATGCGCTAATCCGGTATTTAAGGTCAAAGCTCCAGTGTTTTGGGGGGAAAGACAAGGAAGAGGCCTGCATGGGCGAGCGAAGAGGGGGAGTTTTTTTTTTTTTTACACTCACTCATATTGGCTGAAGCTCAGGTGTGCTGAAGTAATGAACTTTTTTTCTTTGAGTAAAAAGTAAGGATTGTAATTTTCAGGTATAAAAGGGGTCACAAACTAAATTAAATCCAGAAGCACCCGTGCGTAAAAAATCTGGTGACATCATGTTTTGGAGAATGTGGCCGTACTGCGTTTCTATGCTGTTGTGCGCTGTGGTGGTGAGCGCCCAGTTCCCCAGAGAGTGCACAACACCGGAGGGGCTCCGGAGCGGACAGTGTTGCCCGGCGCCCCCCGGCTTCCCCGGGGACCCCTGCGGTTCTAGCGCCGGACGCGGGCAGTGCGTGTCCATCTCGACCGACTCGCGCCCGCACGGGCCGCAGTATCCCCACGACGGTCGGGACGACCGGGAACGGTGGCCGGTCCGATTTTTCAACCGCACCTGTCAATGCACCGGGAACTTCAGCGGGTACAACTGCGGTCGCTGCAGGCACGGATGGACCGGAGCCAACTGTGATCAAAGGGTTTCTGTCGGTGAGTTTCAATTAAAACAATATAATTTCTCTCTATGTAAAATTGATTAGACTTATTTAATCATTTTAAATCAAATCAAACAACAAGAAAGGATTCGAGGGCCAAAAGTGCTACAGTTGAACACCATAAATACAGCACTACTATTAGACTCATAAAAGTGATATTTTCAAGGAAATGTATAAAATAAACAAGTTACCATGAATTGTCTAAATGTTTCAGTGATTTATAAAAACATTTGCACATGTTAATCACACATTAAATGCAGTTCTTGCATGAATTTTATCCAGGTTGAGCCCTGTCCATCCATGCCGCTGCAGCCATACACAAACCCAGGCACCTCTAGTGTGAAGACAGTTGATGTTTTTATGCCCAAAACATCAAGAAAAAGTGACTTTTTTTGTTTTACCACATCCATTTAAAACAAAAACAATTATTTTTACTGATGTTGGCTTCTGCATCAACTTCAGCACTCTGGCTACACAGTTAACCCAGGGGAGTCTGCTATCCATTGACTACACATGCAACTAAGGAATGTTAAACATGTTTGGGGTGCAAACAAACAGTTCTGCCATGGGCACCAAAAACCACCACTCCATGCAGTTATATTAGTATTGATTTGAATATTTCATAGACATGTTGCACATTTATGTGTCTTACTTCCCTTCAAAGTGTGTCAGCAGCTGATGTGACTGGTCTGCTGTTAAATTGTGGACATTCTGTGCTGAAGCTGACAAGTACTTTCAACAGCAACTTATCACATGTACTGTTGCCTGTTTTCATAAATATTGTGTGGTCAGCTGTCAATTGCTCCACAATAATGAGAATGAGCATGCAGACTGGAACCAGTTTGAAAGACAGTTTAGACCACCTTTATTTGACTCTAAAATGTCTATAAAAGAATATCGACTAAAATTAGTTAAATAAAAGAGAGATTCCTGCTTTACAAAATGGATGCATTGTGTTTGAGCAGACAATACAATAGTTTCTAAACTGACTTATTGACATGATGGAGTCTCTTTACAAAATGGCATCGACTTGCAACTGAAAGCAATCTTTTTATTTCCCTCCAGTGAGGAGAAACGTGATGCAGCTCAGCTCTGAAGAGAAGCGCGCCTTTGTGAACGCACTGAACCAGGCCAAGCGCACAGTGCACCCTGACCTGGTGATCGCAACGCGCCACTACTCGGACATCTTCGGCCCTGACGGGAACACCACGCAGTTTGAAAACGTCACAGTCTACAACTACTTCGTCTGGTCTCATTACTACTCTGTCAGCAAGACGTTCCTGGGCGCTGGGCAGGCCAGCTTTGGCGGGGTGGACTTCTCCCACGAAGGCCCCGGGTTCCTCACCTGGCACAGGTTCCATCTGCTGCAGCTGGAGCGAGACATGCAGGTGAGGAGGTGAAATCAATTAAACATATTAAAGGTTTATGGTCATACACTACTTTGCGTTTTTCCTCTGCTTGTTTATTTTTACTGAATGTATCTCCAGTCCTCTGTATTTACCAGAAAATCCAAATTGACTTTCCAATGTTACGCTCTAATAAACAAGCAGCGCACAAAATGCCACTATAAACAATCCATGGGCTTTGATTCCACTGAATTTACACGCTATCTTTCTGCCTGAAACGATAAAATCTTGAGTGAGGAGGGTTTTCTTTTTTGAAAATACAGTACCAAACATTTTTAATAATCCCTTTCACAAGCGGGTTACAGCTGAGAGTGGAAAATGGGGTTGGCTTGTGGAACTCAAACCTTGGCAGCGTACTGGACTCCTACAGAGAAACTCCATCCTTATATCCTGTGCAGGTTTGCTGCTTGAGCTCCTTAATTAGGGGCTTTTGTTCAAACCTGGCAAAACAGAGTTAGAGAAAAATCTAATTTGGGAAACACTGAAGCTTTCTATCCTACAAAAGCACGAGAAATACAAAATCTATATTTGAACCATGAGATGATTCTTATCTGTTTTAAGGAAAAATATGCCCTCTTTGATGTGCTTCAAGGTGGTTGTGTGCGTATAAAAGATTAAATCAGGTCTACTTCAAGTATTATTTTGCTTTTGAATCAAGAGACAGGGTAGAGGACCTTAAAATCAGAATGTTGATGGCCTATTTCTAGTTTAATTAAAGTTGCAGTTGGTAACTTTAATAAAAATATGTTTTTTTTTTACATATTTGTTGAAACTATCTTAACAGTAGAATGAGGCAGATAATCAATAAAAAAATAGCTCCTCTGCCTCCTCTCAGTGGTCCTACAGATATCTACAGAACTGTACCTCTTCTAGTCAGACACAACAAATTAGAACCACCAGAGTCTTATCACTGTCAATCATGCTTGTGTAGGCTCCCTGCTGCTCTATCGGTCCTCTGCCACAGCAGAGCCTCTGGTGAATGCATAGGCTAGTAAGCAAGACCACCAATCAGTCATTTCTGACTAACAAGTCTCTGTTTTTTAAGGCATCTCAATCTAAAAAACACTTTTCTAAATTGCAAATTTAGAATGTAGTAATCATCACCTTCATATGAAGCTAGTGCCAGGTAAATGCTTTTTGTTTTTTCTCCTAATCTGCCGTTTGGAGCGAAACCTATTGCAACTTTGGACTCTGTTTCTGTTTTGCAGGACATGCTGCAGGATCCCTCCTTCGCCCTCCCCTACTGGAACTTTGCCATCGGTGGGAACACATGTGACATCTGCACAGACGACCTGATGGGAGCCAGGAGCAGCTTTGACATAAATTCCCTAAGCCCCAACTCTATCTTCTCGGAGTGGAGGGTCGTTTGCGAGAGTGTTGAGGACTATGACACGCTGGGAACCATCTGTAACAGTAAGACAAGTGTTCATGAAAACGCTAAATTCCCTTTCTTCTTTCAGAAGAGAACAAAAAGTGTGCGAGTGACGACAGTGGTTTTTCTGTCCTGTCAGGCACAGAGACCTCTCCCATCAGGAGAAACCCAGCAGGAAACGTCAACAGGCCCATGGTCCAACGTCTCCCAGAGCCCCAGGACGTGGCCGACTGCCTACAAGTTAGCACCTTCGACACGCCACCTTTCTACTCCACCTCCTCTGAGAGCTTCAGGAACACAGTCGAAGGTGAATTAGAGCTCAGTGATCTTAGTCTTTACTACATGAACATAATGTCACTAGAAGGCCTCCCATGTTGTTTTGTTAGGCTACAGCGCCCCCAAGGGGAACTACGACCCCATAGTGAGGAGCCTCCACAACCTGGCTCACTTGTTCCTGAATGGAACAGGAGGACAGACGCACCTGTCACCCAATGACCCCATCTTCGTCTTGCTACACACCTTTACAGACGCTATATTCGACGAATGGCTCAGGAGACACGGTCCAGGTGCCATAGCAACTAATTCTGATATGCAGTCTGTGCATGTTTAGTATTTCTTTCTCTAACTTGAATAATTTCCCAACAGATTTAGCTGTGTATCCTGAAGAAAACGCCCCTATTGGTCATAACAGGGGTTACAACATGGTACCCTTCTGGCCTCCTGTGACAAACGCAGAGATGTTTTTGACTGCCCCCGAAAATCTGGGTTACTCTTATGAAGCTGAATGGCCAGGTATGCCAAATTCTTTTTAATTAGCCAGATGGTATTTTGGTACACAAGAAACACTGTCTAATGCAGAAAACAAAGGTTATCACCCTGAATCAAAATGAAACAGCAGTGGCAGCTTTATGCTGTAGGTGGGTTTTTGTTTATCAGGGATGTAAAGATTGATGGAATTAAATAACTCTGGAAGGAAACCTGTAAAAGCCTGCCAAGCAAGGCCTTCCAACAAGACTGTAACCCCCAGTCATATGGGATTGTTCAGATCAAAGCATCTGGTAGATTGAGCTGGGACATAAATCCAATTCAGAATCAGTAGCAAGACTTAAAAAAGCATTTCTACAGATGCTCTCCATCTAATTTTATTTAATTGAAGCTACTCCACAAAAGCGAATGACCAAAAATGTTAGCCTCAAGATGTGGAAAGTTGGTGGGGACATTAGAATCAACTGGCAAGTGGGAGTACCTGATTATATTAAATAGTATTAGAGTAAAGGGGGTTTAATACAAATGCAGATTTTTATTTGCAAAGAAAAAAAATCCCAAAACATAGGTTTATGTGTTCTTCTCTTTGCCTTCTGTTTCATAATATCAAAATGAAATACATTGAAGTTTGTGGTTAAAATATAAAGAATTTGGCTATATTAGGCAAATTGAAAGTAATAATTATCTGTTTTTGTTTCTCTAGGCACACCTTTCTCTCTGACTGAAATAATAACCATAGCCATAGTCGCCGCCCTTGTGTTGGTGGCACTCATCTTCGCAGCAACCACGTGTGCTGTGCGTGCCCGATCTCACAAGATGGAGGGGCACCAGCCTCTGCTCGGGGATCAGTACCAGCGCTATGACGACGACAAAGGCCAATCTGTAGTCTGAGATCACAACCCCGACACGTGTCTTTTCTCCTGTTTTTTCCAACAACAAAGCAATGTTGTTCCGTTCTCCATAAAAGAAGAAAACCTTCTTATGTATGCCCAATCCCCTAAAAAGTTAAGATTCTTAACTCTTTGTACTCATGTTGCTTTGCAGTGTGAAATCACAGCAATTTTTACTATGCATTGAAAAAGCTGTTTTTGTTTTTTTAGTTTTTTTTTTAATGAAAAACCAGTAAAATTCATACAAGATGATGCCCTGTAAAATAATGAGGTAAAGAATATCAAAGTAATTTACTTTCCAACCTATTACATGGTGTACAATGTAACTGTAATATACACCCAAAGGTTTGTCATAAACACAGCTTTTAACAATCTCTGCCAGTGAGAAACCAGCATGTCCAAGTTAAGGGAGCAGTAACGACCACAAGGGGGTGCTGTTGTTCAATTTCTAAGAATCTTGCTTGTGCAGAATTTACAGTTGCACGTTGTTTTTTTTACACCTTATTTAGCCAACTAATGTATTAAAGTTGCTAATAAAAAAAAAAAAAACATGAGACAATTAAAAGGAAATTAAGTCAAAAGTTTAATGTCTGTTTCTGTTTTTTTTACTAAAGAATGTTTTGACGATTCTGCTTGTGACTCTCACAAGCAGATTCAAAATGAGTTGTTTTTACAAATCTGCTGAACGAGCCTTTCCACTTTTGATAAATCTATGCTTAGTGGTTTTCTAACGTGCTTCTTGTCTAATGTGGTCTAAATACAGAATGAAAAGGAAAGCAGAAATTATATTTTCATAAAGATAGATCCATTAATGTATGGAAATAGGCCTTTATTTAATGTCACAAGGAGGCCATGCACTATTTGCATATTTTCTTTGTTTCTTTCTTTCTTTATTTATTTATTCTGTTTCAAGGTAGAGAGAGATGTACAAATTCACACTGTTCATAAAGCGTGTTCTCTCCACCCAGGGGAGAGAGGTGTAAGCCGCAGCACTTACCTGGCGGGTGTCTGGTTTCAGAGACAGCCCTTCTTGTAATGGGAGTGTCCTCAGAGAGCATGCTGGTGTTAAACTGTCCTCCTACTGGTTACAGGCTTCAACAGGAGGCTGCTGGTGCGGCTCCAGATCACAGACGAGTTGTGTTTGACTTCCCTTAACAGCCACAGCGCCTCAGTTTAGCTCGTCCCTAAAGCCGCGCGGTGAGCGCCCTCACTGCGGGTTGTCCGTGAGAGTGACGATGGACGAGGAGCGCAGCGGCTCTCCGGACCTGACGGACATCGAGACCAAGTTGGGACGAAAAGTCCCGGACGGTCTCGTTCGGTCTCTCGCGGGAGGGAGACGCGGCGACAGGCACGAGCGCGACAAGTCAGCTGCGCCTCACTTGGCCAACTGCAAATTCTGCGCGAGTTCGACGGACCTGAAGCGACTGCAGGGTAAAATGTTGTTCTTGAGGCAGGAGATGGTGAGCATAGAACTTTTGTCTCTTAATGTTTTTTTTGTTTGTTTTTTTTTAAATCAAACTTCCTTTTTGTTTGACTCACCTAAGGTAACTTTTTTGTTTGAGAACAAAACAGTTTTGCTTATGGACTCTTCAAAAAGTTTAATAATTGAAAAGTAGCAACAAAAAAAAGCTTAAATGTTTGTACCATTTGTTGCTAAATTTTGCTAAGAGGAATGAATATAAATGAATCACGTGTATGTTTACCTCATTTTGGCAACACTTAAGATACTAAAGGTAATACAAATCTAGGTAACTATTCCTGGGATTTATAAACAGCTATATTTCTAAATAAATACCTGGGCTTTCTTTCAGCCAGCTGATGGGAGTGCATAGCAACAGGTGGAGGAAGGGCTGCGCTGTGCTCCAATCAGCAAGACAGGATAGTCTGCGCTAAAACAAAAGCAGCATTCACCCTTTAAATGACACATGGTAAACTTCTGTGGGCTGATTAAATTTGTGGCATCCCAATGACAAATTAAAACAGCTGTTTTTGAGGAGGTAACTCAGCTTGTAGTGTAATCACAAATGAAGTTATTGGGACACAAACAGCAGTGGCAGACCTGCTGATAGAAAAGATGCAATTACTGTATTATTCCAATCTTATTGTTCATAGAATTTGTTGAACCTTTCGCGGCAATGTCTAAGATTTTGTTGTTATTAATCAGTTTTTAAAATTTATTTTAATAACTTCATTTTTAACGCATGATCAACGGTTTAATCTCAGCTAAAATAATTATGTTTTGAGCAACAACTTTTTTTAATATGTGTTACACACATGGTGTTTTGTTTTAGCAGGTCTTTAGTCTGTGTTGTGGTTAGATCTTTGTATTAAAATGAAAATATCAATAAAAATATCACAGGAAACTTAATTATAACTGTCATCTTGGCCACTATACGAATACTCTCTGCCTTTTTTCATTTTTAATAAAGGTAGTTAATGATGTGATGCATTTCTTGTCTCTTATTTTTTGTTTTAAGTACACATAAAGGTACTTATTCCCACATATTCTACACTGGAGCTTTCCCAGACAGCTGACTACTGTTTAGACTGACTAAGGTCACAAAAGTATTAGGGTTCCTGAGCAGATGGTCTGGTTGACCGGGTTTTAACTCTGTGAAGCAGCCCTGTGAGGTGTCCAGTGGACTGTTCTGGCACTGCAGATTCTGTGTTAGGATTTGATTTATTGTGATGCGAGGGATAATATTACACTTGCAATTATCTCAGTCGGCCTTCTCCACGGATCAAACCCTCAAAAATCCCAAGTAGTCATTGCCATATAAGTAAACAAACCAATTAGTTTAGGATGCTACGGCCTGAAACAGATATTGACGGAAAATTTTCCACCGGTTTCGCAGGAACAGAGAAGGGCTGTCGTGTCCCGGTGGCAGGATGTAACAGCCGCCCATTTGTTGTTTTTTATTCACGCTGATTGTGACCCACAGACGGGGGAATCCCTGTGATACACTGCAAAAATGTGGTCCACTTCCACCCCCCTCCCCACGCACACACACACCCATTAGCATGGTTCGTCATGCCAGAGAGTTCAATCAATGGTCCCTCTGTGTATGGCATATATCATTATCGTGGAAGGAAACTGCTAGTGGTCTGTGCCACGTAGTAAAGGCTGATAGTCTAAACAAAACAGCACTGACTGTTCCAACCATGAGAACACTAACAGTTAAGAGCAAACAAAAAAACAAAACAAAAAATCAGCCACCAACTACTCATTATAAGGTCTAAGCTGAGCTTTGCAACTTGATCCGGTGTTTGGTTAGTAATAGTCGTGGTGATGGTTTTGTTCGTCCTGCTTTTTTTTCCCCCTTCTAAATATAAGAAACCAATATAGTGGAGGTGGGGGTCAGGGGAGTTAAGTCAATTTAACTAGAGTGGATTTGAAAGCCAAAATTCTGCACTGATTAGTATTTTTTTTTTTTTTTCGGTTTTTGCCAATACGTGTTATTCAAGTTGACATTTTTATTATTGTTACATCTATCTCATAAGTGAGGCTCAAGGTCAGTCCACCGGTTTGCCAACAGGCATCCATATTTATTACATACTCGTTGTCCTTCTGTCCTTTCTTCTTTTCATTTCATATTCCCAACTATATATTATACTCATCCACTCAAATCATTACATATGAGATTCTGTTTATTTTATAGTTAAGCATATAACATAGTACCACTCATTATCATTGAACAGTTTTTATTCGATTGTTTTCTGAAAATCCTTTTACTGCCCCCAGTTGACATTTATTTTTCTGTTCTGGTCCCTGTTCTGGTCACTCTTATGATTATTAAATAATCGTACTGACAGTGAGTGTAAGATAGATAATGACTTTAACTTCAGACTTGCTGATTTAGATGATGACCAATGCCATTTTTTCCCCTCGTAACACATTAAACATTGAGGTGTAACTCGGTATTTACGCCGCGTTAAATTACAATGTTCTATTTCCACCGTGCAGGCAAACCTGCGAGCCATCGACGTGAAGCTCATGCAGCAGCTCATGTCGATCAACGACGGCATCGAGTCCATCCGCTGGATGATGGAGGACAAGGTGGACGCAACCAGCCAGGACGGCAGCCTGACAGGGAGCTTGTACAGCCTATCGGACAGCCAGGACGGTTCCTCCCTGCGGGGCAGCTTCAACAGCCTGAACGACGGAAACGGCGACGGCCTGGACGGCCTGTCCGTCGGCAGCTACCTGGACACTCTGGCGGAGGACCTACCTGGAGACTCGTCCTCGCCCACGGACCTCGACCGTTTAATGGATAAGGCTGTAATCTCTGGCGAATCCTTCACCAAATCGCCACTGAAACTCAGGGTGGAAACAGACGAATACTACTGCTTTAGATAGTGGTGATGAGATAGACAAAGACTGCTGAGATACACGGAAAAGAAAACAAACTCCTTTGTCCTTTTTGTATTTTTATTCTCCCTGGTTTTTGAAGACGTGGGCACGTTTGGGAATGTTACATTTTCCCTTGACACCATTTTCCTGAAGTGGATTAGCAAAACCTCAAACATTTTATCTTTTGTTTTTACCAAATGTCACAAGATGCAAGAGAAATCCTCTCTGTAGCAATGACTGCTTAATATTTTTATTACTTTTTAAAAAAAAAGATAACTCAGAAGGTGCAGAGTAACGATTTATGATTATATTTATTGTCAAATTACCCTGTATGTCAGTGGTTTCCATCTAAAAACAGGTTGAACAAAAGTTGCACATGAGCTGAGCATCAGATTTTCCTCTCCTTCTAAGGAAAACGGCTCTCTCGGAGAAAAACCAGCGGGTTAGGACTTTGCAGCCGATTGGAAAATTGGACATTTCATGCTGAACGATTCGAGTAGTTTAACTCTTTCAGGTGGCAAAGCTATTAGTTTTGAACTTCAAAGCAAGTGCAATTTTCCTCCATGCCAAATGCTGAGCGCCACCTACAGCACATGATTTCCAGTTTTATTACTTTAACTGACTGGACTTAATAAAGGTTTTGGCCTCCAGTGGGCCTGAGTGGGAGCTTCAGCATGTAGTCTTAATTCAAAGCTTGACTGAAAACCAAAGAAATTTCTCTCAGAGGTCATTTACACCTGAGGCTAAACTGCATTGTAGCACCAGATGAGAGATTTGTTATCTGTAGGCGTGTGTAAAACGCATGCTCGCTTTGAGGGCACTTTTTTTGGTGTCCCGGCTTCTGATGAGGTTCTTTGTTTGTAAAATTGCTTTTGTGCTTGATGACGTCTGCTTCTGAAGCCGGCAAAAACAAACATTTTATTCAACGTTGCTATCTTTGTTGAGAAAATAAAATAATATATTGTGTTTTTGTTGTTTTGCCCCTATATTTATTCCAAAAAAAAAAAAAAAAACTGATACTGTGACAAAGTATGTGCCTTCTTCCAGCTTTCTTTGGTTTATTTTGTGTATTGTTTTTACATTAAAAATTTTCATATCGCAATTACGAATCTTAATATCAGCGATTAATAAACCCTGCCTCTCCACGGTTCAGGATTCATGGATTCACCTGCTGGCTGTTTGTCTTTTCTGTGGAACGTGACTTAAATTATTTTTGGGAAATTTGTGTATGTTTTTTTTTTTTCCTACTGCATATTTACAACATTGAGATGAAAATGCAGCACGAGAAGCTGAAATACCCAGACACAGTACTATCTGAGAAATAGGGAGTCCTACATTTTTTTGGAGTAGGTTTCAAGTATTTTCAGACGTCACCTGGCTGGTGGTTCCTAATTTCTACAAACACTGTGTTGACGGTAAACGAGCTTAGTTTGGAAGTGATCACGTCAAATAGAATCTGTTTCACATCCTGCCCTGATCTAAAGAAGTACAAGAGCAGATCAAAAAGCATCATTCCCAAGGTCAGAAATACTGGTGGCAATGTGTTTGTGAAGGATCTAGAATACTTCATTTAACTGATGTAACCATCACCACCAAATCCACATCTACATAAGGAAAAAATAAATAAATGAATAAAATGAAGGCCTTAAAGTGAACTGGTGAAAGTCCAGAGTTGTGAATTGACCTTATACCTTCCATTTATGCTGAAAATAATCTTGTTCTTCGTCTTACTATTCACTCTTTAATGCTTATGGCGAAAGCCTCATCGTGTTATACTAAGCATGCACGCTTGAAGTAAGATAAAAAAAATAAATAAACATCTGAAAATGTGAGTGTGGAAAATGTCAAAATGGAAACATTAGATTCCCTGAGATGAGTTGGAAATTTCATAGCGTTCTTACTGCTTAAAATCTTTACAGTTCAGGCTCTCTTGAATTTTCCAGCCTGTGCTGTGCCTCATTGCTGCATCTCATTTGTGATTTGAAATAAGAAATGAGGTGAAATTGGGCTTGAAATGCCAACCATGCAGAGCATTTTTTTTTTCATCTCTGAAGGTTATTCTCATCTCAAACTCTATCATTTTCTCCTTATCTTTTTTGTGATAATTTCAGTTCCCGATGCAGAACATAGGACAAGTCATTATATGAAATATGAGAACCTGGCCAGTGAATGTTGGGTTAGCTCTCAGACGGGGATCTGGCCTCTCTGTTTATGACGAAGCAAGAGTTTCTTCCGCCCTTGCTTCATCATAAAGAACTCTTCCAATTTGGAACAATGTATTTGCGACATATCACTAGTTTTTATGAGCTTCAGTCTTCTTGTGTTAAATAGAGTGTTCACAAAAACCAAACTGCACATAAACACTCGGAGTGTTGCATTTGGTCCAGACGGGTATAATCACTTTATTCTGGAACACTAAGCATACTTGTAACTTTGTCTTCGTCCATGAGCAAAGCCGCTTTATTTGGTTTTCCTTCCCTTATCTCTGCCTCCCAGGGGCTTTGACAAGCTTAAGCTCTCAGTCAGGCTGACCCGGGCCAATAAACCAAAAAGAGCTCCGTGAACGCCGTGCGTGACCTCCTTGTCAGCACTTCAATTAAAAAAGCTGCTCCGAACTTGCCTGAATGTCATGTCCAAACAAATGCAGCTATGCACTGGCTGACTAATATTCCTTTAATAGACAAGAAACATAAAGCCGAGAATACATGCAGCCAGTGGCCGTGAAATAATCGAGACAGTCAGAACAGGTTCTGTCAGTCAAAGCTGCGATCGGTCTAAAGCAGAATTCCAGTCTTACACGGTACAATAAACACGAACAGAGTGACATTTTGGGCGTTTTACCGGCGCTTTCGGTGTACATTTGCTGCAGCAACGACTAAAACAACATGTTTTTGTTGTGGCATTAAGTGTCTCCTGAAGCGCCCAGACAGTCGTGAGAAATAGACAATGCTGTGCTAAAATGTAGATGTTCTCCTTCATTGTTGTTTCCAAGAACACCTTATCTTTCAAAGTAGCTCTGAGCAACAGCTCTCAAGGGTTTTTTGAGGGTCATTCAGAGGTTTTCTTTGAACGTTTAAGAAAGAAAAAAAAAAATCTCTGGCTCATCTTTGTCCTTTATGCTTGAAGAAGTCATAGGTGAGTGTCAAGTGGCTTGACCAACACATAACCCATTTCTCTGACAGGTCAAATGTCTGGGAAAGAGGACGAAAGTCATAGATACACAACAAAAATCTTTGAAATAGCTTAACCTGTTTGATTTCTAGGAGTAAAGCTGAGTATTCCATAAACATCTGATCATGTTGCAGAAACATTATGCCTACACCTCTTTGCAAAACACCCCAGGCTTCGTCAAATTACAGCTGATTACAGCAACAGGTTCTGCTATAAATGCTCTATTGCAAATAGGTCTGAACTTTGAGTGGGCTATTCTAATACATTAATATGCTTTAACCAAAATATGTTCTGTAATGTTCTCTAGCAAATTTCTGAGACCATTTTGTCTTTAAATTCAGTTACATTCAGTTGGACTCTACTTGCTAATTTGTTGACTTTTGAGACAACTGTTGCCCTTACAAGTAATCTAGATAGTGATAACCTTTCAAGGTATATAATTAGCATCTATTTAGGAATAGCAGACAAAAAAAGGGCTGAAAACAAATATTTTCTACACTTTTCAAGTTATAATTAAGGAAAAAACATACTGTTTACTGATCTGTGGAGAAATGTGGCTGGATAGAAAATGAGGACAAAAGCCAGACGTTTGAAATAAATATTCAAAAGACACACAGACACTGTTTTGTGTGTATATTTTCAGAGTAAAGTTCTTCTGTCATTGTTATCAGCAGCTATGCTCAGTCCAATCTGAGGTTCAGTGACATCCCGGCTGTGTGGAGAGCAAACAATCATAAATCAACTCAAATTTCCTAAGTTCAGAAGCAAAAATGCTTCTGAAAAATGCTAAAAAAAAAAAAAAAAAAAAAGGATTTATTTATCTTCTCTGTTAAGCTTGCATACTCGCTTCAGCACCAGTAATTACACAGTTGTACAATCAAGCCATGACTCCTAGTGCTGATCCATTTGCCAAATTAGTCATGGAGGTTGGACCCATGCCACATGATGAAGGGGAACGGATACTGTTTAGTATCTGGGAAACTGTCACCGTGCTACCAAATGAGGTTATGGGATATGGGTTATTGGAGTGGGGTTTTATGTGGGACATCAAACGAGCCGAAGACAAAGCAGACCCCTCAGACAGGAAGCCACGGATTCAGAATATACTAACTATGAAATCGCTTCGGTCTGTTTTAATTTGTCTCACTCTCTGCAAGGTTGTGGCTCATTCCAGAGCTATGTTAGATTTTTCTACAACTTTCAACAATAAATCAACTCCTGATTCCTGTGAACATACTGTATCTGCTGCCTTCTAGGTTTTGTCCCAAGTACTGTGAACTGAAGATTAAATAATTGTGAAGCCAGTGTGGTCTAAGTGTTCGCTGTCTTAAAGGATACGGCAAATTGGAATACTTTTTTTTTTAAACTCCTTTATTACATTTCCAGGCCAAAGAGCCGCATGTTGAGAATTTCTATGAAGCAGTGGAAAAGGGCCTACCCGTAAGGAGAATATCGCGTTTCATCCAGGAAAAATACTTAGCTGTACACCAAGCCTTGCCTTACCCTGAAGTCCATTTTATTCAATATTCAGTGATGTTGAGAGCATTTCTTCTCAGGGCTAGCAAATAGCTTTCATTAAATTATCGCATAAGTGGAAGTTCGACTTCTTCCCATCAGGAAAACATTCATTATGAGAAGACAGTCTTCAGGGAGCAGTTGTTGGCCATCTCCCAAGCTGTGAATCTGAGTGCCACTTCTAGAGAGGCTCATTAAACTCTGCCGCTCTTGGGAACCAATGTATTCAGATGGAGCAACTCTTCCTGCTAATAAAAAAAAAAAAAAACTTCAGAGGTTAAGTCTGGTGTTTTAAAGGTTGAACCCACGGTTGAAGCTTCTGTAAACGCTACAAGAAGCATCCAAGAATGTCAAGGCAGCTTTTTTCAATATATATATATATAATTATAATTTACATAATCAGAGCTCTATGTCAACTTATACCTTCAACAAAATTGCCGTCCCACATTTTGTGCTCGTATGCCACCTCAAATTAATAATCTCTGCAGATCTTGACCCCAGTCAGACCAAGCTAACCCTGACCAATCTCCTCTTGGAAGATAATATTTATATATTCACTGAACCAAAATTCCTCACAGATCAGTAAATCACTGTCAAAGTGGGCTTAGCAGAATTCTGTCATATACAACATAAAGAACATACAAAAACAGAATTGTATAGTTTTCCAAATTTGTCTCAAAAATATAATAGGCTTCTATATTTCCATGCATACTATTTATTGAGAGTAATTTGTTTAAGTTGTAAACAAATGCTGTTTGAATTTAATAAGGTTTTAATAAGGAAAGCATTTATTTATAGTGAAAATCTTGCTCTTTTTTCTTTTTTAATCAAACCGCACAAGGTTAGATTTTATATTTTAAATTAGGAGCACAACAAAGTCCTTGTTACGCGCAGATAAAATTGTGATTAATTAATTTTGCAGACAGCTGCTGTAGCAAGCTGATCTCCGCCTATAAAAATCAATCTGGCATCAAAGAACATATTCCAAACTAAATATCTTTCAGGATTTGGAAGCACAAGGACACATCTATTAGCTTCATGATTGCGAGGTGCAAACAATATCTAGTGGCAGCTGTTAAATGCTCTTTTGTGAAGACATAAACCGGTGCGGCCAGTTTTACACCAAGACCACAAATCATGTCAACAATAGACAAACATTACGAAGCTTTCCAAAGACTAAAGTTCCTTATAAGCTCTTGTGGTTGGAAAAACGTAGTCATCATTCGTCATAACACTAATCTTAAACCTTAAATCTACATTTCACGTGTATTTCACTTTCTGGAAGAGTAAAATTCACTCACCATAAGCGAGGGCATGTCATTATGAGGAAGGGGGTGGCGGACCATAAACAGGAAAATTTTTTTGAGAGGGGGAGGAGGGGGGGTCAGCAAAGTTACAGCGAAATGTAACGTAAAATATTCAAGCTGCAGGACCAAAAATGACTAGTATTGCACATCAAACATGTTTTTCTAAGTAAGCAACCTGTTGAGAAGTAAAACTAAAATTCAGATGTTGCTTAGCTTCGAGTTTTGTTCAGTCTGACTGATCTAATCTCTGTTACATCTTCACAAAAATGTAAGGTCCTAGATAAAAATGCTGTAATGAGTAACTGCTCTCAATAAAATTCCTCATAAACATTGATTTATTGAAATGGCTCCCAATACAAGTTATGGGCTGTTTAAATTATGACTGAAGTTGCTTTAATTTTAAGCCTTTTTTAGTTTTGTCATGTCCTGGATGACTAAGAAGATGCAAGCAGATGGAAATGAATATCTGGGGAGTATTATGACTTAAACGTCACTCTTAAAGCACAGAAAAATATTCTGATTAAATTTGTGGCTGCAGGCTCTACATCGAAGACAGTGAAAATCAAGGCGGCCTTCTGTTTTTGTTATCTATTTCTCATTTTCTCGTTGTGTAGATTTGGGCTGCAGCACTGTACCTTTAAAGGCATTTTTGGACTGAGTGCCTGTTCCTGATCACAGCCAGAGCTCTGAGATTAAACAGTAAAACACTGCAGCCGGGAACCTTTCGGCAAAGACAAAGTAGGTAACAAAACAAACCTTTACTTCATTTGATAAACCCGTTTCAGTCCTCATTTCCTGGTGATATTTCCACAACTATAATAGGAATCAAAGGCAGCAGACTCTGACCCTGGCAGAACTTCTGCTTTACTTGTTCACAACCAAATTTAGACCAGTGATAAAGGGGAAATAACTGTTTTTGTGTTAAGGTTAGAACATTTTTTTTGTAATTATTATTATTTTACCATTTCAATTGAGAAAATAATCAGCTTTGTGCTGCTGATTCCTCAACTATCCCCACATTAATTATTTAGAACCCAGTATGGCTGGTAAGCTCTCCTGACAATGGGCCTAAAGTTCAGCAGCCTTATGAAGTGTTTCCCGGCAACAAGATGACCCTGCCATAAAAAGGAGACAATTGAGCGTGTCATTGGCAAACACTTTCGTTCCCTCTGAAAATGATTCCCTGTGGAAGAATGGTCCTTAATTACCAGAACTCCCCTTTACGTCCAATGAGTGCAACTTGCGGTCAGGGAGGAAATCGCCATGCTTATTTGACTCAATGTCAGCAAATAAATAAATAAATAAATCATTAACTAATCTTCGTGGTGAAGTAATTCAGATACTTGACTAATCCGCTGAATATTAGCTCATGTTTGCCGGCTCACCCCACACAATTTTCCCCAAATTCCCATTTCATAAGATATCCTGCCATATATTCAGTTCTGAATGCTCATTATCAGCTATGTTCCATTTGATTCTCCTCCATCATTTTTGTGCTCATTATCCCCAAAAACAGCCGATTTCCTGCAGATCCCATTTTCTCAACCATTCTGTCTGCACTCCCTCATTAGCTGTCATCTCTAATGTGAAAGAGATCTGATCCTCTTGGGAAGAAGCAAACACTGTGCTCCCCTGTTACTGTCCTGCCTTCCCAGGGCACACCAGCAAGTCATCAGTATTTGAAATCCTGTAAGCATCATGTATCGCCAAAAATGTGTTTTCAGCTACAACTTACTTAATCCAAAAAATTCAAAATCCCTGTAACAGCATTGTTGTCAGTATTTTACTCTGGGGTTTCAAGAAGCCATAATGTCCGAGTGAGTGATTAGGATGCAAAGCTGGCAACGTTTCATTGACAGGCTCCCGATATTCCAATTATAGAAATTTGATTAAAAAAACAGGATCATGTCTCTTTGAGTAGGATTTGGAGGATCTCTACTGCTGCTCTGACTCAGGGCCATTTAAAAAAACGCCTTTGTGCAAAACGAAAGTGATCCTGTCTGCTTTTGAGTGATTTTTTTAAAGTCTTTCCTGAGCTCTAACAAGCAGGCCGAACTGACATGATACTTTTCTCAGCACACTGATCACTCACTACACTTTAAGGTCACATATTTGTTGCAATTGTAAACATGGAAACATTACTATCAATATTGGTGGCCACTAATAAATTAACTTTAATATCCAAAGTCACTAAAAACAGTTTTGCTCTTTGCTCAGGGAGTAATGAGTGAGGGTGCAGCTGAAGCCAACTCTCCTTTTGTTCTCTTGAACAAACTGGTGTTAGCACTGCAGTTATCTGTTGTAGAACAGTGTTTAAAATGTAGAAAGCACAGGTTGTCCACATCCTGGTATAATCCCCTCTGGGGTCACATGATGAAGCAGGCCAAAAACACTTTACAACGTTTAAGTTTGTCTCGCCCGGAACGCAGCTGGAGATAGGCACCAGCAACTCCCGACCCCGTTAGGGAGAAGGGTGACGGAAAATGGATGGATGGATGGATGGATGGACGTTTAAGTTTGTTGCCTATAACTTTGTGCTGCTATGGAAATAGACACTGTTTAGCAATAAGGATCAAGGGCGTTCGTTCGTTCCAAACCAACATATTAGTTCTACCACCAAACAATTTGATTCTAATTTGAAAAAAGCCAATGCTGCTTCCTTCTACGCATTGCGGGAAAAACCACACTGCTGAAACAACACCGGGGTTTTGTCTGGGCTTGTTTTTTTTTTTTTTTGACTGCTCAGCCTCCCAGCCCCCACGTTCATACCCTGCGGGGATAGCCACCTGTCTCGGTTGACTCCTGCGATGCCTCCCCGTCCTAACAGACAAGTCTTTGTGCCGGGGCGGGGTGGAGTGGGAGGATAAAGCCTCTTAGCAGGCTGTTGCTGGTAGGACTCAGGAGGACTTTGGTTGTCTGGGAGGGTTTACGGGAGGCTTTTATGGTAGCACGGACCTCCTACCGTCTTATTAGTAAGTTGCTATTGGTGTGTATATATTTTTTCTGCGGCTTTGGTTAGGCTTTTTAAAATTATTATTTATGAAAGCTCCCGAATCCATGTTTAGGTTTTAACCACATGGTCGACAATCAGACCTGCTGAGATGACATCACCAGTTAAACACAGTACAGTCATTGCAGTGACCCAACAATGTTCAGGCCAGCTGCAGTGTCAAGAATTGCCTTTGACCAAATCGCTATTTGAATCTATGTTGCATGTGGTGTGTTCACTGACAGCTTGTTTCCTCATGCAGATAGATGGCTGTGCGTTGTGACGTCGCGTTATCCAAAGCCTACGTTGAAAAACATGATGTTTTTACAGAAATAAAAATAATGATGGACGAGTCAGGCAGATTCCCTGGGCTTATAAGCCTCCATGCGAGCCAGCTGTAATGCTTCTGCTTACGGAAACATTTCCATGTCTCATTATGCTGTTTTGCAATCCATTTTGTACTTTGGCATTGCTGCATCAGCTTGAGCCTCCAAGAGGCTCTATGGGAATGTGACCGACATGATAAATGAACCTGGGCTTCTCACAGACGAACAGTCTAAACAATCCTTTTGCCATCTGTGTGACCTCTTTTATTTATGAGGTTTCCTCCAGTTGTCTGACACAAGGTCAGGTTATAATAATGGCCCCACAATCTCCAACCCTGAAGCAAAACCTCCTTGTTTTTGCTAAAAATAGAGGACCTGCTCTCAGGGATTCAACTGAGGTAGTTTGAGCTTCTGGTTAGGATACCTACAGTCTCCCTTTGAAGGTTCGTGTTTGTGTCTTTTTGGAAGGAGACCCTGAAGAAGATCCCTATCCTTTAGATTGTATTGGATTCCCAAAGAATGAGCCGCAGAGTGTCGCTTGGCAAAGGGACCGCTCTGTTTCCATGAATGTGTAACAACTACAACAGACATACTGAAGGAAAATAGACGGGTTGATGCATATGATTTCTTTGAGAATCATTGTGACCCACTGAGTGAATTCACGGTTGTTTGCAGTTATTTTAAAGTTCTGTTAATCCGGTTTTAAAATCTTGTGTCAGTTCTTTTATCATTTTTTTAAAATGGAATTTGTGTAAAACAAATATATTCAAAGTTCTTCTCGAGGAACACTTAGTTATCCATCAATAACCAGATAACTAATCATTGTGGTGTGCAGCTCTGCATATAATGACTCTTTAGGAATGTCACTACAGTCCATATATAGATCGTGTATTAATGCGCTGCAGTTATTATCTCCTTATTTTTATTGGAAAGGAGGAAGAATCACAAGAGGAATCTGGATCTTGGCAAGCAGAGCTACATTGCATAGATTCCACTACGTCCCACTTCAGAAAACAGTTGGGTGATAAATGTGCGGCTTCAAGCCTCTGCAGACTGCTTTCTCTGTTGCTGTACAGATTGTGGTGGAAGACATTTCATAGCACCACTCGATGTGCATTATTTGTATGGTTTTTTTTTTTCACATTTATATATATAGTATTTCCCAAGTCAACTGACATTGCTAAGTTTAAAGCAGACAGACAACCACTTTTGATATTTACTGAAGCGACTTCATTGGTTCCTCGAGTCTCTGTCTCAGCTTGACGAATGTTAAGGAAAGTGTCTGCTATTATTTCAAGGGGATTCTTTTTAAAGCAACAGCAAAGACATAAGTCATTATGAAGGAATGCTATTTCCTTAAGACAGGTTTTAAAAAAGATGCTGGGTTCTCTGAGCGATCTGATTTACTACCTTGCAAACTAAAATGTACTGATGCGACCGCCTAGAGAAATTTGGAAGGTGACTGGTAAATTACTATTTAAATGATTATTACTTTGTAGAAGTCGGGTCTGGCCAAGGCAGAAGGAAGTCAATCAAGTCATGTGAAAGACTCCCTCATCAGTGTTTGTTTTCGCCCTGCGGTCATGTCTGTTGGTTGTCAACAAGTGCAAATGTACCGACTTTATTACTTTCACACCGTTTGACCAGTTGGTATGTACGAGTCTTTAAAAACTTCAAAAAGAATAGTTCCGATTGGTCCAAAAGTACAGGTTCACACAAGTCTGATGGAAATGTTTTCCTTCAACTCCCTAGAGCTTCAACAAATTAAATTCCTTGTTGGCTGCCAGGGCTTTCTTCGAGACACTTTCTCACCGCCTATGCACTAAAAACAACAAACTTGACTTATAAGCTGATCAAAGAGAGTTGTTAAGAAAAATACTGCTTAATTAAGTCATTCACATGCATATTTGACTTCAAATTGTTGTTATGGAAAAATCCTTTATGGCGATATCCAACTTTGTAGATGTATTTCTGAAAGCTTATCTGTTTCGGACATCCTTTGAGACGGCTTTAAATATTTTCAGTATCTGGGTTTTTTTTTTTTAACTCAAATACCAAAAAGCATTGTTGTTGTGTTGCATGTCTTCAGACAGATACAAGCATCAGCCCAAGTTATGTCAGGCAGCTGCCGGTGCAGATAACGCCGGTGCAGGTGAGGAATATTATCGCTGACATCTTTTCATCGGTAGCATTGCAGACGACAGGGTGTGTCTGTTCCTGCTTTGACTGTTTGATTTCAGGACACCGGTTGCCTCACATGCAAAAGGTGTCTGGGTTTTATGAATGTCAACCTGAATTTTATTGCTTTTTGGAACTAGAGAAGATCCAATTAGCATAGCTCCAATAAGAACCTACATAGCACATGCTAGCTCTAGAGATATTAGCTACTGATGTTAGCAAGTATCCTAGTGTTCACACTGTCACAGTCGCCGCTTTTGTCCCTACCATATACCCACAATTCTGCCAGATAAACAATTTATTTTTAAAAGTGGTGAAGGCTTATTCAATCAGAACCCAAAATCATCTCAGCCTTGACTCTGAGACTTTTCCTGTAATTCTATAGGTCTCAGGCTTTAAGCAGCGTGAACTGATGTGTCTTTTATTGTTGCAAAGGTTATTTTTTCAAAACTCAACTTATAGACCTTATATTTACAACATTAACCCCAGATGGAGATACCAGGAGGGCCAAATAAGCCAGATTTCAGCCAACTCCTTTCAATGTGGAGGATCAGTGGCTCTATTCCAAGCACTGCCTCAACCTTCTATCGTCTCACTGATGGAGGGAGTATCCGTCATCATCCATCCATCCATTTTCCGTCACCCTTCTCCCTAACGGGGTCGGGAGTTGCTGGTGCCTATCTCCAGCTGCGTTCCGGGCGAGAGGCGGGGTTCACCCTGGACAGGTCGCCAGTCTGTCGCAGTATCCGTCATCATAAAGGAACCTAATTTCAGAAAGTTGTATCTGATCATTTGCATATTTTTCTTGTCAATCGGTGGGTCTCTAATAAGCTCAAGTACTTATTTGTCTTTTAATTCATGCTGATTTATTTTGTTATCCTGCAGACGACATCTGTTAAAACTACTATTACAAATTCTAGATACTATTGTTATAGTGGTTTTTCATTCTGTTTTTTTATGCTTCTTTTATGGTTTGTTTGTTGCTGTTTTTTTATACTACTCTTAAATTACACTAAACTTAAGGATTAGGATAAACCCCAGGACACGTTCTGGATTCTCTGGTTTCCTTGATGAATGCTGGCTCAAGTGGATGCTGTGCGGAATCTGTCCAAAGTGTCCCCCCTCCGTCCCCTGGTGACAGTCCCCCCTGTGACCCTGAAGAGGAAAAGGCAGAAATGGAAAACGAGTAAATAAAAGGGAAGGAACACAGAGCTGCTAAAGACTTGGAGACACCGAAAGAAGTCAAGCATGCTGAACTATCCACCATCTGTGATCTTCAGTCAGGGGAAAAACAGTAGCAGCAAAAGCAGACATGAAGTCCAGGGATACATTTGTCTGGTCAGCAACATTTAAACATGTTTTAGAGCAGAACTGAGACCACGGCTCAGTGTCCTGGTTTAGAGCCCAGTGGAAATCCTTTCTGCCTCCCCTCTCATGGGCCGTTCTCGTAAATCATGCAAGAGAGTAACTCAAAATATATTTCTACAGAAGTGTAGAGCTGCCACATAGGCAAAAAGAAATAGATCTATTTTATTTTATGACTTGAAAATTATATTGTTTTATAACATCTATATCTTGTCTGTACAACATACTATGTTAGTTAATTACATGTTACACATATACTTTTCGCTTAACAACAGTATATTAAATTATTACAACATCCATATTTGCTTTGTTAAAAAAAAAACTTCACATTGTTATAATATAAATATTGTCATGCAGAAACATGATGATATATTGTACAAAAATGAAAATTTTCATGATACAAAACAGCAGCTTTTACAGTTAGAACATAATTTCATCTAACATAAAGAAGCCAATGACTCAGTAGATAAGCAGTTATACATTTCATGATTACATTGAGCCATGGATATATTTTACAGTCATTCAACAGCTTAGGCCACAGTCAAACTCCAGTCCTCAAGGGCTGCTGTCCTGCAGTTTTTAGATGTGCCACAGGTACAAAACACTGGAATGAAATGGCTTAATTACCTCCTCCTTGTTCTCCAGAGCCTTGCTAATGACCTAATTATTCTATTCAGGTGTGATGCAGCAGACTCACATCTCAAAGTTTCAGGACACCGGCCCTTGAGGACCCCTGGCTTAGGCAGTGTTGTGATAATTGCGTGTCCACCGCAAAGAGACTTAAAACACGTGCTGCTGTGGGACGAATGAGTCTGATCCTACTGAGGTGACAGGGTTTCTCATTGATTAACTTGAGGGGCACAGGAAGAAACACATGAACTGCAATCAGGTTGGTTACGTTGTCATGCAGCAAGATTTACAGAAACATCTGGATGCGCACACAGGATTCAGCAAAGATAAAATTGACCAGAAATTACCCAAAATAAATGTGATTCTTATGACAAACACAAGTCTTTTGAATATGCGTAGATGTGGCTGTCATGATGTGTGGTGGTTGACCCAGGTATGAAGAGTAAATGATGATTTTAATGGAGAAATACACTCAATCGTCCAGGCAGCACAGGTAGCAACTGAACAGGACAACACGGAGACTCAACAGAACACAGAAACCCAAATTAACAAACAGAAAAACACCAAAATAAATAGAGTTCAGTATTTAGATTTAGTTTTGTAGTGTAGCTACAAACATGAAACCTGTCTTTGCTCACTTAATATATCCTCCATATTGCTCCATGTTAGGCCTAAACAGCTTTATAACAGTGAGCCTTCTTCACCATGAGATTCAGATACTTTAGTATCATTTTACTTTTCTGTCATTTAAGCAATGAGCTACGTGCTAACTCCGTAGAGAATAAGATTTTATGACTTTATCAAGCCTTTGTTAAAGCATGTCATTAAAGTCAGATAGAAGGTATGTGATGCAACTAAATGACCAGGGACATATGAGATCAAAGCCCACAGAAACCTGTCATTGAACATGAAAGTTTCAAAGAAGGGCTCTACTGGTTGAGGGGTTTAAAAACAACTTCAGGCCAATCTCAAAGACTGGATAAACGCCAGGATCGTAACTCGGGGTCAGTAACAGCAGCTTTAAAAATGTCACCGTCAGAATGATATAAGGAGACCAGCATAGCTCAAACTTTCAACACCTGAGTCAAAGCCTGAACATGTCCCACTTGTTCAGTGGTGGCAGACTGTCGAATTGGCAATCTACAGTCTGCCAATTCAGGCTAATATTTGCCTCGGTGTGATGGGGATGTGAGTGGGGGGTTGTGCTCGCTGATAAAAGATTGAATCTGACTCCACTAGCAAAGAAGGTCTAATGCATGACTGGTACTTTCATCATTGATCTTTTTCTTTTTTGATTATGTCCTAAAAATCAATAGATGTTCTATATTTTTAAAGCAACAGAGTTGGGCGAGAGAGACATCAATCAATAGCATGACCTACTTATAGATGTGGAACAAATATATTTGTACAGCAATGTACTGGCCTCTTATTGGAGCTGAATAGCTTCAGCTCTACCCGGAAGGGTTTCCAAAAGATTAGGAGTGTTTGAAGGATTTTTTATTTATTTTTTTAAACAATTCCTTCATTTGTTCGGTCAGACACTGATGTTGGATGAGAAGGAACCACTCACAGTCATAATGGGATAGAAAATATCCTACTGTAATTTCATTGGGTTGAGGTCTGGACTTTGTGTGGTGAAGCTCTTTTTAATCAAACTTCCATACTCATGTCTTCACTTCCCAAAACTCACAAACTTGAGAGCATAAAAATGTTGTAAATATCTTGGTAATCATGAAATCACATGGTGGTCTCCTTGCACCACACTTTGAGACAATATGCCCTTATCCAAGCAACTCACATGATTGTCACTCCATAAAGCATGTCTTCTCTAGTTGGTCAATTCTTTTTACTGTGTTGCCCATGGAAAACCATTGCATGAAACAGTAAGCATTGCCTTGAAATAATTTAAAGTTTCAAGACTGCACCAATTCACTTTGTGAAAAATATTCGATCTCTGCTCAGTATAAACCTCATCGGATTTGCAGTCAGGCTTAGGTTTGCTTTGAGCAGTGGTATGGAGTCGTGTTGGAACACAAAGGGATTCTTCCCAAACTGTTCTCAAAAGTTTCTTCTTGCCTCGACGGTTGATTTGACCCCAATTCCATTATTTGAATGAGTGAATACGTATGTGCATGCAGATACTTCATCTTGTCATTTTTTTAATTCTATTTACGTCTGACATCCTTGTACTGCCATCGAAAAGTCAAACAAGAGCCCTTCTCCCAAACAAATACAGCCACCCATGGCTCTGCAAACAGTTCAGAATGGCTGTGTCACACCATCGCTTCACACGCAGCTCATAAAGCAATGATTACACAGCCAGCCTTATCAGGTCTTTGTTGCAATGATGTAATTTGAAACTGTAACGCCAATGCAAACACATCAAGTGAGGCGCAGTAGGTGTGTTTGAGACAAGCAGCAGTGGAGTAGCTGATCAGACAGAAGCTGCAGCTCATTGTTGATACAGAAGAACCACTAAACACTGTTGTCTGTTATCACAATCTGAGCTGAGAGCACAGTTTGTCCTGCTGACATGTAAGAAGTGCACGCCAAGGTGGTAGGGTGGAAGGGGGGGGGGAATCGACAACAAACATTTAATGCCAGTGTTTGGTGTTCCTTTGTTGAACATGTACTCTGTTGTCTGTTTAAACACTGACAGCCACAGAAAAGGTCCAGAGGTAATATGACCCCCGCGTGATGTAATTTGGTTTTTAACTCTGCGGGTTCAACTCAGCAGAAGAGGAATGCGAGACTTTGCACCTCGCCGTATCTAACCGAGCAAAGAGGAAAACCTCGCTGTAAATCATGATAACAGCAGGCTTCCTGCTCGCAAAGTATGACTTCGGCATAATTCTGGCTCATGTGGAGGAAGTAAATATATGTGTTTGTTTGTATCTTCACAGTTTCCCCAGAAATATAATTGTAGCCACGTGAATAAAAATAGAACAGCGAGATGTTTTTCTTTACTTTCTTTGTTTGTCTTGAAAGCAATATGCCTCAGTGGCATCATTTGAAACGGGAAACCTGCAATTTCACTCAGTTTAAATGACAGAACTTGCTCGCCTGCATCAGGTAATATTTGACCAAATTGGCAGTTGTTGTTAATCATTACACTGATAAAGTTTAATCGTGCCCTTCAATTGTAAGCCTCAAAGAACGCGACGAGCCGCTTCCCTGCATTCCCGTCTGTATATGTCATATAATGACACATCCGTCCCAGATATTAATTAAGATAAATGTCCTCCCAATCTGTCATATCTGTGTCAGATGGATAGTGACAGCCTCCACTCTGGCATGCCTACAGTTATGCCTTTGTGTTTTTTTTTTGTTTTTTTTGAGAGAGAGGAAGGACTGTTAAAGAGTAGGTAATGTGTGATGACTCAGACAAGGCGTGTGTGTTCCCGTGATGAGCTAATCTATTTGACAGCTACACCGGGAGGCTGCAGAGTCACCTTGCAGGCGGGTCAAACGATTGACCCCTGGGGGGATCGCTCAATCTAGTGGCTGCGCTCTTTGAAGCCTGCTGAAGGGAAAGCCTTGCCTCCGCGTAAAGCGGCGTGTCCATCGAGAAGCAATTTAACGCCACAAACCGCAGTGGAAATTTAATTGGCGTGTGGTAGCCTGCGTATGTGAGTGAGAACCGTCAGGCAGGCTGCGGAAGAGAACCCACCGCGAGAGACTAAAAGGAACTGAGATGTGCCCTGTAAAAAAAGAGCCATACCTCTTAAAAGTTTTCCACATTTATGTCACAGTACAACCACAAACTTCACAGTATGTTACTGGGATTTTATGTGACAGGCCAAGACAAAGTAACGCATAATTGCAAGATGGACGGAAAACGGTGGTTTTCTTAGTGTTTTTTTCTTGACAAATAAAATCAGAAAAGTGTGGCATGCATTTGCTTCCTCACCCTTTTTGCAGTGAGGCAGTTACAGCTACAAGTCTTTAGATTGTGTCTACTTGCTTTGGTAGACATATTTGCCTGTACTTCTCTGCAAAACAGCTAACGCTCAGGCAGGCTGGTTGGTAAGTAGCTACTTTTTAAGATTTTCAGTTACATCTAAGGCTGGACTTTAACTAGGAAGTTCCCATCTCGACTCTTTTGCGGTCGCCAACATTTTTTTCCCCCCGGAGCGTAAAAATGCTAGCTCCATCTTTTCAGATCATCTCTGATCAGCTTCTCTTTCCTTGCTTAAAAAAAAAGAAAAACATCAGACAACAAGTCATGCCATGGCAACATTTATTTACCAATGGTGAGTGGAATCAACCCTCATCCCTGCATCATCAGTAACGCTGCATGCACTGAGCCAGTGGCTCTTCATGGTTAAGAGATCAATTTTCTAATATCAACTGTTTTGTGGCCAAATCCTCTAGTCATTGCAGAATTGCCAAATACATCATGTCAAAGACATCCACTGTTTTCAAGCCCTATCTAGCTCACCTGCAGCCTGTCACATTTAAAGCCAACTGCTCTTATTTGTCCTTATTTGCTCGAAGTTCAGCAAACCCTTATTTGCTGTCGATCAAGCATGATATTATCTCTTCAGACTGTTTGTGAGCTAATCATGGTACGCTTCTGAGGTATGTAGGCACTTGTTTGATCAACCTTGGGATACACAGTGACAGCTTTGCTTTTGTGTGCGATAGAAAATTTAATGTTTTGCTCATTTGTTTTTTTCAAAGTAGGATTCTTTGTAGTAATCAACAGTAAGATATTACAGCCGATCATTCCATGCGATATTTTATGTTTTATTTTTTGCGTATTTCTGATGTTGCTGTGCGAAGAAAACACAGCATATTGTCACCTTCCGAAAATATCGGCCAAAGTCATTTTTTGCCCAAACTCTTTTTTTTTTTTTTTTTTTCCTAAATCATCTCTGGGCAAAAAAGCAACTTAGGCTGTTATTTTAGGAAGGTGGTGTCATTTTGAGTTTAAAAAATCTCAATCTAATAAAATTATATTAACTAACAAAAAATCAATCACAAAATAAATTTGGTTTCTCAATATTCACAATTCATATCCTGAACTGTGATATCGTTGCATAATTTCATTGGTTCAATTTTAAGCTTTTAACATATTTATCTTGAGCAGTTTTAGTTTAATCATTCTAGCTCAGCGAGTTTGGTGACTAAAGTGTTGCTAGGTCAAATTTCTGTAGTTGATAAACTCTTGTATTCTTGAGAGAAGTTGTCTGTATTTTTCCAAACACGTGTGTAGCATCTTGCTGTTCAGATAGTTCCAGTGCTGGACTTAATTCATATTTTAAAACCTAAGCCTTACCAGCCAGGTAATTTTAAACAATAACTGGGACTGGACTATTTTTTGTTATTTTCTTGATGAACAAGTGGTGCCTTGACTTGGTACGCTTTATCTAACTTACTAGTTTTATTAATGACTGCCCCAAGCAAGAACCAAAACCACACTTGTGTTGCTTTGTGTAGCCGAGCTTTCCAGGATCTCCTACTGCTGCAGTCTAGCTGTGCAACCTCTGAACCCTCCGAGACTTTTAAAATAACAACAGGTGCTTGAATGAAACTCCAGCTGTTGGCTGCAGACAGGAAACTTGCTTGTTCTTCGGCTAGCAACAGCTGCAGGTAAAGAGTGCTGAGTTGCAGTCTGGGGGGCTAGGGAGAGGAAAAAAACCGAACAAACGCACTTTTACAACAAAAGTCTGTCTACTACAACCCACAGACTCCGAACACGCCCCAGAGCTCATTAAAGGGAGGTCTTTTTTCTGTGCAGGAGCTGTGCTTGTCAGTGTACAGAAGGGGGTGGAGGGGTGTCATGTTTTAATGGAGAGCTCTGCACCGAGGCTCTAGCAACAGCAGGATCGGCTCAAGTCAAACCATATGAGATGTTTCCTGCAAAAATCTTTGCTCATATACATTTCATCTTACTGTAGAAGCTGACTTGGATCTATTTGGCTTCAATATAAACTGGACCTGGGTCAGAAGTGAAATGCTTTTATCTCCTAGGTAGGAAACTGATCTGGGTGATGTAAGGCAGTTGTGGTGTTTCCTGTAACAGCTGCAGCTTTGGGACGGTTAGTCTGAATTTCCTCAAGTATGGTTTTTCATTTTGTAATGATATTACTGAATCTCTTCTAGGAGGTAAATGCAGATAGTCAGTTTCTGTACGCACTTTTGTTTCTTTATATTCAAATTTACCAGAAATGCTTGATGACTACTTTTGCAGTGGGTACAACATGTATTGATTCAGTCTGATGTAATCTGCAAAAATGAGAAACTTGGGAAAAAAAAGGAAGATCAAAGGAAGGAAAGAAAGGTCAGGGATCACAAAGGATGGAAGACGGGAAACAAGGTGGGAAGGGAGGAAGGACACAAGAGTAGAATGCCACAAAAAAAAAGGACACCAGGAAGGAAAGACAGGTGAAAGAAATTTTTAAAAAAATGAAGAAAACCAAGCAAGAAAGGACACAATGATGGAAAGTATGAAGGGAAAGAAACACGTAAGAAGGAAAAACATAAGAAGGAAGAGGGAAAGAGCTTAAGACCGATTAAAGCCAAAGGTCACTTTTATTGTTTAATTTCAGTGTTCACATAAAGAGTACTAAAATACATCTGAAGTGATAAAACAGACATGCTATCTTTCAAACTAGACTCCAAAACACACACCAACGACCTCCAGAACTACAACCCGGATCACTTTATTTTTGGGCAACCAAGAACCTTATAATCACAAGTTCAGATGACTCACTTTTTCCAGAAGTGACTCTAAAAATAGTTCATGTATGTTTCTGTACATTTAATGACGCATAGTACAAAAACAAATACAGTCATAAGATCTTAGATACAAGCGCTAGCAGCACTATACTTCAACAAATAAATCCAAAACATGCTTAAATCAGACTGTAGGAATTTTCTTCAGAGCAGCATTTACATACTTTGATCCAGTGTCAGGGAATGCTTCACATAATTAAAAATACTTATTATTGTGATCTCTCGTCAGTCTGTCAGTAGGCTTCGATGAACCACAGTGTTCAGACCTACAGTAAACAAAAAGCTTCTTCATGATTATCTAAACTCTTCCGAGACGCACACGGTCGCCTCAGTAACAAGATCGCTGTGGATTCAGCCTCGGTCTCTGCAGGTTAGCAAAACATTGATTGTGATTTGTCATCTATGAAAGCACAGTGAGGGTTACGGTTCCTTTGGTCCTCTTCAGGATGCCGACGGCTTCTTCGTGCGTGACTCCTTCCAGGCTCTGCCCGTTCACAGCCATGATCTGGTCTCCCCGCTTCAGACGGCCGTCCTCCGCCGCCGCTCCCTGAATCCAAAGAGAGCCAGAAATGCAGTTCCTCTCAAAAGTATTCAGACCTCTTGAACATTTTTTTTTTTTTTTTTTTTTTTTAGTTTATCACATTAACGCCACCAACCTTCAAATATTTTAGAGGGACTTTATGTGACGTACCAACACACATTAGAGTATAATTGTAACAAGAAAATAAAAGATCTTTTTCTCATTACAATCTGAAAAGTCAGGAATACATTTGTAAGCACTTCCTTTACCACTAAACAAAATATATTGCAACCAATTGTGTCACAGTCCTGGATGTTGGTTTTATTTTTTTATTTATATCTGTTTAGGTCTTGCCATACTCATTTTATTCTTGTGTTTATTTTTGCTTTAAAGGTGTTGCTGTATTTAATTAATGCCCTTTTCTTTATTTTCTCAGTTTACCCTTGTGCTTTTCTCCTTCTTGCATTTGTATATTTTATTCTCACGAACTGTTGTCATTCTTGACAAATAGTTTCTGTAATCACTGGTTCGGCTGCTTTTGTGTAACAAGTCTCCTTCCTTCTGTTCTGTCTCAGCTGTGCCTCATTTCCTCTGATTAGTCCCTTCACTTTCTTTGTCATTTCCACTCCTGCGTCAGTATTTAAATTGTACTTTAAAACTACTTTGTAGTATTCTATCACGTCAAGTCCCAATAATGCAAATGGAATGCGTTTTCAAAGTCTTCTCCATTGGCCTTTAAGAAAAGCAGAAAAAACAAATTGATTCAGAGAAGGAAAATGGTTGCAGCTGGGCTCCAACTACCTTTCCAAACACTGTTTTGACGTAAATAGGTAAATCTCCATGGGGGCTGCCGTGCCCTCCGACTATACTGAAACCAAGTCCATCAGGTCCCCTTTCGAGAGTGATCGTCTTATACTGAGGCGGGCTGGAAAGACAAACAAAACAGATATGAAAAGTATTTAGGGAATGTTTACCCCTACATTCTCCGCAACTACATAAAGTTCTTTTTTTGTTGTTGTGAGGAAACAAATACCCAATATCATCCTGGAAGATGCAGCTGGGCGTCAGACAACCCCCATCCTGCTTCTGAGTGGGCCCCGTCACGGTGGTGTCACCACCTGCTACCACCTACGGGTGCGATAAGACGTGCGTACAAACAAAGTGACATTGTTATGTTCCAGTCTTGATTTACTGTCGAGATAAATACTGATAGCCTGCTGTTAGTGTCCTGTGATGGATTAGGGTTTTATGGCGCTTCTGTTGGCGCTACTCCTGCTCGTCTCAAAGGCAGTGTTGAAGATGCGGTAGGACATAAGGAAGAGTGAAGGAGTGTGCGTTTTGGGGAGACCTGCAGCTGTATTGTTCCCGTGGCGTTCTTGAGCAGAGTGACAGCCTGCGAGTGGCTCATGCCTTCAGCCGATGTGCCGCATATGCTGACAATACGGTCTCCCATCTGAGGGAAAAAAAATACACATAAAATAAAAGGATCAAATTAAAGTTTTCCTCCATGATGACAAACAGTTTACAGTCATCTGTGATCTTTAGCACTGATCCCGAACATCTAATTTTTCGGACTAAAAAGGTAATTTCTGTCTTTTCTGCATTGAGCTGCGGTAAATTCTGACTCATCCATTAATGGACAAATTAACTTAGTCACTGTAATGGAGTGTATGTTGTATGTCAATAAATAAAAGTGACCCGAGATAGGAACTCTGATGAACTCCACGTGTGATTTTTGTTTGATCGGCTTTATTTATGGTCAACAATATGATGTAGTCACTGAATGCTAAATAAGATCTGAACAAATTTAGCATAGCTACAGGTAATCCACGCATTTGTCCAATCTAGGCTTTTAGTGTTTTAAGAGTTGAAGAGATTGTGGTTTCTTTCTCGCTGTCAAAAGTTAAGTTTTATTAGTGGTTATAGGCAAAAATAAGTGAAGACGCCATACAGTTATTATCCAGAATGTTCAGATAAATCTAGAAATTTAAGACACTGAAAATTCTTACAATTTCTCAAAGGAAAGATCATTTTGAGATTTGAAATGATTGAATTTTGATATACCACAGAAAAATCTCACAAAAAGATCGAGCACCACTAAAGCTTGTGCAAAAACAACAATTTGGTCACACTATAGTGCCGTCGTCTGAACCTGTTATTATACGACGTGCACATTCTCTTCTCAAGGCCACACAAAAGCAAATTAAAATTTAATGTTGGCTAAATAATTTCATTGTTTAGTCTTCTCATTTTTCACTTGTGCTGAAATGCTTCTCTCTTTTCCCTTCAATGAATCTTTGTGTTCTAAATGAAAGAGTGGGAGATTTATCATCTATGTTAGCCACAGCTATTGTCCTCCCCCGGTCTCTGTCAAACACAGAAACAATTGTCAGTGTTTCTCAGAGAGCGACTGCTTAAACGCTGACCTTTGGCAGTTTTAGGAATCGCAAACAAAGAGGCAGAGAGTGAAACTGTGGCACATAGCTGAGATTTCTCGTATTGAAACAAAAAACATAATTTGAAGTCTGCACATTTCTTGTTTTACTCAAGGTCCAATACAATCAGGAAAAATGTGGCAAATCTTCTACCTTGAGCTGTGTCTGAGCAGCCAGGCCGTTGGGATTCATCATGGCGATAAAGATGGGTATGTCACCCAGAGGGCTGCCCACTCCACCGGCTATGCTGATTCCCAGAGAGTCACCAGGGCCTTTAGTGAACTCAACCGTTCTGACGTCTTGGTGCTCTGCAGCTGGAAGATCGGTCACAATACACAACTTTACAACAGACCTCAATGCATTTTTGGGTTTTGGTACACTACTTTACAAAAGCATTCGTAACTGTATACTGTTAAACTTCCCAGTTTTTTATTAGGAATGTATGTGAAAGACTGTCACAAATTAGAGTATAAAGACTTGAAGGATCTTCCTTATAAAAGAAAGATAAAAAAAACAAAAAAGTGTAGCAAGCATTTGCAGTCAGCCCCTTTGACTGCCATTCCGCTCTACTCTTCTCTGCCAAATAGTTGAAACTCAAGATTGGATGGAGAATGTCTTGCCATTAATGTGCCATGATTTATCAACTGGATTTAGATTTGGACTTTTATTCTTCTAAGTAAACCATTGCATTGTGGCTATGTGTCATGAATCGGTGGAGTGGTGGTGGTGAGGCAGACGCTGGAGGCCCAGGTAAAGTGAGTAGTGTAATTTAATTGAAGAAAATGTCCAGAAAAACACAGTCAACAAGTCCACGGCCAGGCAGGACGGCTGAGCGGAAGCCAGGGCTCACACCGGTAGCAACTGGTCTAACAGGCGGCTCAAAACAAACTACGTGACAACGTCAAAAAATATGACAAAAATATGACAAGGACCCAACCAGGAACAAAGGCCACAGGAGGGCTTAAATACACTGAGGGTAATCAAGGGAACAAGAAACACCTGGGAGCAATCAAGGGGAAAACAGGACAATGAGGAGACTCAGGACACAGAAAACTCAGAATTAAACACAGAAAAACACTGAACACTATGGCTGTATGTTCAAGGTTATGGTATTCAGTTCGTAGTCTTATTGGATTGCATGTTGTTAATAACGTGCATACATTGTATCTTGCATTTAGAGCAACCAGTTTAATTTTGGTTTAATTTATGCTCAAATTTGTGTTGTTCTTTCAGAAAAAAAAAAATTCCAAAAAGCTCAATGAAGTTTGAGCTTCGTTAAAGGTTTAAGGGTTACGAGTACTTCTGACCAAAATAACTGACTGATCTGACAAGACTTTTATTTCAGTCGCTGAAGTCTTGCAGTTTACTTACACTCTTGATTTTTGCTTGGTACGTCAGAATCACTCGAAGGGTTCCCTGATTCAGAACCAGACACCTTGGAGCTGCCTGTTTCACTCATCTAACAAGAGAAGGTGTTCAGAGTTCAGATTTTAGAAAAAGTACATACAAATTCGAGTTAGGCCAGCGTTGCACCACCTGACTACTTTGGGAAAGCCGTCTCTCGGAGTGAAACGGACCGGCCTTAAACCTCCCGACTTCCATCTTTATTGGCCCAACGCAGCACTGGAACACAGTACACCTCATTATTTTTTCATGTAGATTTTCTGCAGAGTTGACAGCCCTCTTGTTGTTCTCTGTAACCTGATGAGCAGCATGAGTTCAACCAACCTTGAGCAGCGCAGCCACGGCCTCCTGAGTGGCTGACCGGACGTCCTCGCTGTTTACCGACAGAATCTGGTCGCCCTGCATCAGTCGGCCGTCCACCTCCACCAGACCTCCTTTAACAATGTCGGACACAAACACTCCCGTGTCATTCCTGTCCGGGAAACAGGACAGAAACTGTGTGTATTTCTTGAATGAAATAGTACCCTGTGTCCTTTCACCGTCATTTGTTCTCTCAGACTACTGTGTGTTTTAGTACAAGAGCAGGAAAAAGAGGACACTGCTACTGCAGACCACATTTCGTAGGTGCCAATCTCCACGTGGATAAAGACAAACAGAAACGGAAGCTATGAAGCAAAGCAGTTCAACTCAATATCCAGGGCCAGAGACACTTGGCTGTCGCAGCTCCTACACCACTAACTGCTGGCTTGCACTTTCCCTTTCGGCCCTTTCGGGTTTCAGGTTATCTAAGCAATTTTTATTCTTTTCAGCAGTTCTTTTTTTTTTGTTTTTTTGCACATGTACTGCAGAACCACAGGGAAAGAAATACCAATGTACAGGTATATCAAAAGCATAAAACTGCTGGGTGGTTCTTTCATCTCTGTAGTCTTGTTGGACAAAACACAGCACACAGCAACACTGGGATAGGTAAAAAGAAAAAAAATAAAATAAAAGAAGCATTTGGGGTGTAAAAGGAAATATTTGCACACATGCACACTGAAGGTTCCATCTGCTTTTTTTCCTTCCAGTATTCCCTTGGTCTTCGAGAGTTTTCTAGACTCTTGATTCCAGATTTGCTTTATTTTAAGAATAAATAAATAAAAAATAAAAATAAAAAATCACAAGATTTTAAAGAGCTCAAGGTGGAACATGGAAAAAAAAATCAGACTATAGAGAACAGTGAAAGTAAGGACAAACATGAAGGGACCAGTGAGTAATGTATTAGTTAATCTCTTATTGTAGCAAAAAATATGTTATTTTTATTTGAGAACGTTTATTTATACTCTGGGGAAAAATATCCCACGTGAAGGAATAACAGTTTTAACTAAATCACTGATTCCACATGTGACATCACTAAAACCTGCTGAAAAATCCATCTGAAGCACTTTTGTAATTTGCACTTACAAACTTCTATCATCATGATCAAGGAATAAAGAATGCTTTATAATAAACATTGCCCTTCTATATGACATGACACACTGAGGACCATTAACTCTTCAAAATGGGAAAGACAAGGGAAGATTTTCTTGTTGAATCTTCCTAATATCTGCAATAAGAAAAATAAAGTCTAAAACAATTGAAATTGTTAAAAACAAGGCCAGACAATACAGAAATCTATAATAACAATAATAATTACATTATTGTTATTTCACTCGAGTGTTTCCATCTGCAGTCCTGAAAGCAAACTCCCAGTCAAGAAGCAAACTCAGTATGTTGTCATGCAGAGCTTTTTGGCTCAGGTTCAAAAACCAGCAGGCATTGACATTTTAGGGCTTTTATCTGACAATCTAGAGAGACGACACAGAATTGCTGATTTGCTCGTTCACTGAGGTCAGAACTGTTGTTGTTGTTCACAATAAGGCCGTCTGGTGCTAAGTGTTTATTCTACTGTCTACTTAAACCCCCCAAAAAATCTCACTGTAAAATGACTTAAATTACAATTTCATGGCTCTAATGGCAGCTGAAGCCCAAAGATAAGAGAAAATTGTTGTGCAAATTGAAACCTTATTTTAATGCTCTATTTGCATAACTGCTTCTGATAAATGAGTTACCTGTGATCCCGTGATCTGCATTGGAAAAAAAAAATGAAACAATGACCATTACTAATAATTTTTTATATTTTCATATAGATTCCATTGTTCTACTCAATAGTAGTACACATCTGTGTCAACATATTACCAAACAAGCAAGTTTGCTGGGTTGTCTTTGTTATTATTTAGACCACAATTTTGATGAAGTGGAAATCCTGATTTTATTAATCTTATTCAATATGACAATCAACATTACAGAAAGAAACACTTAAAATATATTACTGTCCATAATGAATCTGAATAAAATACATGCTGTTAAAATGGATGACTTAAATAAATGCATGGAGATGCTCTTTCTTGCTTTTCAGAGGACATTGTGCAGAAAAACTGACACTAATAAATTTCTCTCACCTCCTCCCTACGATGCTCAGACCCAGACCCTGGCCCGGCTTCTTGTGCAGCTCCACAGAGAAGGAGTCCCACAGCTCCTCCTCCTTGTACTGGGCTTCATCCCGGTAGACCGTCAGCCGAACCCTCTGGGGCGTCTGTCGCAGCACGTTGATGGCTTCATCATGGCTGGCTGCTCGCAGGTCAATGCTGTTCACCTGAGAAGTGTGGGGGGAAAAAGAAAGAAAAAAAAATTATTAATTCAAAACCCTGTATGTAAGTTTCCTGTATAGCTAAACAGCAAGAACACCACAGCCTCATTCTTCTCTTTATAGATAAAAAGTAATTGCAGCGAGGGACTATGAACAGCACTAATAGTCTGATTTAACACTGAACCAATTTTTTTTAACTGCTTCAAAAATGCTGAGATGTTTGGAAACTGGATGACTGAAATAACAGGCTGATGTCACAGGGATAGAAAGTAGCCGCAGGGAAGCCTTCCCACAGACCAGCGGTCACTTTAACGAGCGACGTCCAGGACTTGAGTTTATCACCACATTAAAGGGGGAAATACCACATTAGCTTTCCCCGTGGACATGCAAGGAATTTTCCCAGAGCAGCGAACTGGGAAACTTTTTTCTTTTCTTACTTTTGACCTTATTTTCTAAACACAGCAGCTTGGCTCACAGGCAGAAGAGAATAGCAGGGGGCAATTAAGTCATAATGATGTGTGTGTGTCTTTCAATTTAGGTCTACTGACTACGCTACAATAACTGCAATCATGAGCTCCGCCCCTCTGTGACAAAGCAGGAGGTCAGAGGGAGGGCACGTCCACATCGAGTCTTATACTTAAGTTGACATAAAACACTCCTACTCCTTCTTTTAAGTTTAACTTGGGTTTTCAATCTTGCTAAGAAGCTACTTCTATTTTTCAGATGTGCCATATGGAAACAAGTTGATCCTTAAATTGAGAAAGCCAAAGTCTTTGCTACGTCTCCTTAAAATCTGTTTGGTCTTTTTATTATCTGGGTCAGAAAAACTTATTATTTTTACAAAGAACCTCTAGGATTTGATCTCCTGCCCAAAGTCTCCCATCTTTGGAGGCTGCTCCTTCTTCATACACTTCGTGGATGATGATGGCTCCCTGCGAGCAGAAAGAGCGAGAGGAAAAAAAGGAGGATGACCAAAAGGAAGGAGAAAAGAGGAACATTTAACAGTTTATTTGTAACGATGCTTCACAAAATAATTCATATTCCGTCATGTTATACCCACAAATTTTAATGCAATTTATTAAGTTATAGAGCAGCACAAAATGGAAGCCCGGTCAGTGTCAAGTCTCATTATTTTATCATGATCAAGGAATGAAGTCTCATTATTTTCCTGTCAAAAGATTCTCTGGATTTTCTTTCGGGGCACTAAATATGTACAGACAATTATTTTTGAATTACCTACAAACAAAAAAAACTCTGTCTGTTCCATATTCACATTTGCTCTATGCATATTCATCCACACCTGGACAATTGTCCAAATTGAATAGTAACCATTCGTTTGCACTACTTTATTATGTTCAAAAAGTCATCGAAAATTCAAATAAAATGCACCAAAGTTTGTAGAAAAATTCAAAAAAAGAAATTGAAGCATCAATATTTCTGCAAAGCCTTATATGACAATACCTTAAAATAAAAAGCATTTTTTTGGGAACAACTAGTCAGAGTTTTGGTGTTGTAGCGCACTTGCTCCTGTGGGGTCCAGAGTGGTTGTTAAATTCCAGAGTTGAACATTGTCTGCTGCGGCCGAAGCCTAACAAAGAGCAAGTGGCTCCCCAAGCCTGACTGAGCAGACAGAATGGACGAACTGAGAGGACGGCGGCAGGAGGAGGAGGAACGGCTGTGACAACATCATTTCCTACATTCCTCAGCCGCCACGGCCACGACTATTTTCAGACCTGAGATATTCTGATGGCGCCATGGGTGGGAGCTGACCAAGTACATTTACAGTTTATTTTTCTTACAAGCTAGTGAAGCCTCGACTCCCCTTGTTGGTGTGGACGTGAAGCATGACAGTAAGAGTCGTGTTAAGAGTAAAGGGCAAGCCTCATTTCACACACTGTTTCCTACCAGCAGCGTGTCGCAGCCCCCCACGATGCTCAGGCCCAGTCCGGTGCAGCCTTTGGAGATTTCAATGGTGGTCTCGCAGCCGGGGATGATGGGACAGGTTGCCGGGTCGCAGGCCAGCGTGGAAGGGGTGGAAGAGCGACTCAGGCCTGAAACATAGAGAGCAAAGGAAGTGAGAGGCAGTTAAATATGGGATGTAAATCTGAGGTGTGGATATATTAACTCACCAGCGTTTATCTCTGCTTCTGGCTGACTTAAAGTACTCGGCGTGGTGCTAGGCATGCTGGGTGAGACGGTGTGTCCTCCATCTGAGGTAGTGGTGTCCTGACAAGCCGACCCGGGAGTCGGGCAGGAGGACACGGTCTCATTTGTTACAAATGTGAGCTTCACTGGACCTTTGGCCTTTCTCAATAAAGAATTCACCTGAGAGCCATTTAAAAAATTAGACTGCTTCTGTTACAGAGACACAGATTCAACTTTATTTGCAACAATAGAGCAGACCTTTTCAACTGTGTATCCAAGAACTGATTCCCCATTCACAGCCAACAGTTTGTCCCCTGGTTTCATGCAGCCATCCTTGTGATAAAGTAGAAAATATGATTCGCAAAACCTTCACACAGTGGATTTTTTTTTTTTTAGTTGATATTGAAAGCTCTTTATACATTTCCTGTGCGTTCGGTTGCTTCGGATATGCTCTGAATCTCAACGCCAGACTCTGTGTTCCCTTCTACAAACGCAATGCCGTCCTCCTGTCGGAGAACCAAAACGCACAATTAGTTCAGAGTTTAGAGAGATCCTCCTGTAAATAGAACATCTATGAAGGTAAGAGTTGGAAAGACAGAGATAATCCACACACCAAACTTTAAAAGGAAGTCATTCATTAAACCACCTATCAACACATCCATAGAAAAATGCAGCAGACAAAAAACTTCGCAGCTACAATAAAATAAAATAAATTTTCTTCATAAAAAAGTTAGGACATCCCAATAAGTATTCATCTCTTCATTTGTAAATGTTTACATCTTAATGTTCACAAAAAAAGTGATTCAACTACAGATAAGGTTTTGGACAAATGTGACTCAAAGGGAAGAGTACGGTAGTCATTTTGCAATGGCAAAGTTACAGGAATGATTATTGCTTCCTCTCTGTCACATGCCGATATGCCCATCAGCAAGGCATTTAACACCTACTTGTCTGCATATTAATGAATGTATTTGAGAGTGCAGCTGGGTGGAAAGGACATGTAGTTCTTTGATTGGTCAATACAACTAGAAAGGTGCTATATAAGTTCAGTCCATTTGACCTGTAGGACTTTGTGTAGAAGCTTCGCTTGGATAAACTCTTTATTGTGCTGCTATGTGGTCCGTTCCAGCAAATGCTTAAATTTTAGTTTCTTTTCTGCTTTCCTTTGAAGCAACGATATGCAAACGAAAACCGGTATGACTGACAAGTGCTCCCTCAAAGGGTATAATTATCTCAAACTTCACCTCGGATCATTCTCACTTCCTCTACAGCTTTCATGTTCTTAAATAAATTATCTATAGGAGAGGTTGATTTTGTACTATCCTTCATTGTTTGTTTATGAGTGTAGGGACCTCCTATAGATACCTGACATTTTAAAGCTGTGATGCTGAAAAGATCAAACAACGACCTTTAAAAAGCTTTCTGTTAGGACACACTATAAGAGATAAAAAACCGTTCCTTTCATCTTTGTATGAGCTAACCGAACCCTTGAATTCCTTCAACATGGAATACCTTTTCTTCTATTCACTACAGGTTTTTTTTACTTCCCCCTTTTTATTTCACAATTTTCCTTCTACTTGTCTCCGGTTTTTCAGCTCATCAAGCTTGAATGCGTTTGTCTACTCTGGCTCCGTTTTGTCTTACACTGTAGGCTTGCGCCTTGCGCCTTTCTCGTTACATTCTTCCTCTTATTGGTGATTATTGAATTGAACTGGTGCATTTTGTCTCACCTCCACCTTTATGACGTGATGTTTTGAAGTATCATCGTCGTTAGCGGGAGATGTTTTTGGCTGTGAGAGAAGATGGCACATTTATAGGAAAAGACAGCAGCTGGAAATTCAGTCTTATGTGATTGTAACCTAAAAACAGTGAGTGGTTTTTGATGTTAGGGTGCAGTAAGACTCGCTTGACGTTGGAAATTCCAAGACCACACATAGAAATAAAATTGAGTCATAATTGCTGTAAATGGTGAAGCAGCTCGAGCGTTGCGCTGTAATAGCTGCATGATGTTGGTGTCAGAGTATTTTATGTGTATTGCCATGAGCTGACTGGTACCTCAGTTTGGGACTCTGCCGTGTCTCCCTCTTGCTCTCTCACAGGTCCCACGGCCATCTGGTTCAGCGCCTCTGTGTTCCTGTTTTCACAGAGTCATAACTCACATAAATCGCTGCTCTTCTGCCTCTGGAGAGCTGAACGGTAATTTACTCAAGCTGATCACAGTGTGTCTGTCTGCAGGGGACCAGGACTGGGATGTGAGTTAAGTGGGAGGTTAAGTACTGCGATCCTGGTGAAGACTAAACCTGGGTCTGGGGTCAAATGAGTCTGTTGGAGATGTGGCAGCTGAAACTCCACTGCTTCAAGACAGCAATCATTTGGAGGTAGTAAAATCAGATATTTATGAATAAGCTGATGTCTGGATTTTTATAAGGATATTTAACAGGGGTTTTGACACAATTTGGAAAATATTTGGAACTTTGTTTATGTATTTCCCAGATCTGGATTAGACAGGGGGGAAAAAAACCAAAGTCTGGAAATATGTTGGTAATTCCTATACCACTCCATATCCAACCACCCATAAATGTACAAAATGAACAAGAAAGACTGGGATCTCAGAACATTCGAAGTGAAGAAAGTAACATACTTCCTATGTGAAATAAAAACTATGGGACTTGAGGACAAACTGCTTTTCAGCCTAATCCCACTTACAGCATGTGTGAAATTATGCGTTATATTGAATACTGTGTAATATCTATTTCAACTGTAATGCAGCCAGTAAAGCAATACCATGTTTTTTTATATAGATAAAGAAATAATAAACATATTACTAACACAAAAGATCTAAATTAAATATTTTCAAACCAATGATCCTGTTAGATTTACTTAGAACGTCAAAAAGTAAAGCTTCACTTTGAATAGATGACAACAGCTCCCTCTAGTGACTCCTACAAAGCATTACACTTAATGTATGACCAGTAGTTCTAACACTCTATTTTATAATATTGATAATAATAATAATAGTAATTATAATAATCATCAAAATAATAATACACAATGGCAATGGTTTTCTACCTGATGAAGATGATTTTAACTTTGGATGGAGCGCTCTTGATAATGGACGATGCGTTCTGATGACTTTGGCCATAAAGAACTTGTCCGTTGATCTAAAAGAAGACAATTGTGAAAGTGAACTTAAAATCTAGCCCAAGTAAAAAAAAAAAAAAAATAATAATAATAAACTGAACCATGTTCAGAACGGCAAAGAAATGTTAATCACAAGCGCCTGAAAAATCCTAAGTAAATCTGGGTGTTGGAAAGCACATGAAATGTGTAATGGTTTTCTGGTTAAACTTTGTCACATTCTGTTACATTTTAACCCAGAACTTCAGTGTTTTTATTGTAACTAATGTTACAGACCAGCAGAAAACAGTACATGATTGTGAAGTGAAAAGAAAACGGTCCGTGGTTTATAACATACTTTACTAAGAATCTGAAAAGTTTGTCACATATTTGTATTTAGCCTCCTTTATTCTGACTGAATACTTAAAGAGTCCATCTGTGTGCAAAAAAATTAAAGAAAAAACAGCATAATGAAGACCAAGGAACACAATAGACAGACTTTAGAGATAAAGTTGTGGAGAAGTTCAAAGCAGAGTTAGGTTATGAAACAATAAGGGCTTCGAACAACTCATTGAGCACAGTTTAATCCATCATCTGAAAATGGGAAAAGTATCACTGACAGGTCAGGGCAAGGAGAACTTTATTAAGAAAAAGCTCAGGAGAGAGAACCAGTCAGCAGGACAACTCCATAAATATAGCCTTAATAGAAGAGTGGTAAAAAGAAAACCATTGTTGAAAGAGAGTTTTAAAAAGTAGTGTTAGCAATTTGTGTCAAAGAATGTAGGTATAATGGTGGTTATCCTCATGCTGTAAGGGGGGTTTCTTCAGCAGAGAAGGAGTGAAAGTCTGTAGAAAAAATGGATTCAATTGAAGTAAATACAGGCCATCTCTGCCTGTCAACCTAACATTAGATTTGGACAGAAGGACATTGACCCTTAACATACAACCAGAGGTACAATGAAATGCTCTAGAAGCATTGTGATATGTTAGAATGTCCCAGTCAAAGTCCAGGGCTAAATCTGTATCCTCTCTACAACTAATTCTGGAAAAGCTATATCTACAAAGTACTGACTCACGGGCTCTAAATATAAAAGAACGCCACGATTTCAGATTTTTAAATTTTCCATCCTCTTCACAATTAAGAGTTGATATTTGCTGGTTGATTTATATAAACTTCAATAGCATAAACTTTGTGGTGGTGAAAATGTGTAAAATGTTACATGGTTATGAACAGCTTTCAAGTCACAGTCCAAAAGACACTTGTGTGAGTTAAAACATCTACACATCATTTTAAATAGTACAAAACTCTGACTTTCAAATAGCAAGAGACCTTACTTCCAGTAACTCATCCCCCACACCCATCCGTTCATCCCTGCCAGCTGCTCCGTTGGGGTCTATTCCCACCACGAACACACTCATGCGGGAGCGGTCCCTGTTCCCTGCCAGGCTGAGACCCAGGCCCGTCTTGCCTTTCTCCAGCTCAATCATGTGTAGGACCCCTGGAAGGCTGCCATAGCGCTGGATTATGTTCTCTGTAAGAGGCAGAAGATGTTGTAAGCTGTCTGTGACTCCTGCCAGTGGCAGCTCTGTCCTGAACCTCATTAGCTCAAATAGAATTGCTCACAAGTTTTCAAGATTTTGCCAACAAATGAGACTTTTGTTTCATCCTCTATCTAAGCTCCAATCTTGGGTCTCTCCTCTTCTTCTCTTCTGTCTCTGGTGTGTTAGATAGCCTCTCGGTTCAACTGGCTTCTGTTGTTCTGGGCTCCCTGCCACTGTTAAACCATCAGCCCTGTGCTAACCTCCACCACTCACCTCCCCAGGCCCAACCTCATCAATCTTATTCCCGCAGGATAAGCGTCTGCCTATCTCCCACCAAACACACACAAGCACTGACACACAGATGCTGTCCACAGTCTCAGGTGTTTGTAAGTTGGAAGTCTGTCCCCAGTCCCAACAGTCTTCTCTTAAGTTTTAAATTCACCCTAAACCTGAGCATCTGTGGTTTGGCTAACATGTCGCAAGGCTGACCTCTAATGATACTTTGGCACTGTTGCACTAAACTGCAAGGTAATCATTTTAATGTGATCGAAATGTAAATCATTTCGACTCATTAATAAAAATAACATATGTGGACATCTTTTGTTGTCAATCGTTGTTGAAACCCCTTTAATAAGTTTTTTCTTATATTGTTCTTTGTGAACCTGCAAACTTTCTGTTTTGGACTCTGGCAAGGTAATCCCAAACAATTGTCTCAAGGTGAAGTCATTCTCTGTTGATTCTGATGTATTGTTGTGCACAAATATTCACCTTTCAAATCGGCATTTGAGCTACACCACTCAACATTTTCAGTCGAGTGGTGTATGACATTACAACAAAGGCGGAAAACATCTTAAACTATTAATTTAAGTCTCATTTTCACTAGAAAAAGCAGTAATTTTATTATCAGCATGTATACTTTTAGGATTTAATATAGTATAAACTGTGTTTTCTGAAAAGGACAAACTGAACTCACGCCAACTGTATCCAAACTCGTCTTCCTCCTCCTCCTCCTCCTCCCTGCTCTGCTCAACCATTTCTGCAGGTCTTTCAGGAATATCAGCGAGCTTGTCTGTATCGCTCTCTCCCACATGGGGCACCACTGGCAGGGGGAGGATGGAGCCGGTGGGAGATGCCTTTGGCGCTTCACGCTTCGCCGGCTGTCACGCCACAGGAGGGGGAGGCAGGGAGAGTTCATTAGTAACAGATAAAGAAGAGATTGGGCGTTTTATCTCTGCGTTTGAGTTTTTAATCAGTTGTCTTACAAAGACGCAAAGGCATATAAGAGCAGTTGATGTCATCAATGACGGGTTATATGCCTGGCTTTGATTCAGGTTAGTTTCAGGCAGAAAATGAATGACATGTTTTCAAAGCGTTAGCAGGGTTCCTATACATTTTTAATTGCATAATTACAGTTTTCAAGACTTACATTTTGATATTTCCAAAAGAAAATCTGAACATTTAAGGACAAAGCATTCACTTTGAACCTGGTTGAATCGTAGATGGTCTTTTATCTGCAAATTCAACAAATGTATAAATGACCTGATGCGATTAGATAGAAACCTTTTTTTTTTCAGTGTAATTAAAAATCAAAACATGCCCTTGACAACATGTCTCGATAACTAGTATTGAATTGGAGATTATGACAAGAATTTTGAATGAGTCTGTATGATTGGATTGACAAAAATATAAATATTTTTTATAAAGTATTCTTAGACAATATTTATTGCGAAATGATGGTATCTAAATAAACTAAACTCAATGCAAAAATTGACACAAGTCAAACAACAATGCTGAATGGTAAAACAAAAGTATTGTGGCTCAGGGCCCTTTAACATGATGAGACAATACAGCTTTTATTTTGAGAATGCCATGGCAGGATTGAGTAAGTTTATACGTCTCCTATCTCACTTTGGACATAAAACTGAGCTGGTATGTTATGAACAGAGTGAAATCTCTATTGAGTTCACATATTATAAACGGGAACCAGATTTATTTTCCAAACTGGTTCAAAATACTGTAATAAACTACAGTTTGGTTTCTCTATTTGGTTAGTCAGTTAGTTAGTTCTGCAGGTTGAGAAATCCAGTTCAAAATGAATTTACAGTTTCAGAGACAAAACATCAAGTAAAATAGCCAGTCCCTTCTTTCTTCAATGAGTATGAATTATGTCAATATTAGATAAATCTATATATTGATGGGTATAAATTTTAAATTGATGTGTGATCAGGCAAATTGAAGAAAACATAAACAGATTTAAAACCACTCCAGTTACTGAGAATTATTGGACTTTGGTGCAAAAAAGAGAGAAAAAAAGAAGGGGTATTTAATTTTTTTTCTTTTTTCATATTTATCCAGACATGGGAATCTAAACAGACTTTTTTTTCAGACTTTTGCATAGGAACCCTGGAGTTATGAATCAGCATTAGACTATTTAGCTCATTCAAGCCAAACTTGATTACACCAATGTGCAAAACGTGCACATTGAGAGACAATTTTTTCCATTAATTTGTGCAGAAAATTAAACAGATATTTCTACTTACCTTATAAAAAAAAACCCATTAGCAATTAATATGATTCCCAAGTAAATTACATTGAAGCTGTTGTAATAAAGTACTGAGTGATTAAAATAAGCAACTAGACGCAAAATGCAAAAACTAAAGAGAAGGACAAATGTTGATTTTACAAAAAGTAAAAGAGGTCAGAAAGAGAGAGGAGGAGTTAGACAGTATGAATGCATGAACAGATTGTTGCACGTAAATACACGCAACTCACTGCGGCAGGTGAACGTATCTGTCCAAGTATTCACAGAGGTGAGAGGCGGAAGGCACAACACAAAGACGCACAAACCTTAAACGGGGTAGGAGTGAAAGGGTTAGTTGGGGAGAGGCGGAGAAAAAGTCTACTCTGACTGTCACCCTCCTACAGAGAAGAAAACAAGGGCAACAACTTTAGAGGACAACACGTACGGGACAATAACAAACATGTATGAACAGACATGTACTTGTTCACTCTTTGCCGTCGGAGACGACATATCACTGCGCAGCGGCTGGAATACCAACCTTGTCCTGGCTGTAATTCGCCATGGCTCTCTCCTCGACAGAGTCTGTTATCAATGCCGGATGCTTTAAAGACAGATGAGAAGGTAAATCACTCTACTCTGCAGCAGATAGCATGCAAAGAGACTTTAAAGGGAGAGCAAATTCATGATATCAACTCAAATGTCAGTAGTGAGTTAAGGAGAGCATATCATAGAACAGCTGCGAGGAAAGACACTATGGTAAAATCTGGAGTTTAGCACAAAATCATATTTAGGAAAGGACCAGTGTGAGATGCTTCTGACATTTTGAACAAAAATAGTGGTTGAAGGTGTGATATTTTGCATTTATTGGAGTTTATTATGTTAATATTTGATTTACAATCTGAATATAACCACTGTAACAAAATGTTTTTCATAGCACTGTAATAAAAATTTAAATACTGTTTTTTTTTTTTTGCTTGTATTTTTTTTATTTGTATTTTATCAGGCTTAAAAAGGCTCCAGAATTTGAAAACCTAAAACAAAGTTACTTTAAGGTAAGTACAAATCTTTTTTGGCCATCTCTCAAAGCAAGTTGTCTTTCTCATACAGACTCCAGGCCTGTCATAATAATGTTTGAGGTGTGATAAAACACCAAACTACCTATCAAGCATGGGAGTCAGGAGGAAAAGAAAAAGCTCTCAGAGTAAAAGCATCAAATATTATTTGATCTTTTGTTTGATGAAACCAGGAAGAGAAAATGGTTAACTTGCAAATGAAAATAAGAAATGAACTTGTTAAAATATGTTCTCTTCTGACTGGAGGAGTCAAGCTACAAATGGTCAAAAATTAAGAAAAAATAAAATATTTGTCTTTCTGATATTTTCCTCAATAAAAGTGCCCCACTGTGCTAAACCTCAAAACACTCATGTATATTTTTTCTTTTTTACTACACTTTTTCACTCCTCCGAATGTGCAGCTTGTTAACATTGATTTCCCAAGTCAGAACAGAACTGAAGGTCAACTGGAAAGTGGACACAGACACAGGGTGGCTTTCTAACCTGAGGGAGGGCAGGCGCTAAGGAGCTTTGATTAGTGCTGCAAAGGCTGAAGTCACGGTGGCTATTTAGCTGCAGAAAGGGCAGGGGCGGCTTCTAAAAAGCAACACAAGACGGACAAGCTGACAACATGACACTTTAATGGGATGGCTTTGACTTAATGACAGAATCCAATCAAAAGCTGGAAGGGAGAAGAACAAAGAGGACGTCCATGAGCACAAAGATGCTTAATTTGAATTAGTAACCATTAAAATGAACGGTTTGCTTGATAAAAGTAATTTCCTGAACATTAAAAAAAAAAAAAAAAAACTGGAGAGGGGCCACTTTGTCTGAAACACTTTCACAGAATGTTTAAAGATACCTGCAGGATACCTTGAGATTATTTATTGCTCACAAAAGAAGTATCTTCTTATGGGGAAAGAGCTCAAGGTTGAACAGATAGGCTAGATTTTACACGGCACAACTGGTCCCTGAATGATCTGCATTTACTTTATTACAGCCAAGGGTAATAAATTACAGTTTTTAGTGGAACTCAATGACTTTCAGTAAGTGACTGGAAAGATTATTTTTTTCCAACAAAAAGCAGCACAAATTATTGCTTGTATTTTGGCCATCCGGGCCATGAATGTCATTATTTTTGGACTTTTAATGATGCATTTAAACAGCTTCTTTTCCAGGGTGAAATTATATTTCACTCATAATTTAACCAGCTAAATCTTGTCAAACTTCTACCTGGGAATTTGACCAATTGTACTGGCAGAATTGCCAGTACAATTGGTCTGGCAATTAATTTAAAATTTGTTTGATCACCATTTTACATTTTTAAGATTGCCAACTCGATAAAAATAAAATAAAATTGAAATCCAACAGGCATTTTCTTCCCACAGTCCAAAAAGTTTACCACACCCTTTTCTCCCAACATCCAGAAACATGCATGTAGATAAGTTTCAGCACCCCACAGGACCCTGGAGGTCAACTCGAGTATAGAAATAGAATAAATATAACATTTTTCAACAGAAATCTGAAAATAATCTGTAAATAATTTTGTCACAAGGGATTTTGTTGGAATTTGTTTTTCTATCAAGGCTGTTAAAAACAAGGTGGAGGACACTACATATTTAGGATGGAAAAATTACAGCTGGAATCTCGAACAGCATTCTAAAATGGCTGAATTGCCACATACTGGTGTACACAGAAAATGCAAAGAAAATTGTATCAACTTGTAAATAAAAATGAATAAGGTAAAGCTTGGGGAGTTTTTCATCCATTCTTCTTGTAGAAAGTTTCTAGCTCTGAGGGATATTTGTGTTTTCCTGCAGAGATATTTCTTTTATTAACAATACATAGTTTTTCTCCCCATCACCTTTTTTATGTTTGTTTTTCTCTATTATTTGCTGGCCTTTTATAAAAAATGTATTGTTTCATCTTGCAGAAGAAATTTCACCTTGCATTTGAGTTGAACACAAACACAGCTGACGGAAGGCTCGTTTAGATAAATAAAAAAAAAAACTTTTTTTTTTTGTCAAGTTAGAACACAATGCTTTGTGTAGAAATACTTTTCAAAAATGCAGGCAAGCCAAGATAACAATCACTTTCAGTAAATGCCTTAAACCTTACATCCCCTTTTTATTTGATGCAACCAAATAAAAAATTATATGCAGTACAAAATATGAAAAGACAAACCTTGAAAACACAAAGAGGTTAAGCAAAACATGTTTAAATATCAATTTTCATGTCTGACAGCAGGGGTTTTCCACGAACAATTGGACCACTTCAGACATTTTTGGCAATTAAATGCTTTTTGGGGGCTCAAACCACTTGATAAAAGTGCCTCTGATGAAACATGGAGGATTCTTGATTTGTCTTTTTAACAATCATAGAAAATCTTGGATGATTTTGTGAATCACCACTTTGCCTCATTTTGTGAAAAATAAAACAGAAACAGAAAATAAAACACTGTTAAGAAACAGTGACATTGTTTGTTTCATCTGAAGGCAAATGCAATCAGAAAATGGATTCCCTCTACTTACACTTTTCAATGAGTAAAATATTTAAAACAATCAGAAAATACAATTGGAAAAATACTGGCTTAATTTTATTTAGCTGTTTTTTTTTTGTGAAATTAAAAAATTAATATACTTTTGTTAAATTTATGACCAAAAATGTCTTTGAAGCGGCATGACTTTTTTGGAAGGTCCTTCCTTACACAACTACTTAGTTGTGCTACATTACTTGGTGAAGCTAAGGACATCCACCCAATCGCTAACTGCTTCTTATTCTAAAGGTGCAGTGTCACTAAATGTCTTCTCGATTGTTCTTCTTCTTTACAACATAAGATGCGTCTTCTCCAGAGCATCTCATGCTAAGTTTAAAAAAAAGGAGTTTGTCTCTCCACTGTCACCACGTGATTGCTCAGGATGTCCAAAGTCAGTGACTCAGTGCAATTGACTGCATATTTTAAGATAGCCAACATTTTATCAAATGGCATTTTATGATCAAATGAATTTGACAATGCCTCTAACTATCTGGCTGTCTAGCATTGAAACAATTTTATTGATTTGAAACACATTTGGACACAGTTGGATTCTAAACAACTGGATGTATATATATTTTTTGATGTAAAGTGCTTTGACTCTACATTGGCACAATATAGATTGTATATTTATTATAAATAAGCCCTCACACTCATTGTTTTATGTCAACAATTCGTATTTTTTGCTGATAACCTGGACATCATATAAAAAAGCAACCCACAGCTTTTGCTGAGCACTATTTTACCTGACATGTAACACACCCTCCATCTCCCAAAAGATTTATTGTGTTTAAGACTCGCTTCTTGACTCATATTTGAGAAATCTCTTGCGAGAAAGTTGGCAACCCTGAAACTGTACAGCTGAGTGTCTATAAATAATGTAACAATGGCATTTCATCATCATTGTGAATGAACTCTGAGTTACCGACGCATTATTCTGAAACAGAACAGAGCTGCATGACGCCAGATGAAAACACACCTTCCCTTTTTTGTTTCTCTCCAGGGAAAACTTCCAAGGCTACTTCATATACATAAGAGCAAACATTATTTGTATGTCAAATGCAGAACTAAAGAGGAGGGAGTTGGCTAAGCAATGTGAGACACAAAAAGAAAGAGGAGACAGGAGAGGTAATACGACCAAGATTGCATGTGATGGATGGGTGATGCAACAGAGATGGAGGAGGCAAAAGGAAAGAGATGGATTACCTGGCGTGCGCGATTTGGCATGCATGTGAAAGCTGCAGTGCGTTTCTCCACAGCAGGAGATGGAGCTGGGCTATGTATCGACTCAGGCTGAGAGAGTCGAGTAGAGGAGGAGAGATGCGGGAATGAGGCAACTCATAATATAGTTTACATAACAATAGTGTTTATAATGCCAATAATTCCCCTAAAGGAATTCTTTCACAAACCAGATTTTCTGTATTATATTTGGTATCTGAATCCCCTGAAACACGTTCCTTAAGATGATCCATTGGTCACCCAAGCAAAATGTTAGCTAGGAAATCTAACATTTAAATAGACCATAGGAGACAATGATAACTATCACTGCAGTATTTTTTTGTTTATATTTGAAAATATTCTATGCTCCTACAACAAAAGTGTGAACTTGCAAAAGCGATGTAAACAATTACTTTATCTCTTAAAAATACATTAGAAGTGACACAACTCATGTCTGTATAATAAAAAAGAAACTACAGCAAACAAGTGGGTCTTATAGGTATCACTCTTTGAGCTTGAATAAATGTACTCCCTAAAAGAATCACCTATCTGAAGGTTTTAACACATTTCTAACAGGGATGCTAATTGCTGTACAAGCTTGAATGTAGTCTTCTCTGTGTTAGATTATGAGTCGCAACATGCCTAATGAGAAAATAAATTGTTAGCAAAAGCAGAAGGGAATATGTGAAAATGAAGAGGCATCTGACTGAGAGTGATACAGCATTGAAGCCAGGCCAGCGGCAGCCCCAGCAGGAAGGTACTTACTCATGGTTTGAAGGCCCGAGGGCACTTTCAAACAACAAACAGTGTTGTTGATGTAGTGATTTTTAAAGGAGGGGTTCTTTAAAAAGGTTAAAGCTTTGTACTATAGTTAATATTCTAAGCAGGATATGTTGTTCTTAGAAACAAAATGTTTGAAAATTACTTTCAGCCTGCTAAGAACCACTGTAGTACAGTGGTGGCACATAAATAGCACTTTTTAGCTTTGAAAATGTCCTAAATAGCCTGCAAAGACAGAATAAATTGTCCCATGAGATAAAGTAAAGGAGGCAACACAGGGCAGCAGTGACCTTTATATTACGAGGAAGCTAAATAGCACTTAGTTTGGCTCTATTTTACAGACTCACCCGAGCTCGGTGAATAATACTCTGGACCAAGAAGGAAACAGGGTTGCCTGCCTTCCGTATGGCTTCCACGGCTTCCTCATGACTTGCATCTCGTAAATCTACGCCATCCACCTGAAACAAAAGCATCATAAAAATACAAATAACAGCATAAACTGTAACTGAAAATAACCTCTAGCTGAACTGAGATGCTTCATTACCTCCACTATGCGGTCCCCAGTCTTTAGCGTCCCGTTTTGTCCAGCAGGGCTGTCCTCCAGGATGTGCTTGATGAAAATGCCCCTCATCACCTCCCCGTTGCTCAGACGGCTGCCCATCCCTCTGCCGCCGACGATGCTGATCCCCAGGGACTTACCAGCCTCTCTGAAAAGCTCCACTCTGAGAAAAGGCAGCATGCCTCATTTTTCATAATTATCATTTAAAAGCTGGGCCATTTGTGCTGATGAAATGTGTTCAGACAATTACAGTTGAGACTTTAAGTGTATACTTACTTCCGTGGTTGATTCCAGTTGCTGTATGAGGCACTCTCCTCTCCCTCGCCATCTTCACGCTCTGGGAGGTTGGGAATATCTCTAAAAATGTAATGAAGTAGGACAGAATATTATATTCAAGCTAGAAAAATTAAATGATATGCATACATTATGAAAATTATCAAAGCTGCAGACATATAAATCAAACTTTATCTGTCGAGACTGTGTCTTTAGGGAAACAGCAAATTAAATTCAGTTTATTCATATAGCGCCACTTCACAACAAATGTCATTTCAAGGCATCCTAAAGTTGTTCAAGTAAACAAAGTCAGATAAGAAATCTAGGTAAATCCAAGATGATATATGAATATTGCTTTCTAGACAAAACTTCCACATAAGAGTCTCAAGGTAATTTTTTCTATCTATCTATAACAACACTGACCATCTCCTGTGAGAGATTTATTGTAAACATATGTACCTATCCTATAAAAAGGGGCTATAAGATGATGGAGAGCCCTGGACATTTCAGTCTGGAAAGGTGCATGATTTTGATATGAAAGATACGTGGCTACCTAATCTATTATTAAATTTCAGATGAAAGGTGCACTAATCAATTGGCTTTACATCAAGACTAGCTGAGATTCTCTTGATCGCCTTTAATTGGTAATCTTTGGATTTTGGCACCAAAATCAAGAATTCAAACTATTTTTGTTCTGCAAATACAACAAGCAACACCATATCCTGGGACTTATTATTATTATTACTTTTAGTTCAATTAGAATCCAATAAAGGTTAGGGATGCATGTTTTGATGCAAAGTCTTTGCATCAAAACATGCATCAAAGAGCCTGCAAAATATGTTATAGTCCTCAGAAAAACGTTGGCTGATCGGTGTATCTCAAGGTACAATAAGAAGGACTTAAATAAAATGAAATTTAAGTAAATAACAGCTTCCACAAGTTATGCTTCAAAAGATGGAAGGAATCTAATTCCAACCTGCAACAATGTGAAGGATATCAAACATTAATTTTTTTTGTTGAAATGGAAATTATTCAACTCCCCACCATAAACTAGGTTAATAAGCACAACATAAAAACTGACAACGTTCTGCAATAAGTAAGAATAAAAAATATATAATTCAACACATAACTTGGAAAAAAATACTTTCTGTATGAACTCAGGTCATCTTTGTCTCCTATTGAAATTTGCTTGCCGATCCGAAACAAATAAAACCAACAATAAAATGTTTTATGCATTTCATCTTAAGGACAGGCAGTGGTTACAGACCTTGTGTTTGGGATGGGAACTTACTCTTGCGCCGTCTCAGTGAAGATATCATCCTTAGCTTGCTCGAGGCTGGCTTTGTACTCCTCCAGGTACTCAGCAGGGACGTATGTAACACTAAACCCAAATGCACACACACAGATATGTTCACAAATGTTTGTTTTTTTTTAATTAACAAACCTGCATTCATACTTAAAAACAAATTTTCCCACCATAGTGAAAATTAGTAACTACTCATGACTAAAATGTGCACCGTTTACTATAAATGGAGAACAACATTACAGCTGTTCTCATTTATAGTCTGAGGCTGGCTTTTCAAAACCAAACCCACTTTGCCTTCCAGTAAACACATTCCCCTCGTAACAAGCTCAAGGTGAAACGTCCATGAATTATATATGCAAGACTTTGACACCTGACTGCTGAAAACAGCTGTTTACCTTCATAAAAGTCTAAGCAAATCAAGTCTTCAGTCACCCATTGTGGGACAAACGTGACAAATCTGAAGGATTCTTTTAATCTATTATTAATTGAAAGAGAGCAGACGGCTCATACGTCGAATGAGCCGAGCTGAGAGATGGGTGACAAACTGCCATCTACTCGCAAATCCATCTGAAAACAATTCAGAGAAGCTGATTCTCAAGGGCACATTAACACATCAGAGAAAGGCTGACAGATCTTCAGCAGATGGGTGCAATTGTTTTTTTTTCTTCGCTTTTTTTTTTTTTTTACTTGATGGCATGCAGAAAGGGAAAGAAAATTAATCCTACAAAAAAAAATGGGAACGATGAGCTGCTTCATTAAAATCATCAAAACATGCACTGAGCAAAATGTCAGGGACGCACATGAAAAAGTGAGTTATAAAAAGATATTAATGGTTTTAGAAAGAAAATAACTTTAGGCACCAAGTTTAGTAGGATGAATAGGCGACACAGCCTGTCAAGATTTATCCAGGTGGATGTTTTAAGATTCAATCGTCCACATTTTGTTTCCTCAGATTATTTTTTTTTTTCACTCTGAAGTTGAAAACAAATTACCACTCGAGAGACCTAATCCTTCTGGATAAACCTCTCACCAGACAAACAAAAAGAAAAGGAAAACCAAAGCGTCAGCAACTTTTTGAGAATCTGTCGGCGTGGAAGTTAGTCATACTCACACATAAAACGGGCACAGATCGTCCTCAGGTGCACAAGCAGATCTAAAATGTGAAGAGTTGGCTTTTTATGCACTGAAGCTAACAAACTGCCGAGTTTAGTTCAGCAAGCAGAATTTATAAAAACATCTTAATTACACATCTAATTCATTTTCAGGTCCAAAAAGGATTCAAAGTGATTGTGGGGATACGGTTCAGCAGCACAGAAACTGACGATAACTTGTCTGTCTAAAAAGTGTGCACACCAATGTTACAAAGCATGTTTGCGTGATGTAAAACAAGACCACATTGAGTCATTTGAAAACTGCAGTCAGGAGAAGGACGTAAAAACAAAAGAAAATCATTGGATAAATCTGCACATCCTTAAATGGATAAATGTGATCTTTGGGAGATTTCCTGCACACCACTGTGCCACTTGGTAACAAAAAACCCTTTACAGTTTTGAAAATGTGTCACCATATTTGTGTAATGCTGCATAATTCTGTCAAGTTTCATGCACACTAAGGCACTAAGCCACTCCGCCTCTTACCCGAGGTCTGGTCCAATGAGAGAGTGCCTCCTGAGCATGGCACGAGCTTGGACGTTAGACAGGTTGGTGGTGGGCTCTCCGTTGATGGCCAGGATCAGATCGCCCACTCCCAGACGACCATCGCGACTAATGGACCCCCCGTGGATGATACTGCGGATCACCATTCCCAGCCCATCTTTCATGGCGCTCACTGTCATCCCTTTAGAGCAGATGGTAAAACATAGCTGCATTAACATTTGTATTAGATAAACACACACACAAGCAGTGGTTGTTAAATATTTGTACCATAAGAAAACATCTTAGAAACTGGAGTAATGTGTAAAAGCTTATCTAAATAACTGACCACACATATTATCTTTTAATACTTATAAAGTTGAAAGAAATAATAATGTTGTGTACATTTTTGACTATGACATAATAACGTGAACTGGAAACAGAAAAAAAGCAAGATATATTAATTATTTACCCTAACCAGGCCTTTAAAGAGTACAATAAAGCTAAAAAAAAAAAAGATAATTTTAAATATGCATTTGTTCTTAAAGTTCAAACTATACTGTCTCTTTGTTAGGAAGAGTTTTTTTTAAATGCTATTGCTTTTGCATAGCAGCAGACTCATCGTCACTAAACATAAAAACTATGAGACATTACTGCCATCATTTCTTTCTGTAAAATGTAATTTTATAAAGCCAAAGACAAAACTAAAGGCCAGCTCCCACTTTCAGGCCTGACACTTCATTAACCCCCTATGGGGCAGGAGAGGAAAACAAAAACGAAGAAAAAACAAATAATTCAAAGAATGTGAAGAACTAAACACACACCAAGGCTGCAGTTGCCCTTGACAACTGTGATGGTCCTTTCAAAATTGCTCCCAGAGGTCAGAGCTGCTTTGTTGTCATCTTCAGCAGATTCTTTCACACTCGTCTTCTCTTTATCCTAAAAGTGATAATTCAACACATTTGTTGATGACAAATTAAAACATATTAAAGCAGATTCCAAACACAGATTCCACTTGAGAGAAGAATGAAGCAATTTGAATGTCAAAATTAATTTTGAGCAATTCATCTCTTACTTTTGTGTATCTAAAATCTGAGAGGAGTCTTTAACTAAGAGATGCTTATTGAGACAAAGTGCACAACATTAACTAAGCTTAAAAAAAATTAACAGAGGTAAAGTAAGTTCGATGGTTTAGTTAAACCCCTGAAAGCTGATTGTAAAAGAATTTAAGTTACCATTGTGTCTTCCGTATCTCTAAAAGAGATGACTGGTTCGATCAGACAGCACGGGTGCTCCACAGGTGCCTCCTGGTCAATGTGTTTGGCCTCTATCTCTGCAAACAGGCTGTAGGAGTCTGAGCACCCGACTGGTTCTTGTTCTTCACTCGGGTGCTTTGCCAAGTATTGATCTGAGCTGCTTAGAATGGTATTAATCGCCGGGATATGACCTGTCAAAGTCGCTGGAGTGTAAGAGGCCGACTTCTCTGTGGAGAATGCCGGAGCGTCGTCTGCGAAGCCGGGGTGTTCATCCAACACGTTCAGACGGGCTGTCAGCTACAGTGAAACAAAGCATGGCAGATGAATGAACATCCACTCAGGGAGGATAAATCACACTCAGGCTCCATCCAGCTTGCTCTTTTTTTAACAAGCCACAGAAAAGCCTTTAGTGGCTATCGAGGAAGGTTGAGCTAAAGCGTAAAATGAACTTTATTTCTACATTTTGGTTATGAAAGCAGTCCAGCTTTATTGAAAATAAAGTTTTGTGTGGCTCTAAAGGGCAATACTGTATCTTGAGCACAGTATTGGCTCAACTTTGCATTATTAATGTATCATTTCCTCTATACTTTACAATCACACATCACCTTAGACTGAGGCTTGTAATATGAACAAATTGGAAGAAACTCAAGGGTTTTAAAGCCACCATGAAGTCCATTTACTGAGATTGCACATAGCGCAGTCAGATTTACAATAAAACGTGTCTGCAAACATTAAACCCAAGCCATTTTAGTTGCATTATGTACAGGTGTTACACAAGCCAATTTTGTGATTTGAAACAACTCTCCAAGACTGTTTACCTGTTTAAAACTAGAATTGTTAATATAACAGCAAAGAATGTGACCTTAGATAAATGTCAAGAAGCTGACACAACTGACCTTGGCTGTAAGGCGTGTTGTCTATCTTTAAAAGAAAAGCACATCTTGAAGGCTGGACTATCTGACCCAAAACAAATGCTATAATCTGTTTGCAGACATCAAGGAACATGTTTGTCCCTTCAGAGTGGCCTGTAACCTCATAAATTAATCAGGAAGTTCCGGTAAACACGGTCAGCGCTCACCACTGAGAAAACTGAAAAACTGTCTGATTCAGTTGTCTCCACTCAGAAGAGTTGTGTGGCTTGCTTAACTTATTAACTTGTCAAATTCAGTGAACAAGAGATATGTAATTGAAAATGTTACAATTACAACTTCCTTTGGCCTTGCAGCAAACAGCATGAAAAATTTGGAGGTGTGTTCTCCTCCCCAGGAATGTGTGCTGGACAATTTCAATGTGCATGTGCCCATCCTGCTCTGCACAGAACCAACATTTGCCAACACATGATGACGTAGAGTCAAAACTTCCCTATAAACATTTTGGGCATGTTAGAAAGTCAGAATATACACCTCGACGGGCCCTCTTGGAGTTTCACAAAGACCTCTATATCCTGGACGTTTTCTCAACTTCTCCAGTGCGCAGTGCTGAAATTGGAGCCACTGACGTTAATGGATTCTTTTAATGCTGAGAAACTACAGGCTCCGAAACAGGAGTACAAAACCATCCTATTAAAGCTTGATATAATAACTACAGTTCCTTGGAAAAAAAAAAAAAAAACTACAGAGATTGTACAAAAAGGCTATAAGAACAGTAAAAAAAAAAAAAAAAAAAAAGTTTCAGCACTCTTAAGCCATTAGGCACAGAGTATTTTCATTATTCCAGGTGTTGTGATTTGAGAAATGTTTTTCTTTACCTTGGGTGTGGATGACTGCAGGCAATCCAAGTCAGCACTGCAGCTGCTGCCGTGGAGAGCGATCATTGATGCCTGGAATGTATCGTCCTCCATCCCAGAGTAAGTATGATCTAACACCTTATCATCAGATAGGTCTCCTTCACTTGTGTCAATCTGGGACAACGGATTGAAATCTAAGTGAGACTCTGAAATAATGTTAGTTATTGAGCATGATTTGCAGCCACAACAAGCTACGTTATGAATATGCAACAGCAAAATGATCTAAAACACATTGTAACATTAATGATTTTTTTTCTGTCAAAATACCCTAAACTGCTACATAATTTCAACTAAGCAGACCATGTTTTGAATTAATTAGACAAAAGCAAATATCACAATGCAGCACAAACTGCTTCTCTTTTCAAGTGTTCTCATTTTTTGCAGTTGTTTTTTTTCCAAAAGCTAACTAACCAATGCAGGTTCTGCTCGGTAAAGGATGCCCTCAGTCAGTCTTCCTTCCTCTCCTTCTTCAATCAAAATACTGCTGAAGTCAAATGAATGGATGATGGGTGATGAAGGTATTTCCTGCTCACCAAAAGGGTGTGGAGAATGGGAATATCCACATATTCCCTAGGAAAGTGGAGAAATTCTTTCAGTGTCTCCAGCTTTATTGAATGAGATTTTTCTTTGTTACCAAATCTAGTGATGAAGGAATTAGTATGGAATGAAGATGAAAAGAAGTGGTTAGGATTGATTGAGGTTAAAAAACTAAATGAGAATATTTTGAAACAGAAAAGCTCTGAGAGGAATCTCAGTTAAAAGCTCCTTATTTTGATTGATTCAGCTCATAAAAATACAGTGCCTTGACAAAATATTCAAACCCTTTGGAGCTGTTCATATTTTCTCACTTTACAACCTCAAACTTGTGCGCTATATTTATAATATACTGCACATTAACTAACAAATATTGATCTGAATATATCTTAACACTGTTCCTACCCTTCCAAGGACGCCTCAGATAAATCTGTCAACAACAGCTGGACAGCAATTTCTTCTCAATCATTCCCCACTCCACAAATTATTCCCCTTATAAATGAACGATTGAGAGGTAGGAATAAGCAACAGGGGCTGAATTAGTTTTCATAATGGAGTGCTTGGCAATTAAGATCTACCACTTAGAATTTATGAAATAAAATCCCAATAAAACAATTAAAGTTTGCAGTTGTAAAATAATAAAACGTGAAAAAATTCCAGGGCTGTAACTTTTGCAAGGATCTGTATATGAAAAGGATCAAGGCAAGCAGGGAAGATAACACACACATCAGAGTCAAGGCAATATGACAAAAAAAAAACCCCTTCAGAAGCACATTCCACATCCTGCAGGAGAGCTCCCTACAGCTCAGTAATCCAGCTAACCCCGGCAGCCCAGAGGTCTTGCTGAGTAATCCAACAGCACATTCAATGCAGGAAAATGCATCTCTACAGTAGGAAGCCCCCCACCAAAAAAAAAACAACAAAGCCTTTTTTTTTTTTTCAATATAGCAAAAAGATCTTGGGAGCCCGGAGCAACAAACATGCCGTCCGATGGACCTGCTGTTATAACAGGTGCTTTCATATGTTTAAGTGTTCAAGAGGGTGGATGCTCATGGAAAATTCCATAATATAATGGAACTAAGCGTTCCAGGCTGATCACCCTTTGAGACAGAGGGTTGGGTGGAAAGCTACACCATGCAGCCTACCTCCACAACTTTTCCCTGCATAAAAAATTCAAGCTCTCTGTAAGTTGAGCCCTCATGACTGGGCCCAACGTTATGTGACATGAAAAGGTCTGTCTCCTTAAGTCTCACAGTGGCTGGAAAATTAAATAACTAATTCCAATACATTTGCACTCTCTTTGAACTACAAGCCATGATCTGCAGTACATTTGAGTATTTCACATAGCTGTAAAATAAAATTAAAAACAAGAATTGAGATAATGTTACTTACAGGCAGAGGTTTGGCAACTCCAATCTGGACTTTTCCAACCTTGGCCCCTTTAAGGGCCTGGACAGCATCCTCAAGGGTGGCATTCTCCAAGTTTGTGCTGTTCACATACATGAGTCGGTCGCCGGGCAGAAGTCTGCCATCCATCTCCGCAACACCGTTCGGAACAAGCGAGCGTATCACAATCACTGTCTTGGAGGAGTCCAGCGGGTCCTGACGGTAAAAACGGTAACATCACCGAGTGATCTCCATTGTGTTAGAAGTTAGAAAACAGAGAAACAAGGGATTTATTCTAATAGAGACAGAAACCTGCTCCTCTCACAGGTTTTTAAAGGAAGAAGTCCCACCTGGTAGTCCAAAATACTGAATCCCAATCCCCCTTCTCCCTTTTCCAGCTCGATATTCTGGATCTCCATCTCCCACATAGCCAAAGGAGATCCGATTGCCTCTTCGGTAACTGTATCCTGAGGATCTTCTATGTCATTCGTCTCTGAAACTTCAGAAACCAGTGCACTGCTGATGTTATTCTGCAGAGAGAGGAAAAACCCAAAACCACAATGAGACAGCACGCCGTCCTTCCTTTCCCTCCCAGCCCACAGGCTCCTACCCTCTAAGTCTGTTTGTGGATCAGGTTTCTGGCAGTAGTTAAAAAGGGGAAACATCTCTGGGATGCTCAGCTCTCAGAACATTATCACAGATAAAGCTACAGAGATGAAAAACCCCTCTACCCAAAGGAAAGCTGTATTTGATGTTTCATATCTCCGTGATGCTGGCAACTGCTGAGGTATTGCTGCTGAAACTGTTTCTAATAAACTTTAAGCCTCCTGTTCTTATCAGTAAGTCTTAATCCATCCTGGCTATCAAGGAGGAAAGCCAAAGGAGCCACTGACAGTCAGGTTGGGCTAGTTTTCTTTAAATTTGTTTCTCCGGGCTTTAAATGTATGAATATGTTACATAATGTGCTACTAAAACCTTGTAGTGTGTTAGTATTTTAGTCTTTTTCTTTAAACACAGCAAATGTTTTCTTACGGCGATGTAAGAAAGACAAATATATGACCGTACCTTCAGTTTATATTCTGTAGGAAAAGCATCTGATTCTGGTTGGACTGTATCCATATCTATCTGGAGATCTGGAGCAGGTCTGCAGCATGTCATGTACACACAGATTGGAAGTTCCTTCAAGATTCTCACCACCTCTTTATGGGTCTCTCCGATCAGAGAAATCCCATTCACCTAAACAGGAAGATCTCAGTGTTAACTTTAAAACCCATGGTGACTCAGTTTTTTTTAATCAGACCTGACATTCAGGCCTGACTTTCATAATGTTCTCAGCACAACATTATGAGTCAGATGCACTGTGACTAAAAATGCGCTGCTAAAATAACAAAATATCAAACCAATAATTTGATTTGCATTGTCAACAAATTGTAACTTTAAAATATCGGACCAAAAACTGCTCATAACTGTCACCACTTTATCTTTGAATCCCAGCTGTTTTACATGTGTAGTTACAGATTTCAAAGTCATCAGCAAAACCATCTGCATAACCATACCAGAAGTGGGAAATTAATCTTGTTCAATTACTATGAAGGTCAGATTGTTGGATGAGTTCAATTACCATAAACATATTTATTAATAAAGATTTTTAGTAGGAGTTAGACATTTTTAGGACTCATTGCAACTGATCAATGACTTCCAACATGCCATGCTGACTGATTTTTTTTGTATTTCCCTATTTTATAGGAGTTAAAGCTTAACGATCTTTAAGCTTTATCTCCTGAGAACAACAGTCTGTTCTCTACAAACAAAGCTCCAATACTTTTGACTTTAGTAAATAAACACTTCAGAGACAGGTTGCGTTGTATTAGGAAATTAGATTGCGGTACGAATGCTTTCCACACTCTAACACCTGGTGTTAGGTGAGAAAATCCACTCTAGTGAGACTCAACAGCTGGAAAACATTTTCTGCTGAACATCACAGGCTTCTCTGGGACTATTAAAGAACTAGACTTGGCCTTGAGGAAGTAATAAGCCCAAGTTCAAACACAATGGTTTCTTTATTTTATGAAGAAAAGTAAATTAGTCCCTGTCCACTCTCATATACTGTGCAAAGCTAATGTGTTTTGGTTTTCTTAAAAAAAAGTTTTCCACATTACATATTTCTAAAAATGATTTAAGTTGCTGGTGAGACTTATGGTAGACTTGGAAATTATTTGTTTTAGAGATAGTAGATATAGTATATATGATACTGTTACTGTATTGCACTTATGTTGAACACATTTACTTTTTCAATCATTTCAATTTTAACCAGTAGTATTTTCTTATTGACACAATAATTCATTCAACTCTCTAAAGAAAAAAAAGTTAACATTTATTTATTGTTACAGCAACCATTTGTAAAAAAAAAAAAAAAAAAGGCCATTATGAAATGATTCTAGTGCTATATCACATAGAAGCATGAACAAATAAGGTTTTACTTCTTTGAGCAAAGGTTTACCTCCAGCAGTTCATCCCCACTAAACAACTTTGCACAGCGGCCGACTGGTCCCTCAGGAAGGACTGAACGGATGTAATGATGACCACCACTAGCTTCCAGACTGATGCCCAGGCCGCTGTTCTCAGTAAACTTCTCAACCTGAGCAACCTGCAGAGGAAACAAGCATGAAAACTCATGAGATGATCAATATCTTTTGTTTTTCAATTATGCTAACTCTTACACATTCACACACACACCCATATACATATATAATCCATCCTTACCACAACTTCATTATTTGGACCAAGAATCTCTTGCCATTTCTTCATCAGTTCATCTTCTTCAGTCGGGCTTAACTTCGGTCCTAATGTAAAGAAAAAAGTATGCATCACAATATCCTAATTGTAAATATATTTAAAGTACTTAAAATAAGTTTTTGACAAAAACAATCATAGATCTTCTTTTATATGCGGCAGTCTAAAAATCTAACTTTAGCGCTTCGCTCCCATCTCAGTATTTCTTCCCGTTGTGTGTCTGTGTGGTCCTGTAAACAATAGCCCTTATCTGTTAAATGTGGGAACAGTAGCTCTGTGGCAGAATGACTTGAATAATCCCAGCCTCCTACCATGTTTGTCTTTTGTTAGATGATCCACAGCGGAGCTGACATCAGATCCTTCTCCTGTTGTCTGGAGCTGCTTCTCAGCAACGACGGCTGCTGAAACACAGAAAACCCGTGACAGGTGCTCAAAAATGCAATTGTTTTCGTGAGCATCAGCACATCAGCATGTACGATTAGATTTCTTTGTCCTCAGTACTGATCTCATTTGTCCCAGTGTTCCAAAAAGGATTTACAAATCTAACCTGATCAGGACTTTGTAAACAACATCCTGAAAGCAATTTGCGCTTTCTTTTCTGTAGTTTAACTTACTAATGTCTTGTTTTCACTGAGTGGTACGGCATGGGTCAGTGAAGTTTAGTGGTGTGGCAAATTAAGGAGAGTGTTCCCACTGATAATTGGACTCTCACCAGGCAGAAAGGAAGGAACCCAAACATGTCATACTTGTGCGACAACTAATATGGCACACTGTTCCCCAATCAATCGACTGTGTTGTGTGGCACCAGTAGCCTCCTCCCTTACCATACCACACTATTATCCTATATATATATATCAAGAATACAATAGTATATATGACTGTACTTGTACTGTACTTATAAGGACTAAAGGTTGAACAAATTTACCTTTGGAATCATTTCAGTTTCAGTGAATTTCAGTAACAATTTCTATTGACTCAACGGAAGGGGTCCCAGGAATGGTGTGGTACAGATCGGGTGTAGTTTCTTTTACAATTTAAACAGACAAATAGCATCCCAAACTGGATCAACCCATTCCATACCGCTGACTGGAAACAGGATAAAATAGAAATGAAAGATTTCTTATGAAACCCAGCAGAGTTGGTAAGGTCTCAGCATTTTTTCCTTTGTTGGAGGACCTATGTTGTGGAGGAGACTCAGGGCCCAGCTGTTTTTGCCACCAGCCCCTTCAGCAATACAATATGCATCGATCTTATTTATTTATTTTTTATGTATTTTTGTATTTCTCAATTTCTTATTTGAATCATAGCACTCATGAAAATAAAAGTTTTATTCTAAGTCTTTTGTGGGGATTTGGGTTTCTGTGTGTTTATTTAGATCTGTGTTCTGTGGAGTCTCTGTGTTGTCCAGTCTACCCCTTGGTTAGTTGCACCTGTTTCTTGTTTTCCCTTGATTGTCTCCCTGTGCATTTAAACCCAAATGTGTGCCTTGTTGGGTCCTTGTCGAATCTGCCTCGTCGTGTCAAGCTGTCTAGTCTGACATCTTGTCTGCTGTCAGTTGTTTTATAACCAGTTGCTACCAGAATTTTAGCTTTTTGCCTCCTGTTCAATCTGTGCAGCCTGGACTTTCTGGATTTGTATTTTCATCATTAAATCATCACTTCTTCAGTCCAACCTTGGTCCTCATCGTTTTCCTCACCACCACTCACTGCAAATCGTGACTTCTTTATCAAATCTGTGTCCAGGCTTTTGGGCTACTTTCTCTCCACGCCAAATCTAATTACTTCCTATTTCTATCTATCCTTGTTGACACTAAGCCACTTATGCAACTTGGCTTCTTGCTTCTGTAAAACCCTAGAGGCTCTGTCAGTGCAGCTGGAGACAAAAACCTTTCACTTTCCTGCCTCTAACTTGATTAATGTTAAATGTCTAAAACAAACATGGCACACATTAATACTATCCTGTACACATCGTTAAGTAAAAGAATTGAGCTAAGGGGGTTTAATCTAAAAATAAGAACTCATTTCAAATGTGACACTAGAAAAAAATGGTTTTAGAGGCTATGCTAAAAACAAAAAATCCATTTATTAGAGTCCGGTGTTTCTAATATAATTTAAAAACTTTTAGAAATGTGATTTATCTTCATTCATTAAAGTTGTTAGACCCATTAAAGGAGAACAAGAAAGCCAGGTTAAACAAACACAACCATTTTTAATGGATCACCTAGTTTCAAAGTTGATTAGAGTGTTAAGAAGCTTCTTAATTGAAATCCATGACTTCCTGTTTCCCTTGTCTAAAAATATGTGAAATTCTTCCAAATGCCAAAGACGGGAGAACAAGCCACTCAAGTAAGGCAGATGTGTGTTGATCTGGAAAAGTCAGGAAATGGCTACAAAAAAATCAGAAACTAGCATAAGCTCAACCCTAATTATGAGTCAGAGCAAAATATAAAAAGTTTAGAACAACTGCTAATTTTAAGCGATGTGGAATAAAAACTTGGAATTATGACACAAAGTAGGGAGACAACGCAGTGAAGAAAAACTGCAACAAGGAGCGCTATCTTAGGTTAACCAAACCATAGGATAACCCTTTACCGTAAACATTTGGAATCCATTTGTACTGGGACAATTCAGGTGGGTGTGTGGTGAAACAAAAGCACCTTGTGGCCCCCTGTTAAGTAAGGCAGAGGATCTATGATACTGTGGGACTGTTTCTAAGGAAAACAATATTATTTCTTAAAAGTTGAATTTCTATCCATTCCCACAAATAAACTGTGCACAAAATCTTTTCAAAGAGATTGGAATCCTGGACGATTTTAACTACTCATTCACCGCTTTGTGTGTTTGCTTTGTCTTTCTGGTTGAACTGAAAAGAGGTGCTATATACATTGCAGGGGGTAGGTTTTTTTATTTATTTAATATTTATATAATAAATTTTATATTAAATTAAGATCAATTTATTATACAAAGAAATATATGTTTGCACAATAACATATGTAACTGTAGCAAGATAGCATGTTTAATCTATCTTGCTACACAGAAAAAAAAGTTTTCGTACTCATATTTATACATAAAATAAAACCTCTCTAGACATATTGAGATAAGCAGAATAATAGATCATTTTTTCCTATGAATTTTTCAGAAATCCATTTTCTCCTACCTTGAGTGGGCTGCTGAGCCGTGCTCCTCTCCAATTCCAGCTCCTTCATGACGATGGCTGTGGTCGGGATGGTGGCAGAAGGGGACAAGACAGAGACGGTAGGGGTCACGGTGGGGGGCTCCTCCTCGTCGTCGGGCCTGAAGCCTCGCCGGATCAGCTTAAGGTGGACCGTCTGGCCGGTGTGTCTGAGAACTTCTACTGCCTGTTGATTGGTGTATCCCTGGATGTTTACGCCATCCACCTACAGGGGGCGACCATTGGGGTCCACCCAGATATGAAAACTGTCAGAAAAATGTCTTGGGAAGGAATGCTGTAAAATGCACTCTCGCTCCAAGAAAATTAAATTAAAGTAATTTATGAATTTGTAAACACCAGAGGCTATATAGAAAACATTGAGAGAGCTGGGAATATTCCCAGCTCTCCTATTTAATTAGATCCTTCTCAGATGGGTAATAAATTAATTTAAGTAATTATAAGATTCTCACAGAGCAGAATAAAAGTAGAGGAATCAGTCTGAACATTATGAAAACAATGCACCATAAAAATCCTCAGCAAGAATATTAAAAACATATTTTCTCAGTATGCTAATTAAACACTCCATTATATTCATGGTTGCAAAAAAGAGCTTCTGCTATCTGTAAACTGTGAATTATTCAAAATTATGCATCTCATAATGTCCCTCTGCCGAGTGCGTAAATGCGATAACTGTAACACAAATCGCAACCTGAATCTTTCACTGCATATTTTAGTCCAGACCAAATGAAACAGTAAAAACAGCCTTTCCTGCGAGGGGAAGAATCAAGGTACTCACGGCAATTATCTGGTCTCCAACATGGATCCGGCCATCCTGATCCACTGCACTGTCTTTTGTTATGCTCTTTACAAAGATGCCAGACGGCTCTGGGGAGTCAGAACAAGCTGTAAAGTTAAAGTTAATCTCAACCAACTTGCAATTTACACTTTACACTGTGATTTATCTGCTTTTTGAAGACTAGAAAATTATGTGTGTAGGTCAAAAATAACATTTAGAGAAGTACAGGTGTACAGTAGTAAAACATCTAGCACTTTTTAAAACTAATATCTAATATTTACACATCTTTAAACTTTGTCATGTAAATAATTCCACTGTTATTCTAAATTCTTAATTACTTTTAAACTTTAGGAAGACAGGAAGATAAATTAAATATAGATATTGGTTGTACATAATTTCACTTTTAGGTTTTCCATATTAACATCATTTCCCAAAGGAGTTTTGCTTTAGCGTTTGAAAGGGTTTCCAATAATTTGTTTCTCACACCTCTTTGCTCATGTTTGTTTTATTTAGTCGTGCCCTTTTGCTAGTTCCTTCATTTGTGTGAACAAATTTGTCCATATCAACGATTATCTTCTTCTTTTTGATTTTTATTGCCAGTTGAAAAAACACTTCATATAATAATTACCGCCACCTACTGGTACAGAATGTGGTTCAAACTCCATTCTAACCCACCTGGTCAGTTTTTATCCCCTCGTGTTTCTATCAGTGGTTGTCAGACTATTTCTTAGTTTTTTAATATTTGTGTCTCTTATTATTGCCTAACAGGTCTTGCCACATACAGTTTCATAAGTATTGCTTTCAAGGTCTTTCCATATATTAATTCCTTTCTATTGAGTTTTCTAGTTTATTCCTCTGTTCTGTTTCTTGTACTTTTGCATTTGATTCTCTTATATTCTTAGTGTTTTCCCTTTGGTTCTAGATCCTTTTAGTCCCTGTTCAGTTTGTGGATTCATTACTTTTATTTCCTTCATTTTACTCTTTATCTTCTCTCACATCTGCACTCTGTCAACCACCTGCATCTTGTCAGCAATCACACTCCTTGTATTTATGCCACTCTATTTCTATTACTCCCTTCTGTTAGACAGCCTGCCTTCATACTGCATTCATTGTCCTGTTTTCCTTTGCATTTATTCCTGTACGTTTTTATTACACCCTCTATATTGTCAATGTACATACTGGCGGGCACAAATCAAGGCAAGAGTGAGACGAAACTCCTTGGAAATTAAAACTGCAGTTATTTCCGCCGAGTTGAAACATGCTCAACTTTGGGAGTTACATAAGCTCACAATAAGCAAGGAAATATAAATATATTGTTGACCAACTTCTATCAAGAAAAAAGTATATATATTTTAACGTTCCTTTAAGATGGTCAAATATCCACCAAATGAATACATATCCTTAATAACGATGTTTATTAGAATATGTCAGGCACCATGTAGAACTGCTCTTCATTTAGTCTTTTTGATCATATTTTCCATGGAGCTCTTCAAACTCTCTTACAGCTGACAACGATGATCACGTCAATATTAAAAACATTTAATGTGTGCATAGATGAATCAGCATCTCGAAGGGACTGCTGTGAGTCCACAATCTGGCACAGAAATACCCCTATAAAATTATATAACTCCATTAATTATTCATGTATACAGCAGTTTTTCCTTTTTGTTTGTGGCTTCCACAAATACCTGTGTTGATGCATATATTTTGATATCCTGTTATATGTGGAATGATAATAATTGAACTCAACCTCCACTTTATTCTCACCTGAGTTCTTATCTCCAACATAGCCAGCAATAGTAATGCCCAGTCCCTGTGTGTTCTTGCTTAGGCTCACATCAAATGCTTCAATCTCCTCTTCTTCACTTCCCTGTTAAAATAAATGTCAACAAAAGCAAGATTAGCAAAAACCTTTTTCTTTTAACCTTGCATTGACTGGAGAAAAACTAAACAATTCTATTATTGTGGGTAAATAAAAGTTACTCATCTTTACATCATGATTATGGTCCAGAATGGATATAGAAGTGCGGCTCAAAACATTTCAACAGAAATAATTTGACACCTCCACGGTTCTTCACAGCTTATGCAACTTACTGGTGTATTTAATTATTTTCAACAGTTTATACTAAAAATGTATGAAGGTTTAAAACTGTTTGTATCAGCCCAAAATTTTATGTTTGAAGTGTATTTTCTTTTTCCCCAGCGTAATGTAGAGATGTTCTGAGAAACAGGCTATTGACCATAAATGGTTTATTGATTGATTGACCCTGACTAGTGACCACCAGTAGGGAATCAGAAAATTTGATAGGATTCTGGTTATGTTGACGATTTGTTTAGTCTTTGAGTCATTCCCATTTTGGGTCACGTTCCGTTGGGCACAATTTTCTGTGTTTCTGTGATTGTCTCAGTTCCCATGTTTTGACTCCTCGATTTCACTATTCGCAGATTCACCTATTCAGATACTTCTTTGCACTGTATCTCGAACTTATTTGCCAAATATATGCTTATTTGAGGATTTTTGTTTGCTTTTAAAATGATATTTGTTTTATTTTTTTTTAGGAACTGCTCTCTGTCACATTCTCTGACTGTATTGTTGCTTTATTATTTATAAAAACTGGAAATTGGCCACAAAATTCCCGTTGGTGCATTACAACTGTTACACTAACTCTAAGATAGAGAGTGTTACAACAGAAAGCAGGAGGTGAAAATAACAGACTAAGCATTTTAAATGCAGAAATTTTTTTTAGCCTTACCAGAAACCACCAACTTAATGAAAAAAAAAAAAAAAATTTTTTTTTTATACAGGAAACCAGTTAGCTTTTTTTTTTCACCTCAACCCAACACATGAAACTTCAATGAATAGCACAAATCCAACCAGTCAGATGATTTCAACATATTGGACAACTAAATGCAGTCTTCCAAATTTATTTGAAGTAAAAATGTTCAGCAGTATTTTTACACAGTGTGGCAGTGTGGATCTGTCTAAATTAATGCCATAAACAAACAAACCACAGATTGGAAGAGAAAACTGCATATTAGTGAGAAGCAGCTCACCTGAAGCTCATGGCTGTCTGTGATGCACGTCAGCCAGTGGAATAACAAGGACTTACACTGTATAATTACTGAAAAATAATGAGTATAATCTGTGGGTATACGCTGCAGTAAACCACTTGTTATGGAGGAACTATTATGTGCATTCTGTAGATGAGCACTGATGGCTGTATTCACATACAATAATTGTATGTAAATTATTTCATAAAAAGCATAGATTAAATAAAATTATTCTTAATAAATTCATCTATTGGGTTAATAAAACATATGCAGTACTGAAAATGTGATGCATAGCTGACATTTTACAGCAGTAATTTGAGGATGCAGCACAGAGAACCGGTGATGTAACTAAAAATGAGAACCTGTTGTATCACATTTTATACTGTCATTTCTATATTTTAGTGAAAGTCTCATTTACCTGCTGCTCAGCAACAGTGGGGAGTACCACAGACATCACAGCAGATGGCGTCTCCTCCACAGGCCCCCTGGTAACAACCAGTTTCACCCTGTTGCCACACTGCCTGAGGACCTGGGCCACCTGATCGCTGCCCATGCCAAACAGGTCGGTGTCTCCGATTCGCAGGATGTGATCCCCACTTCGTAAGCGTCCATCCTGTGATTAAAAATGTGTTTTCATCATTTCAAAAGTTAGGAACTTAGATGATCCTAAACCCAACTGAAATACACCAGTGCAATCACCTGATCTGCGACGCCTCCAGGAAGAATGGTTTTGACAATAACCCCTGTAGTTTTTCCTCCAACAATCCCAAAGCCGAGACCGGTGCCGTCATTTACTAACTCAATCGTCTCCACGTGCTGCCACTGGGAAAAAATAAAATAAAATAAAAACACTGATTTGGATTTGTTATTTATAAAACGGGAACATTTCAAAGGTGTTGGCGAAATTCGTAAAATTCAGTGAAATCCAAACTAACATCCTATATGTGTATATTTCCTGTACCTTGCTGGAGTGGGCTGATAAAGTGCTAGCAGCAGAGGGTGTGCGTGACACAACTGGACTGGTCAGCTGAGGTATAGGCCCTCTGGCCACGGTGAGCTGCACCTTCTCTGAAGCACTCTGCAGGATGCTGATGGCTTGTTGGTGGGTGACCGTGTGGTCCAGAGGTTGACCATTTATCGCCAGAATCTGGTCCGCTTCCTTTAGCTTCCCGTCACTTTCATTGACAAGAAGGATATTGCGCACAAAATTGGTGAGTAGTTTCTTGCTGTTAGCAGACGCCATCTGCTAAATTAGGTCTCTACATATGTTTCAAGTCATTGCAGATTTTCTAGATACAAATTTCCAGTTTTCAAAACTGGATGGATTACACTAATTCTGATAAATTAAATGGAATCAGTATTGTCTAAACCAAATGTATTATTGTAACTATGTAATTCTGGCAAAATTTGACTAAACATCCATCATTTTTGAATATGTACTGCAAGTGTTTCAACCCTGCCAAGTTTACAGTTTTTTTCACATACCAGTAAGCAACACTTCCTGGTTGAATTTCTTGAATAAAGATTCCCAGCTCTCCACGGTTCTCACTCTTTAGCCCCACCACGCTGAAGCCGAGACCCCCTGACACTGGTTTCTGCAGCTCCACATGCGTCACATAGCGACCCTTTGACATCCAAACACAAATACATTAATTTAAAATTAAAATTCTGAGAGATATGTTGGGGCTGATTCTCTTTTTGCGCAAAATTACGCCCGTCATGTGATTTTTACCTGAGCCATAGAGTGGATAATGCCCTCAAATTCTTCCAAAGAGGTTTTCCCATTGATATGTGAAGTTGTTGAGTCATCCGAGTAGGAAGCATGGCTGCCATTGGCTTTGATGCTGTGATCATTGAGGTCACTTCCTCTGGATGATGTGCTGCTACCCTGCAATACAAAGAATATGTAGGTTCTCTGTCACTTTTTGCCCCACTTACTTCAATGAAAAACAATACAAACTGGTAAAATGGAATAAAAATTATACAAACATGCCCTTTAATTTGATACCAAAAGAGAAAATCCAAAGCAAATTATTACCTGTAAAGCCAGTCTAATTGATAAACTGAGTTAATCTTTCTAATTTCATCTTGGTATACTTTCAGTTGTTCTATGAAGGCCTCGGTGGTTTTCTAGATGCTTTTATAGAAGGAACCACATCAGGAAGATCAAGGAGCACAGTAGGCAAGTTAAGGATGGGAATACGGATACAGAGTCCAATCTGACAGTTTGAGCTACCGGTATTTAGCATCAGGCTTTATATTTGCAAACCTGGTAGAGACGTGCCACAAAGGACTTCCAGCTCTAGTTGCAGAGAAAGGTGATTCTGCAATGTATTGACTTTAAGGAAAAACATACATGCAAAACGCACACTGCAGATTTCTCTGTGTGAGTTTTCTTCCCACTTCATCCCTAATTTACTGCTTTGTGTTGGTCTATCTCATATGCAATTCATAGATAATGCACTGAAATCTGTGGTTGTAGTGTAAGAAAGTGTAAAACAAGTGTGAAATCTTTTGTGAAGTGCTATATTGAGAAAAGCAGCATCCATTAAATAACACAAAGCACATCAAGTTATAAAGAAAAACATAATTTATAAATGCTGCAATGTTTAATTCTCTCTTTTAAATACCTAAAACTTTGTCAAATGTTAACTGTATGAGGTTAATGCAATAAAAGCCTACATTTTAGAAAAAAACCTCTTCGCTCAGTCGTGCTGAGCGAAGAGGTTTAAACTCTTTAAACATTTAAAGAGTTTAATTTTAGAGAATAAGCTTCTGAATGTGGGCAGCCTAAAACCTCTGGGACAGTGGATAGCTTGTTATCCCACCACGATTAGCTGGATCTGTGGCCATCTAATCCCTGAGGAGATAATGGCTCTTAGCCGACGTTCCAACAACGACTCTGCTCCAAATACAATATTTCTATCATGGCAGGGAGGGGAGGGAGGCCATCTGGATTCCGTAATATGCTCGAGTTTTAATTAGCGCGCCGACTTTTAGCTGTGCGGCAGATGAAAAGCACAAATGAGACAACTGTACAAAACAATGCTTTCCTGATTTTATTAACCGAAAGGATTTAAATTGGCATCAAGACGATGGACATAAACTAAAGCTATCCCTTTTGGTTTCCCAAATTTGCATCTGGAACTTGTTTATAATGTCTCAGATCAATAAAGTCCCAGATTAGTCTTAAGCAACAGAAATCCACTTAACAGGACGCATCAGTGCTGCAAACCAAACCCTGCGGGCTGGTGTAAGTTAGTGTAGCACGCGGCTAAGTTGCTGTCCTCATGTGCGAGCTTTGTTAGCCGGGGCCTGGCTAAGAGGATTAAAGTTCCAGTTTGGTTCTTGCACATTTAAGAAATTGTTTCTGCCCCACTTCACATAGCAGCGGCGGCGGTGGCAGTGCAGGCCTCTTTCTCATTGAGGAGCTGGGGTCCTGTTACCGTGGCAACATGGATCGAGCAAGCCCTAACTAACAGAAGCCAGAAGACAAACTGAATGCCTTTGTGTCTGGCTCTCTTCTCTGAACAAAACACAACATGCCTCTCTAAATTGTTTCTGCTATGGGGAGCCAAACAAGCACAGTTGGGTTTGAATCTAATATAAAGATGGAAGACACACTTGCAGATTTGCGTCTTTTATTAAAATATGTCCCTTTATCCTTGGTATAGTTCGAAAAAAAGCGGTCCAGCTTTAGATCTGGAAGGAATCTATGATGAAGAGCGAAACTTCAATTGCGAAAGCAATTTTTTTTCTTTTTTCTTTTTTTTTTAATAAAAAAATGACTGCTACAAGGCACTTTATGATCAAAATGCTGTAGGAGGGGGGGTAGCTCTCTCATCCCAGTGCCTCCCACTGCATAGCGCGCATATTTTCTCCTGCTTCTCAAATACTTACCCTGTTCCTTTCCGCTTTGACTTAAGAGCTCTTTACTTCCACTGAAATCCACTCTCAGCGGGGAAAATCATCTCAAAAGGAACAAAAATGACTTTCCCACTTGTACCAACTATCTCTGCTCACGTAGGATGTGGTTGTGTGAACCCTGATAGCAATTTGGCCACAGAAAACACAACTGGGGATAAATAAGGACTGGAAGCAGAAGGGGAACACAGCGTCTTGATGCGAGGCAGAAACTAAATAAGAGGTTGCTGTGAAAGCAGCAAAGACACAGGAAGAGGAAATCAGGCATTTGATCGGCTACATAAAATCTTCCTGATATTCTGTACTGAATTTGTCAATTTTTTTTAACAAGTCAAGAAAATTTTGTTCCGAATACACCTGAAAAAAAAGTTCTTATATAAAAGGAGATGATTAGACAGAAGATACACTTTAACTAGGACACAAGAAGGTGTATCATTGTCCCGTAGGAGGATAAGTAAAAAGCCCAATCTTCGGATACTTCTTTCCTGCCATCCAAAACAAGACAATCATCAGCACGATTCTGCTTTCACCGTACTTTAATGTACAAAAAGTGTGAAGTGGATTTTCAGACTGGTCGAGTGTGTGAGACACAACACGAAAATTGGAAGCCAATCAGTGTGATATTAATTTAAAATCATTTTTTGTAACACTCTAGAAAGTCCTGAGAGACATTTTTTCTGGCTTTCACTAAAGAACGACTTCCACTTGGCAACTGGGATGTAAATCTTGGTGTGACTGCTTATTGAAGTGATGACTGTCCTTCTGGACAGTCATCACTGAATGTCTCTGAGATCTCGGAAACTCCCCCAGAGTGACCATCAGGTCCGGGGTCCACACCTCCGACATGGACCAAACGGAGGTCACTTGTGAAAATATGACACATTCAGGAGCCATTTCCACGTTTTTGCAAGCAGTTCCTCTTTTCGCATCTGATCTTTGTTTTTGCCATGATGAGCAATTTTACTGATATGAGGAAGTTAGAAATGTGAGGAATCTGAGCATTATTTGTATAAAGTATATGAATTATGCTAGGTAATTAAACATAGAGGCCCACATTCAGTGTTGGCAAAAGCAATTAGATGTTAAATAACTCTTCTAATACTCCACTTTGAGAAAAAGAGTGGAAATGACAGCAAAGGATTAATCTCCCTTGAACATTTTCACATTTTGCCATATTAAATCACAACTTTCGATGTGCTTTATTCATTTCAGGTCCCTTTGATGCCTTTAAGTCAAATAATGTGCAACCAATGGGCTCCAGAATCAACTGGATTAGATCTGATCAACCCCAACCCAGATAAGTTGGGGTTAATATGGTGAGGATGTTATAACCAAGATCAGATTATGAAACAATATCTGGAGTTTTGAAAAGCTGATAGAGAACTATTTAATCTAATTGTTCTAAATGCAAAGAGTATGGTACCACTGTGAACTTATGAATACATAGGAAAGGCTTACTGTAACTCTGGAGGAACTAGAGTTACGGTGGGACAATCCGATGACAGGACATGTTCAGTCCTCGAAAGAACTGAAGTTAACAAATATCATCCACTTGTGTGTATTGATAATTTAATTAATTATTGCAGAACAAAGCCAGCATTGAAAGAAAGCTATAAGAAGTCCTGTTTGTAGTTTTCCACAAATGGAGAAAAGCAATCGTTACTAAAATTACTATAAAATATGTTTCTGACTGTGAAAAGAAAATGTTTCAAGACTGTGGGTGCTGAGAAAGTAATAATTACTCTTATGCTGCAGTAAAGTAATGGCGAGTAAGCTGCAGTACCAACTCAAGCAGTGAAAAATGGAGAAAATTAAGGTCAGAGGAGGTATTACAGGGATCATATCAAACCTGATCTCTGAGATGCTGGACAGACTTTTGCAAGGCCAGGATCTGGTGGAAGAGTGGGCTTTGAAGCACCGATCTGAGCAGGCTGAGCTTCTCCTCGGTGGGCACTTCCCCCCGCTCCTTCAGTTTGGCCTGGAGACGCTCCACCGCCTGCAAGGCACGCTGGGTATCTGCAAGCCGTCGCATATTTCAGTGACAGAGCCGGCCAAAGCACAGGCGTGGAGGTAGAAAGAAGCAGGCGTGGGAGAGACGGTTCGTTATTAGAAAAGACTTTGAATGCTGGAAGGGAAGTTAAGACATGTACATTGTTTTTTTTTTTTCCTTTTCTTATATAAGGTATTATGCTTTAAAAGAGTTTCTTTTTTCCCTTTTACTCGTGCATCTTTGACATCCATTTATGCATGAAACCCACAAGAATGAATGGATGGAGCTGTACATCCACAAACGAGGCTTAGCTAAGGCTGATTGGTGCTTAACAGACCTTACTGTATCAAAATCATGTCGCCACAGGTTTTGCACAAAAGTAAAAACTCCATTTTTAACGCTCTGCTTGTTGACAGAAAAGCTCTGCTTCCTTTTCTTGCTGTTAGGGTCAATAGTGGGTCTGCCTCGGAGCAGAGAATGGCTATCAGGACGAAGAGATAAGAGAAGCAGGCAGGACCCTACATAAGCTTCACAAATCAAGCGACTCCAGAGCGGTTTGTTAGCGAGAAAAAGCCGGCCAGCAGTCTTCTGAGCAAAAATAAAGCAATTTCTGTAGCTGACCAACTGTGACTAACACCAAGCAGGACACGCACAATGGTCTGCAGCTCTTTTTGAACTGAGAAGCTTTGTTGTTGCAACAAAGATCGCAAATAGGGCAATAAGACTTGAGCTTGAACAGATTTAGTTCTTGTTCGCTTCTGGTTCTAAGCACGTAGCTGGGTCGTTTTCACCATCTTTGCCTCAACGTAGATAATGAAGAGTCCTATCGGCCCATGACATGTAGCCGTTAAAAATAGTAGGGGAGCACAGATTTCTGTTTTGCAGGCAAACTTTGAATCTAGAGTCAAATATACCAACAAAGAAAGATTTTTATTTCTTCTAAATAAAGAAAATTCCAGCATAAAAACACAAAATTGTGGTGATGAAGACCTGTCAATGTGGTAAATTTAAGGACTCTCAAAAAAAATTAAGACTTTTAAAATTCGACAATAAAATAATTTATTTGCTTTAACTCTGAAGTAGGACCTTTTTTTAATGGTTGGTATGATAGTCAATTACAGTAAAGACACAATTTGTTTTGAGAGAGTTTTTGCCTGGGTTCAGTCAGAGGAACCAAAGCAGAAAGGGTTCTGGCGTTGAATTTGTTGGCCTAGCCATTTAAAGGAAAAGGTATCTGATTCTCTTAAGACACCTAAACAATGATTAAACCCATCTAAACAAATAATGGCAAAGTTTGCCTTTATTATGAATAGTTCATTTAAATAAAACCTGGGCTGCATGTTGGCAGCTTTCACTGAAAGAAGTTGGCAGCAAGAATTTGCCTTCATGTGTGACAAATGAATCTTTCAAAGGACAAACAAATAACATTTTCCGCAACAGTGTACGAGACGGCAACGCAGTCAGTTTTATCCACTTGTCTTGAACTGCAGCCAGAGCATCTTACACGGCTCGGCAGGAGTCAAATGTGAAAAGCAGAGCTAGGACAAAACATGAAATGTAACTCACTGAGCAAAAGTTGCACATTTGAAGAATGAAGAATCACATGTAGACTCAGAATTCTGCTTTTATAGCAGTACTTGAAATATTTAACTGATTAGAGATGAACGTGAGACTAAAAAAAGAACATGCATGTATAAAGTAGCAGCTTATGGGCATAATTCAAGTCGGAATTAAGAAATAGGAGAAACTTACCAATTGTTTCTATCATTTTTTAGCCGCCAGGTGATAATGAAGTTTTCTCCCTTTTTCAAGGCCTGAAAATGATCAACATGCTACATTAGATCATATGAGGACAAGTTCACACATTTCTGTTACTTTTATGATAAGAGCGCAGATGCTAATTTTGATTAAATGGAAGAACATTTCTGACTGAAGAACTACACATATGAAAAAGGGGATTGATTTAACCTCGACAACACTGTCACGAACAGAAAAACAGAAAAAACTTTTGCAATAAAGATCAGCCTGAATGAGAGCACTTCTGCTGTAGCAAACTTTTGTTTTTGTTTTACTAATCTTCTGTAGCTGTTTTAAAGCCAGGTAATTTACATTTCTTACACCTCAGTCAGTCAAAAAGTTTAAAAAGTGGAATAAACACATTTGATCTTATCAGACGTTTGCATGTTCACGTTTCCAGAACAGAACATTCTTATCATCATGAGTCCTACAAAGGCTAATGGTTTTATCAGTTATTTTGAAACCAAGGTAACACCCAGCTCATGTGATGAATCCAGCCTCCTGCTCAAGCTTTTCTCCCACAGTTTCTGGGAAAATAACCACAGCTTGACATTTCTTCAGGCTAAGAGATGGTTCTGTTTGTCGAGTTTGTTGTCTCATAGGACGCATAATGAGGATGAGGAACTGAAATTACATATTCTTATCATGACTCATCACAGTAAACATAGAAGATTTGCAAACCAGAAACATATTTAAATCCCACAAACTTGAGCAATTTGTTATCAGGTCAGGAAAACAAAGTAAAACAAGAGTACATGATAAAAAGCTGTAGTTTACAAATGAGGTACTTTAATGTGTTTTAATCTGGGAGGTAATATTTAATTGGACTTTTTGCATTGGTGTTTATGTTTGACCAGAGAGTTCCTAATTTTCATTTCACAATTCATATATATATATATATATATATATATATATATATATATATTTATATATATATATAGTTTTGCAAATTATTTTTTGCTCAGAATAGAGAGCGATAATGAACAACAATTTTCAATTCTTGTCAAATATCAATTTGGCTCATCCTTGGGCTTTGACTAGGCCACTCTATCACATTAGTAAGACTTGATTTAAACTCTTTAATTGAAGTGTTGGTTGTATGTTGGGGATTAGTGCATCTAACAGATTTTTTTCTCCAGGATTTTCATGTATTTAGTCCCATCTCTTCATTTGGTAAGAAATATTAAATTATGTAATTTGTACTTTTTTTTACTTCACAATGTGGACTTTTGATTATTCATTGTGTCAATGCAGATTCACATATTTTTTTTCTATGCAATGTGACTCCTAATTATTCATGTAGAGTCAAATATTCTGAATGGAATATAGCTTGGGAAACTAAAATACCTGGGCGCAACGCTATCTGACACACTGTAGACTGGCATTTGCAAAGCAGCCAATCTAGGAGTGCCATTTATTTTCCTTAGGACTGACTAGCTGTACTACCAAAAACAGAAGACTGTAGATGTTAGCTTCTAACACAGTTTCCATTGTGCATATTAATGCATATTTAATGTATATTTAGCGTTGAACTATTAAATTAAGTGGTTGTAGGCATTTTCTACTCGCTGATTTTAGCTATTGGTGAGCAGTGTTGCTCCTTAGCTCCCACCAATACCGGAGCTCCACTGTGCATTGATGTTTGTGCTTGTACTGTGACAAATTGTAAGAACGTTTAAAGGATGATAATCCACTCTTCTGCAATGTATCTTGTAAAAGACTTAACAAAAGGACTTTGTTAAGGCTTGACTCAGAGACACATCATAAGTAAAAGGCAACTGGCCAGATAACTGCAAGCTCTAAAGCAGGTGATGTGAACCGTATAGGGCTGTAGGTTGTTAAAGTTCTCCACAGTATATTTCTTTTACATTTTTTTTTTCTATCTTTGTGCACTCTGACCTCCCAGCCAGCAATAATGAAACAAAAGCAGTTTTTTTTTTTTTTCAATAGCATGTGAAAGAATGTTGACATTTACTGCAAGCAGAGAAGCCGTGTTTCTCCAATAAAGCTGGAAATGCTTTACCCTTGAGGTGGCTTGTAATGATTCACCCAATGTCTGACAAAGCTTTTAACTTTAAAACGCCTGAGCCTTAAACCACAAACACGTCAGGAGTTTTGGGAGAGGCGATTAAATGTCTCTAAATGTAACATCTACGGTCTAATGGCCCCCATGGCGAAAAGAATAGACGGAAAGGTCACGGTTATGAGTACGTCATGTCTTATTTTGGTTAGTAGTGCTTGTAAATCCAGTCGATGTTTGCTAGTATTTTGAATACAGACTCGTCTGGGTAAATCCGCTTTTCTTCAACTCCTCCTCCTGCTCCTTCCTCCCCATCTCTCCATGGAGTGAAAAAGCAACAGGCTTCCGAGCCGAAGTTTTGATAGTACAGGGGGATTTGGAGGCAGAACAGCGGTTGCGGTCACTATTTTACGCCAAAGTAGCACGCTTTACGTTTGAAACCACAATATAAAACCGGTTTTAACTTGTTAAAACAGACCTTTCCCGAGAGTGAGCGGCGGCAACAGACGTCTCATTATTTCCTTCTAATTAGCTAACACTGCAACGAACAAAGACGTTACGAGTATTTAGCTACAAATGTCATTCTCCAAACATTTGTGGACGTTTTCTGAAGCGAAAATCGTCCTCAACGAGTCACTTACATGAGTGTAGAGCTGTTTCTCTCCCAGACTCCCAGTCTTCCTCTGTTGTCCTGCGGCTAACGGCGCACTGACCGGGGCTTAAAGATGGGGCGTAGAGTAACTCGATCCTCTCTGTGGACATTTTCACCACCGGTTCAGCTGGAGCTGAAAAGCGCCCCTTGCTGGCGGCCCTCACACGCTTTTGGGGCCAAACAAACCTGTCTCCCGGTGCCATAGCAACCACGAATCTGATACAACAACAAACCAGTTTACTACATATTTGTAGATACAACAATTTGTTTGGATGACTCAGGAATAAAGCAAGCATATGTCGAAAATGTTTAGGTAAGGTATTACACATAACAAAGATATAAATTTGTTATGTCCATATTTTTAAAAATATTCAAGATCCCATCTTGCCCCAAGTCTTCACTTTTAAGGTTAGGCTCTGGACAATAGCTACATTTGTTTTCATACTGATGTAGACCAGGTAGATTATAAAATATGAGTAAATGAAAAATACTTTCCGACAGATACAAATGTGAATTCTGCTCCGTCCAAAGCTTTAACTAATTTGTTTAAAAAATTGAAATGTATAAATCACTTTATTTCTATAATATTTTTAATTTGACTGTTTATATGTTTAATTATTGATCAAACTATAGATTTGTAAATATCTTTCACAGATATGATCTGACCACTTGAACTGTTTGTTGCAATTTAAAAGTTAACCTCTCTCCCTCTCTCTCTCTCTCTTTCTCTCTCTCTCTCTCTCTGTGGTTATTTTTTATTATCTTTTCAAAGTTAACAACTGAAACTTCCAAACATTATTTGGTAATCTCTGTTCAATTTTATTATTCATATATTGTTAAAACTACTGAGAAGAAGATAAACTAGATAAACTAGGGCCAAGAATACGAGCTGCCATCAGAGAGTTGATACTGACCTATACCTTTCATGATCTATTATGTATTTTTTTTACTTCTCTCTTATCCACCCTATAATTTCTCTGTTACTCTGACAATCATCCACTTTGCAAAGACTCAGGCAAACATTACGTATCAACCTAAATAAGAATGGAAAACTGGTTATGTCTTCAAGTTTAATAACAGGTGTTCCTAAGTTTGTTTTCCAAATTAAAAAGCCTCTGAATGTTGGAATTCCTTTTTATTATAAAAAATGTGACTAAAAAAAGACATACATTGTGATGCAGGCAAATTTTTTGACTTCTGATTCTTCACAAAACGGATATTTGTCTAGACTTCTTGAAAAGCTTTGCGTTAAAAAAAAAACTAATTAAAAACTTATATATCCACCAATCTTGGACTGCAGTACAGTATAATGAAGGCTGCTGTAAACTGAGCTTCTGCTGTGTGTACTCTTGAAGCTGTTGTGACCTTCAAAGGTTGTCCTGTATTTGACTTGGATTGTAGCAGTGTGAAAATATTAAAAAGGCATCAAAGTCAGGTTTCTTTCATAATATTCCTTGATGCATTAAAAGGGTTTTTGTAACTGTTACTGAAGAGCAGTTAAATCTGTTAGCACAACCGCTAGAGTAAACATAACAACAAACATGCAATATTAGTTCATATTTGTATGTTCTTGCTTGACAACTATATTATAATCAAGGGTTGTGGCATGAGGAAGTGTGATTGGACTTGTGTTGAGTCTATAAGAGTTGGCAGCTGTACCAGGCTTTTCTACAGGTTGCTGATTGCTAATCTGGCATGGGGGGTCATTACTGACAATTTATTGCCACCATCTTCATTTCATGTCTTTGTAACATTACCATCCGCTTCACTTGAAAGAACTATGAGAGCTATTAACCGACCCATGACTCTGCAATATCTGACCTCGGTACATCCAAGAGCTGAAATTAGGACTTTAAAGCTAATATTCCACACCATGTCAGCCTCTTGGATTCCTTATAGTGAGTGTCGTCCAGACATTTTGAAAGCACAACGAGTCACGGCAGGTGAGGTGAGGCTGTATATTCTTGAAAAAATGTTGAATGATTTCATCGAGCATCACTTTAACTGGGTCTCTCTCTCTCTAAAGGTAAATATTAGTCTTGTTTAGAAAGAAATATCTTCTTTTGTTGCTTTAGATATGAAAGCTTGTGATTCTTATGCTGTTTAATATTGTATTTGCACACACTACATCTCGTACTTAACTACAGGGCAATTTACTTATGACAAATTTTCTGGTTTTACTGAAAAAGTGAATCTCTTCCATTTCCAACAAAGTTGCAGGGTAAAGTATTTGCCTCCCTCTCCTGCAGATTTCTATCTTCTTTTTTTGTCACTTATTTGTTTCATATGATTAAGCAAATTTTGACATCAAAGATAGCCCAAGTAAATTAAAAAAAGCAGTTTTCAAATTATGATTTCATTTATCTTGGGAAAGAAGCTATGAAAACCCATCTGGTACTGTTGGAAAACATAATGACTCCTGTCGGTAAATTATGAATACACTGTGATTAACTAAATTTTTTTGCTAAGTTTCATTAGCTACTCTCTCGCTTGATTACTTCCAGAACTGTAGAATTCAAGAATATCCTTATCAGTACCCTAACAACATGACTAGAAGATCTCAAAAAAGTAAAACATTATGATCCAATCTAAAGGAAATCAAGAACAGATATGAAACGAAGGCAGGTCTTATCCTAGAAAGATTTTTTTTTTTTTTTTTTTTTTTTTTTAGGCCAGATTTGTGTATACCAAAACACACAATGGATTCCAACTTTTTAATACTAGTGAGAAAAAATAAGAATCTACCACATAATGCATATGATTTGGAGACACTTTTGGTAAAAAAAAAAAAAGTCGCCTTGAACATGGTTTTAACTATCTTTTACATTTTTGTGAGGAGGGTTTGAATCACTTCTTTGAGGTTTGCAGGCATTTTTTTTAAATATGAATGTCTGTTAAGCTTCCATAACATCATTCCCACCAGGTTGATTCCTTTACTTTTGCTTTCTGCTGTGAATAATTGTCCTATTTATGACCCAGGACAATTCGACAGATGGCCCTTCTACAGATGGCCTTACATTTGAAGGATATGGAGGTAACTGGGAAATGGCCTGCATTTGTACCATTCAACAGAACAGGGCGTTGGTGTGGCAACGCACTGGTTAACAAGACAAAAGGTTTTCTATATCTTTTCTATATCTGTAACAAGCAGCAGGGCTGTACTTAGTTTTTCCCATGACCTTTTTTCATTTATTATAAAACTATAAACTGTTCATTTTGGAATAAGTGGTTTGTACTTTTGAAAGCTTGAGGGCAGCCTTAAATCATTTTTAAAATACTCATTCATAAAACATTTACTTTTTTAATAACATTCAAATGTGAATCTTTTTTTCCCTTTTTTCCAGTTTTTTTTTTTGTACTCCTGTATCTTCTGTATTTAAAACCGCAAATAAATATTCTGCTTTATGCAGCTAAAAAGCTACATAAACTGATATTTCCAGCTTTGTTTTTTTTTTATTGTTTTTTTAGATACAGCACTTGACAATGTATACTCCAAGATGTCAAGCCTCGCCACACACTGGTAGAGAAAAATAAAATAAAAATATTCTGAATGAAAGCACAGCAAGTCAAGCTGTCACAGCCTGTTGCCCCTGAGATAGACCAAGACCGGGGTGATGATGTGAGTAACAGGGTTAGACAGAAAGAAAAAAGTCTTTAGTGCCTTAAGTACACAAAGAGACACACTTTTGTTTTACAGAAGCTCTCCCTGACTTTGTCATGTCGCACTAGACTTCCCACATGCAGCAGATGAAAGATGAACTGTCCAGTTTTGACTGATTCAGTTCATTTTAACAGACCCAATTTACAACAAATAGTGTTTGAAGGTACTTTAAAAAATGAAATAAAATTGAATTCTGTCATGCAGACAGATTCAAAGTCGACGACACAACAGTGCAAGCGGAAAGTGTTTTCAAGGGTTCATTTTTCCGCACAGCTTTATTCCAAATTCTATTAAATAAATATCTTTGCTCAAAATTCCACACACAAATATCTCCTTATAAGAATTTGGAATGGATAAACTGTACATAATGTATAAGCTGAAAAGAGTGCAATATTAAACAGCCTGTGGATACAGATTTTCAACTATTTATCTAGATTATTCATCACCTTCTTTCACAACATCAGTCTGTATTTTGTCTTTTTATTTTTTGAAAGAAAACTATGGACTAAAACATACATTTTTGCCTGAACCATTTTTAAACATCAATCACAGGAGCTTTTATTTAATTGTACAGATAATTAAACTTGTTTATCTTTGTTCAGAGTTTTAGTCCAAGAGTGAAGTGCAACTAGTTTCTGGGGGTTTCATCGTTGCTGTTTGCAGAGTATGTGGAGCACTGGAGTAGTTTGTATCTGAATGCGAGAGTCATCTACCCAAAGTCTAAGGCCTGACTAATTTTAAAGGAAAACGGATGAAATGCTTCCTCCAGGGTCCTTCTTCACATCAAGAAAAAAATCAGGTGCCTTGGTGTTGTGTTTAGGAGTCATAGAAGAATAGGGAAGCAGATGGATTGGGATGGATTGTACCCTCATCTGTATTAATGTGAGCACTCACCTGTGGTCATGGCATATGGATCATGATGGAAAGGATGTGATGCTGAATAGAAAACCCTTTATTGGGTCACTGAGCTCAGCCTCAGAGGTAAAGATTAGGAGTTAAACCATCTGGGAGGAACTTGAAGTCGAGCCAATGCTCCTGCACATCAAAAAGAGTGATTGATCTGGTTTGGGAATCCGATCAAGATGTCTCCGAGGTCCCTCACATGGGAAGAGACCCTGGGTCAGACCCACAGCCTGTTAAGGGGATGATGCGCCTCTTCTAGCCTGGAAAGGATTCCCCACCTTCTACTGGATAAGCACAAAGTGGACAGATACACAAAAAGAGGGATTGATTGGATACAAATTTTGAGACTTACCACAAATACTTTTAATACTCATTTCGATTTCAATGTGGCTTTAAAAGCTTGGGCATTCTGGAATGGCAGCCTTGATTATTTCTGTCTAGGTCCCCGTTTTCAAATATTCCATCTGTGCTCCTTTGCAGAAAGCCATTTATACTTTGTTTAAAGTGTGATAAACTAGCAGAAAGGTAGGTTTTATGCTAATGCATTTAATAATGATGTAGTCCAGTACAGAAAGAATAGTGTAGAAACTATGGCCTGTCAGGCAACTCAAGAATTTGCATTTCCCTTTGAAGGTGACAACTCTAGTTGTACTCTTTGTGCTTTTTCTCTTTGTGAACTTTTTATTTCCACATCCATCCAACACAAAAAAGTCAGACTTAGTAATCACATACTTAATATGATGACTTTTAAGAAAATTTTATCTTTACTTTAAGCGTTCATGCAAACATACACTTAATTGCTTTGTGATGCTAAAGAACTTTCTTTTAATTTATTTTGTCTTTTTAATTTGTTGCAATAATCTAAGCTGGTTGGTGTGCCTCTGGATCAACTTTTTAAGCTCCTTATTAAGATACCTTTTAACATTTTATTCTGTCAGCATTTTCACATTGTCTTTACTTAGGGAGTGTTGCAGAAAATTGTCAAAGCAAGACATAATGATGAATTATGTAGTGGTTTTGTGGATGTGCCGTTAATTACTGGGGAAGTAACTGCCATGTTACTTGTGTGACAGTAAGGAAAAAAACACAACTGTCATCACTGTGAAAACGTGTTTGCTTGTAGGCGGATTTTTCATGTAGTGATACATCTGACTGCTTTAATATTTTTATCAATCCCTTTTTTTTTAGAAAGTGCATAGTCCTCTATAATATTTTGCAACATTTTAGTGAGAGAGATCCTTTACCTCTCTGGACATCTAGGGTCATCACTAAAGGAATGAGGTTTGAGGGTTTGGTTGGCCAAGGAAGAAGGTTGACTTTGTGTCTGGGGATCCCTTTTTTGTGTCAATTTGATCTTAAACTTAAAATTGCAATTTCTAAACATCGAATGACGTTTTGTGACAGACGCCAGCAGGTCTTTAAAAAGAATACCCTGCTATTTGAAAGAGTTTGTGATGTCAAGAACATCAACAAGCTCCCCAGTGCGTTTGAAAAACCCACCCGTAACAATGCTGATTCTCCAATTGAGCATTACTTGTTCTTTTACATATTCATCCTTTTTTTTATGCAAGGCCAGTAGGAGTGTAGGATAATAAAATGTTCACTTTTACTCTCTTCTGACCAGAGCCCATAATTCCAGTTAAAATTTCAGTTTGCCAGGGTGACATATTTACGCTTGTGATGCTAGAAACATGCCTCCAGCCATACCCAATGGTACGTAGATTGTGCTTTATATTTGTATTAAAGACTTTACAACACTTTGCTGCATTCAATTGGAGCTGTTAACATACTTTGGATGGGTTGTGCTGAGGTGTGTTGCAATAGACCAAATTCCTGGACTTTAATCAAATCCAGGTAGCAGTGTGGGAGCTTTATTAGACCATAAGGTTGGTTTAAGAACTGTATAATGCAAATTGTGTTGCAGTTAACAGTATTTTTTTTTTTTTCTTTATCTAACTATTTTCTGGACATCGAATAGTGCCAAGAAAACCTTTGGTGCTCATCCAGTTTAATGGCTGAGAACTCAGACAAAAGAAACTGTGCTACAGCATATTATTTTGAAAATCTGTTTGACTGTATAACCGCTTTTGCTGTTTACATATGTCTACATATATGTACACACTCTGACAGACACACTGCCATATTAACACTTAAGCATTTCTTTCCTACTATTTTGACAAGTAGCTTGATTGCCAGATAAGAAAGAATACCCCAAGTTTAACATCAAAAACTAATGCCTTTTCAGCACTGCAGCCCTCACACATCAAGCACACATGCAAGAACTGCCTCAACCACAACCTAATTATAAGAAACCAATAATAGCATTACTTAATGTTGTACATCACTCACCTCAGGATACTGGATGCTTGAGATAAAAATGAGACTGATGTCTTGATAGAAGAAGACATCAGGATAGAAGAAGAATGTCAAAGCATATTAAAGTTATTAATAAAGTAAAAATTCAACTTTAACAATGATGCTCCCTGTGTTTTAAAAGTGTTTGGGCATAGTATTCTATTTCAAATGTATTTTGCGTAAATTGACATGCAAAAAATTACGTATGTAGACAGTTCAGAAAATGAGATTATTTTTATTCTTTTTTTTGTCTTTTAATTTTCATATTAGACTGCAACATTTGTTCCAATACAAAAGGTAGTTCTCTAGAGATAAGGACTGTTTGTGTAGTTTACAAAAATACATAATGAGTTCTAGTGTTTATCTGGGACCAAGTCAGAAGCAGAGAAGAAGTCTTTGCACCATTCTTTTAGCTTCCCAGTAGTGCAGCTAATAAGCAATACAGATTGGACCCAAGCCAACCAACGAGACTTCCTAAAAAAGGTCAAGCATGAGTTCTATTTTTGTTCTTCCTTAAGTCTTTTGCAAATTTAATCTCTTCCATTCCTATTTTTAAATAACTTGAAATGCAATGACAATGCCTTAAACCAAACCTTTTGTAAATAAACTTTTTAATAAGTGTGTATGCTTTTGCAATTTATGGAAAAACTATGTGCAGTTGGTAGAGTTGCTTTCTGAAAAGCAGAGTTGTTCTGAAGGCTCTGTTTTAGCAGAAAGTGCCAGGTTTTCTCCTTTCTTCTGTCTGTGTATCTATGCAGAGCTTCTGCTCTGTGCCACAGTAAGTTTTTCAGTCTTGTGGTTATTAAAAGATCATGTATTCTTGCACACATGTGGATGGAAGACTACAATACTTTGTCAGAACTAACCCACTAATGCTGCTGATGTACCAAATGATTTTACTGATTCATTTTAAATCTGGGAGTAAAAACACTTTGTACTTTTACTTGCTGGCTTGTACTTTCATTTTTTCACTTTGCGCCTCAATCATTTTACATCTAATCATTAGGACAAATTAAGCTGGTGAGGATGGCAATGATATTCTGATGGAAGAATTTCTCTTCGCTATTAAAATAGTCAGATGTTCTAATTTAGACTAATTTAATCTGAATAATGTGAGGTAAAAGAAGCCATTATCTTGTTTAAACTGAAAAAGAAACAACAGGCAGAGACACTCCCACAATCTGACACACAAACAGTCACGACCACTGTGTTGGAGGTGGTGACTCATTATGAGTTTCTTCACCAACTTTTGCAGCCGTCTTTACAACGTGAGGTAATTACAAGCATTTTGTAAAAACATATTTGCCATATGCCCTTGCATTTAGGTCACAGTGGGTGAGAAATTGTAGGTGTTGCTTTGCTGTACTTTGCAGTAGCTGATGTAATCTGAGATGTAGGCTGCTGTGGAACAAGCCCACTGACTGTGGGTGGTCATGAGTGTGCATCTAGTTAAAAACAAAAACTTTTAGGCACAATAATCTGTATTATCCAAACAAGTTTAGTTTGGGCTCCCAGATTTTGAACTGAACTTAAAAATGCTTTTGTTGTAGCTATAGTCACTCTTGCTTGCTTGTACCTTATGTAAAACGTTACACTGTGAGTCTCCAAAATCCAGAAATAGACATTATAGGAGACATAACGGTGTTAGATTAAAATCCGTTCAATGTAGAGCTTGTTTACATGAGCCTGCCATCAATATGAAGATAATTAACTTTGTGTAATGAATCATATCCACCTCAACAGCTTACTGAAAATATTTTGTCATAATAGCATGGAAAATAAAAACTGTATTTCCAGCATAAAATATTTTCTAATAATTGGAAATATAAAAAAATGATCTTGATTGGTAAATCTCACCCTACCGTTTTATTCTACATGTTTTGAGGGGGATCCAAGTGATTATTGGATTCCTTGTAAAGGTTGGAAACATTTTTATTTACATTTTTTTTCTCATTTATTTCTGTATTAGAACAAAAATTCTTAATGTTGAAGTCTATGTATATTTGAAATATTTATCATCTGCCCTTTGAATTTTGAATCAACTTCTGGAATTGTCTTGCTGTTGTCTTTTTTTCTCCTTTTCTTCGATTTTGAATTAGAAACTGTTTTATATTTTTGGTGTCATTTATGACCAGAACTTCCTGGAACAAAAAATCCAGTATAATAGCAAAACAGTTTTTGAGGGCCCCACAGAGCTCAGTGGTATAGCAGGCGCATCATATGCAGATGCGCCACAGTTCAATTCCCAGACCTGACTCATTTACTGCATGTCTTCCCCTTCTCTCTCAGCTCTTCTTCCTTTGCAACTACAAATGAATAAAGACCAAAAGTGTCAAAAAAAAAAAAAAAAAAAAACTAACTAAAAAAACCCCAAATTTTGCCAAACTTCTGTTGCCAAATCTGTCTCAGTCTGTCTACATATGGCTGCTCAGGGTTAATTTCATAGTCACAGGCCAATTGTTGTAGCTCTTCTCCTTTAACCCACCTGTTTTACTGTCAAATTGCTGTTGAATAAAGGCCACTGGGGGCAAAAATATCAAACAAATGTAATAATACATATGAAGGCATCTTGAATTGGCTATGAACGACAGTCAAAGTTCTCTGTGTAATAGTAGACAGCAGGAAATACTTCTCATATTGCAATTATATTAAATCCTAGTCGTGACATAAATTTTTTTTTTTTTTTTTTATTGGTACACATCCAGCTCAGAAATGGTCGAGGATGCTGAGTTGTCTAGGCACTCTAAGCACCCCTGCATGTGTAAGTGTCAGCTCAGTGGAGATGATAATTCCTCTGCTTGCTAGCATAAATAAACATGGGAAATGGCTCCTACATTATTGGATTCACTGTGCACAACAACTGTCCTCGTAAGCCTTAATTTTCCTGAACAGCTTTATTTTTTGGCAGGCGCCTCTTACAACAGCATGGCGAGTAGCTGTGCAGAGGTTTTATGGTGCCATGCATCACGTTGCAGTGTTCAATTATCACAGTTTCTCAGGTGCTTAGCTCTCTGTATTTAGCAAATGTGTCGGCAGCTGGACGCTTAGCATTAGCATGTTACATGCAATCATGGCTTGTTGTCAAAGGACAGGAAATAATGTTGGTGAAACAGACACCAAAACCTGCAAGTGGAGGAACGAACAGCTCCCATTCCCTTTTTTGTTTTACCTTGAATTGTTTAATAATGTTGACATTTTCATATGCATGTCTGAAACATTAAACACAAAAGACAACATGTGAAAGTTTTTGTGCATACATATTTATTGGGGTTAAATGAGAGTTGTAATTTTACTTGCATTCTTAGATTTTTTTTTTTTGTCATTATTGTATGGTGTACAGGAAATAAGACAATATAATCCTTTGTTAGTTCATTATCAAAGTGGTTTGAGCCTTGAACTGAGAAGGTCCAGGGTTTGATTGCTGGCCTGACCTAGGTTCTCTTTGGCTCTCTGAAAAGTCTGGTTCAACCAGACTTCATCTTTGGGTACAATCTCCTTTACAACCTGAAGGTGTTATATTGATTTGCTCAAACACTTATTTGCTGTTTTTAAAACAAGGGAATTTCTGTTCACCTTCTCGAAATTAAGAACTCGCTGCTGACTGCACATAAAAACTTGGCTTGGAATAGATTTGACAACAAATGACAGGAAGCCAAACAATATAACTGAACTCCTATTTCTGCAAACAAAAGGGTCAAAGTTGAGTGAAGATGTATGTTGTATTTATAATGCACTGGCTAAGACTGCTGAACTGTTGTTGTTTTTTTTTCTCAAAGTCAGAATTAATTTGATTTTAATATAAAAGATGAGAGTGTCCAAGTTTCTATTTAGAACATGTTTTTATTGTTCTACAAAACCTACAGCAGTTTCAATTAACTTCCGGAGCATCCTGCTGTGCTCATAAGTATCACATTTCTCTCACATACAGACAGAATCAATAAGAGGCTGAATTTGTGATATCAACAGTTTCATCAGTAATGGGGGGACAAATTGATCATGGTTCCAGCATGTTATTCACAATCCAGGATTGAAGAGTTACCTGGATCAATATTGGAAAATCTTTAGGTTCACCATGGAGGAATGTTGATGCACTGGAAGATGGTTGGGTAACCTAGCAACAATACGGACTTTAAAGAACAGCTCTGAAAATAGACAGGGGTCACGGGTTGCTTGGTTCCAGACATTAGAATCAGCCCACTCCATGGTGTAGATTGGCTGGCAGTTCTGTCTGATATCTGACAGCTGAAAAAAAAACAACTGCCTATTGATACTGAACATTATTACATAAAGAAATAAATAAGTTATCTCAAATTGATCATTCCACAGGCACATGTTTTCAACCTCCCTTACTTTGGCTGATTGCATTTACTATTTTTAACCTGACTGCAGGTGTACCTTTAGTACATTTGAAGGGATACTGCCGAAGTGGTTTAAATCTTCCTTTGCGAATTATTTCTGTGAGAAATAAACAAACCATTAGTTATTTCCTTACGTGGCAATCAAATGTATAACTTCACTATTTGTTAAGACATCAAACCATTAGTTTGATGTGATTTTTAAAATTTATATATTGTTGTTTATTTCCTGTAAATGGTTCCATGTTTTAGTAGCATGCACTTATGGATGGAGCAAGAGACTTGAGTATCTGGAGTGTGCCTTTGGAAAAAACTTGCAAAAATCATTTCTGTCAGTTCCAAAAGGCTTTTGGTGAAGGAAGTGTGATAATGTGGGACTGCATCTACATTGCAAGAAAAACATTGAGATAATAAAACATCTCAGTGCAAAGAGATATGAAGATGAACACATCTTAATTTCTCTCATATCTCTTTGGAGGTGCTCATCAGAGACCGCCTCCAATATCTGACGCTCTTGAGCATGAATTTTACTACTTGCCGACCAGACTCGTATCGGTGTTGCAATAACAAAAGAAAAGGTGGGTTGCCAGGGTGTTTAATTAATAGAAAACCAAAGCCTAAATCAGTTTGTCTTCATAATGGAAATGTTCTCTGTAACTACAATTTATTAATACTTCTAATCTCAAGTCACATAAAACACGGGTGTTATTAATTCTTATGCTCTTCCACCTTTCACATTTTTACACGTTATATTCTCATAGTGCAGGAATTTTCCCTCTAACTCGCATGATTTCGTTTCTCTGCAATAACGTCACATATATCAAAGGGGCTAAGACTCTCCTTCATTTCCATGTTGTTTAAAATGCTGCTTCATTTAAGCACAGAGGGAAAGCTATTTATACTTTAATCATGAGGATTTTGTTATTCAGACACTAGAAAGGAGCTAATCTGAAACAGACTTCTGTTCCTGTAGTCTGTATGCAGTGCTCTCTTAATGAGGGAGTACTGAAGTACGTTCTGACTGCTGATTTGTAGCTCCTGTTCAAACTGTGAAGATAGCAGTTGTGTATTGCATTTATCTTTGAAGGTAGACTGTCAATATATTCAATTGACAGTCGAACATCGATCAAGCCACCTGTCAATCTTTCTAGTGGGTTTGTCATCAAATGAAGAATTCGAGATTGCAATGTGTTCCAAAGTACACGCCCAGGCAACAAAGGATTTAATGGATGCAAAGTAGTTTTGCTAAAGATTCATGTACATTAGGGGGCAGTATGCACCTGAAAGTTGCTTGCGAGCCGCCATGATAGAAAAGAAGAAGAAGGATCCTCACGCTGTCCGTAGAGAACTTGCAGTCCCGACAGCAGAGCGAGTTCACTACAAATTATTACATCTCCAAAACCCAAACGGAGTCTGGATTAATGGAAACCAAGAAATGGATCAAAGCCTGCAGCCAACATCATGCTCAGTTGAGTGAAACTGCGCAAAAAGGTAGCTGGTACATTATACATCTTTTTCCCCCCCATAATTGATAGTCAAATCAAAGATCAATGAGTGAGGGCAGGTGTGTTAATTCCAATGGTAGCTCTATGATGTTAAACTGTGAAGGTAGCAGCTGTGTATTGCATTTATCTTTGATGGTAACAGACAGAGGCAGCCCAAGGTATGAACTGGACACATCTGGCTGCTAAAGGCCATTTGCTGACCTGGTGAGACAGTAAATTTGTAATTGTGCTTTCAATTACAAATTTAAAAAATTGTGCTTTTGAAAGCACAACTACAAATTACAAAAGCGCTACAAAAGAGCTACAACATGAACAGAAGCGCTTCAACATGAATGGAAGCGCTACAACATTGAAAGAATATAAAGGATGTAAAAATAATAATAATAATTAAAAAAAAAAGCCTGAAATGAATTCAGATGATTTCACACTGCTTTTCCTAATTTGACTTTTTGTCACACTTCTTCAGGCATTTGTTACAAAAAGAAGTAAAATTAAAGGCAAAGTTTAAAAGAAGATTCAGGACTTTCTGCAGACTTGGTCATATTTCAGTTTCAGTGAAATGCAGACTTGCCATGATTTTTTAACGTTCTGAACGTTAAAGACATAGTAACTAACGGTTCAAAAGTAAAACGAGCTGTAGTCCAATCAGCAATTTCTTATGTCTCCCACAGGGACATACCTCTTCCGTTCTGTCCATGTCGTAGCGCTTTTGTAAGTTTTTGTAATTGTGCTTTCAATTTGCTGAGGTGGTTTGGACCTCAGGGCCACCGTATATTTGCCTCAGTGTTAACTCTGCGATTATAATTCTGCTTGTCGGTGGTTTGCTCGACTTCCGCATGGTGGTGGAGATGGCGTTCTGTCAATTGGAAATCCTGTTATTTCCCTCTCGTGCCCCATTGTAAGGAAAATATGTTGCCTTTCAGCATAGCGCAGCAGAGTTCAGTATGTGAACAACTTACTGCCTACTGCTTTGTCACATCAACTGAACAGCTATGTCAAGAACAGTAGGTCAATCTTGCTTCACCACTTGTTAGGGATATTGCTTGCTCAATAACAGCAGGGCTTTGACATGAAGTCAGCTTTACATAGAAAGTCTTGATATAATGTCAGAATGCTGACTTTGTGGATTGGATCTCCATGTGCTTGGGATGTCTTCTGGATACAACAATGATATGACAGTGTAAATTATTATTGGTTTGTTGATCCAAGACACATGAGAAATAGGGTCGTTGCTTAGAATTTTGTTTGAATCGTCCAGGAACTATTTCTGGACAATGTGAATTTGGTTTGGTCCCCTAATTCACAATGTTGGGAAACAAAACTTTGCATTATGCAAAATAAATTATTTTAGACAGAAACAAATTAATTTGAATAATAAACTCATACTAATGCACTATTTGATAACTGGGATTAAAATGACTTTTTTTTTGGTAAAGTGCCTTGTGATGACGGTTGTTGTGAATAAGCGCTAAACTGTGCTTAATTGTGAGCGGCCCCCTACTTCAAAACTCTGCTGAGGGCAAGCTTGTTGTCTGGATTCATGAGCTGGAATTTCCTTTGATTATGTGAAACTGCATTTATGACAATGGCAGGAACAGAAAGCTGCTGCTGGCATATGGAAAACGCTTCTGTTTTGTGTTTTTCCTTTAGGATAGGACAAGAGCAAATAAACATGGGTTTCAGTCTATGTGTTTTGGGCTCATTAGTAGAGCACACAGGATGAGTGATTGGATGTGATTATGTATTGTTTGATTGTAATTAGGATTATTGAAGTGATTATTAGGCCACAGGGATGATTGAGGGGACAAATGCTGGAGATGCTGTGCAGCTGGTGGTCATCAGATGAGTTTGTAGAATGTGGCCGAGTCCTGGCATAAGTCCACTGAGGTCAACTTCAACTCACTGTAACACATTCCAAGGTTCAAACAAGTTTCAGATGTAGTCGCAGTGGCAGGGTTAGACAAATGTGCAAAAAGATGATATGTAAAATGTTATGTTTTTGCTAATGCCAAATGTCTCTCAGAAGAAATGGATTAATCTGTGTCGCAAAACAATTCATATTGCTTTAATTTTGTCACGTTTAGCACAAATTTGAAGGTATCTTGTTGCGACTTCTACCTACAGATCAACACAAATTTGAACACAATTGTAAATTGGAAGAAAACTGATAGCTTTCAAAGATGTAAACCAATATCAAGCTTGAACTTTATGTAAAAAAAATATTCCAGACAAATAATAAATTGCACATCACTCCAAACTAATATGTAGTGCTATGTCTCACACTGGCCAGAGCAAAACTGCAGCTCCAACAGAACGTGACAAGAGCTGCCACAGTTCTTCTCTTCTTCATTGTGTGTCCATACTTCACAGAGACGTGCCACTTGCAAGGCTGCAAAATCAGTCATTCTGCTCCAAAAGTTGATATTCTCCTGGCACTGCTCAAGATTAAATCCATAATTATGTTCCTCCACACTGCGAAGCTCTCTGATAGCGGGTGGCATGTCCGTCAGTCCACTTCAATGGCTGAAATGTTGTTTGGAGTTGCAGTGCCGTAAATTATGGGTCAGTCAAGGAACTCAGTCTGTCAGTTAAACCACAATACACTGCTTGGTGTAAGCTCTTGCTAGGAAAAACTTGGAAGAGGCGTGTAAAGCCTTGCAGGATCTGCTAATGGAGATGAACTGGTTCTTCTGGGGCAGAACAAGTTAAAGCTGCTCCAGTCCAGTAGAGAAGCGGCTTAACTGAGCTGTGTTCCATCCAAACTGTTGCCAGGACAATTTGCCCAAGAATTAGATCTTTATGGAGGAGTAGCAAGAAGAGAGTCACAGTTGAAAGAAGTCCTGTGTGCTGTTTCAATTTGCTAGTGAGGAGAAACAGAAAACATGTAAAGCAAGGTCCTCTTGTTAGATGAGACCATCGTTCAATTATATGTTGTACATGCAATGCACACCTACCCCACTGTGATGCGTGGTTGTGGCAGCATCATGCTGTTGGGATGCCTACAATGAAGTTAAATACAGGTCGATCCTTGAGGAGAAACCTGTTTTCGGAGGTTGTAAAAGATTGAGACTGGAGTAAAGTTTCACCTTCCATCAGGAGAAGCATAAAACTCCAAGCGCATTAATGCGTTGAAGAGACCGAGTCAAAAGTTTCAATCTGAACCCTACTGAAAATGTCTTTAAGCAGGATGTGAAACTTTATTAATGACACTCTAAATGTTTTTGCATGGACAATCCTGTATTTCTTCAGACATGTCTGAGATCAGTTCCCTCTATTTTTCCTTGACTTAACTGGACATTTCTGAGCCTGTCTGCCTTTTTTTTTTTTTTTTTTTTGAAAAAAACAAAAAACAAAAGCACCACTGAACCTTCATAATGGAAAAAGAGGACTTTCTCTTAAATATTGCAGTCACAGGCTCACACAGAACGTAATATAACACAGGTCTGCTCGCCAGCCCCGGGCAGAAAATACACAATATACTGTTAGTGGAGGCTTCGCAGCCGCATGTTGTCTCGGGTTTGCTGCTAGGTGGAGCCCGAGTATACGGTGAGAGCGGCAGTGCACATCCGAGCTCTTCCCCTCACCTTTTCACTGGCGCTCCAAAACCGCCTTTGCTTTCCGTACAGATTTACTCCCAGCCGCTGTGCACAATTGGTTTGTCATAGAAGCCGAGAGCGCAGTTTTTTCCTGGACCCTAATCACCAGACTTGGAGACTTGAAAGAAAATAACCCTCTCTTTTTCCCCCCTCGCCCCCCCACTTGTGCTCGCGAGAGTCTTCTGGATACTCTTTTTTTTTCCCCTTCTTTTTTTCTTGTTTTTATCTCGTATTGTGACCGGTGAGGTGCCGCTCTTCCAGGTTTCACGGGACGTGATGAAGCCCCCGCACCGGAGGGTCGATTTGTGGCGGTGCGCAGGGATGTAAAAAAAAAAAAAAAAGAAAAGAAAGAAAGAGAGAAGTGGGGACAGTGTCCGTGGATGCAACGCCAAGGAAGAGAGCTTGTCTGTTTTGTTTTATTTTTCTTTCATTCTCCCCACCTCGGATAGTGGAGCCACAAACCAGACTGATTCACAGGATACTAAAACCCAGCGGCTGGATTTGCTGCGCTGCCTCCTCAACCCCCCATCAAAGTCTTCACGCACGCTGCGCAACGCCTGATGAGGACACTTTCATTCTTTCTTTCTTTTCATTCATTCATTCATTCATTTTTTTTTTTTTAACCCCCCAGGCGAGAAATTAACTCACGCTTTGAATCAGCGCGTGTGCGCCCTTCATGTTTACCGGTGATCTCCAAACGGCGCGGTAAGTGTGGCGTTCCTCTGCATTTTTTGCTGCTGCGCGCATCTTCTGTTATCCTGCAGATTCAGCTCAGGGCGATAATAATGTCCGCGAATGAAAAGCCTGCAGCGGCGTTAGAGGCGCTCTGTGATGTTGAACTCGACTGTTAATTACTTCAAATTGGCACGTCTGTGCGTTTTGTGTCTTTCTTTTTGTATGCGTGTGTGTGGACACAATGAGAGCAGAGAGCAGCGCGCAGGTTGGCTATTGATCATAACTATTCAAGACGTTTCAGTTTCCGTCTCGGACTAATTCATCCGACCTGCCTTTGAGCGCTTGATTAATATTCAGTCAATCAGAATTGCTGCTATTCACACTAACACAAATGCTCTAAGAAGTTTGAAAGCTCTATGAATACAAAGTAAGTTTTTTCCCCCCCCCCTCTTCTTGCCTTCAGTTGTGTGAGATGCACCTGACTCTGAAAGGCTTTGTGTCTTTGCAAAAAGTGCTCGAAAAAAAAAAAAAAAATGCAGGCCTGAGCAGTGCAGCAGCTTCTGAATTTTTTATTAAAGGGTACGAGTGTGACTTAAGTATAAAAACAGGGGTGCAGTGCCTCTCGCCATGCAGAATCGACACATTTCCGCCAAATGCACGACTCGCCGTCACTGTTGACTTGTTTACATCTGTGGGCTTGTTTTTTTTTTTGCAGAAAATATCCACCACGGCCAAAGAGGCATGAATACTGCACAATACGCATCATTATTTAATGCACTAACAAACAGACATGGCTGCAAATGGCTCCATGTTTACAGACATGCTGCTAGAGAGAAGGGGAAACTTCAACTTTGAGAGGCCCCACTGTGCCCGAGCCTTTAAAGTGAAGAGAGGGATGTCTTTCAGTGTCAAAGAAAGAAGGGTGAAGATGATCACTCTGAATTGAATCTTGATTTCCCCTCCTCCTCATTCCCCCCAGAACATTAGGGATGCTGTTTTTTTGTTGCGTCCTTATCTGGCAATTTTGACCATGATATCCAGGACTGCAGCACCATATGTCATATATTGCATATAGCTGGAATTTCCCTCAAGAACATCACACATTCACACAGTCTGCACACACACACACATGCACATGCAGCTTGCCTCTCTACCAGCAATGAAAAACCTTGACGTGTCCCCCACCCTCTAGGGGGAAACTCAAGGGGACATTTGATGCTTTCTGACTAAACTGTTAAGCCAACCTGCACTTTGTTTTGTCTCATCCGTTTTGACTCAGCTTTAAGTGCTGCTCCTTCAGGGATATAATCTGGGTTGTATTTAATCTAGCGGCGGCTGAACCCAGCATCTGGTGTGATACCTGATGGGACGATGGTGGGAGGAAATAAAATAATTGCTTCCTTGCCTTTTTTTTCCCTGTTAAGGTTAGTTTGCAAATTAAGAGCTGCGCTGTATTGGGCATTCAGAGGGGGAAAAAAGAAAGATGATGCTTGTTTCACGGCAAATATGCAGTAGGAGAAGCTGAAAAAGTTTAAATAATGAGCTACAATAAGGATGGAAGATCTGGTCAGAGAAAAATGTTTCCTTGGCATTGTGAAAACGATAAAAGTGATACTCAAAAGTTAAAGTTAAAACAACAACAAAAAACACTCTTGGAAAAGTATAGGTTACCCATTGTCAAAGATGTTACAATAACTGCATTTAATCACTTTTTCAAATATATTGATATATTTCCACTATATTTACTGGAAATGTAGTTACAATTTTAAAAAATGCATCCATATTTTTAGATGTTTGTGTGTGAAAACATCAACTGATTTATTCTTCTGAATCCAAATCAAGATTCTTATATATTTTTGCCCCAAAATGATACAATATTGATTCAGATCCGTTGTTTAGCCATAATTACCTACCGTTATTCATCAGTAGAGAATCTGTTCTGTTTGCTCAGAAATGTTTAGGCCTTTAAAGCACTCTGTAGCTTTTGTCCCGTTAGATTGACATTACAGAAACTGTCAAGCGCAAGTAAAATAAAAATGCACAGGTGGAGGCAAAAACTTCAAATACGATCTAAATTTGAAAATCAGTTCAGCTTAATCACAAATCTCCACATCATGTGCGATATTAGAGAAATCAAATAGAGATTTTTAAGCAAAACTAAGGTCATACTGATGGAAACGCTCTTTGTTGTGGAGGTTATTACTGAAGGAGGAAAACTCAACACATCAGCGTCATCTCTAAAAATGAAGCTTCCAAAAAGAAATCGCCATTTTTCTGTTGAGGCATTTCAGCTGAAGCTACAAGTTAAAACCGTGAACATTGGATTAAAAACAAACACAGTGCTTCTACCCCGTTTCTTCAGTAGTTGTCTTACTTTATTATAAAAGCTGCCTCTGTTTTTATCTGAAAAAAATTATCTGAACTCTTAACCTGAAAAAATAAAAAAGAGGCTTTCTTCTTGTAAGTCACGGTTTAGTAAAATTAATTAGTGTCTTTTGTTTGTTCATTGACTTGTATATTTCTGCTGAATTGTGCATCACAGTAATGCGGGTTAATTTTGTTGCCCTCTGAAAAAAGATTTTTTTTTTTACCCTTTCTTGGGTTGGAGAGATGGTCCCTCTCCCCCTCCTCTGTAAATATCTTTCCATTGATTTGATTTTTTTTTTTTGCCATTTTAGACAAGAAAGGAGCACTCCAATTTGTGGTCGCTCCGTGAAAAGAAACTAGGGCTCTCACTCAGTCTTTATTAGGTTAGGATTGGGCTTGAGCTCTATGGTTTATACGACGTAGCTTTACATATAAATTTGCATAATTGCTTTTTTACTGAGTCTCTCGGGATGCTTTCAGTGTACTGTGGTCATCTTTTAAAACGCTTGGTTCAAACTCAGATGGCAATACAGTGATAAGGGCTTCTGCCATAGCTTTAACGTTGTGTTGATTTGGCTCTGGAGTTGCCCGTAGGATCTAGGAATTATGTCACATCGTCGTCGAGATTAGAAGAACCAGTGGGAGTTACTCGTTGTGGCGCCAAGTAGGCAATAATGATATGCCTATTAATTTTACTGGTCTTTCTTGATAATTTAGCATAAATATTATCAAAAGATACTTTATTAAAAACCTGAAATAGTTTTTGCTTCACAATTGAACTGTTATGTTGGTCAATGGGATTGTTATTTATTTATTTTTTTATTACAAAAGGGTTTTGTTGTAGCCTGTACAATGGGAAAGACTTATGACCTGAGAACAATACAGTAGATGGTCATGACAATCCATAAAAGGTCATCGCTGAGTTCAGATAGCTGTATTCAACAGTTTTTTTGGAAAGTTGAGTGGAAGGTAAATGTGTGGACTTGAGATGCTTTTTGAAAGCTTATGATCAACCGTTTGGGCTTAGGATGTTGTTTCCGATCCTCTTTTTTTTTTTTTTTTTTTTAAGCTGCCTGAGTCTTTTTTTAACACTTCATGATTACAAGCTTTTTTGAGATGCTGATTTCATATTCTTTCAGGATTTGAAACCTGCTTATACACGCCAAAGCACCAAAACCTGTATTAATGAACAGGGTAGTACCCTGCTTGACCGGAACCCTATAGCTTTATATAAATCCCTTATTGTAAAGAGGAAGATTAGAGCACCAGAGTAAACAATGCAGATGAGCTGAAGGTTGCAGTGAAAGACTTACTACTTCCTGAACACCTCAGTGTCGTATTCAAAATTTAAAAAGTTATAGAATTAATTTTAGGTTTCTTTAGCTGTATGTGATAATTCTGCAAGTCAGTAGAATTAAACCATTGAAATATATCACACAAACTGATCACACTATGTGTGAACAGTTTTAATTTCTGACCTGAATTATCCATCCATCCATTTTCCGTCACCCTTCTCCCTAACGGGGTCGGGAGTTGCTGGTGCCTATCTCCAGCTGCGTTCCGGGCGAGAGGCGGGGTTCACCCTGGACAGGTCGCCAGTCTGTCGCACTGACCTGAATTACTAAAAATGAAAACTTTTCCATGATATTCGTTTTATTGTGATGCATGGTTAGACATTCAAACACTAAATATGTTTACAAATAGCGGTTGCACAGAACTCTGTGTCCTGCGGGTCTAATGAGGTGCAAACCACCAAGAAGTGCTGCTTATATCTGTAACATCCATTATGGTTTACATGCCCAACAGCCATATTGGATATTCTGATCTTCTGGGACATCTCCAACTTTGTGGAATTCCTTCGTAAAGGGGCATTCTTGTTGTGCTGGCCTTTGTCTGCTCAAGGTTATTGTACAGCAAGAATCTTATACTGCCACGTGTCTACTAAAGACTACTAATTCTGTAAAAAAAAAAATAAAAATTTTAAATAATGCATGAAAATGTATTTTATGTCTTTATCTCACTCTTTTTTTTCTTGTATATCCATATATGGGCAAACATTGAATGATTATTTAAGGACAGGTGCAGCATATATACATCCGAAATTCTGTTTACGGAACTTAAAAACAAAGTTTAATTTGAGTTGGGCATGACAAAAGACAGCATTCAAACTCCCCATCCTTTTTCGCCCTTCTTTTTTTTTATTGGCAGCTGGCAATTACTGCAAAATGAGATGAAGTGCTGCAATTCTTGTAAAAATTGTTGGTCTCTATGGCTACCATTCAGCAGGCACTTTCTTACATGTGGAAACGGCAGCATTGCGCCTGCTTTCATACAATAGAGTTCATACAATAATAGGCAGTCAATACTTGCTGCACTGGTCTGCTTTGTACAAACTGGAATTTATTTCAGTCGCAGTCATGGATTTAAATACAAATAGTGGACAGAATACGTGTTGATGACACATACAGCTACCTATTCATTTAACGTTCGCTTTCTTTGTGATTGCAAGCTCAAACTTTTGGAATTTTCAGAGTGGAGAATTTTCCTGTTCCTTTATTTCTGTCCACTTATACACTGAAGCTTTTTTTTTTTTTCTCCCCCTGCAGCCAGCTGTCTCTTTCAGTACATAAAAACCTTGAAATCTCGCAGAACAGTACATTACTGTTCTTAGGAGAAAAAGTCCTCTCTTCTCTCCCTCTTATTTATTTATTTTTACACTTATCACAAGTGGCAGAGTCTGAGATGCTTGACAAATTAGAAAATGCGTCCAGTACAGAAGAGAATGGCTCTGGATTCAGACACACTGTCTAAATGATGGATTTTTAAAACTTGTTTGGCAGCTGAATGGTTGTTTATCCCTGCAGCTGGATGCTGACATGCTAAGCATCATACAGACATCTTCAGAGAGGGGGGAGATGACAGATTATGCTGTTGACTGAGTTTTTCCCGTGAGCTTTAAAATGACAGGAGACGGAATGATCGAAATATTCCAGTTTACGTGGTTCCATACATAACTTACGAACTTGAAACATTTGTCCCTGGAAAAAAAAACCTCAACACAGGCAGATTGCTTGGGATGATGTATTCCCATTCCTGTTAGGTAAATGTCACCCACTGCTAACCTGAGGCCCTTGGTCTTTCTGTGACTGCAGCTGTCACACTGTTAGGCATAAGGCAGGTCACTCAGCTGGGGCCCTCAATCTGGCAGGAATGTCACACAAAAAGAGAAGCAAGAGCTGGAGAATGGAAAGAAAAAGAGAGGCTCGTGGCCAAGAAAAGGTCTTCAAGGTGCAAGCCTCTCAACGCTTTTCCTGCCCCGTCTCATAAAGAGCTTGGACACAAAGGTTTTGACAGAAGCTCTCACAACCGTTTGAGTATTAAGTGGTAGGAAATGGGGTTTCAGATTAGATGGAGATTTGATGGGAACAACAGACAGTTTCAAGTTTTTTTTCTTTTATGTGGCAGGCGATTGACCTCAATGTTTGGAGCCATTGGTGTGTAATAACTTTGGAAAAGCAGAGAACACTACAAAAGTTGCTGTAAGAAGAGAAAGTAATTAATGTACTGTTAAAGCGGCATGGTTTGAGTAGACCTTTCATAGGAAGTTTTAAGTGATTGACATATGTGTTTTTGTGTTTGTCATAGCCTTGGATCTTATCCCCCCACCCCCCCCAAAAAAAAAAATGGAGCGGTTCTGAAAAATGTGTGAAATGGGCTGTAAAAATGCAACATGACATGAGCGGAGAGCATTTGGTGCAGATGCACTAATGTCAGAGGTTGTAAAAACCTGAGCATGAGGCAGTTCCAGCGTTCTGTAAAATAGTGGCAGAAATCAATACTCTCCATCTGCCATTGAGTAAACGCAAGCTTTTGTGCCAGGCATATACCCTTAATGATTCCTAGAGGTTTATGAAAAATAAAATACAGCACAACTGGACCTTTTTCAAGGTTCAACTTGAATTCTTTGTGGTAGTGGTAGCTGTTACATACGGCCTCCCAATTAGCACAACCAAACACAAAACCACTCTATAAAGAAGTATATTCTGCAAAAAATATGTAGAAATTAAACTGGAGATGGTTAGTTGAAAGCGTTATATGTTGTTTCCTCAATCTTAGCTTAGAGGCTAGCCTTTTTACTGATTTTCTTAGCAAAAACCCAGCTAACGTAGGTTTTATTAGCTTTTTGAAAATATGTAGCTTCGATTTTTGTCACTCACATAATTGGTGCTGAAAAATAATGCTATCCAGTGTTTTAGTATGCGAACGCCTCTGCTGATTTAAAAGAAAAAGACAAAGTCATGAAAGTTTCCATGATCTTTTTAGCATAAATAACATAGCTTTTTTTCACAGATAGCTGGAACAATTTAGAATGTAAGGACAACTGGTTCGTGGTATTGCTAAAAGGCAGTTGCTACAGTAGAGAACAAATTCTTTTCATCATCTCTTGCACAAAAGACATTCCCAGACGTTCACAGAGTAGGGCTGCAATCAAAAGCCATTGCAGCGCTTCTTCAGCAAGGAAGGATATGAAAAAGACTATAGGAGCTATTTCAAAAAATGTAGCCATTTGTTCGAATTTTTTCAGCATGTTTGGCTAGATTGTAATTAAACTCTCTGGGTAGCTGGAAGATGGATTAAATATTTATTTCTAGTTGTTTGTGAAACACGTTTTGTGTATAATTTCTATTGGTGATTTATTGCTGTTCCTTCATGACTTAATTAACAAGCAAACTATGTATGGTGGAAAAAAAAAAAAGATTTGGTCGGATAAGGGTTAGGGTCTCTAAAATTTCTTTTACGCCTAGCTTGTACTGTTTTCAGAACATACATATTTCTCATCTGAAACAAGTAAACTTGTGCTTTAGGGATTTTTTTGTTTAGTTTTGATGAAAAGCTGGTGAAGCAAGTGCAGTTAGGTTTTGACTGCTGCTAAAGCTAGTTGACGTTAAAACTAGATATCACAATTGAGGAAAAATCTGGTTCATTATTTTGCTCACAAAAGAGTGAATGCAATCATAAACTATTGCAAATTTTCCTCAGTAAGGATATGGAAATAAAAGTTCTTAAATCTGTATGCAAACATCAGCATTATAATATTTATAATACAAATTGCCAATATGTACCGGCACATGGACATATTTTTTGACTATAATTTAATATTTGGGGAAAAAATATTTGGAAAAAAATCTAAATGGTTATTTTAAATTGTCCAGTTGCCATTGATTTCTGGTCGGTATTAGTTGCCATTCTTTTGCAACTATTGTCAGGCCAGCTGTGCTTTGGAACTGTAGTGGCATAACGAATTCATTTATGCTTTTAATTTCAGCAAGGGCCTTCAAGGCTAGTTTATTATCAAACTCAAGCCAAGACTGCTGCCAGTGCTTTAAGAAATTGTCCGGTTTTAGGCTGCGCTCTTAGTTATCTGTGAGGCACCCTTATGCCCTTGATTTGCCACTTAAGCTGTCCTTTTGGGAAAGGGGGAGGGGAGGCAAATTATTTAGCAGCTAAGACTTTAATGCAACCTCTTCAGGCAGTAATATAAAGTCTGCATGAGTGCAAAGCCTCAACAAGCATCTGCAGATGTAATTGCATAGTTCAGAAGCGATGATGATTGCAGATAATGACAAGCATACAGTAAAGCCACCCAGTCAGTTGCCCTGAAATCAGTTCGGCCATTCTTAAAGATTATATCTGTATGCCAAAGAAGCATTTTGTACAATATTGTTAACGCTGCTTTTACTACTGGCTTGGGGAATTGCATGTCTAAGAGTGGGGGAAAAAAAAAAAAGACATTCGCCTTTAGTGCCGATATGGACCCAAAAATGTCAACTTAGCATTTAGAGCAAGCCCAGCCGCTCTTACAACCCCATTGATGGTGTTAAAAGCTGACCAAAAGCTATCAAACTGACACTGCCTGACAGAGCAGCAGTGCATCAACCTCTTTACAACACTGTAAAATCAGTTACATTTGTCTATCTGCAACTTACAATATAATGCCAATTTTTATTTCTCTTTCTTGCTTTTATTCATGGCTTTGTTTTAAAAGCCTTTTTTCTTCTGCTTAGTCGTGAACTTTAGTCCAGTGAAGAGGATTCAAACAAAGATGCAGTGCTTCTCTGAGGCACAGCTCTAAAAGAAGTTAATTTATGGCCTGTTTGGGAGGCAGGTTTTGGCTTGAATACTTAATAAGGAGGTGCACCTGCAGCCGCATACAAATTAATGGAAATGACGGTTAGTATTTACGCCTCCCTAAACCTCAGGGACCTCCTGATCTGACCACTAATTTTCCAGCAAAGAGAAATAAAGATAACTTTCTTGTTTTTCTAACTGCAGATTTCAGGTGCATGGCATTTGTTTTTTTGTCTTCAAGATTTCTTTTGTCCTTTTTCTTTGTGATACTTAATTTTTCTGTCACTGAGATGTGTTGGTCTAATATTAACCGCATCTCTTTTGAGCAGAGGCAGATTTGGAGCCTTAAAATGGCTTCAAGCTATTTTTCTACTGCACTTTTCATTCTGATTTAATATCCATGCATAGGCATTTTTCAGCATTTCATCAAGAAAGTTTCGAGTTGGGCACCAACTAATCCACCCCAGGGACTTAAGGATTATTGACTGTTTAGTTTTCTATCCTTTCTTTATCATTGGAAACCTTCATAAGAAGTCCAAACTGTGAAATAAAAAAACCTTAAATGCCTTGCAGAAAAGATGATCGCAGTATCACCCAGCTTTCTCCCACAGTCCAAAAACATGACTTAGGTTAATTGGTCTTTTTAAATTCTCCCTTGGTGTGTATGTGTGTGTGTGTGCATGATTGTTTTTATGTTGCCCTGCAACAGACTGGTGTAGTCCAGTCCAGGGTGTACCCTGCCTCTCACCTGAAATGTCTCACTGGAGGTAGGCACCAGCACCTGTCCCAACCCAACTAGGGACTACAGTGTACAGAAAATGGATAGATGGACACACTAACCAATTTTGAAATGAGCAATAAACATTACATTTTGTCAAATGCCATAATCAAAATGATAAAGGAAATGTACAGAAAACAATCAATGGTCCAGTTATCATATTAAGTTGCCTTTGATTATATTTGGGGTGTAAATGCCACTTCATTCTAAGAAATAAAAGGAACAAAAGGTAAATGATCAAGAAAATATGGAACAACAAAAAGACTAGGAGGACCGTTAGTTTTGGGAGCCACCAGGATAATTTATCAGCTGTTTGGCAGCAGATTCTTGGCCATTCAGGAGCTTCACACTTTGCACTGAAAACCAGATGGTGTGCTGAGAAAAAAGTTAGGGAAGCCTGAAACACATGCCTGAGACAAGCAAGACAAAAATTGACTCTTGCAGAGTTTCATTAAAAGAAGTAACTGGGCAGACGAGCAAAAAGCACATACTGCATTTGAGTTCAACCGCAGTATAAAGAAGGTGATCAGATCTGGTTCTGAATGGGTATGGATATGGCTTCATCTTTTGCTGAAGGTTTTGACACTTAAGCTCTGTCTGTGTCTTCAAACAAAGCACATCCTCCATCCCTGGAGGAACGGAAACATCACTGTTTCCGTTCCACCAATGAGAAGTTGATTTTGCTGAACTTAGAATTGATAGTAGAAAAACAGGCAGACAAGGACTGTTGTATTATCAGATTTATGGCGTTCTTTTTGTTTTTTTTTAAGCAAAACAGTACAATAGTTTGGAAGGTCAAAGGAAGATAAACTGTTGTAAGGAACCTGCTCTAATTTCTAAATTACGTGGAATGAACATTTTGCTGACCAGTTGAAGTAGGCATAAAGACAGAGTCTCCGTAAGAGCAAGGTCTACATTCAGAGTTGTGTTAACACATACAGTCGGTAAGATTTTAGTACTTCATTATGCAAGTGCCAAGTTATCATTATAAAAACTGGTGTTAATCTCACATGCGTTTTCTTTTTGGTTGTTTGGTACTGTAGCAAGAGCATATTCTTTTGGCATTAAGCTCCTTGGATCTCCAAAATGCTTTGCAGCAATTTAGTCTCTCCGCTTGTTCTCTTGTCTTAAACCAAATGGATTTTCCTTATCAATTCTATAGGATTTGGTTTAAGCATGTGGGATAGGATCTCCCAAGGCTGCCTGCCTTACCTAGCAGCCTCCTAAAGATTCTGTTGTCGTCACCTTCAGAGGGACGGTGCAATTCACCTACGATTGCACTTCACTGCAGGCTGGTATAGCGTTGGCAGATCTATGCTTCCAGTAGCGTATATAAGCCTTTTCTGCCAGGCCTTTGTTGCCTCTGAAGTGGAGATGACTGAACTGATGCTGTGTCCCGGTGGAGTAAACGTGTTTAAATGACAACACATTTTTGTCTCACCTTGAACCTAATTGACTCCCTTAAAACTGGGGTTTGGAAAGTGCTGACACAATCCACTGCAAAAGCTGGCTTGTTTCTGGCTCTGCATTGAGCTGTGTTTAGACTTTGTATCACATTCACATTCTTATGAGCATATTTCTTTATGAAGAATTTTTCAAAAAGGCGTTTGCTGTTCAGATATTTCACTCTAGTCTGATAAACTGGCAGCCTATTCATGTAAAAAATTGCCACTAAATAAATTGATTTACACTTTTTAAGTTCGGAAAAAAAAATCTGTTAATATATATATATATATTTGTCTTTATAAAATCACTTAACACGCCTGCAGTTAATCCTTTTTCCAACCAGCTTGTGCTTATATGATGGCATTTAATATTTGCTATAAGATTTCGCAAAGCTGAATAATACAGATTAAAATGTTATTGTTGTTCTCTCATCTCTTTAGCTCATTCTACAAGATTGGGGTCTGGAACCAAGATGACCATGTAAGATTAATTTTTTTGTGAGGGAAGAAATTCTGTGTTTTGTCATACTTTTTATGGTCGTCTGCCATAAAGACCAAATAACACGTCCGTTTAAAACTTATGCTGCAGCCCAATAGATGTTTAATTTAAATGTCCTGGTGTTAATGTTACGCAAATTTTAAGTGAGTGTTAAGACCTACAGAGAGAACAAAGGCTTCATCTAATCTGAACACAGTTCTAGTTTTGGGCCTTGTTGATGTTTTGTAATCACTAAATGGTTTTGCTCGTGATAGACTGATAGGTAAGGCTCCATGTTATGTTATAACCTCAGGGAAACAGAAAACCATGGAATCAAATGATAATTTGGCTCCCACTTAGAGCTTACAAGTCTGGCACTGACTTGTATTTCACTGTTTGTCCTGTGTGTCTCTGTGTTGTCCTGTGATTGACTAGCAACCAGTCGAGGGTGAACTCCACCAGTGATTGCTAAGTTGGGCACCGACCCCACAGGGATGAGTGGGTAAAGACAATGGATGGAAGGAGTTCTTCCACTGTGAGCTATATAAAGATTTCCCATTTAGGTATTGCTTGTTACCAAACTACATGACAAACAGGTTGATGACCCAGGTGCCCATGAGGGTCTCTGTCACTCCTGACAGCTTGAGAACTGGGTAGTAGTTACGCTGTCACTTGAAATGATCACATACTCGTCCCCCGCTTTCCGTCCCACTGCCATTCTCCACGGTCACTCTTTTACAGAAATCTGGCTTGTGACGCTGAGACGCGGCGTTGCAGCGGTGGTGACTGTGGGGATTTTTTTTCGATGGGAGCTGTAAAACTGTAATCAGTCATTATGTCAGAGACGAGCCCGTGAGCTCCGCTCCAGCTCATTCAGCCAAATAATAAGCAGCAGATAACAGCACTAGCATGCAGGCTGCAACGGAGCCCCGCGGGTGAGCGAGAAACCAAGGGGTGATGAGGGTGGTGGTGGGGGGTGGCTTTATTTTTCATCTCGTGTGCCTACTCAGGGATGCTTGGTAGGGGCTAGATTGTCCTATGTGATGAATTTACAGACAGTTTTCAGGACTTTTGTGCATGGAGTGCAAAATCTATTTAAATGAGAGTATATGTGGAAGAGAGGCTCAGGGGTGTTAATTAGGTGCTGGTTTTATGTTTTATTAAGTATTTGTTAGACGTGTTTTCTGTCCTCTGACGAAATTCCATGATTAGATCCATACAGGTAAAAAAGGACGCACCTGCCACTTTAGCATTTGGCAACTTGAAGAACTGCAGAACTGGTATAACTAAGCCATGTTTTCCCACACAATGTCCACAAATTTTCTTTTGGTGCAAAACTTTCCTGCTGGACAACACCACACAGCACGAGTTTGCTGTCTGTACTTCACAATTGGAAGGATTTTTCAGCATGCACGCTTCCTCTTTTTTGCTCCCAATATAGCAATGGTCACTGTGGGAAAATACTTTAAATGTAGTTTCATATGTGCACTGAGCATGCAAGGTCACGTCTTTGTCTTCAAGTGCATTTGTAAACTACTTTTTGTGTACTTTTGGAGTAATGGCTGCTTCTTATCCTAGCGGCCTTTCAGTCCATGGCATCCAAGGATGAACCAGTCATGTTGAGGTCCATAAAAATGTATGCCAATTAAATGGTCTGAATTAAGCAATTAAAGGTTTATAAAACCATTGACATCATTACATGCCAATGGTTTACAGGAAAAGGTAGTGATCTGTGTCAAAAAGTCTTAATTTGAAGAAAATTATAAAAATGTCCTATCTGTTATTACTTGGATATTTTTGGTAATTCTTACTAATCTCAAACTGCTCAAGTTAAGTCTCTTACATTTAACATCAAACAGTGAGGGGGAAAAGGTTTTGTGACTTTTTAATCAAAGAATACAGCAAGGACTGCATGAGATGACAAAAACATGCAATTCTAGAGAATGTTGACATAGTGATATGACTTGCAATAAATAAATAAATAATTAAAATATGTTAATGTCCTTCTGCTTTGGGTTGAGAGCAAACACAAACCTCAGAAAATTAGTAGAGAGCTTGAGTGCATGCTTTATGTGGTGCACAGTGACATTGTGACGTTGATAAAGTTGTGATGTATTGTGCAGCCCTACGTGTAACCATTGGGCACTAATAATGATAAATTTCATACCTGATTGAGTCTGTTAAATAGCTTAAACTGAGGAGCTATTTAACAGATTTTAAATGTGTCTGGATAGAATTTGATAAACTCTCGTGAAAGTCAAAAATATAAAATTGATCAAATCTGATCTACGTAATTATGCACTGAACAGAGACTTTTTAAAACACAACCTTTGTCTTGACCTGTATTCTGTTGGCAAACCTTTAAAAAGTAAGCATAAAAACCCCAAATGTATTGATGAGTCAAACGTGGACTTAATTATCCAGATAATTTATATCCAGAGTAATGAAAGATTCTTCATCCTCCCTAACATATTGCCAAAATCCTCTCTCATTCTTGTTATTGCGTTACTACTTTTTATCGTCTCTTATGATATGGGTGTGTCATTTCAGCTTTAGTAATATACTTATAAAAGAAACGGACCCCCTGATTTTTTTCCTAGCTCTGTGCCTTCCACAACCTCCCTCACAGAGGTTTGCCATCCCATAACAAGGGTCAGAGCCTCCTATTGTCTCTCCCCGGCATTCCTCAGCATGGTGGTATTGACTGACTCTGCTGGGTGAGTGGTGCCATACAACGTCCATACATCATCTGGAAGACAGAGTGACAGACGGTGGGAGCTGAGATGTCAGATCTCTCTCTTCAAGCTACTGACATCCACTCCCTTCCTGTTCCCCACAGTGACACTCCATCTTCTGACTGTGACTGCATTGATATTTGGGGCCTGCCCACCCCCAGACCCCACCAGCAGGAGCAGTAACAAATGACACCGTCATGATATAAATTACCTAATGGAGGACGACACGGGCATAACTTTGCTTCCAATTAATGCTTTTGGAACAAACAGCCATAGAGATATAAATGGTATTTAATCATTTACAGACTTATTATAATTGGTTCACTCCTCTATGCATGCAGAGATTGATAGCTAGATTAATCTCATCAAAATGTTAAGCTTTTATAATCTTCTCATGGACCCCTTTTAACCCTCTCATACATAATAAATGCAGCTAAAAAGTCAGGTTCACATAGAGCAAATAGCTCAACAGCATAGCATGCTTGTTGTAGTCGAAACAACAAGCAGTCTAGTGCAGCATGACACTAGACTATGAGCTCATGCAGGTCAGCGTAGGTCGACACTTTATGGAATTCCTGCCCATAATGATTAATAAGGTTGGTGTAGTCACTGCCTTGCAACATATCAGTGGAATGCAGGAGTGAGGCATTTGTCTGTAATCCAGTTTTATTACACCTGGAGTTTCGTCTTGTCTTCACTCTGGTGTTCCACTTTCCTGGCGTGTGACAGCAGGAGTCCTGTTGTCACCCGTGAACTCTGTGACGCACTTTGCCTCTGTTTTCTTATTTATGCTTTTTGGTTGTTCCTGAGTCTCCCCTCTAAGCCTGTGCTGCTTTAAAACACAGCTGGGGAGTCCCTTACACTCGCAGCGGAGCAGAAATAATGGGTTCAGCAGCTCGGATGCAGCCGTGACTCACAGGTAATTTGCTAATTTCTGTCTTCTCAGCTGGTGTTAGTGGTTGTTGGATGGCACAGCTTTCAGGTGTGTAAAAGTGATTTGCACCCTTCATCTCGCTGGGTTAGGACACACAGGGGCGACTTAATGAATTGGAATAACTCTAAAGGTTGATTTATTTCAGATATTTAATCCTATAAGTACAAATAAAGTTATATAGTTTCAGCACACAGAGTGATACATTTCAAATATTTATTTCTGCTGGTGAGGATGGTTACTTTACAACATGCGTTCAATAAATCGGGGCTGCCTCCAAACACAATGGCTCGGTGATCATCAGCCACAGTGTGGAGGAAGAGGATGGTGAGGAAGCCCAGTTTGCTTTATAAGCAGCCTTGAGTTTATTTGCATTGTCAGTATCTATCTTCCTTTTTCACAATGCTACATGGATCCTCTTTTGCATTTTGTACAGACTAGTTTATTGGCCAATGCAGCACAGTGATATCTTGGTCATTAAATCAGGGATTGAAACTTCTGGTACTGTGGCTATGGGCCAAGTAAAGCTGAAAAATAAAATCGGTAAATCTAGAAAGGTTGTTAGTAGAAGGAATCGTTCTCCAATATTTACTGGTTGTCTATTGTGCTGACTTTGGAATTCATAAAAATTTTATCTTGTGCCCCTTGATTCAGAAACCTATCAGGGTTTTGGTTGCCTGACTTGCTTCTTCACCTTTTTTTCCTTCCACTAAACTTTTGGTTGCTGTCATTTGTTGCAAAGACCTTTTGTGGTTTTCCCTACTAGGTCTCTGTCTGCTGGACAGCTGTCAAGTTACAAGTCTTATCCATAATTACGTAACATAGCATTTCTGCTTTGGAACATTTTTTTATGGCTCTTAAGTCATCCTATGCACATTTCCTGGAAAACAGAACAGTTGGTTTTACATTTTTAAAAATTAATTTCTAAAATAAATTACTCTTTATATTTTTACTTACGTTCACCTAATGGCAGGAAAAAGCAGATTGCGCTTTACTTGCTGTTCCCTTTGGCAAATCAAGTTGGGGTTTTACAACAATTAAAATCTTACCACTAGAATCCAAAAAAGCTGCATTGCATTCATTCACAGCAAACATTTTTCTTACGTAACTGTATAGTTGTGGGTAAATCAATCTTCTGTTTAGAGAGCCTGAGCCCTGCTTAAGGGATTCCATAACAATTCCAAGAGAAGCCCTTTTCCTCAAGCTGACGGGGAAAATTGGGATTGGAAAGTCCGTTGAAGCCACTTTTAATTGCACTGGAAGCGAAGCTTGAAACTTAGCAGGAATGAAGTGCTTTTCGTGCATTGATTTTTTGTTGCATCTACAAATGCCTGGAAAAGAGGAAGAGACAGAAGTGAACTTTTTATTTTTTGCTGCACTGCAGGCTAAAAGAGGCTATTTTATCATTATTATTATTTTTTTTTTACATTTTTATTTTTGTCTTTCTGTTTTCCTCTAATACAATGAGGACATCCATATTAAACCATGCTTCTCATCTAATTACGAAATGCCGCTAAAAATGAAAATGGAGCAGAGCCAGGTCTGGAAAGGAGCCATGCAAGCACTTTGTTTTGATGGAGTTTTGATGGTTTTTGTTATTCATTGTGACGTCTGAGTTACTTTGGCCGGTCATCCTTGCGGCATCTTGCGATGCGAGTGAGGAGGTGTGACAAAGCGCAGTGGAACAGATCATCCTGTGCTTGTCCTGCAGGTCTGAGCTGTGGATTCTTACCAATTCCTGTTTTGCCACAATCTTGAGCCTCTATTCTGGCAAAATGTCACCCTCACCTGGTTATTAGAAACTGGCTGTCACCTCGAATGCCTGCAGGAGATCCGTCTGCCTCTGCTCGTGTGGAGTATTCCAGACTACAAAAGAAAAAAAAAAAAAAGATCAGTTGCTTAAAAATAAAGATGGTGGGTCTGCTTTTGTTTCTCCGATTTCAAGATTACGGTTCCTCCTGGTTTCCTGACGAGATGAACTGACCCCGAGCTTTGCACAATCACACCAGCAGATGCAACAATTCGTCATGCACGAGAAACCGCTTTCTGCCAACCATCTGTTTCTGTGCGTCTGCCACTGTACTGTAACAGTTTGAGATCTTTCATCCATACACACAATGCTTTTTGAAATATCCTCACCTGATTTAAAAAAAAGCCTCTCAAAACCTTTTCACATTTTGTCATGTTATAAACAAAATCTTCAATGTATTTTATTAGATTTTGTAGACACTAATGTCTACTAATTGTGAACTAAATAGAAAAAAAATAATACAGGGAGTGCTTCTTTACTTTTAAAGCAGTGTTTCTCAATTATTTTCCGTCATGCCCCCATGGGGATCATACATTTCTTCACACAAATCTGATGATGTTAAATAATTTGTCTGTACAAACCACTGGCTCCAGTATTCATAACACTTGCTTTATTGTTCTTCGTCTCAAAACAATTTCCAAATTCAGTTTATTAACTCAATCAGTAACATTTCATCAAGACTGCTCAATCCGAAAGAGAAGAAGTGTAAATGATTCACTCGGATGTGCGAGACTCTGCAGTTTTAAAAAGTTTTACTTTAACATTGGTTACATGTCAGATTCTTCAGCTTATTGTGCAAAATGTGCCACAATATTTCTTATTAGTTGGCACTAATTTTACAATTGAATAACTTAATCTTAGTTCATCTTTTAACACATCAGAGTCAGATGCTCAGCCAATGTTTTTTTTAAACGATTGTTTAAACAACTGTTTATTTCAAAGTAAGAACCAGATTTGCAGAGTGGTCACATTACAGATAGCTCTATAGAAGCTTTTTTTTCTGATCTGATTAAAATGACTTTTTACTCATAATGTAGCAGCTTTCTTCCAGAAATATTGTCTCTTTTATGCTTGTAGTTGAATTACTCTTCAAATATGACTTTGTATTTGTAATATTCTTTACTTTTAAACTTTATTCTTGTATTTGAAAAAACAAAAGATCTTAATCTGACCATAAAGCTCCGGCATACTTGCGTTACTAACCTCTGCTGCCATTTTTCATTTCAGTGTCACCAACTTCTCCTCTCCTCTGTAGTTGCTTGTATCCTTAGGACCTTTTAAACCTCTCTGTAGGCTACTTCTTCTACTGGCTTGAGCAGGCAGTCAGTTGATTAATTCAGCTAAGCATGACTGAAAACATTTATAAAGTCCCGCTTGTTGCAAACATCTACATGTAGGACAAAGTACCTACATGTAGTTAGGTACTACATGGTTATAGAAGATAACCAGAAGACATGGTTATAACCATGTCCCTGATCCTGCACACCTCAGAGTTATGGGTGTGTAAAAACTTCTCAACATTCATTTGAGTTCTGCTGAGCCAGAACTCAAATGAATGCTAATTAATTGATTCTTGAAGCACAGTCACATAGGAAATTTCCAGGAGACTTCCCATGAGGGCAGAAGTTTGAGAACAAGGTTAGAGTCAGCAACAGACTTGAGGCTGGGATGGAGGTTCCCCTTCCAACAGGACAATGACTCTAAAAATACAGCCAGGACAGCAATGGAGTGGTTTGGATCATAGCTTCCTGTGATGTAATAGACTTCTGTGCTAGTGGTTCAGTCACTGAGTCCAACTGAGACTTAAACTTATGCTCACTCGCTGTACGATCTGGATGAGCTTGAGACATTTTAAATGAAGGATTCAAAACTATGTACCAGTTTCTTTCCATGTAATATTTATGCACTCAGAGACAGAGCTCAAAAGGTGTGCCTACTTTTCAGGGCAATATACGCGCTTGAAATCTTAGCCCCGACTTCTAGATGACCCGTGTAACAAAATACACAAAATGTGCAGTGCAGACTATCAATATATTTTGTAGGAGTTACTGAAAGGTTTACTATTGAGAGTCCTGATATTGTGTTACCTCCACTGGATAGCCAGAATGAATTATTATGCTTAGTTAAATGCACTGGACCCCCAAGTTGGTAAAAGGCAAGAATGTCATAGGGATCAAATTTCCTGCTTTGGGGGCCGATAACAAAAATTAGGAACCTTTTATTCATTTCTCAGCATCAGTAGAAAAACAAAATTAGGAATTGATATGAAATAGATTCAGATGGTAACATGATCACAAGAGGAGAGCCTATTTTCTCCCTGATTAATATCTGTAAAGGTCCTTAACATAAATTCAGCTTTTGTTTTTTTCTTCGCTGTATTATTAACTGAAACTGGGGAATGTGAAATTAAAATTGAATTACATTTATTCAGTAATTTAACAAAGCCAATGGTGGCGCAGTTATTGATACCCCCACAGGCAGTAGTTTTAACAATTTGGACAATCCTTATTTACTAACAGAGCCAGACTTAAGTTTTCTATTATATTTTAAAGACTGGAGAAGCCAGAGAGAAACCTTTGACCGTTCCTATTTTTTTACAATCTCTCAAAAATCCTCTTGAGTTCTGCTCTCTTCTCTGCAGTATTTTTTAATATTTACCAGATGTGGGACTAAGACTGGGTCAAAATTAAAGTAAAAGCATGAAGGTCATGAGTCCTAAGCTTTTAATTTTGAGTTTTAAATAAGTGATTTTACCACAATGTAATCTATTCAGAGTAATATGTTTTAAATGGGTTTGAAAGGTGTTACTGTGTTGATAAGTACAAACAACAACTAAGTCACACAAACAAAAATAAATTCAGTTAATGTAGGATGAAAATTGGCAAATGACGTGTGAGCGCACCAGGCTGGATCTGGTGCGCTCTGATCCTGGCGTGGTTCCACAGTTGGGTGTTAAGTTTCTTTTTTTTTCTTCTTCCAAACGAAATGAAGTCATAATTGATTGGTGTTAAAGTCCAACTCAAGTCCAAAGTTTTTGTTTTGATTTTTGTCAAGTGTAAAGTCATAAAATTTCCGAGTTTGACTCGATGGTAAGTCGCATGAATTCCGTCCCTGTGGATATTTAATTAGACACTTAGATGTACGTAGAAATGCGTTGATTTTGTGTCTTGTGAATCATTCCTATCTTGGTTTGACCATATGTTTTGGATCCCTATGCTACTGACAACCCATTTGTATTTCAGTGTTTAACAGATTGACAGGTTTTCCAAATGACAGTATCTAAATAATTAGCACATACTTTATCTTTTAAAACAAATAAATATAACTTAAATTAAATGTCAACATTGTTGACTCTGTTTCTGCAGTTTTGTATTTGTCACTGCTTTGAAATGGACTCCAGACTATTCTTTCAAAATGCTGAATGATAAAACGATAGCTCCTTCAAAAATGACCCTCGATTGAATTAGTACCAATTTAAAAGATAATAATAAAGAAATAAAACATTTAAACAAGATACAACATAAGCTCTTAAATATATCCTTCTTTCATCTAGAAACTTGAATTACACTGTTTTCACAGTTTTGTTTAATGCTCCAACTGTCAACGTGTGGGAGCTTTATTAAAATTATGCAACTTCAATAAAATATGTATTTATTTCAAGGCATCTCTGTAAAGATGAGGGGGTACAGCTCATGTTATCAATTCGAAAGGAAGTGCGACACCTTGCTGCTAACCATTATCCCCCAGCGTAGCAGCCTCATCTCTGCTGGACTGCAAGATGTTAGAAGTGGAATTTGGTTTGACTTTAGAAATGAATATCTGTGTGCAGCGTCACGTTTATAGACATCTTGTTCTATGCACAGCCGTTTGCTCTCATTCAAGCTTTTCTTGGATCCTTTTTTGATTCTGCCATTTCCCCCCCCCCCTTCGCTGTTCAGTTCAGTCACGTTTGCTCATTGCAGGTGACCTGATGAGAACATTGTCCTTATCTCCCGCTGAGCTGAAAAATTGAACGTGTTTCTAAAGCCCATAAGAAGCCAGTCGATTGTCACATGCTCCCACAGAAGCCAGCAAAATGGCAATTCTTTCCAAAGACGAAAAGATGCCCATCATCCTTTTCTGAGTTTTCTTTTTCTTCCACGCGGGGCTATGTGTTTAAATATTCTTCTACAAATGTGATTTAGTAGGCAGGGAGCTTTGGGACTCTGAGGTCGCAGCAGACAAGACCTCGGTGTGTAGTAAGCGGCAACAAGCATATGTAGGTTAAGGTTATCACGCAGACGTAAGGGACCTTCCTGCAGGAATGGCATGGATTCAAGGGTTTAGTCTTCAAAAAGACAAGATATAGAAAAAAAAAAAAAACAAAATTTCTCCTTATTTCACAAAATTCTTTCCCTTAGATCCAGTTGAGCAGATTTTGTGCATCCCTATTGCGTTATAGCATCTGATTTATAGTAGTTGTTTTCCGTCGGCTCTTATTTCCACCAAGACAATGTTCATCGTGGATTCAATTACCTCTTCTGATTCAGAGGAGGCTCGTTCAGAGCCATGTTGCTCTCAGATGGTGCGTTATCGTACCCCGTAGATTTATGTCAGAGCTGAATGAATGATGGCTGTGCAATTTTCTGCATGAAAAGCAGTGCTGTGGGGACTGTGTGTATTTTCTAAGCTCTTGTCAGCTGTGTGGTAAAGATGTATGGGCCATACTGTGTGTTCTTTTTCCATTTACTGGCCAATGTTGAGGCCTGTCACTAGCTTTTCTGTTGCTGAGGTTTGCCATGAGAATTTTGTTGGCATTTCCTCTTCATGTATTTATTTTTGAGGTGATGATTCAGGGACTTTCTGCAAGCATTTTCTCAGTAGGTACATTGCAGAAACTTGTCAGAGGAAAAGCTGTCAATTTAACTGATGAATGAATTGAAGATTCATTTAAATGATCACTTCATTACCCCTAGGAGTCAGGCCTGAGAAATTTGTCAAATCAATTTAATTTGCCACTTTTTGGAAGAAAAAAAATCTGATTTGGGAAACTGGATGGATTTGGGAAAAAAAAAACAACTAAAATGACAACACATGACTTAATTTTAGCTGTCAAAAGGAAATTTGATTTCAGATTTTCTATAAATAAAAGGAAATTCAAAATGGAAAAAATGTTATTTATAGAATTTATTCTCCATCTGTCCACCTATTTTGAAATTTCCACTTTTGTTTTCAAACAATTATAAAAAGAAATGTCTACTACTGATTACTCTGGAAGCAGGAGCCTGAAAAACATTTTAACATGACAAATATTTTGGCTCCATGTGCCAAAGTGTTACGTATTTTTTACTACATAATCTCTGTTTTTGACTACCCAACTATAAAGACCTGCAGGTCCGCAGTAAACATTTTGACCAAAGTTATCTCGGCTGAATCTTTCTGCAGTGGAAGCTGTTGACAACTTCAATCCATGCTTGTAGACGGCTACCTAGCATGAGGTTACGCAGCCCATTACTGTTCCAGCAGTCATGGTTATGTCTTTCTTTGTAGTCCCAGTGAAAGGTTGATGTGCCCTGAGATGACCGGCCCCTCCTCTCAGGGGTCCTGTGATATCTCGGTTGTCTCCTTCCAGGCCTGAATGGGCACATTGTGCCGCTGTCTGCCTGCTGCTGTTCTGTAGACTGCTGCACACACCTGTCAAGCTATGTCCACGGCGCCTTGGGTGTTGAGATACGCCAGAGCCCTTACACACACGCACATACACGCACACACACCTAAAAGCAGTCCAATACGAACAAATAAACACTCGGTTCCATGAACCGTACGCAAAGACACGGATGTATATACATGAGAAGTGCACAACTGAATCTTATGTAAACGCATGTAGATACTCTCACACAAAGACTGAAATTCATTGAAAACACATCTCTGCGTTTGCTCATGCCAAAGTTATATTCAGCGTGCAGGCTGGACCCCAGAACTCGGAGAGAGTCAAGTTCCATACTTGACAGGGGGGTGGGAGGCGAGGGCACCAAAGGTTGGCTGGGGTGCACACGCTTGCACATGGGAACACATTGCAGGAGTAAACTACCGGTAACTTGATATACGTTCTCAATCAGTTACAGATTTTTGGAGCAGAGGAAGCCTGTTGAATGGCATCGTTAGTCTCACACAATTAGACCCAGCTAGGAGGACATTTTTCAACAACTGTTTTTGTGATTGATCAGCTCAGTGGAGCTCAGACAGAATTAGAGGTGTCACTTTTGACTTAGGGCAATTTATCATAATTTTCTCTTGTTTTCTAGACCAATAAGGTAAAAATAATGAGTTACTGATTGGGCTGTGCAAAAAATGAATAAATAGATATCTGCAGCCTTAATTTAAATAGGGAAACAAAAATATTTGTCTTTTAAGTCTCTGCAATATCTTTGTCTTGTTATACATTTCATCTCGTACTTTATTTTGGCATTGTATTACCACTTCTAATCTGTGCTCCTTGACATTTTGATTTAGCTTGAAGAAAAAAAGTAGTTTGTAATCACATTATTCAAATGTATTTTTAATGAAGTCTTACAATTGTTTCTCTAGACTCAGTGAAAACAGGAGGCATTGTCCTTGATTTCTTGCTTCACTTGAGTACATCCTCTTATTGCCTTTGAGTGTTCTCCTGTGGCCTTGTGCTGGGAGCCCTTAACATAATGAGCCTCTACATCAGACTGCATCATCAAAGTAACATGCGAAATGACCATTTGCACATGCATGCGTTATGCATGCTACTGCTGGACCTACGCCTTGGTGTCAGCAATACAAAGTCCCTGCTATTGTGCCCTCTTGCAAAGGTGATCATTTTATTTAGAATGAGGATGATTCAAATAACGATGGCTATAATCTCTACATGGTGGTCCGCTTGAAAGAAAATATCTCTTTTTAATCATATGTACAATAGATATTATTAGAAGCACTTGACAGGCCACAGGTTGCACATAAATGGTTTGAATGAAGCCTGGTGGCTTTGTGCTTACAAGGCAACCTCTATATCTAGTTACCTTCTCTCATTGCTGTGATGAGGCAGGAACTATCAGCTCTTTTACTCCAGCATTGAGGTTGAATGGCTAATTTTGACTGTTGGTTTCTCCAGCTACTGCCTGTTCCTAGTGTGCTGGCAAGACTTGTTCCTGTTATAAAGATATCAGCTCCTTATAAATTAAATAATTTACAAACCCTTTAACTAGTTTTTATGTGTTTTAAATTGAATCGAAATCAGACCATTCTGCTTGACTCCTTTACTGTTTTTGCCAGTGAGGACAGTGTTGTTTTTTGTAAGCACAAGGGCTTACAAAACTTTGGCTCTCTTTGGCTTAGAAATTATACAAATAAACAATGTTTACGTGAATAAGCAAGCCCTTGAGCTTGTATGCATTTGTGTCTGCGAATGCATCACTGCAAATGTTTTCTACCTCTTTTGTCTGTGTAGCGATGTTTTGTAATTCCAATACAAATCTGCAATATAGGGCTGCACAGTGGCGCAGTGGGTAGCGCTGTTGCCTTGCAGCAAGAAGGTCCTGGGTTCGATTCCCGGCCCGGGGTCTTTCTGCACGGAGTTTGCATGTTCTCCCTGTGCATGCGTGGGTTCTCTCCGGGTTCTCCGGCTTCCTCCCACAGTCCAAAAACGTGACTGTCAGGTTAATTGGCCTTCCCAAATTCTCCCTAGGTGTGAGTGTGTGTGCGCATGGTTGTTTGTCCTGTTTGTCTCTGTGTTGCCCTGCGACAGACTGGCGACCTGTCCAGGGTGAACCCCGCCTCTCGCTCGGAACGCAGCTGGAGATAGGCACCAGCAACTCCCGACCCCGTTAGGGAGAAGGGTGACGGAAAATGGATGGATGGCTGGATCTGCAATATAAAAAACAAACAAACTTGGAGATCCCAACCCTACCCTTTGTAAGTCAGGCATAGTTTTAAGCGTAGTTGCGTAAAATGTCTTGTAGTGGCCTTCATATACAATAACATTTTGCAAAGGATATTAACTATGTGAACTAAAACAAAAAAAGTAGAGAAATAATTTCTAATGGAATAAACAGGCTGAGACTGGCTTATAAGAAAGATGCACAACCTCCATCATCTTTCAGCAGTTGTCACCAAGCTCAGTCAATTGTATTTCCTTCAAAGAATTTAATGTGACCCTTGGGTATAGGGACGCTGTCTGTGCATTATAATTGCTAACCCTTGACTTTAGTCCACAGAACTCTGATTACTTGAGTGATCATTGCAGTGTGGGCTCATGGGCTTTTTTTGGAAAGTCACCCTTCCAAAAAAGCCAAACAAATAAGGCCAAGGGCCGTATTTGTTTCCCACACTTTAATGCAGAGACACTTTTTTTTTTTCACTTGCAACATTGAAAAAGAAAACAGAAACTTCTACACCAAGTCATGGTACTGATATTGTCAAACATTTTGAAGTGCTTGTCTTTATTGATATTGTATTCATAATACTTAGACATCACAATAAATTTGATCCATGCAGACAAACTATCTTCAAAGTTTAGGAATGTGTTTGTTGAACCAAGTGGCTCACAGGGTGAATGCTAAATTATTCCAAAGGTACTTTGTCAGGTTGAGGCCAGGACTCTGGAGATGAATTAAACATCTCAACATTTTATTGTCTATTGCACTGTGGACAATAATTGAACATTGGACAATTATGCTCTTATGGAATTGAGGACAGTTATGGCTGAGCTGGAAGGGGCCATTCTGAAATTGTTCCCACATTGTCTGGAGCATGTAATTGTCGAATGTTTATTGAATTCCTTTAGTATACAATGATATACTAATGCAAATACAGGTCTAATGACAACCTCCACACAATGACCGTCACTGAAACTCAACATGTCTCTGCTGCTCTAGAATACAGTATCACCATGCTTTACAAATCTACATTCAGCACCTTCAGCCTCGAAGCTCTGTGTGTGTTTCTTGAACTGCGCAGAACACCACACAAAGTTTGAAGATCTTTAATTATTGACTCTGCAGACGGTTGATGACTTCAGTGGATCGAGGGATGTTTAGAAATGAGGAAAAATCACAGCTGAATTTCCTTTACAGTGGTTTTCAGTTGGCTCCTCGGACTGACCCATTCTTTTACAAATGTTTGCCCAAGGTGAATTCATGCTTTGCTTTTATACACCTGTGGCTATGGAAGTGATTAATTAAACAATAATCGGAGCATGTAAAGTTTACTTAAAGGTGTAAACAAAGTCTTTGATTCCTGTTAAGAGATTGGCCTCTGAGTGAAACTCATTTCAAAGTCTTCCCATTCTTAGCAATAGCTGGCAGTTAATGAATGAGTTCAAACTGACAAGAATGTAGGTTACTGATGTCTGCCACCAATTTCAGTGGGTTTTCTGTTCATTAGCCATATCTCCCTTGCCTTTGGCCCCAGCATGAACATGTCGACTTGTCAGTTACAGTGTCACAACCACAAGGTCATTTAATTTAGAGCCCCGCTCCGCCGATTAGGGCTTTTGTTGTGAGTCGCTGCAACTACTGTAATGCGGGTGTTTGGGTCAGCGATGGGCACAATGGTTTTGTTACTCTCGCTGACTTCCTCACTATTGCCTCTCCCTCTCTTTCTCAGCACATTTTCCACTTGGTTGATAAAATAAGCCACTCTTTGATGAGCTTTCAGCGGGCCACGGCGCTCTGCCTCGGTAAACGCTTTCATAAAGACACACCACAGACTGTCAACTTGGATCAGTCATACAGCGGAAGTGGCTGTCCATTGCTTTCTCATACACTTCGTGCTATTGTCTCTTGACGACAGGATGCTCACATAAAAGTTTGGTTCGTTTCAAGATGCTTCTTCATATTAAGGCAGGAAACACATCTTGTAGTCCAAACCTGTTCATCGTAGGTTTGCCAAATTCATGCCTGAGTATGTTTCATTGTGATTTGTTGTATGCTTAAAAACAGTAAAATTGCCCAGGGCAGAGGCAACCAACAGCTGCAAAGCAAACACGGTTTGCAGAGAAGCAGATGGTGAGTACTGCCAGTATGGAGACGGAGAGTTCATTTTTGATTTAATCCTATGTAGAGCATAAATAGCTTTGGAGTTTGCTTTGGTTCCATTTTCCATTTCCAGCTGCTATAGTAAGTTGGGCATTTCTATGAAGCTAAATTTATTTTCTTGTACTGCAAATGTAATTCACAATACTGGCATTAAGTAGGCATAGACTGGTACAGGATTTGCATTGCAAGCAAACTTGGAGGAAACATACCATACTTTCTGGTATTTGCCCAAGGGATTTAGTCTTGGGAGTGGTAGGAGTGTTGTGCAAAGACAAACACTTAAGTATTTTTTCGTTGCTTTCTTTTAGTAATAATAATAAGCACAGTTGATTGCTGTAACAAACAATAATGCAAGAAAAGTATATTTCAATTTTGAAGAAATATTTCAGTATGCCTTGAATAAGTTTACATATTTGACAGAACATTCCTAAGGAAAAAAAAACTTGAAAATGTTCTTTGTCTTCTATGTACTGTATTTATACATCTCTTAATTTCTATATATACTATTTATATCTATCTCTGTCCATCTTTCTTTCTCTCTCATCTTCTATCTGATTCCCTCTCTCTCGACCATTCCATCTTCATCTGTCTTTCTCTTTCTCTATCGAGCCATCATGCATTTCTTCACCAAGCTCATTCTTATACAACCAGGTAGTATTTCCCCTTCAACAACCAAACCAGGTCAAACCAGGTGTCTGGTGACACAGACAGGAAGCGTGTGTTTTCATCCAGCTTTTGTCACGTTTGGCACTTTGTAAAAACGCTGAAAGTAGAGGAGCGTCCATGTAGGGACAGAAATGGCTCATAATGTGATCTGGCATCATTTAGATAGGCTAATGACAATGACTTACTAATAGTGGGGAAAACTACTTTCATAGCAAAAGCAGAAAGACATAAGAAAAAAAAATTATATAAACTAACTAACAAACTATATTAATTTTAAATTTGAATTTTACTCAGTGGGACGCACATATCGGAAACAAATGTGTGTTTTTGTTTTTAGCAGTCATATTTTTTCACCCAAGACACAATTAGTATGATTTATCACTCTGTTTTGTTTAGCTAAAGATTCATTTTTCTTTTTTTTAATGCTTAACATATGCTTTAGCCCCAAACGGATAACAAAGGTACTCCAGTGCAACATAGATTAAACACCATCTACACTTTAGAAAGGTTTTTAATTAAGTTCTTAAGTTATTTTGCTAAAGTTCTGTGCAGGGCAGAGGCAACTAATGGGCTAACAGACAATATATGCACCACAAGAAGCAGCTATTTGGGTAGTCAATGGAAAAGAGTAAATGGTAAAATAAATGATTATTAAGCACAATAAACTGTTAGCTCCACTGTTTATGTTTATTTGTAAAATCCATAAAAGGGAGGTAATTATTTTCTCTAAAATATTCCTAAAATCTCATCTTGTCTTAAAGTAACTTTAATATAGATGCCCATGCATGTGCTGGAATAATTTTTTCCATCACAGTGTGTATTAATAAAAAAAAAGTCCATTTGCACCTTACAGTTAACTTGGTTATTTGTATGCTGCACCTTTTTAAAAAAAGAAAAAGAAAGAAAAATAAGGAAATGGTGGCGAATGGCTCTGCTTCAGTTACTTTGGCGTGGCTTTCCAAACAGCTGACCTGGTCTTTCTGACTGGCAAAAGGAAAGTGTAGGAGTGTCTGTCAGTGAACAAGTAGGGGAGGGGAAGCACGGTGCAACTCTTGATTCATGCAGTCAGATGGCTCAGGTCACTCCTTTCATAGAGAAATTCACTTTTTTTTTTTCTGTAATATAAAAGAAAGTCCAACTTTTCTCAGTTATAAAATTGCAACGTTTTAAAACCTTGCCATACCTTGATGCCCTGTTTTAATGAAACATGTGGCTGCTTTAAGAGTACATAATTATTAGCACATACACTTGGTAACCAACGTTAATAAAATTTCTTCTGAATTTTTTTGACAAAACATTAATTGGTAAGACGTCGAGTTCTCACCCAATCATCTTTTCACTAATTTGTCATGTAAACAGAAGCTTTGAGATAATTAAAGTGGATAACATAATAAAAACATTTTTTAGTAAAAAGACAGGGTGAACATTGTATACATACACTTTCTTGCTTTTTTTTTTTTGATATAGTTTTGCTGCAATATAACATTTTTAATGATGAGGAAATCCTAACTCTACCATATTAGAAAAGCATAAGCGCACACAACATTGTTAGAAATGGTGTCCTCTGCAGCATAGCCACACACTAAGAACCATCCAGCCTACTATAACCACAATGAATCACATTTGGAGTGTGAAATCAAATTTGGGTGTAAGAATGTGGCAGTGAATGCTGGAAAGTCATGCTACGTTTCATCACTTTGTAATTTAGAACGCACTTCTTTCGACAAGGGAGCTGAAAAACTGAGTGGAGTGGATAATGTGACAAAGAAAAGGAGCCAGTTTTCCGTGTGTTGCAACACACGGTGCCGGCTCTCACACTCATGCTTTTCAGCAGGGGGACAATTGTTCACTTTGAGCTTTCTAGTGATCCTGGATAGCTTGCTTGGCGGTCCAACACACACCCACAAGGTAAAAGGAAAAAAAAAAAAAAAAAAAAGAACTCACATTCCAGTCTAATTTAAATGGTCGCATATCTTTAGCAGGCAGTGAAAAGTTAATGAGATGATGTAAAATTAATCCCACTCTCAGTTTTGCTTCATAATGGAATCTCAGATGGCCTGTGCTTTTTTTTCTCCCTACAATTTCAAGTGGCCTTTTGAAGGGGGCGTTTAATTCAAACCCCTAAAATGTCAGTATGTTGAGGCGTGCAAATAAGGCAACTTTTTATGCTTTCTATAAAGGTTCAGGAGAAAATGTCTTTTTAAGAGAAACAATTAAGATTCAGATCTTTCACGCTACTTGTCCATTTCCCCACTCTTTAACATTTTCATAAATGTTAATTTAGTCATCGGGTAACAGATGTATACTTTTGATATGAAAAACCTGGGCTGGCTATGGTTGACCACCGTCAGATGGTTGTGGACAGGTATCAATGAATTTATGAAGTTGTTTTTTGTAACGGTTGTAATATTATGGATGTGTACTCATTTTACTAAAGATGATTTATGTGTGAGAATCTTGTGCCTAATTCTTATGAAGAGACCCGTTTCCACACCCCTAAACACAAAAATAACAAACTCTGGTGAAAAGACGAGATCTGGACAATTTGGTTTTATTTGCTACACTTATTACTTATTAGAACCACATCAAAATAAGCTTTAGAAAAGCAAAACGACAAAAAAAAAACTGGAATACCCCTTAACGGTGAAGCCTAGTTAGAAGGCTGTGTGCCCAAATGATGTCATTCTGGTTCATCCATGCCTTGCATTCCGGAGCTGCTTTATGGCTTTATACAGAACGTTCTAGCAGTAATTGTTCAAGAATGCCTGGGGCAATGGAACTTACTGCTATGCATTTCTCTCATCCAAAAGCCTTTGATATTCTGGAAGCTTCAGTTCCGGACTACCGCCAGTACGTTAACACCAGTGATTAAGTGAGAACAGTACATTTTGGCTTTGAGATGCACTGTGCTCAGTGAGGAAATCCAATAGTGAGTAAGAGGTAAATGTGTGGCATTAAACATTTGCTCCGGCTCCACATCTGCTGGGAAACACCAAAGCAGACAACAAAGGCCAGCAAAGTCCGATGTATGATTTTCCTTCTCCGTTGTCTGGGAGTCTCTTTGTTTGTGTGACAGTTTGCGGTTTGAATTGTTACAATATGGTGAGAGCGGGTTCCTTTCCAAACAATCGCAGGCCTTGGAAAATAATTGGCAGATGCTCTGTTGACCAAACCAGCTTCAGCATTTTGAGCTGAGTTGACCTATAGCACCTGCATCCACTGCCAGAGTCTTAAATTTGATCAAACATAATGAAGAGCAGATTTGATGAAGCACGGACCTGGCAGCCCAACTGGAAGCCAAGATTAGTTTGCCATTTTGCCCAGATATTTAGAAATTGGCACAAAGATTCAGATTTTTTTTTTTCTATTCTTTGGTAGCGTCTTCACTCGATTTGGAAAAATATTTACTCGTTCAATTGACTGTTGACTGTTCAAAGCGCTGTCCATGGATGTTAATGTAAAATTGGGTAGAAGGAAAAAGGAGGTAGTGTACAGACAACAGAAATGAAGGTAGTAATATTGGACTCAATTAAACGCAACCTACGAACATAAGTAATATTACATGTTTGGCCAAATCATCACTGACTTTAGAAGTGAAAAATTTGTTTTTGTTTGGAAAGAGTTCTCTGGGCCACTGAGCCTCAATCCTTTAATTTTCTTAGCATAGTTATTACACCTCTGATGAACTGGTTCAGGCGTGGCTTACGTGAGTCCAGCTGCAATCCACACAGTCTGGATTTTCCCTAAACTTTGCTCCTCAAGACTACAGGTATTTCTGACGCTTGTGCATCTTTTTCAGTATTTTTTTTCCTACCACTCAGATTTCCATTATTATTTAAGTAAGCAGTCTTGCAATTAAAAATCCAAATTTTATTGGTCGTATGTAAAGTCATAATTTGTTCTTATTTTTAACAAATACATCAGTGGAATATATTACTCCACGAATGATGAATCTATCTTTGTAAAATGTTTGCTTTTCAAATGAAATTACTGAATTAAATTTAGAGTTTGATTTATTCAGATTCATATGCAGTTTGGAGCTAGACAAATGTTCTTTTAGGCAGAAATTTAAAACAAGACAATGTGTTAATTAGCGTAAGAAATACCAAACTACCAATAAATCCCGTTTATTTTACCGAAACCATAATCTTCCTTGGACACCTCAATTACAGAAGCTTTGGTGCTCATCAGTTTTATGTGTGAGATCTGATTAGAAATCATGTAAAGGCTCTACAGAGTTGCAGAGTTGAAGAAATAGAAAATTCAGACATTCGTCCATGACTGTGCTTAGAATTTCCTACTTTCACTTCCATTGATTTGGATGTAATTAAATGTAACTACTTGGCCTTTACACACTTGTGTCAGCTCAGCGGAGATATGTGTTATGTTGAATGAAAAACATTCAGCGCAAGGACATGAAGGGAAGGAAAGCATGTTCAAATGGTGAACTGATACCAGAGAAAAGAAGCAGAGAAGAAGAGCGGAGATGTGGCGGAGGGGTAGCGAGACAGCGCTAAAGGTTGACGGGGGTGGGGGGGAGCAGTCATCAAAATGCTAATGTTGTATGGGATATTTACTGCAGAGGCTTAATGCAGTTTAAAACAGGCTCTTTGTCCTGTAGCCCATCACCAAACCCCTGTTGGGCTCTAATAAATCAGCCATTAAAAGCTGATGTGACCTGAATAGCACGACAGTCAGCCTGAGTGCCAGAGAGAAGCTCCAGAAAACTGGCTGAAAAATTTATGAAGATGTCGTTTAATAATGGTTGACCTAGAGGAAGCCCTAAATAAAGAGGTTTGTGATGTGGCTGTAACAAGGTAATAATTATGATACTGAAAGGTAATTATTTTAGTTTTTGCAAAGGCATCTTAAAGGTGGCTTAAAGTCAAAGTAGCAGACTTTGAATTATTAATCCCATTTCCATTTATTTTCCCTACTTCCCTGTCTTTGTACTTCAAATTCCCCTTTGGTCGCTCAGTTTAAATTCAAAAGATGTACTGGCTGAAATATTCATCTGTGACATGTGACCCCATTTGTAGAAAACGATATATTAATAGCTGTCACTGTCAGGCAATGCAATTGAACATAACTTGCAACAGAGATTCGCAAACATATACTTTTTTTTTTTTTTTCTAGTTATGAATCATGAAAACCCACGAAGAGCTTGACAGAATATAGAAATAATCACGATGTAATTGCTTTGATTTAAAGAGAGTGTGACGACTTTTGATGACTGCTGCGGAAATATCTCATTTTTCTTTGGGTTGCTGCAGAACCCAAATAAAGTAATAGAGCATAGGATAGCTGCTTTCATTAATTTTCAGTTATAAATTTAGGTATGGAAAACATAAAAGTTACAAATTGTCATTATACATCTAATTATGAATAAGACTTACAGTGAATTTAAAACAGAATTTTATTAAAATGACTTGCTTATGCTTTGATTTGCCTAATCACAACAACTGATTTGAACATTTTCCTTGTGTTTTGGTTTTTTTTAACTGACCAGCTGAAGTCATTCTATTTCTGGATTCTAGAGCAGTTTAAGCTCAGGTTGAAGTACAGTCTTGCCATTAAATTTCACTTAGTTAAAATACCAAACAAAGCACTATGAACTATGTTTAAAAGAATGTGCATGTCATACTTACCAGTCAAAGTGTTGAAGACTTTCAGTACAGATGTAAAAAAAACAAAAAACCCAAAAAACAAACAAGCCAAATGACACTGGAAATTCTAGGCAAGATTCATTCGAGCAATTGAATGAATTGCTTTTTAAAGCTTTATTAACCTATAATCAAGTGGATTTTTATCACTACAGAGTGAAAGTTAAGCTGAAATTCCCCCCACTTTTGTTTAACTCTGCCTTACGGCCACATTTTTAGCTGAACACACAGAACTTTCATTTCATTTTGTCAGGAAACTGGTCTGTTTTGGTCTGTCATTGCTGTAGAAATCGAGGGTTTCTGCCAAATTCTTTCAGGATTCAGGAAACTAAATTAGTTTTTTTACATCATCATGTCTTCTTCTATCTTTTCACCGTAATCACTATGGCAACTACAGACTCTGCATTTACTGGGGCTTCCCCTGAAAAGAGACGGTTTAAAGGCCGGCATAATATGATTGATTTAAAAAAAAGAACAACATTTATACAACATTTTACCATATGTCAGATGGTTCAATTTGTTACTGCAACAGGAACGTCACTCCATCTACAAGTGGACCGCAAATTTTGGCTATTAAAGCTCTTATTACTAGATTTGGAGACTGAAAAGACCAAGAGTACTCTGAGGAATTCAAGGCTGATGGTTGGGCAAAAGAGGACAATAATCAGACATCCCTCACAGTATAAGTGACCGACCGTTTAATATTTACAATCTCCGAACATGAGAGCACTAAATCAGCACTATGTATGTCATGACAGGATGACCAAAAACATTGATTTAAGCATGCTGTCAGATTTTTTTTTCAGATTCTGTTATGCAGCAGAATAATTTGCAAATGTACTGTTGCTGCAATATCACTATAAAAAGTATCCATATAGTCAGAAATTCCACAACTGCATCGAACTGAATTTATTGCTGATAGCTCAGTTGAGCACAACATTATCACCGCAGTCAAATATTATCATTGAGGACACGTCCGCAAGAAAGCCGAGAGCCTATTGTCGTTTGGGTTCTCCTAAAGAAATAAGTGTTGGCAAATTTTTTTTTCAGTACTAGGCATACAGGCTCTTTTTGCCTTGAGCATACCTGGTGGATGCCTGAGCCAGCATAAAAAGTTGTAGAAAGTGGTCAAATGGACTAATAATAAAATCGAGCAATTAAGTTGTTTCAATGCCAAAACAGCAGACGGTTGCAGGAAGCAACTTTTATGTGCAATGAAGCCCATCATATTGTATTGAGTCATTGACTTTGCAGCAATCTCTTATTTTCTGCCCCCGATGCTGAAAAGTGGAGGAACTACAAATCATCTGGGCGTCCCAGTCTGGATTTACTTCTATCGTATAGTATATTCTAGGGTTAAGTGCTTAAATAGGTTTCATTCAACTGTAAATTATGCTCCCTGTCATCTGTTTTTAAAGACGTTTAGCTGTAAAGTTAGCCGGCTTGGTTTCTTAAACGCTATTTTTTTTTCTCTGTTTCTGTCCAGGACACAACATGCCTTTATTACCTGGAATGTGATATGCAGGATTTGTAATCAACAGCACTCAAGAGCCGCTCTACATTCTCGTCTTGAGGTATTGTACCGTTTTTTTTCAGACTTCATAAACAGAGCTGAAAATGTTTGATTGCGATTCATGAATACGAAATCGAACACAAGACGCGGCCCGTCGCCATCAACTCCCCAAACACGGCGCGGTGATGAAGAGCATTCATGTGAACCAATTGGGCTTGTTCCTTGTGTGCAATAGGGTGTTTACTGAAATGATTTATGATGGGCTCTCATCTCCGTATGCTAATCTGTGGGACACCTCCGGTAAGCCTTTAATTTCTGCAACAGCATCAAGGATGATTTTTCTTCTCTCTCTTTGTATGTAAAGAGCATGTTTGGATTTCATTCCCTGATGCAAATTAGATTTTTGGTGTAATCAAGCAAAAGCGCAGCTGGTTTGTGTTTCTTCATGCGTCAAATCTGAGCTCCCCCCCTTTCCTCCGTCCCCACTGACTGTCCAAACTGTCCCAACCCTGTCCCAGTGTTTGCTCTCCACTGCTTCCTGTAGCTCATCTCCCTTGACAGCCGAAGCCCTTCGCCTGTTCAATCCATCGCCGCCAAGACACAAACACACAGGCTTCCTAGCTCTCCAGAATGAATGGATCCACTTGCCTGGGTGCCTCCTGCAGTGAGGTGGGATTGAATTCAATTAGGGAGATTGTTTGTCCTCCAGAGTCTGCTGGTGGGCTGGGTTTGCCAGCTAATGCCCCCCTGCTTACCTCACTCCCTCGCGTCCCTCACATCTACGCATACACACATTTTACATCCTGTTTTATTTTCATGTTATTTCCTGACTTGAGAGATTAGGGTATGAATCAAAATTTGTCTCATCACCTCACCTCACTGTAAGCAGTGAGCCGCAGCAGAGTTGCCTCAATGTGTGTATTTTTTATTTCCTTCCACTCCACAGGTGAATAATTGGGTCCAATATTTGCGCTCAATCCCAGCAGCCACATACACTTTGCAAGAAAAAAAAAAAAAAATCAATTTTTACAATTAGTTTATTCAACAACATATCTGCAGCCAAAGACAGGACGGTAAATGTTGCTGACATAGGAGTAATGGATACATTAGTTGCAAAGGTGAAAAAAGAACGCGGCTCTCGCTTGAATAATATTGAAACTAGCTTATTTGTGCTGCGAGCCTTTCCTTTTCACGCATAATGGCCTCGATTGTGTGTAGGAACACATTTCAGTGGCCGGTCCAGCAGCCCGCTGCTTTCCTTCAGCTGTCATGCTGCTTGTCTCTGTGTCCGTACCGCTCAGAAATCAGATACTGTATTAGTGCCGAAAGATGTCAAATTAATTAAAACCCAAGAAAGATGAATACCATGATGCACTCTGACGATGAATTAAGACCTTTATTTCTTGTGTCGTATTTTGGATTTGCTCTCCTCTGATTTAGCCAAATCAACTTCAAGGACAAAATTTTTTTGACTGATAAATTCAGAGATATTACTTACTTTACAAGCACAAGCAGATGTGATATTATTCAGGATAACAGATTCTTCATGATGGTATCCTGGCTTTAACTTCATTTTCTCATTTCTCAACCAAAACCCTCTGTGTGTTGAAGATGTTAATGAAAGAGCAACACAAAGTTTTACAAAGGTTCAAAGAGAAAAATCTGAAAATTGTTACGTTCTCCTCGTGACTTTGTGGATCGGTTTCTGAAATTGCAGCTGCAAGTGTTTTGGACTATGTCTTTACCATAATTTCACATCTCCTTTGCAAAACAACTTGAGCTCAGTCAGACTAGACGGAAAACATCCTGTAAACAGCAGTTTTCCACAGATTCCAGTGGATTTTGGTCTGGATTTTTATTTGACATTTCATAACTATACCATACGTGAATATGTTTCACTGTAGCTCCGGTTGTGTGTTGAAGGTCATTGCTCTGCTGGAGCAGACTCTCACGGGTTTTCTTCCAGGAGTTCCCTGTATTTATCTCCATCCGTCCTCCCATCTGACCAGCTCCACTGCCCCTACTGAAGAAAAACATCCTCACAACATGATGCTGCCACCACCATGTATCACCATAGGAATGGGGTCCCGCGGGCCACAAACGTTCACAAACAGCATTTTTTACATCTGATACCTGCAGTGCTTTTCAACGTGATGCAAGCAGTGTGAGATGACAGGAAGTGTGGTGTACCATTCTTTACAGGACATAAATAATGGTAGCAAACTTGTTGCTGGACATACAAAAGCTTCAAATACTGTATATTTCACCAACTTGAACTCCTAATCAGAAATTATTTCTGTCTTATTTCCACTTTTGTGTCCCATAGCACACACTATATCACATCATGACATCTCTTCCTCAACTTCACAAGCCATGTTTTGTCTTTGTACAAGTTATCTGATGTGGCCTGCGACTTCATGCGCTTGCAGTCATTAGAGGCCAGCTAGCTTTGATCCCCTTTCTGTAGCGGTGCTTTTGGAAAACATATGGATATAACAAAAAGGATCTTCACTCCCACCTTCAAGTGTTTTGCAAAAGAGTCTCTTGAGAATTGCATCTTCAGAGCATCCAACACAATGGAATATGCTTTATATTTGCTGTAGGAAAATTTGTTGCACACTTCATATCTGAGTGCCTTTTTTTTTTAATCACAGCACATGCATAGCACAACAAGGTAATAAAGGTTCCACTGAGTAACAAAGCTTAGCATCATCTCACCGCAGAGCAGTTTACAAACAGTATTTCACATATATATCACACATAATTATATTTATTTCACTTGTTTTGGAAGTTTTTGGCATAAAACCTAAAGGTTTTGTTTTCTTACACTGTAACATGTTGTCCCAGAAGAAATTGGGAGATTTGTATCAAACTACAAACCTTCAACCTCATTTGATAGCATGAACCTCAGTGAACAATGCTTTGCATAGCCAGTATGGTTTCCCATAGCAGCATCCATTCAGGTTAGCTTGACCATAATGACCTGTGACAGCAGCCTGGCTAAGTTTTGGTTCTGTTATCTTAAAGCCCCGTGTTTGTTTTCATAGTGTGATTCAGCTGCGGGGATTCTCAAAATAATGCAAAGCAGGTCATTTGAATGGGAAAGGAGGTGAGCTGCTTTCAGCCCATGTCAGCATTTGAATTTGGTCCAGAAGTAGTTGACTTTGCACATCATTGCTGATGTATCCGGTTACTGGGGCAACTCCAGTCTGCCCAGGAAGCAGCCCTGGTTTCAGAGATACCAGGCAAAGCGCAGAAACCCTCTAAATGACCAAATTACTTTAAATGGCACACATTGCTTTATGTTGTTTGTCTGGCTGCTAATGGCATAATGTGGAGCCTCTGCAAAGAGTGCTGCTGTCTTGACAACGGTGACCTGCTAAAAATGTATTTGCCCAAACGTCTGTGTTGTCATTTTCTCCAATAACCGGTTAAGAATGATGTGAGAACAGTCTTGCGGCCACATGTAATTTTATCTGAACCACTGTGTGCAACATTTGCCAAATTGTTGGATTGATATGGACTTTATCCACAAGCAAATTTTATTTCCTTTTATTTTGAGAAAACAGAGGCTGCATGTTCCGAGCAACCCATCAGAAATTCTCAACTATCGGTGGGGCCAGAAAACCCCGGCATCTGTAACCTTAATTATTTACATTGTTGCTTTTGTCTCTCGGTTTAACCTTTTTAGCAGAGATGCAGTATTAATATCTGTGTTTTGGGCATGCTCAGTTAGCATCACGAGTGTGTATTTAAATTTGTCCACACTGTGTAGTTCCTACTCAGTCTGAAAAATGCCTGGAAAGCTGTGGAATTTAATTTGACACTTTTCCACTGTGGAAAACAGAAAAAAGGGTAGAAAAACATTTGAAGATCTCAATCATTGAACTAATATCTATCTAAATGGTGTTCTTCCTTTCATCATACCTTCCTTTTGTCCCTTTTTCCCTTCCTCATTTCCTTCCTTTCCTTGTGTTCTTTCTTGTTTTAGTCCTTCTTTCCACCTATCTTGTGCCCTTCCTTGTTTTTTTGGTTTCCTTCCTTTCTTGTTTTTTGCTTGTCCCTAATTTCTCCTTCATTTAATCCTTTTTCGCACCCTTTCATTATTCATTTTTTTCTTCTTTGTGTCCTTCCTCTCTTTCTCCTTTCTTCCTGCCTTAACTTCTTGTGCTATTCTTCTTTACCCAGACCAAACATGGACATATGTTCGTTCATGGAGAACTTTGGTTTTATGTTTTAAACTGAGCATACAAGACTGCAGACTCTGCAAATTAGTCTTTTAAAGTTTTGTATTTTTTGTATAAGATATTTGTAGAAATCTTGCATATTGCACGTTGTGCGCTGCGTTGGAGACAAAAGTGTGACTTTTGTTTTTCTGTGTATGTGTGGATGCAATCATTCACTTTTCAGCTTTGCATTTCACTGAATTTATTAAAAGTCGGGAGCTCAGTGGGTTTAGTTGCATTTTAGTGCTGCAGATCAATAATTTAGCTTCAGTTAATTAGAAAATTAAGAGTTTGGAGGAAGTAACCCCTCAGCCATATCATTATGAATATTGCTTAGTGAAGTGGAGAGCATTGATTATCACATTAACTTGGGTGAGATCTGTGAAGTAGTGAGTCTATGGCTTTGTCTGTAAGGTTGATGGAGGAGCAGCAGGAAAAACTGGAAGAGGTAATTGTGAAGACAACTCCTCTTATAGAATGTTCCTAGGATACAGTGGACACCGATTGAATATATGGAAGACAAACAATAAAGTTATCAATACAAGTATGGTGAAGAAAGACCAGAACCAAACTGGTTCTCCAAAACACCTTGAGGCAGACCTTGAGCCCACTGTTGGGACTATATTCCTTTTAGTCTCAGAAAGCCTTGGTATCGCCCGAATGAGTTTGATAGAGTTGATTGAAAGAGGGATTCCTTTTAGGCACTTTAACCCCTAACTTATCCTGAAGACAATAGATGGATATGTATTTGGTGAATTACCATAGAGCTCTTAACAGCTGCAATTGTTATGTTCTTTTCAACTAAAACAGAGTCGATAACAGTTTGTTGGATAGGATCTGCATAGCAGCAGACTGTTAAGGCATGCACATTGACTTGAGTCTAGTGCCAATGAGCAGATGGCTGGGTCTGTTGCGGTCACTTAAAAAAATGGCACCATGGCGATGAAACCAGACTCTGGGGACTTTACAATTACTTAAGTCTTTGTTTTACTGTGAATCCTCAGGTCTTGCTATTCCTCTCACTGCTGCATGGTTACCAGGTATATTTTAAAATTATTCTGACCAAAATGTTAGTGGTTAAACTTTACCAGGGTTTAAACAATTAAGTGGCTTAAAAAGTACCCTGGAAAGATAAATGCTCTGTCTGCTGTTCGTACAGAAGGGTCTGGGGTCTAAGGTGATTTGAGAAAATAGCACATTTCTTATACCAACTCAGTCTTTCTTTTCCTTCTTCCCAGTCTATCACCTTTACACAGAAATCCACATTGTTGCTTTCTTCTTGTGGCACCCCCCACTCCTGATCGAGTCTGTGCAGGTGAGTGTTACATTTGTTTTGATTGGTGGAGGTAAGAGCCCCAAGGTCTGACAGAGAACTGTAAATTTAGATGGAGCTATTTCTGTATGGGAAGAGGTTAGTGCAAGCATCTTTGGCATGTGCCTGGCTATACACCTGACAGTTTTGGTGTCTTAATGAAATAACATATTTCACAGTAAACGCACAGTGCAGCTGAATGTTTTTTTCCCCTCCATTTTTTGTCAACTTATCTCCAATTATCCTATTTAAAAAAAAAAAATCTATTACTGTCTGTCCTTCCTTGCTGAGATCAGGAGAATATATAAGTATATTTTTAGAAAAGTCATTCAGTCACTGATTGGATTTCAATGGGCTATTTGGAAACTATCTGAGATGAGCAAAAATCCAAAGGAAGAGTGATGTTTTAATTTGGACTTCTGGTGTATAGCATAAGTGGAAACAAACTATCTAAAACAGCAGCTCAGATATCAAATTAAAGAAGATTTTGTGAAACTTGCCATCTCTATTCCCCACTTGGAAATTTGTCATTCAAGTTTCCCTTTAAACTTTCACTGCACCCGACCCAAAAGCCTAAGCCTGGGTAAGGTGTTGAGGTCTAATCAGCTCTGTTTGATGTGCACAGGCAACCGGCTTTACGTAGGAGCCAAGATCTCCTTGGATATTAAGGAAAGTCGGAGCAGTGAGAAAAAGGGAAGAGATTATGCCTGGGCTTTTAATAGAGGATCGCTCCATCTTGTTCTTTTTAGCTCAATCATTAGTTCTTGCTTCTTCCCCAGAGGGTGATTCTCTCATTTTGTCTTTCACGAACACCAGGGCCACCTATTGGTCTTTTGGTGAGAATTGTGCCCCGATATAAGTTAGCCAAGTATGAATCCCCAGCTTTTTCTACTCAATCATCAAGCTGGAGTCACACAGTGGGGCAAAGGAAGAAAGTCAGCCGTGCAAAGTCATCCATATTCCTTGAACTTTTGCACTTTTCGTCATGTTTTAACTATACACTTTGTATTTTATAATAAAAGTATATTTTTCAAGTCCCAATTACTCTAATACCTCCACAAAAAAAATTATTGGAGAGGCTGCACCACTCCTGGTAGGACGGCAACAAGGAGGGGGAAAAAAAAAGATGCAAACGATCGCTGATTGTACACACTTCCCTTAGTGAGAACGGAAGTGTGTGAATCACCAGGCATGCCTGCTCTTCATTTTCTTACCCTTCCTTCAACCGGTACCTGTGAAATCAGACATCCTTGTGTGCCTGTCAAAAAATAACCAACACTCTGCCACTCTCAGCTGGCTGACAGGAGAGTTCACCTTCTGACAACCAGCACTCATGCTGAGGCAATCAGAAGTTGTCAAACTTGAAGAGTGTCCTCTGCTTTGACTCAAATATGTGGAGTTTCTTTTTCTTTTTTTTTTTTTTTTGTTGGCCATTTATCAGAGACATCAGAGTTTTGGCTGCAGAGTGTTGCTGTGCTAATGAACTGCTCGTCCGCAGGAATAAGGAAATATTGTTCTCGTGGCTGCTAATTTAGCAGAGAAAAATGGACGAAACAGAGTCTCGGTTCATACACTTTCATGACTCCCTATGATTATACATCATTTTCAAGTACACCGAGTGCCCGTCTCTTTAAATATTCCCATGTGGTTTATGAAAATGTAATTTACATATTTGTTCTTCGTATGCATATAGCCGGCTCCTTGGCGCCTTTGAAGGCGAAGGCGACTGTCCTATAAAAACACCAGCGAAGAAATTATTGATTTGCATCTGTTTAGCCGGGACAGAGCCGAGCACCTCCCTCCTGTCAGCCCCACAGGCTACGTTCCAGGATCCCAAAGGTGCCATCGCACTCGTCTGTCTTTCGTTTTTTTTTTTCTTTTTTACGGTGGCTCTTACCCGTGGATGGGGCCTGCAATCTGTTTCTGGCCTCCATTGGATTTTATTTACAGCCCCAGCCTGGCAATAAAGGCCAAAATTTATGACTTAGTTTTTAATTAGAAATAATGTCTTGTAGAGTTTAAGTGATGGATGGTTTAATCAATATATAGACTGTGGCTGGCCTGATGATAAACGCTTCTATTGACAGTGTGCAGAGTAGCCTAACTTAACACTTTGTCTTTTAAAGAAATATGGAGTGTTTTGTTTGCTCATGGAAACTCTCCATTGGCCTTTTCTTCCGCCGTTTTACTGTCTCCCGCTGCTTTGTCAACATTTCTTCCCTTAACAGTCAATGTGAGTCCTCAAAATGAACAGAACTCCATTGTCCAACAGTTTTTAGGTCACTATTTTTCTCGTTCCACTGGAACACCGTTGCGTGGTCCATGATTTTTGCTTTTAAGTCAAGGTCAGAAGTTTCATTCTTGTGAGTAAAAACTGACAGGCATACAGGTGAAGTTTTCAATGAATCAAGTTTCTTCTCTTTTTCCACGTGTGCCTGTGGCTAGGAGAAAAGAAGCGCAGGAGAATTTTCAAGTACAATAATTAAATGGGAATCAAGCCGGTGGGATTTGTTTCCTGCCGCTGTGAATAATTGTGTAATATACACGAGGATGAAATTGAGACACTCGACAACTGAAGTTCAATTTTATCACTTATGGCTTATTGTGAAGTGCTTACACAATGGAGTTTTTTTTTTTTTTCTCCACTCACCAAGCAATGATAAATGCTAATGTGACACAGGAACAGTGTGGAAGAACTGCTTGAAAAATATCGCAATCCAAATATGGATCCACTGGGTGGACAGTCACCTATTTCTAGGGCAGTTCACTTTTTGTTTTTCTAGTTGTACACCGTGTTTCAAATTATTATGCAAGTGATATTTTCTCAGATTTCCTTAAATGGTCAATGTAAATGATGGTCAGTATAATTTTCAAGTCATGAACCATCACAGAATAAATCAAATTTTACTGAACAGAGCTTCCCAGGACAACAGTATTTTTTGAAAAATAAAATACTCAAAATGAACTGTTCCAAATTATTATGCGCAGCAGATTTTCTAAACATTTTATGGATTATAAAGAACTGCAAACGGTCATTCTTTGAATGTGCAGCATTAAGTGGTCACATGTACTAAACTCAAAAGCTATTTCAATCAAAAACATCTCAATAGACTAAGTTGCATGTTAACTTAGGACCCCTCTCTGATATCACCTGCACAATTCTTGAGTCCATTGAACTTGTGAGTTTGTGGAAAGTTTCTGCTTGAATTTCCTTGCAGGATGTCAGAATACCTTCCCAGAGTTGCTGTTTTGATATGAACTGCATTCCACTCGCAGATCTTCTGCTTGAGGAAACTCCAAAAGTTCTCAGTAGGGTCAGAGGTCAGAGGAGGATGGTGACCACACCATTAGTTTCTCCCTTTTTATGCCCATAGCAGCCAATGACACAGTTCCTTGTAGCTTGAGATGATGCATTGTCATGCATGAAGATGACAATGCTACTGAAGGTATGCCTCTTCTATTTGAACTATGAAAGAAAGTGATCAGACAGAGAGATTTCACATTGTTTGACTTTAAATAAACACTGCTGACTTAAAAAATGTGTCTCTAAAAAGTTTCAAACCATTAACCTAAGAAGTTAGGTGTGACATATGGTCAACATTACAAAGGTTAATTATTATTCCAAGAACCGGTAACATAATGTGAAATTCATTGGTCACTGAATTATTTTTGTCCTTCTCTCACCGACACGGGTAAATGATTATAACATATTGCTTTTCTTTTACTCTCAAGATCGCCATGCTAAAAGGATAATCTCATTCACACATGAACACACTGAGGTAATACCACCTTCCCCATAAGCCAGACCACAATGCTGCTCTTTCTCATTGATTAGTGTTGCATTCACTGCCCAGGGCAGGTAGAGGCCTTAATAATGGCTTTCTGCTTCGTGCTCCATGTCTGTGGAATAGAATAACCATGAAAGACATAGACCCCGTGTTTTGAGTCGCTTTAGTCAATGGTTAACTGTTCTGTGGCAATTCAAAGCATCCGAGTTCTGTTGTAACTGACCGCTCTGCTGTAGATCCTGACCTGGGTATGTTTTCCTCGCACATGCCCCCACCTCTTATGACCCACCAGTCTAATTTCTCTTCCTTTCTCCATTTCGTCGTTGTGCCGGGCCGTATTAGCTTATCTGCTCCCTTTGTGAAACACAAGCTTACTGATAAGTTGCATATTGGCCCTGGATACTCACGTCTGTCTTGTTCTTTCCTGGGTATCCTCTAATTCCCACCCATCAGAAAGCTATTTCCCAGACTGCAGGTGGGCCCGTGTTGCAATGTGGTCGGCAGGCTGATCTCTCATGAGCAAACATAGACATTTAGTCACCACTGCCTCTTTTGTATTCAATGAGGACTTGTAATGCCCCAGTACGTATGTGAGCTGCAAGTGTACACAAGACTAATCTGAGCGACTGTTGTAAAAACACTCCACAGACAGGTATGTGGCTTCAGTTGAGATTAGCAATAAAGTCATAAATTATTTTCCCCCTTCTTTGCTCATTGTTGACAAATGGCATCTGAAAAGCAAACAGAATCCTATGGATCCTTTTTTAACTACTGGTTACCTTTAAATCTGGATATTTTCCTTCATCTTGCTCAAACAACTCAACCAACTTTGAATTTGTCTTTACCAGCAGGACGCATCTAGGGACTGAGATGTTTAGCAATTGTTATTTGCAAATTAGCTTACGGTGAGTCAGATTTGATGGAGCTCGCCTATGGACATCAGTTTACAAGACGTCCTACATTTGACAAGTGGATTTTGGCCTGAGCTTTGGCTAGACCCTAAGTTTGACCTCCAGCCCTGTCTGAAGTCTTTTGTGACTTTTAGCAAGTTTTCTTTCATGACCTCCTTGTATCTGGCTCCAACCACCTGTTAATGAACTCTGATTAGCTTCCCTGTCACTTCTGTAGAAAATGACCCCCCAAAGTATGATGTTTCTACTACCATTTTTCACAGTTTGATTTATGACTCAGTGAAGGTTCTTGTCCTGTACAATACACACCTCTGTCAAACTACAAACAGGACAGTACTTGCTTGTACCAGATTTGTGGAGTTCAAAACTAATAGTTGTCCCCTTATCAAATTCTCCTACCTGAGATGTGGATCTCCAGATCTTGTGGAGTTTAAACAGACTTATTGGCTGCTTCTCTTGGGTTATCCTGTCAAATTAGGTGGAACGCTATCTAAGTAAGTTTGTAGTTATGCCCTCATTTTTTTTATTTTACCGTTTGGTAAAATAGAAAGAGGATGGCAAAATTTGGTAGCCTGATAGAGTAGATGGTTGAACTGTATTTTATTTGGAGACATCACTGTAAAGGGGGCTGAATATGAATGTCTCCCCACAAGATTTTGACTATATTCATAAAAAAACTGTTTTGAATAGTTTCTTTTCTCTTCAGGGTTGTGCACGAATTTAGTTTATTCTATCTAAGAGCAGGAAAGGTGCAGTTAAAAACACGAGTAAGAGCACCGCCCCAGGCATCAGTTGGGCTCTTTCTGGTTGTCAAGGTCACCTGTGGCCACGATCTCTGTCCTGAACAGTTAATTAGGAATTACAACATGGCATGACCCTCAGGGCATTATTCCCGGTTAGAATAATGAACACCTGGAAACAGTGAGTAGCCTGTGCATTGCATTGGGACTTTTGAACTGTGGTGGCGTTTGAAATGATAGTCTAAGTTTTTTTGTTTTTTTTTTCTATTTCAAGTTTTTCTGAAAGAGTACAATCAGTGTGTCTTGAACCGTTTCAAGTCTGGTTTCACTGGCTGTTGTGATTAGAGATCCAAGACATTCTCATGTGAAATACAAATCCATACTTCTGATCATTCTTTCAGAATTGGATGTTTCTTTATCCTTTGCTTAAATGCTTTGACATGTCCATGCACTTGCCTCTTGGAAACCTAAGTGTAATGTTCCATTCTGTTTGTTGTATGCAATAATAAAAAAAAAAAATGTTATCATCTTGTACCGTTCCCCTGTGAAATATAGGCAAGATGAATAAGAAAAGTGAGACTGGGAGTGATAGAAGAGTTAGGAAAAGAAGTTATTTTCTGCAGAAATACACTGAGTTATTGATGTCTTTTGGAATCTTTTGAGTGCGCCCGGCTGTAAATTTCTAGTCATACCTGCCTCGCCTTGTTGTAGCTAGTACTCTGTTTATGCCGGCGAAACAAAGCTGTCTCAGCTCTGTTTGTGCATTCAGAGAGGAATACAGCACAGGTGGAGTGTGGGTTTTATAGTTAAAAATACACATCGTTAAAAAAAAAAAAAAAAGGATTATATATACATGGTGTATTTAAAGAAGAAAATGTAATTTAACCTATAATTTTTAGATTGCTTTCCCGGTGCAGCTGGGGTGCTCATGCAGGCTTGACTGTGATTTTATTTCATTCTCCCTGTGTATAAGACCCTGATCTACTCCCGTCTGCCATATCGTAATCATCTGGCCCGTTGCCTTGATTCGAATTGGTAAATTGTTACACACAGAGTAGGCAGAGTATGATACATTTGCTGGAAGGCCGCATTATTTTACTGACTGCTTTTTGCAGGTCACAGTGCTTTGGCGAAGGTAAGGTGGTACTCCCCTACCCCCCTTCCTCTTCCCTCTTCCTTCTGTCTTTGCTGGCAGTGAGCACGCCCCAGCGCACATTGTCCCGAGACGCAGTCTGGCAGACCTAGTGAATCATCTTCTCGTCACAGGTGGGGGAAATACAACAGCGGGATTGGCAGTCCAAAGGTGGCATCTGGCCCATGCTTGAGTGAGGTGTTTGGCTTTCTCCTGCTGGAAAAGGCGATATGTCACCCACCCCCAAGACCCCCATTTACGTGAAAGAAAGTTCTTCAACAACTTTTGGTTTAATTCTCCAACCGCTAAGAGTTCTTTTATGATACTTTATTCTTATTAGATTACATTAGAGCTATGTATTTGAAGTGCCTTCCTTACTTTGTAAAGTTTTCCACATTGAGAACATTTTGCTTATTTTTTCATTTAAAATATCCAAATCTGAGACTGGATGGAAAGTGTAAACAGAAATTTTCAAGCTTTGGCACAGATTTTGGACTTTGCATGGAGTATTCTAACAAATGAATATGCTGATAAAAAAAAAATGGCAAAGCATGATACTTTCACCTGTGGTTCAGGGTTAGAGTTGCATTTGAAACGTAATCAATTACGGATTTAATGACGGCACTTGACTTAATGTGATGTTTTGACTGTTGATTCTTTGTTGCTTGACTTTGTGTTTATGATGTAAAGCACTTTGAAATGCCTTACTTCTGAAATGTGCTATACAGATAAAATTTGATTGATTGATTGATTGATTAAATTACATACGTTACGGGACTTAACACAGTAGGTTAATCTGGATTTTCATAGGTGATATCAGGGTAAAATAGGCTGACTAGAAATGCAGGCATTTTAGATTGTTTGTGTGACGAATAAAAAAAAAGAGAAAAATACGAACAGTGTATCCCTCACAAATATGCATATTTTTACATTGGTGAATTACATAAAACCTATGTAAAATGACATTCAAACTTGTTGTAACACGAGGGGTCATGTTCAATAAATATAGTTTCTACGGCATAACTCATCATCTGAACCCTTTGCTTTTTTTGACGCTTGCGTTCCATCCATCCTTATTTCAGTCACATTCACTGCTAGTGCTCAAGAAGCAGTTTTATCAAAGCTGTGTAGGAAGGTGGTTGCAAGGGGCCGCTGATCAAAGGCAGAATCCTCAGGGCCAACAAGGGCCCAGCTCGAGCAGCAGATGTTTCCAGTCCCTGTTAGCACCTCAGTTAGAGTCATCCTTATTTAAACGGCTCTGGCTAATGGCCCTCACCGGTGTTGGATACACCAGATCGCCTTTCATCTCTCTTTGTGTGGGGAACGTGGGACAGAATGTAAAACGCCAGGGATATCTTGTTCCTCCCTGACACCCTTATTGTCCTCCTGTGCGAATTTCTGGCATGAAAAATCCCTTTCACAGTAATTGGGTGCGAATGAAACACTTGTGCTTGGCTATTGTCTCCGGTTGTGTACAGTGTTGCATTCAGACCAGCGGTTAAAAGAGCCAACAGTGAGGGGAAGAAGAAGAAGAAGAAGAAGAAGAAGAAGAAGAAGAAAAACAGGGTGTGGTGAGATTCTCAACAGCACAAAAAGTGACAGATAAAATAAAACAAAACAAACAAACAAAAAAATGGGTGCTGTACAGTAGCTCATTAAAAATGAGGGGAAACAACAAAACTACTGGGATTATGAGGCTGCAACAGCTCTTTTCAGGAAGAGCAAAATATTTTCTCGGAATGTTGGGGGAAGTGGACACATTGGCGTGAAAGAATCAGCCAAGCTACGTCCTCATTCTTCATGTGGCCTACAGAAAATTGATTGAAAGATTTGGCGGGCCTAATTGCGGTGCGCCATCTGCCCAAGTTACAGAACCTGCCAGGCATGTGACAGTTTCCAACAGGCTCACTGACGAGCAGATGTGTGCAGGACTCTCTATGCGCGAATATTTAAGCACGTCAGTCTCTCTTTACTTTGCGATCACATCTTGTTTAGCGGATAAGGACTAGGCATTGGGGTTTTGAATTACAGACCCCTAACATATAAATGCATGCCGTGGAAGCTCTTCTTTCACATAATGAAACTACCTGTGCGCGGCATTACTTTGTGGTGTTTATTACCATTGGGCTCCGCCAGTCATGAAAAACAGGTTATTGTTTTCATCAGATGTGCTATTGATATGACAAATGTCATCTGGATGAAGGGAATTTTCATAAATCAATCATCTATTTCCCTCTTGTTTTGCACAATAAAACAGATTGCCTGTTGAATTACACAAAGGAAAGTCAAAAAATGCTATTCACTGAAAGTGCAGGCTAATGTATTCATTTATTTGTGGAAACGTATTTGGTTTTCAATTAGATGGCCAAGGAGGGACTTTGTCCTGATAAAGCACATTAGTCCACTGAGAGATGTATTTTGTAAGTCTAAAGAAATTATTCTATATTTTGGGGAAATATGCTTATTTTTTTTCTTACTGACATTTGCATTGCAAGAAAGCTATTGACTGAAGGTGCTTTGTTTTAGGAACAATGACAGAAGGGCGTGGTGACATTTTTAGTACATTGTACTGTGGTATTTAGATGTAGCAGTTTTATAAACAAAACACCATTCTAAAATGTAATTTCTTTGAACAAAGCCAGAGTGATCTTTTACCTGTTTCCAGCCAGGTTTTCAGGCCAAGCTATTAAATCATTCATTTCATTATTGCCCTATAAATGAAGGTTTTCATAAATTTTTGTCAGGTCTCTATCAATGAAATGTAAGATGCAACAGTGTCAAATTTAAAAAAAATTTTTTTGACATTTTTGCAGAAATGCGTTATTTTGTCAGAAGTAACCAATCAGGTGGAAGGTCTCAGCACTGTCAATCATTCTTGTGTAGGTGCTGCTCACATTCTAACCCTAACATAAGCTCAAAATTGCTGAAACCCTCCTCCTGGTCTGTCTTTTGTTTTTTTTTTGTTTGTTTTGACCAAGAGCAGTGTATTTGTGCAGATGGTACTAGTTCTACTGGGTGAAGGCAGAGGAGCTCAGTTTTTTTTTTCACAGATTATTTGTTTCATACTGTACTTTGAGGACAAAGTAACAGTTTTAAGAAATAGTAAAACAGTTTGGGTTTTTTTTCATGAAAGTTACCTGCTGCAGCTTCAATACAATGTCCCGGAAATGGGATTCTTGTTGACTCAGCTTAATGTCACTTGTAGCTTAAGTAGGTTACAGCAGTTTAAATCCTAAGATCTCTCTCCAATTAGACTCGAGAGTGCATAAAACAAGGCAAAGGAAACTGCGTATCTACTGAAGCTACAGCTCACTGCCCTCTGGTACAAAAAGAGATCCGATTCACCTGGAATTAGACACCTCTATCTTGCCAAAGGGGGACACCATGCAGATTAGCAAATAAAGTAATTGCATTTACATATCCAATCACCTACAGCTATCCTTCTGCCGCTTTGTTCACACCAGCGGTGTGATTTTGCAACATCATGTCCTTGACACCAATGTTCTGTAGCTGTTTTAAACATAATTAAGTTTGTTTCACCTCCCTTTTTTCAAAGTATTCAATAATTGTTAAACCTGGATGATACAGTCTGACAGATTTTTTCTTTTTCTGCACTACTGTAGTTTTGATGCTAGTTAACTTTGTTGTTTTAAGAGCTATCAAGAGAACATTAAGTCTATCCAAGCCATGAGATGCATTACAAAGTCGTTCACTTATAAAAGGGTGAAAGCTAAATGTCAGATCCGTTTAAAGAAACCGCCAAGCAGTCATCAGTTACCAAACTCCAGATGCTTGTTTGAGAGGAATAAAATGTCAGCAGAGAGGACCCAAGAGTTCAGTCAGTTGTCGTCAAATTTGTTTCCATTTGTTCCCCACGATCTTCTCCTTTGCTTTGCTCAGGGCATAGAAGACGGGGCCCATCGGCATGTGGTTCATATTCTGCATGCTCATATCCCCCAAGTCCCTTTCTTAATTATTATTCAGTAGATGCACTGCTTGGCACAAGGACAAAAGTTTGCATAATTTATGCGAGGCCATCATCAATTTTTGAAAAATGGCCCCTGCCTTTTCTTGTGCTTTTAGCTAAATAGACGCACGTCCGACTGGACATAAAACGGCCCGGAAGGGGCGGAGAGAAAACTTAATTTATGTCTTTGTCTAAACTTTGAACTGGCGCAGACTTTAGAGAGCATATTGCGGTTGCCATGTCCCGCTCACATAAAATGTGTATTTTATTCATGATCCGACGTCTCTCTCTCTCCCACCGCAAGGGTCTGCAGTATATGGAAAAATGCAAAAAAATAATACATTGAGAGGGAGTTTTTTTTATTTCTTCTCCTCAAGAAGCAAGCTTCTCAGATAAAGTATTTGGAGATAAGCTGTGTATGATAACGGATCCACAGTTTCTCTGGATGTGTCCCAGAGGGCTCTCAATTGTGGACTTAGGAGCTATTTCCAGCATATTGCTCACAGGAGAAGATTGTCTGAAGGGGAAAAAAAAAAAAAAAAAAAAAAAAAAAAAAAACTTCTTAGTTCATATTCTATGCAGAAATGCTCTATATTCACTTTACTGAAGAGGACAACGTAGATAAACTGCAGTTACGGTGACAATCACCCCCTCTTCTGTCCATACAATTACAATCCTTTCATTCCACTGTAATCCCAGTTATAAATCATTTTCCTTCGCACTGTCCAAAGGTTTGGATTTCACCAAGCTATTGCTTATACATCATAATCCGCCTTCCTTTGCCAGGGGATCGTGGATGTTCTTTTAGTGGATCTTTTTTTCTTTTCTTTTTTTTTTTTTTTTTTTTACAAAATACAGAAAATTGGCATCTTTCCTTTTATTTCCAAAATAACAATGTTTGGTGGGCATTGCTTTGGAACTCTGAATTAAATTGTTAGACTGAATTGTAAAGCCTTTTGACTCTCTGATCTCATTTTTGGTTTTTGGTGCAGTACAGAACTTAAAATGAAATGCTTTGTTTTTCTCCTTTTTACTTTAGTCTGTAAAATATTTCACCATCTAAAACTTCATATATTTTTTTTACTATATGGTATAAGTTTTAAAATCCTTTTATAAAAGTTTATTATTTAATGAAAGTTTATTATAAAATAATAAATACTTAGGATAAGCCACATCCTAAGCATTTTTTTTCATAAGAAGATGCTTCATTCAAACTTGTTCTAGCATCTATGCAACTTTCAAGGACCCAGTAATATAGAGTTAAAGAAACTTTAGATTGATGATCTGCTGCATGCTGTTTCACCATTAATTTCAGGGAGAGAAACACATTAAATGGGCTGTGTTTCGAACCAGACCAAGCTCATCAGTTCATATTACTTTTCTCTACATGCAGACATGGTGTCGCCATTGGAACCTGCTGTTTGCATCTGTCCAACCAATCAATAACCCAGCAGAGAATGTTATTCGCATGACAACTGCTGCTGAGATGGCAAAAGTATAGAACTTCTTAATTACGCTACAGCAGAAGGAAAATTCTTAGGTTTCATAAAAGAAAAGAACATAACAAATGCAAAATATGTACTTTTTTGTTTTTTGCCTCTGTACCACCTTATTACTTGAAAGACCAATGTGTTATGCTAGCGTTAACAGCTCTAGAATGTAATTCATCGAACTTGCTAGCCATTGTCTTCTGTTTATCCCAGGTTTGAGTCAATTTTTTTTATAACAAACTACTTCTCAGTCCAACAGCTCGAAGAAATATTTAAATGGGATCATGGGGGAGCATTGTTTTGACGACATGCTGAAAGGGGAGCATTGGAAGAGCTTCTTAAAGAGAGCAAAGACAATTATAGACATGGCTATGATGCGGAGTCACATTTCTTTTAAGTTATTATTATTATTTTTTTATGTCCAGAGTGTTTTTGACTACTAAATGCTATGGAATGCCATTATGTGACATGAAAATGCATAAAACTGCCATGTTAAGCCATCAGACCAGACAAGCCCCCCAGTTTTACAACAAATAAAGTCCGGATTTTTTGTAGATCTCCTGCTTTATTCTGTTACTACTCATGGACGAGATGCCAGGGTCCAGGAGACTGACCCCTGACCTGAACGGAGCAATCTTCCAGAGAATCCAGGCTTGCAGAATATTAGTCACTTTCCTCATATTATTTGTGTTTACCGTTTATTGTTTTGTACTAGAACTTTTGAAGAAAAAATGTTGGATCCTTTTTTTTTTTTTTGTCTTGTCACTAGACAAACAATAAGTGGCCTCTGCTGTATGCTGCCTCATGTTTTCAAAGCATAAGATGAACCGGGGTTTGTAACCTTTGCCGAGATATTTAGAAGAAAAATAAACTTTGTGAAAGCGATAGCCGGAGGGATTGTTTCTGATGAGCTTTTCTCATTTTAGCACAGACAGCTTGGGTTTATCCCTTTGTCCATCAGTTTACAGACTCAACTGCTGAAAGTTGATATGAAGGCCATATGGCACTCTGAAGGCGCACACATTAATTTAAACTGCTTCATTTTTTCCCTACAAACACAGGGTCCCTTTGTATTAATAATTAACATGTCGGAAGGCCAACTTTCACACCACTGGATGCATATTTAAACAGTTTAACACCACTGCAATCTGCACTACCGTGTTTCTGCTAATTTAGTAAGATGATCTCATTTTTTTTTTCCTCGCTGTTTGACAGCACAACCCAGGATAGGTTGCCCTATTAGAAAGTAATAACAGGTAAATAACTGGCCATATGCGTAATAGAGGAGCCCTGCGAAAAACTTCATGCTCTAAGTAATTTTATTTTCAGTCATTCAGATACTATTCAACACATAATTTAAATTTAAGCAGCACTTTGTTTTCCTTTTTGTTCTTTTCCTTCCAGGAAAACATCATTTGTAATTCCAGCTCAGCGCTCAGACATCATTAGTCAATATGTTTGTCTGGAATTGATGTTTGCAGTTAGCTCTCGTTTCCTGTTATGCAAAAACTATATGGGAGAACAGATGTACGCTCACACTCAATTTAAGCAAGAAACGCGTGCCAATCGGCAGTCTTTGTCTTAACTGCAGCGCTGTAGTGTTTTATGTGCAGGTCATGCTGTTGATGGGGTGCGACATCCAGGGACTCCATGTGAACTGGGACGCACATTAACTTTGCCAAGTGCACCTTGTTTGTGCTGCATAGCAGAAACATGGCGCTCGAAAAATAGGCAACATGCCAACGTGAGTTACTTTCAAAAAACTACTAAAGAAATAATGAAAAAAGATTTCCCTGAGGAACTGATTTTTCCATGTTGCTGTTGCTAAGTGTGTCTAGGAATCTGCTCTTACTCAGCATTACGCCAATTATGCATACAAGTTGGTTTTCATGGTTTTCTGTTATGTTGAACACATTTTACTGAAATTATGTCTGGATAATCAACAGTTTGTTTGTTTTTTTTATATCAATATATTAACATGATTTTAATTTGAGTTATCTAATATTAAATGCAGGTCATTATAGGTATCATCATAGGTATCATATTTAAAATAATGCTCTTAAATCTGTGAAATTGTCCATCCATCCATCCATTTTTCGTCACCCTTCTCCCTAACGGGGTTGGGAGTTGCTGGTGCCTATCTCCAGTTGCTAATTTAACAATCTGAGGCCTTGTTGTTTTCACAGTTTGATTGTGTTGTTTTTTCCCCCATGTGTTTATTTTTCATAAATCTCTACATAAGATACATTTTTCAATCATTTTCAGAACAAATTAAATATGCGACACACTGCCGTCGAGCTCATACTTCTTATGATTGACGCGTGACCTTTTGCAGTGCTGCAACTTAGTCAACAGATGTTTAGCCGGCAGACCACAGCCTTATTTCACATAAGCTTAAAACTCTTGGGTCATCTCCGTTTGAACATTTCCTCTTATTACCTCCCACCTCACTGATGTAAGCCAGTTCATGGGCTGGAATTAACATCTGAAAGAAGTACAAACTTTAACTCCATATTAATTTAACTGTTAAGATGGTTTGATCCATGCATTTAGCTGATAGTTGAAGAAAATGTCCCGATGGAGCATAAAGAAAATCCATCACATCTACTGATTTATTTGCAGTGAGCATTAGTGCCACGGGTACGGGCCTGGCTCGCTGGGGTGCGCTTCAGTCTGAATAACGATTTGAAGAGTCAGACTGAACAGGAGACATTTCTCTGTGTCACTTTACTCTATATGCACCTTTTCCGCTGCGGTGACAGCTTTCTGGATGCGAGAGGTTGTCTGCGGAGAAAGTTTTGCATGCATCGCTTGTGATCCTGCCCTGAATGAAACTGTATCCCTGCCATTATTTAAATTTTGCAGGTCCTTACACACAGCAAGGAAGGCACGAAAATGACTGACGGAGAAGCAGGGCTGACTTAGTCTTGTTTTATATAGACGAGAATGAGAGAAGTGGCAAAGAGGTTGAACATATGGATGTTGTTTCAGCCTAAATCAGACTTTAAAACCATCCAGTCAGTTTGGTGCATCTGCTTTACTATATTATTTTTTTCTTTCTTTCATTTGGAAGTAGTTTAATTACGGTACTCCATCTCGTTTTCAGCATCCAATTTGTTCACCTATTGATATCGTGAAATTGCATTAGCTGTGGGAATATAGACACACGCACACATACACGGGTCAATGTGCTTGGACTGATGGCTGATTCAGCTTTGGGCAGCATGCAGTGTCAGAGTCAGTCCTGCTCTTATGCAGATAAGACAGCAGCAGCGATTGGAGCAGAAATGATTGCGTTTCATGCTCGTAGGCTTTCTCTTCTTTTCTCTTTGGAAAACAGTAAATAGGAACACAGCAGCACAGGATGTCAAGATCAGTCTCCAGTAAAGCTAAGAGACTTTGATTTGTCAAAACAATGAAAGGCAGGTTTCAACAGAGTACTAGCTGAGACAGATTTGGGTCTATTTTTCTATTTTTGCTGCAGTTGTCTTGCGTTTTTGTCCTCATGCGGTACATGATATCGATTCAAATCTTCGAAAATCTGAGTAATACCTAGTAGAGAAATAATTAAAAAGCCTTCAATGGCCACTATGATTGTTTTGAGATCGATGGCCCTTCACTGACTAGTCACAAGAAGGGCAAACCACAAAAAGTCACTAAATAAGGTGCTTCACAGAGTCCTTTCTCCAAGAATAATAATGAAAAGTTGAGTGAAAGGAAAAACTGTGGTAGAAACAAAATCTTACCAAGCATGAGCGAAGTCTCCAGGGTTGTGAAGATAAGCCCTTTATTTTTTTCAGATGAAAGAAATAGTCATTTCTGCAATTCTATTCTACAAAACATCTGCCTCAGGGACCAACAGTTTTTTTATAATACACTAAATAAAAAAAACAGGAGAATCATCTACTGCAGCTGATAAGTCTACAAACTTTTAATAAAAAAACCCTTCAGGGATTTGGGACTTTTTTTTTTTTTTTTTTAGACCTGTACATGTGCAAAAATGTTTTTTTTTTTTGTTTAATACTCAATACTGTCAGTTACAATACTTTGAAAGCATACATCAAGCTTGATGACTTTCTGAAACACCAGATTTTCAGCGAGAAGGCAGCTCGTGTTCTGGGAGTTGTAAGTTAATCTGTTAATCAGATGGCTATCACTGTGCTAGCTCTGAGGCAGTTTTCATGCAGTGATTTGTATGCCAAGCCTTTTCCAAGAGTTGTCTAACAATACCCACTCAGAAATTTGTCACCAAATCAATGTTGTGGACAAAGTGATCATTATTTTTCCGCCCTTCTAGATGGCTGTTCTGAGAAGCAAATATAAGATGTACCTGAAATGTTTTGCAGAAATGATGTTATAATACAGCCTCCTCTAAGACTTCAGCTGTGTATTGGATATGTGTCAATGCAGAAACCCCCTCCCCAGTCCAGACTTCCCCCCTGAGACGAAACCAACTGGTCGATGAATTCTGTGCCAGAAACATAGAGAGTCTCAGAGACCCCTCTTTACTTGTGGTCCAAGTCAAAAGGAAAGAGTTTGGCATGGCACAAGAAAAGAAATAAACTACTTTCCTTGGCTGGCTTAACTTGGAAGTTGGGCTTTCAGAGGGATTGTGGAAGGGTACGATAGAGTTTCAAAGTTTGCTTAATGGTAGCCCCCTCTCAAACAGCTCCTGATGGGCTGTTGTGCAGGTTGAATAACATTCCAATGTCAGTTTGATACAGAAATGAAATGAGGAAAATGAAAAGGGAAAGGAAAGAAGGGTGGAAAATCCCCTTTCCAGCCGAGCTTTTGCCACATCTCTAGAGGTGGTTGACAGCTCTCCCCCAGAAATGTAGTCAATATCGTTCTATTTTAAAGAGTTTTTGATCAAAGAGGATTATCGGCTGTGCAAAAAGAGCCCGCTTTCATATTGGCGCAGGTGCCAAAATGATTTGGACGTGGTCGAACTGTTTTGACACTTACACGGGTTTAAAGGAACTGTGAAGGCAGAAAAAGAATTATGGCCTTAACTTTTTTGCATACTTCTTCAGAGCAAAATGCCCATTTGTCCTTTTGGCTCAAACATCAATAGATCTCTTGACTCTCAACAGACAGACTACCATTAACCACAAGTAGGAAATAAGAGTGATGGCACATTTTGATAAGATAGTCTGTCTGATCTTCTGATTCCTGCCTGCTTCAAAGCAGACATGGGCTGGTTTTCTTCAGCAGAACAGACCAGGCAGTAGCTCAGTGAAGCCCCACCCCCACCTGTTGGTGTATTCCACCAGTCAGATGGCTGAAAGAAAATTAATACTTGCACTGCTTTGTAATGTTACATAAATACATGAATATTATAATGCTGTAAAACAGTGAAGGTGGGGTGCTTTTATTCAATACAGTTACAGTCTCATACAAGTCCTTGTCAAGCTGATCTTAATTGACTCAAATTATACTTGGTTTCTTAAATAATCCATGAAGTTAGAAAATTGACATGATGGCAATCTTTTTGTGAATTACACTTAAACATTGCCAATTATGAAAATAACACAATGTAAGAGGATCCATATAGATTGGCTTGGACCGAGCTATGAGACCAGAAATGGATCATTGAGTCTGCAAATATTTTCTAAACAGTATTAAATGGGTAAGAAAAATTATCCCTTTAGCATGAATAAATCAGTAAGCTGTCTGTTATAGACCTTATGTCTACAAGATGTCTCTTACAGACATTGCCTTTGGCTACACCAGCCAAAGGCAATGTCTTTGGCTGAAGTAAATATAACTTGCTCCCAAAGACTGCATTGACACATTTAATATTGATCAGGCAAAAAGCCATGAACTGGGAGTTGAACGTCAACAGAAGGAAGCCTCATTAACAGAATTAAGCACAAAGTGGCTGTACAACTTTGCTAAATATCTGGTTGCTTAACTCTAGAAAGTTAAAAGTAATTGCCAACTCCTTCGCTCTCATCAGTTCTGCAGGAAAAGGATTGAATTGTGTTTTGTGCCGTGGCATAAGTAGACGAAAAACATGACACCAGGGTGCAATTAAGGCCTTTAGCTGGATCACTAAGTCCAGAGGGGCATGTGCCATGTCACTGAAATCATGTTTTATACAGACAAAGCGAGGAGGACACACAAACGTTTAGCAACCAGCTGTGTAAGTATTTGTTGAGAAATTAAACCGTGTATGTATGCACTCGGTGTCGGAGTGCATGGATGCCGCCAATAGACACAAAATCTTACATTTATATAGAAGAGCCGTATACGAACAAGCGAGACCCTTTTATATTTGTTCTCTGGTTTGCACTATTTTTTAATGCAAGGCTGAATCTGAGACAATGAAAAGAGTAATTTTGCTGCTTTTGGGTGGAAATGTCAAATAGATATAGTGCACTTATCGTATAGTTAGGTTTTTAGTTGTACCCATAGTGAATAAGTTGGAGTATGATTTATTGCGTGAACAAGTGTTTTTATACAGATAAGTTTAAACATGTGAAACTATTACTGATAATTACCGGAAGAAAAGAGGACTGCCCTGAATTTATATTTATGTTCTACATTTTCAAGTCTTCGCCTACAAAACTTTCTTTATCAAGACTCTTCATTGATACAGACGTATCTGTCCTGTTGATGTATATTTATACACTTTTTTTGGGTTTAGTCGCACCAATCACAGCATTTCAAGAGCCTTAGTTTACAATCTGTTCCTGTACTTTGACATTTGCAAACTACCCTCTGACCTTAATGTGGCTGCCTCACCCCAGGAGAACTCCACTTTTAGATTTCGAGAGGTCGCATGCTGAGTCCAGCCCAAACACATTGTAGCGTTCAGCCAAAAGGCACAGAGTAAGGTCACCTATATGTGGGTTTCCATGTATTCGCGCGGTTACCCGAAGAGTGTTTGAGTGCATACAAACACAAAGACTCACTCAGGTCACAAGGTATCCTCTCCGCTCTGTACGTCAGCTGCTCTTCTGAAATGATGACTGAAAAGTCGGACTGCTTTACCTCCCCTCATCTTCACACAATGCACGTTTAGAGCAACCATTGATGGCATCAGCAGTGCAGATTTTGTTCTCCTCTCTTTGAGCTCCCAAATCACTTCATTGAATCCCCTGTGCTTGCAGATTTGTGCTTCACACAAAGCCTTTTAATGGCTTAATTAGAATTAGTCAGCATCTAGTGAAATTAAACTGGTACGTCCAAAATGGGTTCTTTTGTAAGTTGTGCAGCGTCTGAGTTCATGCTGCTCACTCAATTACACAAGAACTCCATTAGTTTGAGTGAGAGTTTATGCAAGGTTGAGGCACTTTTTACCACAGGCAGAGTAATGTATAAAATATATGAGGAGGTGAATGTAGAGTAGCTGGTGCACACTGGGGGAAAAAAGCATCTGAAGAGGAGGTAGAAAAAGAAATAAATTCCTTAAAATTCAGTCGACATTTAGATTGACGTTGGTATAATCCAGGTGGTGCCGCCGTGTTCCCCGAGAACAGCCGTGATCTGTTTGACATGAGAGCGTTTTGCTGCGGCGAGAGAGGAGAGTGTTGCTCCTTTTGTCTGGAGACATACTTGGTGAGGATGTTTGCCCAGACCAATCAGGCTTTCATCAAACTCCATTCTCCGCTAGTCTGAGTCAGACTTTCAATCCTCCACTCCCAGAGAGCAGCTATCTCCAGCCCCCCCTCCAAATGCCCTGGACTTTTTTATGTTCAGCTTGGGTAAGCAAAAAGCCTGCCAATTATAACGCATTATGTCTCAGCATATTGTGATAAGTTGAGCTTAGAGAAGACTAAAGAGGTAGACATCTATTGCTCTTCAAAGGATTTATTCTAGAAGAGTATGGAAATGTTTCCCGTCTGTTCGGGTTTCCTTTTTTTTTTTTGTAGAGCTTTTTGAAAAACCAGTTCTTGAAGGCACAATCAGCCATTTGCAAGTTTGTTCTTGCTGTCTAATCAATCACTCCAAAGCCAGGTCACTGAGGTCCTGACAAGAGGAGCTCTCTCACAGGCGGCGCTTTCTGAAAGCTGCCAGAGTTCACAAAAAAACGAACCAACAAAGAAATTCACCATTATGACTGTTGACCTTTTGTGTCAGTGATGTTTGGATGTGTATTCACCCTTAAACATCAGGTGAATAATAAGGTCTGGTTCAGCAGGGTAATTGTCTATTGTTGGGCAAAATGAGACAAATATGGAGGGGCAGGAATGTTTGTTTTGGGTTTTCCTGCATTCCCTAAATGTTTCACTTTTGTCAACCTGCTTTTAAATTAGGGCTTTTAAAAATATGCTAACAATGGCCTGCAAATCCACACTTTCAAGAATAAATCCTGCAGACAATTCACTCATCAACCACTTTATTTGGTATACTTTGCTAGTATTTGTAAAGGCCCTCCTTTCCCTTCAGAACTGCCTCAGTTTAGTTCTCTGGGGTTAGAGATCAAACAAAAACACATTCCTTAAAGATTTGAGGCCCATGTAAAAGTTAGACTTTTGCTTCAGATTTATTAGCCATGACAGGAACCTGTCATTACATTTATTGACTTGAGATCTGCCATAATGTGAACTCACTGTTATGTAAAAAAACAAAGCAATTTAAGATAATTAAGATTATAAGTTTCTGAAATACTCAAACCACATAATCTTGGACAAACCTACTATCAAAGTCACTTCCTTTCTTATTTTGAAGATGGGGAAATATGATCATATCATCCTTAGTGATTAGTAGAAAAGCTCTTATTGACAACACAATTTTGTATAATTGCCAATCTGAGTCAGAATAACGAATAACTCGAAGAGAAAGTTTGTTTAAGATCACATCACAAAGTCACAGAGATTTTATATTCCAGGGTCAAGACAGTTTATTGCTGCATTGATTTTTACCGCACACTGTTGTATTGATATTTGCAAATAGAGGAAAGTCACTCAACTTCCACTTAATGAAAGGCAGAGCGAGTTTGCCAAAATTGTCTTTTTTTTTTTTTTTTTTCTTTTGCAGTAAAAGTTACTTGGGTTTGCAATAAGTTTGTTTTCTTGTGAAATTAAACTTTGAAATTAAAGTGTTTTTTCTTTTTTTTGGTAAATACATTGTCATGTTTGGAAATCACAATTTTAATTAAACTAATGTGTGCTCTTCGTAGAGATACAACATAATCAATATGTACGTTTAAAAATAAATTTTTAACATCATGAATTGAGCAGTAAAATCATCACACTCAAGAGTCTTGTGTCAACATGCTAACATGGCTAATGTTAGTGTTATTATACAGTTTGCAAATTAAAAATAATAAAAGTTTAAAGAGTCCATTCACTTTGGTTTAGTTCTCAAATGTTGCTTTTACAGCTGTTTCTCCGCCCGTATAAACAAATCCTTTCCAGAAATTGACCTCTATGTATAACTTATAAATTCAGAGGCCACATATGTAGGCATGTATATAAACACACATGCCTTCTGTTTAAACCTCTGCATCTCTCTGTTTCTGGATTCCCCCCAACCCTTCCCTTCCTCTTTCCCTCTCTTTTTCCTTCCCCCCATTTTTCTTCTGCCCTCTGTCTAATTGAGTCGTGAGTGGATTCCAGGTGGAACCCATTTGAATTCCCTGTGGTCCTGACCACTGTGGTTGCCCGTGACACAGTCATACCTCTCATTTCCAGACCATTTACATCATATTCTTGCCACTTATGTTACAATCATTACGCCACCTTGAAGCACACATTGCAATTTCTGGTCAACAATGCTAACGCGGACACGCAGGACGGGATGGATGGAAAGCAGAATTAACATCGGAATCAAGTCTGTATTGAGTGCATGCAGCATGATACATAATTTAGTTCTCGAAAATGTGCATCACATTTGCAGAGTCGGGGATGCTCTGCAATTCATGTTTTAAGATTTCATTATATTCTGTGCACTCGGCTCAGCATCAGATAATGATATTGAAATGCATGCACCAGTGGGATCTCCGTTATTGACATTGGAATTTGCTGTACCCCTGATTCGCAGGGTGAGCTGAAATTGCTGTTGTTGTCTCTGCGTGTCTGTGGATGTCTCTGTGTGTGTCGTGATTTTCGCCCCATTCTTAAATCTGGCAGGGAATGAAGTGTCTGTTGTAGAATTATGCAAATATAGTTTGTTGAAACATGAAACGGGAGGAAATGGAGATCTGCAAAACCCAAATAAAAAAAAATAAATAAATGGAGGATTTTATGAACAGATGTTCACCAGATTAGAAAAATAGGTTGATTTGGCTTTGTTTCCCACAATGAGATGTGTGAGTTTGTGATGTATCATTTATGTTGGCAGGATGGCTCTTAGTCAAAATGCTTTGGCTTGGCATATTGTTAATTCAGAAGGCCTTATTGAGTATTGAGTCATTTTATTTGCAAGTTCTCATAGGTTTACAATGTGATTTTTTTTCTTTTGCTCTGTAGATTTCAGAAACTAGATTTTATAATCTAAAATGTTACATGACCAAATGTTGGCGCTTGACATAAGGTACATTTCCCATGCCAACAAAATTGCCTGAAAGAGAGAACAAAGCAGCCACTCAGTGAGATTTTTCTTCCAGGAAGCGTGTCCTGATGAGAAAATCTTCCCGATAGTACATGCACTGATTTTGCTAACTAGTCATACAGGTAAATTGTTTCTGTTTGCAGTAAAGAAGAGTAACTAAAAAGGAATGATCTGTGTGCTTTTGTAACAGCATTCTACATCTGGATACAAATGTTGGTTTACTCAATTGTTGCCACAGGTGAATTTGCCGATGTCCAAAATGATTTCTGTTTCAATTCTTTCTATTTTTAACAAAATAATTTTTTTGGCACTATTTTACTTTATTTGGCAGTGAAACGACAAGAAAGTGGGTTGTGAAAGATGGGACAGACATGTGGCAAAGGCCAACTGGCCGAGACTTGAACCCGTGACGTCCCCGACGAGGTCTGAGTGACCCGTACATGGGTCACACGCTTTACTCCAGTACCACCACCGCTTCCTTAGTTTCATTTGTTTAGAAACATTTAGATGCCGGTAATACGTTTTTAATTACATTTATACATTTAAAATCCTAAAAAACTGAAACTGAATAAATACAGTTTTTGCTTTCTTTGACACTTTAAATATATATATATATATATATATATATATATCTTTTTTCAGCAATACAGTAATCCATAAACTAGTATAACACATTGCGTTTTAGTTGTCATCCAAGACCAATGCTGGAATTACTGTGATTTGCTATGTTGAAAGGCATAGCATGCCACTTGGACTTGCTGCATGAATGATGGCAAACAGGTAAGGTTGTAAAAGAAAACACCTCACCTGAGCTTCTGTAACTCTGTCTGAATTGTACCCAATAAAATAGCAATTAATGACCATCATCTTGTCTTGCAATACTCATTTATGTCTCTTTTTGTCTATTTTTTTTTTCACTTTCCTGCCTCTTGCCCCATTTCTTCTCTGGCCTGTTTATTTGTCTGAGCTCCATTAGGGAAGATATGTTGAGAGAGAAGGATGGAAAGGATAGGAAGAAGGAAGATGTGGGGAAATGGATAATGGCTGAGCTTTGCATCACAATGGAGAACTATCTCAGGGCAGATTTGCTCTGCCTTAAAACGATGCATCTATCTGTATTCATTCACTCACCCGTTTGTGTGCTCAGTCCTGTGTGCTTTAATTTGTCTCCCTTGTGGGAATGCAACCCATCCCCATTGTGTGCATGTGCAATGTTAAATATTTGGGATGCTAATTTGCTTCATTTGTTTTCCGTCTTGGTTTCTTATTGGGTGTGCAAGTAATTCGCACTAATGAATTGTGCTTCCATTGTCTAGAAGTTGGGAAATGTGATTTGTGTGTGTCAGGAGGGTACACACTGCCTTTGTGTGCATTGAGGGGTGCGTGTACGGCCCCATTATTTAACCCGAGCCATCAGTCACACTCAACAAGCCTATCATATTGGACCATTCAGAGACTGTGCAGGCAGAAGTTAGTGCTATTATCTGCCTGTCACCGGCTAGCTGTGTTGAGGTCCCTTGTGGAAAACCAATTGTATGAGTGAATGCCTTCCTGCTCTTGTTGTGAAGCTCCAGGGATGAGCATGGCGTGTTTAAAAAAAAAAAAAAAAAAAGCACTCTCCATCCACCTTCGGCTCTCCACATATTTCCCTCTGTATTAGAAAAGGATGATTACGGAATTAAATGTTTGATATTATGTGATTGACCACTTAATCTTTAAATGATCAGCAAGCTTTGGGAGCTCAACGATCGAGAGAAAGGATGGCCTGAGTTATAATCATCTTGGCTCATCTCCTAAGATTTCTGTGCTGGTGCTCATCAATCATCATGTATGCAGACTGTGTGCTTGGATTAATATTCATTTCATAAGAGACGCTTCATTTGCATGAACACACTGTCTGCTTCATGAAAAATCACTGAGCCCTTTCCTGCTGTTGTGATAAGCATCTGGACATAAACCAGCTGAATATCTGAGACGTAGCACTTAACCCGGCAACCGCATCCCATTTCATTCCATATTGATACGTAGGAGGGCTTCAAGCAGGCGTAACAACATACTTGTTCCTAATCAGACAACACTGAAGATCAAGTTTTACTTTGTTGCAGTGTGGTTGTACGGATTGCCTCCATTTTTCATGAAAATCCTGTTCAGGTCAGGAAGTAACAGATGGAGAAATATCTGTGAGTGATGCGGTGAATGTGAAAGAAGACAAGGTGGATAGAAGAAAATTCATACATAACTTACAATTTACTTTAAATTGACAGGCTCCTTTTGGATGTTTTTTTTTTTTTTTTTTATCATGCATTATATTAAATTTAGGAAATCAAATATGAACTGGAAAAATGTGCCTTTTCTGTAGAATACCAGTCTGAGCAGAAGGAGTAGACCAAACTGTTGAAAGTAGCAGCAATTTAAAAACGTTAAAGAAAAGCAGATAAGGCATAGAGAACAACAGAAGTGAAAAGTGGAGGAGAAATTTGCTGATATATATAGTTTCATGTTGTAATGAATTCATGCCTTCTGATATTCGTTATATTTGATGTCATATTTGGTATGCAAAATTTATATTATATATTGTAGTGATACTAGTATTATACAACTGAGGATTTGTCTAAACCCTGGTGCTGCATCCAGACAAACAGATATAGATATTCATACAACATTAATACCTATATTAATGTTGCATAAATTGAAACGGTACAGAAATTGCAAAACAGCTGGAGTCCAACAAAAGTTTGGAAAAGTCTGAAGAAATTCAAAGTATGAATATCTGCAGAATTAATGCATGGAATAACTGCATTGACAACTTTATGAAGCACAATTTCAATGCAAGTTATTCATTGTCATCTTACAAAAACAACAATTTTCAAAAGTAATTGTCTTTCAGTTTATCCTGATAATTTATTTTATTAATATTCTCATCAGATACTCATGTTTCTTATTCTTTGATACGATTAATCCCTGCTCTGGTGGTCCGCTATGGTTTGACAATATATCTTCTTGTACATTAATATTCATTTTAAAGCAAATGATTACGTAAGTAAGTAAAACATTGTTAGCTATGTTTCAAAAGTCTTTTTTTTTTTCTTTTCTTTTTTTCGCATAAAAAAATTGTGTTCAACAGTTGAAAGGAGGAACAGTGGCTCAGATGTAAAACTGGTGGATGTTTGTCCAAACATGTAAAGTGTATGTAAAACAAAAAAAACGATGCAAAACTGGTACACTGAATTTGACTCATGATTATCTGTCAAGTACACAGACATTTGAGAGGGAATCAAATAGTGACGTAGAATATTGTAGTGAAAAAATTAAATGGGGCTGAAATGATACAAAATGACAAAAGGTAAAAGGCGTAGAAAGTCATTCAGGTTCAGAGGCATCACATTTACTGCGTTTGTTGGAGTTGAGGCTTCACTGATTTTTGTCTTTTCTCTTGTAATATTATAATTGTTTTTTTTTTCTGTTCAGGTGGTTTGTCATTGTCAGAGGAGTCACACAGCAGGTCTGATCACAAGATAACACATTTTGGTCTCACTCGGTTGGAACAGCGTGAGCTAACGTCAGGGTTGGTCGCGGTGTTTCGCCGTAAATCGGCAAATAATCTGGTGTAGTAAGCATGCAGAGTTGCTTTTTAATATCTACTGTATGTGTGAAGTGCTCAAAGCTGATAACAATTTACATATTTTATGTATTTATTTAGTTTTATTACTTTTTCTTTATAATCTTTTAAAAAAACAGCTTCCTACTGCCTGCTACTTATCTCTCAAACTCATAATTTCATTGAAACAACATATTACCCCCTCATCAACCGCTGCTCTCAGTGAGTATATCATCCAGCTCCTTTAGATAAAAAGTCACTTAATTAGAACTGTCATGTTTCATCTCAGCCCCTTCGGCACATTGGGAAAATAACACAAACAACACTGCTGATTAGGAAGAAGTTTCTCTTAAGGAACATCGAGGCAGTAATGAAGACTCCTTGATGTGGCAGAAAACAGACGCTGCAGTTTGTCGCTAGGTCTGCTAAATGTTGGCCGGCTTATCTAAGGGAGTTATCCTAAATACACTCCAGAACGAGTACCCTTGAAACATCAGCACCATAATGTATCACAAGGCTCCTTCTGGAGTACAAGACAAGTTGGCAATACCAGACCACTGCTGTGTTTCTTTTTTTTTTCTTCTTTTTTTTTTTCCCCAGTTTTATTTATTTTATTTTATTTCATTTGATTTAATTTTTTAAAGAGTTTCCAAGCTTTTTTCCTTTATGTATTTTATTATGCAGCCTTTTGTGCTTCATTGCCATTTTTGGGGAAGAAAGGAAAGTGGCTAATTCACTACTCTGATATAACTTATTTATGAGATTATTTCTTGATCAGGTAGCTGCTGCTTGATCAGTTGTGCTTTGGGACAAACCACATACTGTCCATGTTTCCAAGCTTGATTCTGCCATGGAGACAGTTTTTCTGTTACACTAGAAATCATAATTATTACTTAACCTGTTGTTTTTGTTGTAAAAAAAATTGAGAAGGTCCTTGATTTTTGATAGCTTTTTTTTTTTTTTTTACTTAATGTGGAGAAAATTACCACCCAAAATCCAATTTTTATTATTATTTTTAAATAACCTTTTTTAAAAAACGTTTGACATCTCACTGAGACGAAGGAGTGTTGTCTTCAGGGTAACCTAGCAATGTTTGTGCCTGGATTGGATTTTTCATTTTCACACCGACTGGCCATTGGCCAGATCAAGATAAAATAAAAATCATCCCATTCAATCTCAGTGCATTTCTTTCCCCGAACTGGTTTGCCACCAAGTTGAACTTGACTTAGAACGTGGTGGAGAAATCTTTCTTTGCAAGGACAGTGAAACAGTCATGTTTTCTGAAGTTTGTTACCCGGTTTGCAGACAGTTCTAAGCACTGGCGAATCGAAGCTCCACCTACTTTGAGGGATTTTCTTTAAAACCACAGGCTAAAACTCTGGTTGTCTTGAACAAAGTCATGTTGGAAGATCCACTTAAAACCCATTTCCAGTCTTCTTGTATAGGGAAAAAGGATTATATTTAAGGCTTTAGCCTACTTGGCCCAATGCAGTACAGGCATTCTTAACCCTCAGCAGAAAAACAGTTATATAATATTATGTTCCACTCTGTACTTGAATAATTGGAGATTATGCTATTTAAGCAATCGATGCCAAAGAGCTTAATTTTGGTCTCAGCTGACCACCGAAGTTTCTCCCAAACTCCTGAATCATTTAGGTGTTGCAAACCTAAGATAGGTCTTAAAATATGGATTTTACTGTCTTAAGCAACTCTAAGAAATTAATTATTAGAAAAGGTGTGCTTTATGCATTGCTGAGGTAAGGAGAATCTGTAAAAGATTCACTGGTCTATGAGCGACATGGAAACGTCGCTCTGTGGAAGCCAGAATTCAGACTGAGGTTATATACTTGTTTCCCCCGAGTCATTCAAATCAAATTTTAATTTTATGTGAGGGATTGTGATCGATATTATTCTGTCTCTTCACATTGATTATATAGCGCCATTATAAATGAAAGACTTTACTTTTTTTTTTTTTTACAAAAAACAAACAGAAAAAGATGAAGTTTATATCCCCTCACTATTGTACTATTTGTAGTTTTGTAAATCATCGTACAGTTGACATCAAATCTTCTTATTGGAATGTGTACTTTTATGACTTATTTCTGAAGGAAGATTTATTTTTCCCCCTCTTTGTCAGGGACTCAGGATCTAATTTGCTGTCAAGTCTAATTTTACTCTTATGCAGCTGTCAAGAAATTGCTGTTTACTTGTAAGAAAATGGCTTTGATCAAAATTGCTCTTCCTCGTTGCTGTTCTAACACCATGCATGTCAACTGTATACTAAATGTCGGCTCAGGCCAGTAGTTGAAGGTCTAAGGCCCATTTTTCACTCAGACATCTGATAAGATCAAGTTGATTAAATACATCGACTTCTAACCTCCCGATATTGTCCAAATGGAGACTTTACATAGCAAGTTCTGATTGGCTCAAAACAAAAACATTGTTTTTGTTTTTCTGCTTCTGTTTTTTTTTTGCAATGGGATTAAGAGGTGGTGTGTGAGATAGGGAATTGTCTGTTCACAGGGAAAAGGTTGGCTTGCCAGAAAGGAGGATTAAATTAAGATGGATTTGAAAGGCGGATAAAAAGCAATGCTCTTCCTTAACATATTTTGTTCGCATAATTTAAAATGTCTGGTCACCATTCAGCCGTCCCAGTGCCATGTCCCTTGACACACGTCTTAAGATTTTGACCTTTTTGCTTATTAAATGCAGAATGGGTTTCCTAATGTGCTGCAATAATGCTGTTGTGGGTCGGAATCATCTCGCTGAGATTACACTTATGCAGGAGATGATGGATGATCGAGGATAATAGAAGTGTGTGGACGGCCTAATCATTAAGGCTGACTTAACCTTATTAGAATGAAACACATTTACAGAGATTATCTCGACTCTAATCAGAATAGAGAAAGCTCATCCACCTTTAAACCGTTGTTTTTCTAAATATATACATTCCACTTCGATGCAGTGTTGCACGCTTTCACACATCACTTTTTTTTTTTTTTTATATTAATACTTCTGAGGTGTTAATCTTGCAAGGTCACAAGTTAACACCATGCAAATTAGGTGCAATGTTTGCAGCTCATTTTAAGTTGAATAGCATTAGTGTATACTGACTATTTTATCCGGTATGAGGAGTTTATTGGAGCCGCCAGATGAGTGTAAAACAGAGCAATCACCGGTGTGAATCACAGGGTTGGGAAGAGGAGTTTTTACTTCGCCACAAGAAGGCTGTGGCCTCCTGTCCAAAGATAAAATAACAGTTGACATTGGGACTGCTGTGGTCAAATAAATGTCTTGTTTTCTCCCTCAAGCAAATTTTAATGTCAAAGATTCCCTTAATGAAAACGTAAATCACTTTTATATAATTATTAGTGAGAAAAAGCCATCCAAATCAATTTTGTTCCATGTGAAAAACAACAACTCCTTTTGTTGAATCTTGAAATGAGTGCTTAAAAATGATCCATCATTCCATTATTTGAGTGGGTATTAGCAGCTCAGGTTTCAAAATCCTCCTCTGTGTACTTATAAAAACAATTTTCAAAGAAAAGTGGACCAAAATCCTTCTACGGTGATACAAAAGACTTGTTACAAGTTATGACAACCAAAGATTGCATAACCAGTTATTAGGATTATGGAACACTTGCTTCTTTTTTGGTTTGAACAATTTTGTTGTCATATAAAATAAAATTATCCTTTGGAAATTGCAAATTGAATTTCCTCAGATTATCTTTGTCTGACATTCAATTTTGTTTCATGTTCTGAAACATTGCAGTGTGACAAAAGATGCTTGGAAAAAAAAAACAAAAAAACCTTTGCACAGAACAGTATGTTTATAACAAGAGAAAAAGCAGATTATCCTTTTACCATGGTGCATGCCTGCATCATGCAGATCTATTTGCTGGAAATAAAAAGCATAAACACGCTCCGCCCACCACTCTTCAATTGTGCCGGTGTAATTTGCACTCTGGCTAAATTAGCTGCTCAGAGTGAATCTGGTCAGCTGTTGTGTTTGTTGGAATGTAAAAGTGAAGCCCCGAGAGCACAGTAGTTATGCAAAAAAACACTCACAGGTGCAAACACTCAGACTGTGCAGTTATGGGCTAATGCCCACAGGGAGGCGAAGACATCTCTGCATCTCTTATGTCAATTACCATCAGGCCCTGCAAGAACACACACTGGGCCTCCACGCGCATAGACATGCACGATATGCAGACCATCCTAGTTGTCCTTTTCTTCCCGTTCCCGTCTTTGTTTCTCTGTGGGAGTGATTTGTCAGTAAGGTGGGGGAGTTAACACTCCGATGAGCAAACAACAACAGACTACCCAAAAATACATCTCGCGGTTCACACCGTCTCAGCCTTTGGTTGATCACACCCGGCGTGAGCTCGGCTGACTGGAGATTGAGCAACTTGCGCTGTGCCTCTTGATGACAACTTGAAACCCACAGTGACATAAGGACTGGATGATAAAAAGCCACGGTGCATCCATCTGCTGTTATTTTTTTTGTTCCTTCTTCTTCTTCTTACTGGATAAGACAACACGCCTGTTGTTCCTATGAAACGAGGCTTGCATAAAGTGTTCCCCGAATAACTTTTTGTTTGTTTCTTATCGTTGACAGATTTTTCAGGGGAAAACATCTGGGACCAGATAAAGAAGATATTTTGGCCTTGTGGGAGGAGTGGCGCAGTGGAGGGAGCTGTGCCATAGAGGAAGCAACCAATTGAGGCACTTGCCAGGGAAAGACTTAGCACTGAGCTCATCTGGGACTCTGAGCAGCGGGCGGTGAGAGAAGGAGGCCATGTGGACCGCACGCCTGCTAGTCCTCGCCAGCCTCTTCGCACCAGCCGCACTGGGTGAGTCCGTCTCCTTTCATCCAGCATTTCTCTTTGTGAATGCATGTGGGCATAAAACATAGCCTTGCTTTGTGTTTGATTGGCCACGGTTTGAAGCCGTATCAGAATAATCTTTTCACTATGCAAGTGCCAAATTCTACAGCATCTACAAAAAAAAAAAAAAAAAAAAATCTCCACTTTTGTCTCTCTTGTTTTCACTTCTACCTCTGACTAATTAGCAGTTTTTTTCTCTTTTTTTCCCTCTCAACTTTCTGACGCTTTTACATATCACTCTCATTTTTTCTTTCAGTTCTCTTATTTTCCCTATCATTAAATATAGGGAAGCCTCCTACATTCACAAAAATAGCATTACTGCTATAACATTGCACTGTAGCGGTTTAAAAATAATTATTACAGAAAGAGACAAAAACTCTTGACGCTTCTTTTCATGCCTTAAAACCTGACTTATTTTAAAGGAGCATACATACAGTGGTATGCTAAATCTAATTGTTATGTGGTTTGTTGTTAGTTTATGTCAGAGACTGACACAAAGCAATGCATAATTAAAAAGTAGAAGGAAAATTATACATTTATTGCAATGTGAATAAAAATCTGAAAAGTGTTTCTTTTTTTTTTCAATCTGTCCCTTTTACTTGGTTGCACCTAAAAAATTATGCATCCAAATTCTTTTAGTGGTCACCTCATTAATAAATGCATAGACGTAATCATAGTCATGCAACGATGAAGTGGTGCTGAAGCTTAAGACAAGGTTAGGTTATTACACAATATCTACTTAATCCATTATTTGACAATACCAGGGGTATGACACAACTGCATACTGACCAAAACATGACCTTCCACCTAACTTTGCAGGTCAGACGAGGAGAGCATTAATTATTGGAAGCAGTCAAGAGGTTCATGGTAAAGCTTTAGAGCTACAGAGATTCATAGCTGACGTTGGTGACTGCTAAAAAAGTGAGGTGGAGGTTCCGTTTCCAGTGCAACATCTCTAAAAATATAAACAGAGCTACAATGGAATGACGTGGATTCAAGTAAATTCATATGGTAAAGTGACACGGACATAAATCTAACTTGGAGAGTTATTGTAGGATTTAAAAAATGGATGTTTAAAGATTCTCTCCATCCTTTCTATCTGAGCTTGAGTTATTTTTTAAAAAAAAGGAGAGGCAAATATTTTAGTCCCTCAATGTGCAAAACTGTTAGAAACATTCTCCAAAAGACTTGAAGTTTAAATTGCAATTTTTGTTTAGCAGGGTTGATTAAATGTGTGCCACACTTTTCAGATTTTTGTTTGTAATTATTTTCTTTCCACTTAGCAATCAAGCATGACTTTGTGTTTGGTCTCCAACATAAACTCCTAATAAATTACACTGACGTTTGTTGTTTCAATGTGATAAAGTGCACGACACCGTTTATGTTTAGAAAGAATCCAGATAAGAAAAGAAAAAAAAAAAAATCATTGTCTCTCCTCTCAAGCATAAAAATGTGAGGATTTCTTGCCTTATACCGCAGCTCTGCAAACAGAGAGCACCGTAGCTGTAGCGCCTTTGTTTTCAGCTTTTTGCAGATTAACTGAATTCATTCAAATCTTGATTTTTAAGAAGTTGATGGTGTTGTTTTAAGGGTTTTGGGATGTTTATGTGGCCACAGTTTAGCTGTAGGGAGTGCCTGGGGGGCAACAACCTGTAAAAATTGCAATTTGCACTGTCTACAACCATTAATGGAAAATATCAAGCTAATTAAATTGTTATTTTACCACTCAAGGGTGGTGGCAACTGGGTTCACTCTCCATTGATAATGATAGTCAGGGTTGGGATCACTAGTTTTTCTTTAATGCCTAATAAAAATGTCAAGTCAGCCCTTTGCCATGCATCTCTTTAGCGATTCCTATTGAGTAAAAATTGTCAGATTTTAATACTAGTAGGGCAGATGAGGCACTGAAACGCTTCAGAATTCATTTGTGATAAGAAATTGCTGTTCATAATGCTGACTTGAACTCCCTGTTCTGAATAAAGAGGGAAGAACACAGAGCTGTAATCAAGCGAGAGCGCTTGATGACGTTAGCTGTTGAGAAACATTGGTGATGTGGTTCAGAAAAAGTCAAGGCTAACCAACTTCCTCATATAACCCTGACTCCCAGTACTTTTGAGTCATTCTTTGTGCAGATTAGCTACTGATTAACAGCACCATATTCCTTCTGACAGAGTGGTAATTTTTGTAAAATTCCCATAGCTGTTGGAAACAGGAACACTGACAAGCCATAAATGAGACATTATTAGACCATGTTAATGTTTATTGAAAACCTTTTTTTTTTGTGGATATTTTCTTAACAGTTTTACCAGGACAAGTAATATGCTCTTATACATTGTCACCTTAAATGAACAAACCGGGATTAACACATTTAGACCAAAAGCTGTAGCATAATATCTTTGTGTTTGAAACAAAAGACCACTAGTTATTCATATTTTGATTTTCATGCAAAGAATTAACACAGAAAAAATATATTGAGTATAATATTACAACTTGTTTTTGTCCTTCAGGTCCTCAAAGTTAGTCAAGCTATCAGCTCAGGTAGTCAGCCCAGGTCCACTGCTTAACAGACATGACAAAAACTGTGGTCTTCATGCGTCTTTCTTGGAAGTCAGGGAATAAGTGTAGTAGTTTTCATCCGGCAAACTGGCTGGCAGTGCACAGCAACGAGGGCCAGGACAGATCTGCATCACTCTGTGCTTCAGAAAACATATCCTGCACTTTTTCCAATATCTTAGCAGAAAGGAATGTAAACTGTTGGAACGGTATGCAAGAACATCTTAGCATTTTTGAAACCTTAACTTAACTTATCCACCACCAAAAAAACCAGACAAACTTTATACTTTGATACCAGTAGCAGGCTAGTTCTAATGCAATAAATCATTCATAAGACATTGTTCTGCTTCTAATTATGAATTCCTGAATTTTACATCCTTTACAATGGCAGGAACTGAGCTGTCCTAAGCAATACTAGTTCAATTCAACAATTCAAAGCAATTCAGTTGAATTCAGATTCTTCATATCGTCTAAATTAAAGCTAAAATATTGATTTATATACATGCCTGGTTTAAAAACAAGTAAACCGCAACTGAACTTCCTAAAGAGCCTCTTACCATCTGATGAAGGAGGAAGTGATTGAGCTGACTCAAAACATCTGGGACTCTCTCAGTCACAGCCTCAGAAAATTTTAAATTAAGCCCACTGGTCAACCAGGAAAACGATAACAGAAAGTGAAATTTTATTTCAATAAGTGATGCCGGTGTCTGATGGTAAGAAAGTAAAAGTTATATATTCACTAAACGGGTAGTTTAGGGTTAAGTTTTAGATTAGAAAAAAATGGTCTTTATTAAATATTAGTAATCTAAGTAATTCAGATTAGCCATCTAAAAAGTCTTAAACAAAGACAAAAAAAATTGACCTGTGTTTCCAGATCAACCAGGACTCTTTCATGTTTTGGGTGCAGTTCACAACAAAACTGTTTTCAAGAACTGTTCAGTTATATATCAAATTTAGTCCAAATTCAATTAAGTAAATCAATATAGTCTGATCCAGGCTATTTCAGTGTAAATTATACTATAGCAACAGACAAATTCATCTGTTTGCTATTTAGTAAGTTCAAAATAAATAGCCAATAGCATATAACATTGAGTTGGGAAAACTTTCTGTTGGATAGAACAATAACCAGTTCGAAAAAAATAGCTCTGTCAATGACGACGTCTGGGGAAAAATGTCTAAACACAGGGTCAGTGGGATAGGTGTTGGCAGAAAAACAGAGATGGCACACAGTGATGCCAGTTCTTCCTGCAAATAATACATAGTATCTGGAAAAATAAGTGACGGAGGAATTGTGGTCAGTTCTTCTACCCAGCACCCTGACCCTATAGGAGCATCACAGCTTTAATGAGACAGTGATGTTGCTCTGTGGGAGACGAGGAAAAAAAAACAGTTTTAAATGGTCTGTAACAACAGACACTGTTTCGCGCATGATAAGCTTTATATCAGTTAATATTTCTCTGCCTTTAACTAAGTTAAAAACTGTGCAGTTATGCAAATCTAAGCTGAAGTCCGTTAATTAGCTTTGTAGCTTCCTGTTTTCAGCTGGAAAAAAAGTTTCATGGGACAATTTAATGCAAAAATGTGAACATGAGCCAGTTACTTAAGACACTTCATTGATGTTTCGCTTTACAGCAACACCGATGTAGCAGATTAATATTATTTTAATTTGTAATTTTTACAAAAACAACTAGGTCAGGGAGAACATTTTAGAGTCATACAGTATTTTGGCCGCCTTTACCTTTGATTAACTTTAGCTTTAATCTGTTCCAATATGACAGACATCGGTATAAAACTGCATTCCTTGTTCTATTATTCTGGAATAATATGTTCCTGTTCAACATGGAGGAGTGCACCATCCATTAGCACTATTAGAGCTAAAGCTTAGAAGTCTATCTTAATTAAATATATTGTTTAAATATTCTGCACAGACAAGTGATGTAAGAATATCAGTCTCAACTTATCGGAAAGTTCTTTGGGCAAGAAAGGCTGAAGTTTAGCAGCTGTGGAGAAACCAAAGCAGCAAGTTCAGTTGATGAGTAGAAAGCGCAATTTTGCACACTTTAGTCCAAACTCAAGTGAAAAAATGCTTTTGTGGATATATCCCATTGTTTTTAGCAAATTTCAAAGCATTATGAACTTAAAAGTGCTCATGTTTCTCTAAAAGGTAACTGCCGTCATTATCTGTTAGAAATTGACAGAAATATAAAACAATCAGTGATAAGGCTCCTGGAATATTTGTCAGTTTTTACTTAAGACTTTTGCCTTTGTTTTCTTTAGATGAAGTAATACCCCCACAAAAACACAATCCAAGCAATTCTGCTCAAGATAAGTTGGTTGACATATTGTAAATAATTAGAACTCTTCTGTGAGAAAAGCAATCCAGTGCCCAACCCCCATCCACTATAAGCAGACAAGGCCAGATGTTTCCAGTGAAGTGTGTTGCAGCTGGGGATGCTTTAACTGGGAATATTCAACCGCAGTGTCATTGTGTGTGAGCGTGTTGTTGGAAATGTGCAGTCTGCAGGGATGGTGGCCCATTTTTGTTATCTCCACAGTCTACTTTGTCAGTATATGGCTGCTGTCAGACAGAAACAAGCTGTGTTTCACACAGATGCCATCATTAACATTTACTAATTGCAACATGTGCACAGAAAATTGCGTACATATGCTTGTGCCGCGAAGTTAAAGGTTGCTACTCAGGCTGTACAGCATTTTTGCTGTCAAAGTCTACAAATGAACCCTATTTCCCAACAAAAAAATGTTCCTGAAGCACCTAAATCCATAACGGTATAGAAATGCATCGAGTAGCAGCAGGTGTTGTTCGTCTTTGCATATTTACGTGCTTCCTTGCGATCAATGTATGCGAGAGTGTCAGGAAAGTCTCGGAAGATTAATAAAAAGTTCCATCACAGAAGTTGTCACCGAGTCGAAAAATAAGTAAATTGCACCATCGTCATTGTTTTGGTTACATTGAATAATAACAGAAAAGGCAGTGCCTGGAAGAGTGCAGCCACGCCTGAGCGGCACATTAATCATGTGTTTCTTCGCATGCAAAAAAAAAAAAAAAAAATGCTCCAGGAAGGATTTTATATTCATTCCGCTTAATACCACCCCACGGAGCTGGGAGATGCGGCCGCTATAATGGATGACGACTCGGGGAAACAGTGCAAGAGACGGGAGCGTGAAGTCTGACGTGCATTTTTTCACGGTCAGATACGAGCGCATACATCAAGCCTGGAAACAGATACCGTACGGCTCAGGGGAAGGAGGATTGCTATGAAATGAGGGATGGATAAAAAGAACGAGGCAGATGTTTGCCTGACACATCTGCTTCGGTGTATGTGAGCATCAATGCGCTGTTGCAGATCAGAGCAGTGTCAGGTGAAACACAATTTGACTTCTATGCAGTCTGGAAAAAAAAGTTTGGAAAACTAGTGGATTTCATTTATTTATTTATTTTACAGATGTGGATATATGAGTAGAAACAGAGTATGGAAAAATGTTTTTAGAACGGATGGGTGGATGGCCAGTCTGATGTATGTGTCACTGTGTAGTGTCCAGATTTAAAATTGCACCACTACAGAACCTCACTGCAGTATTTCTTTTGTATTCTGTCAAAATGGGCCACAATTCAACAGAGCAAGCTGTACTTTTGATTATGGCAACATGAAAAACATGTACCCAACGGGTGGAGACATTCCCACATCTCACCGTTTTCTGTCGCCTCAAAGACTTCCAACCAACCTCCATTTGCTCTCACTAAAGTATTAGCACATTTAAGCCAGGTTGGCCTCATGTCACTAAACAAGCACATTAAACTTCAACGTCAGTCTCACTGTTCCCGTAGCCGATCCACTTAATTAATCTCCTAGTGCCAGGGCTCTGGCTCCATCCGCCAAGGCATCCTTGGATTTGCCTAATTTGCTTAATTAATTAAACAAATGATTTATTTGAGCTCATATTTCAAAGTGGCTGAAAGTTCTCTGTGGAGTCCACTGAGGAGTGTAGTGTTTTGTGACTGCGAGATGCCTCTTAAACCTCTGAAAAATAAGTGGGCTTAGGAGCGGGTGGACGCCAATCATTCGTTTGCAGCGGGCAGATACGGCACTCCGGGGCAGGCTAAATTATATATGCATTAAAAAGAGATGTCAGATTTAGAAAATAACTTCCAACCCTGTGTGTGTTTTGCCGAGTTGAAGCGAGAGGATGATTACAGTCGCACTGTTTTCTCTTTGGTTAAAAGTAAACAGCATAAATCTTCTGCAGTCAGATCTTCAGAAACAAGACAGCAGGTGTTGTATATTTTGATCTGTAGCATGCGTAGGAGGCAAAGTAACAAAATGAGACCAGGAAACGGGTCTGACATTGCCACCCTCATCTACACCGTGAATAAGACTACAACTCCTGCCTCATTCCGCTGTTTATTTTGCTGGAGTCCACATGCTCAATTATGGGAGATGACAGGCTTCATTCAAAATGGATTAGGCCAAATATTTTTGCAGTTCTGGAAGAGAATAGAAACTAATTTGTATTTTAATACTTTATTTTATGTCCTTCAATCAGGACAATAATTCTCTTGATACAAGTTACTCCAATCAGAACACTTATGTTGGTTTTAACGGGATCCATATTTGTCACGTTACCATCTTGCTCTTCATCTACTACATCCGACCTGATCTTGAGATCTATCGTTTTGTTATTTCTTCAAACAGTCATTGATCCGCGGTGGCATTTTCTGTTTGCATATGTTTGGAAGTGGACCAAAAATACAAATCTGCAAAAGTAAGAAATATTGAAAAGAAAATTGTGTAGGATTAATGTGAGAATGTGAGTTTTTTTTATCAGATGAGATGCTGAGAAAGACACTTTGGAGTGTTGAATTAATTACTGCAATTACAAATGGCAACATCACAAAAGTTCTGATTCTGTTGAAATTATGGTGCTAGTAATAAACATTAGGGATGATGAGCAAAAGGTGAAAACATCATATTGAAATATTAATATTAGTCTGAAGATGTTATTTTGAAATAAGATTCAGAGCATTTAATAGTGTTTCTCTTAAACCTAAAGTTAGAACCGAAAATAATACCAACCAAAATGTGTTTAATAGATTTTTCTGTTTCAAACTGAATTTTTTATATATTTTTTTAATATTGCAAAGGGACCATGGTTTTAATTTCTTTTTTGCCAAAAGCCAACTTTGGGAATTGATTTTCTCAAAGCTCACTGAAATAGCATATAGTTTTGCAAGTATTATGCAAAAAATTATTTTCTAACCAAACCAAAGGATCTTTCATACAGCTGTCAAAAAGAAGGAAAGAAAAAAACAAAAAAAAACTTCATTCTGAAAGCAAATCTGTCTTGGAAAAGTCCTACATTATAAAAACAAAACCTGGCAGTCTGTCAGTTTGTTTTTTAAAATATTTATTAGACTGCCTTTGCTTTTCGTCATATTTTTTCTGTTACATTTGGCACTCACAGATCCCTTACTCTTTTTATGTCCCTCCGTAATGAGTAAAAAATCAATACCTGCTTGATATGGGGAATAAAACAATGGCCTTTTGCTGCCCACGGCATCAATTCTGACCGCTCCACAATGCCAAATGGCTGTCAGAACACGCAAATCAAGAGGAATGAATGGCAGTGAGATTAAGGTTGGTGGAGGTTGGGTTAAATAGCCCTGCGTGTTTTATAGGTGCCCCCGCTGCCACCTGTGTATATCTTCCAAATAAATGAATTGGGCTGACGGCGATGTAAAAGGTATAATTTGGTAAGCGCTGAATGATGCCATTTAAAGTGGACCCGCAGCTGCCCAAACGGTGTTTAATGAGGACGGATATCGACAGCAAGGTCAAGTGGCAGTGGATGTTAGTTTACATTAGGCTGCATAATACGAGCGCGTGTGTAGTGGATGTGTGTGACTGTTGTGTCGGGAAGGCTGGAGAGAGAAATGCAAAGTACCCCCGTAGATGAGCTCCCTCATAGAGGCTGAGGAAAAATAGAGAAACGGAGGGTGTACAGGACCACACGGTTTCCCACACGCTGTATCAGCAGGGGTCGGCCGCTAATTTAGGGTGTGGGCGGACAGCGAGGAGCACGAAGGGCAAGCAGAAACCATGTGGGGAGAGACAATGAAGCTTTGCACAAATTGTGAATTTAATTGCAGTTTTTTTCCTCCTCTGAGTGCCACGTTGTGATACCTATCCCTCACCTGTAAAAAGTATATGTTTCCATATGTTGCCGATTTGCATTTTAATGACAGTTGTTGCCGTGACTGAACAGGCAGATCACAACATGTTGGGATATTAGACCCTACAAGGCTTTGTGTGTAAATCTGTCGACATGGAAGATTCGGCGGCCCCTCTCCTACGCACAGTGAACCATGGTGAGGCTGCCCCAACCACCCACATAATGAAGCCCTGCTAAAACAAGCCGTCATTTAAACACGCCTCAGGGCAGTGCTGTATACATTTTACTAATTATTCCGATTAGAATCTCTTCCTATCAAAACATGTGCTACTAATAACATCATTTAATCAGTAGATAGTTTTATGTGTGGGAATTGCTCTCGCATCCATCTTTAGATCTGATGTTAGGTGTTTCCTCATCAGGATTAGAGGAATAAAAGAGATTACACGATGCAGTGCAGCACGGCACAGTTCAAAGCCAGTTGGATGCATTTTTAATCGCTGTGGATTTATTTTTGCTGCCACATTGTCCAAACGTCATTCATCCATTTTTTGTTGTTATTTTATGTATTATGGCAAAAAGAGACAGAGAATTCATTTTCTCGCCTTGTGAAAGTTCTGACTTTGGTATGAGCTAATGCAGGTATAGTTATAAAAAGCATTTTAGAAAATGATAATGCCAGAGGAGATCACTGCCAGACGGTCACATGAAAAGGGTTATTTATTGCTTTTTCAGGTCATGTCTCAGGAGACAAGACTTGACCACTAGTACTAACCAGCAAGCTCTACCTGCAGGCCAAACCTTAGGATGTTGCCTGAAAGGTTTGACCATAACTGTGGCTTTCCTTCATCCAGATTATTAAACGGTTTAATCTGACACTGATTTGGAGAAGAATTTATTAAGAGAGACCCAGAAAACATAGCTCTCAAGATCACCAGGGGTACACAAAAGCAACGTAGCTACAGAATAGCTTACCAACATTAATGTGTTGGTAATTCTTATCAAAAAAATGTGAGATGAAAAATTGCTTTAACAATCACTGCTCAAACTAACTGACTGCTAGTTCAGATTCTGTCTACCTATTTGGCTATTAGGTTTCTTTTTAGAAGTCTTTGCATCTCTGCAGCTCCCTCTGCCTGATTCTTTCTCACTTGAAGGAGACTATTGATCAAGCTGTGCTGTTTTCAGCATTGTTAGTGTGTGGTTGAAAACATGCTATCTCAGACCTTGTGATGGTCGACTACAACATAACAAAAAGCATTGCCCTTCCCTCTTTGACTGTGCTGAGATGCACTGTCATTTTCGGTTGATAATACTATCATAGCACCTCCTGTTCAGCATGCATAATGCGCTTCAAATAAAGGGAAAAAACAAAGTGCATGTCATGAATCAGTACCTTATAGAAGCCTACTTACAAGAACATAACTTGAAGTCCTTTCTGCGTCATTGGTTTACCCTGATTCTGTCATTTTTGCATGTTATTTCCTTTAAACATGGCATTGTACATTATGGTCACCATGGCCATAATGTACAGTGTTGATACGTGTTTTGTCTGTCCGAAGAACATTGTTGCTGGTGCAGACAGATGCAACTTTGAAAATCAGAATCCTGCTTGCCATTTTATCGTTAGAGAGGATCCTTTCTTCTGGCAACCCTTCCAAAGAAGCCAGTCTCTTCATTTTCTGATTCTACTTACTTATTACTGTCATCTTGTTCAGAAATGCGCTTATGCCCATTCCCACTTTGAGGAGCAACATCTTCTCTAAGCTCATTGCGGATGTCTCTATGAATTGGCATTTTGGTAACACTCATCTTTTTTCTACTGAGCAGCAAATTTCCAACATAATGACCAGTCACTGACTTTCAGTTGACTAAATGTGTTTAGCAGCCTCATCTGGTGCTATTCTTGAATCACCAAGGGTTTACTTTGTTTTTATACAAACATTTTTCAAGTACTTTTTCACTCAAGACTGATGGCATGAATCTGTTGTATGATTGTACACTTGAGGTTGAGTTAAATAATTTGAAAAGCTAGTAATGAACAGCTCATTTAAATGGCTAAACAATGGAATTGGCAGATGGTGCACTTTCTTTTTTTTTTTTTTTTTTACCATTTTGCTATGAGGTCTAGTTGTTCTAGGTCTTGTTTTGTTATTTTCAGTAAATCTTGGTGCTTATCTTGTATTTTGCAGGTTATGAGGCATTTCAGTTGTTTTTTTCCCTCCTGAGGGCAATTGGGAGCAGCTTGCGTAGCGAAAAGGAAAGCACAGGTGTCCTCCATTGTGTATGGCATGAAGCAGTGGCACCTTTATTTCTTCAACAAAGGAAATAATTGAAAAACAAAACTGTGTAAAGGATTAATTAGCTTCTGTTTCTTTTGATCTCTTTCTTTCCTCATGCAGTACAAGAGCAATCAGGGTGAATATTTAATGCGCATACAAAGATTGGATATAATTTTTTTCCCTCCCTTGAACCAAAGTTGTGCCTCAGATGAAGCAGCCCAATTAAGGGCAGGATGGTGTGGGACCTTGTTCTGTCTTCCCTCAGTGCTGTCACTGAGTAAGCCGAGCATGCACTGTAACTGCCGATCCTGCTTGAGAAAATCAATATTAAGAGTTGGCAAGTTTGGGATTTGAAGCAAAAGCAAACGAAGAGGAGGAGCATGGGGGATAAAATGATACACTGGCACAGTTAGGCTATGAGACCTTGAGGAGAGAAGCGAAGGGGGATCAAACTCAGGAGGGAAAGGAGCGTGGAGGGTGGGTGCGGCGATACCAGAGATGGCCTCCACATGCCCCAGTGGCCTACTAGAGGAATTCAATACAGCCATTGACAAAAGAAGGCATCCATTGTGGAGGAACTAGCCTCCTTTGGGAAGCTGGTCCATTTCCTTATTAATTGTGCTCTCATTAAAATAAAAGGAAGCAGAGCAGGAGAAATGGATAGCCCGAGAGTAATGGTAGATGTTCGGTGTTGGCCTTGCTGCTTGGAAAGATGCCAAGGTCGAGAACGATTGCGCTTCTTCTCGCCGGATACTTTGTAGTTTGTGTTGGGGGTTTTTTTGTGCCACACAAACAACACATGCAACCGAAGACTCATGCACTCCCTTCATTTATCTTCCTCTTCTCAAACCCTCCCACACACAGAAAGAAACACAAATCTCCCTCCAATCCTCTGCGGATGTATAGCATCAGAGCTCAGACGGGGTCAGAGCTTGGCCTTAGTCTCGCACCGCAGCTATTAACAGTGGAGAGAGTCATCACTTTAGGTCACGGATCACAGATATCCAAACCAAACACACGCCTTAACGTAACCTCTGACCCTCTTTAAGCCTACTTCTGGTTGATAGTAAGAAAACTCGAATATCATTCTAGCTTTGGCTGCTATGTGAATGCATACAAATGCTGCAGTCAGAAATAAGAGTAAGGACAGAGCTCAAGATATGAGCTCTGCATTATCATCAAAATTTAATTTTTTTTTTAATATATAGCTATTGTGTCAGATTAATTAAATTCTCACTAAGAAAGATATAAGTGTCAAACTATCAAAGTTTGAAAAAGTTACTGTTTAGACCAGCAAAGCATACTAAAATGATCTATTCAACAAGCAGGCAGGCTTTTGGTAGATTTATGGAGCATACATTACCCTAACCCCTCCCCCACTTGTTGTTGCATACTACCACTAAGCTTGCTGTCCTTTTTTCTCACTATTTAAATATAAATTTATTGTCTTAAAGTATAACTTCCTGGGTGATTGAAGCGCTAAAGCTGAGCTTTGGGTAAAGAGGCGGTGCTTTGTACGAGTAGATGTTGAGGCACCCTGACATGGTTGCCATGGGAGATGTAAGGATTTTTTAAACAAGCATGACTGAGTCAGAGCAACACCCCAGGCGTGTGTTTGATGAAGGAACAACATTATGGCATGATGTAAATCTTAAAAGGGTTGATTTTGTTGACTATCCCCAACCCTTTTAAATGAAATAGGAACTCTTTATAAGGCTTCAATAGTTAAAATGTTTTGTTCTAACCAATGACAATTATCCCTTTATTTCTGTCTTTGTTTTCTTCCTCTTCATAGTTTCTCAATCCTGAAAATGATGTCGTAAACCCACAAACACGTTTACAAGCATTTGTTTTAGAGCAGCTTGTTACCAGCTTTGTTTATCTGTAATAGCGCCTTAGCAGCAGGACTCGTTCGGCGCTGTCTTAAATATGCTGTTCTCCGATTGTAGACGGGCATTGGTATGTAGAATGCCATATCAGAGATGTATTCTTTGGGAAGGTTCGGGAAGAGGGCAGGAGCCGTAACTTCTCCCAGACGACTCCACGTAGTCGGGAAACCCTACAAAAGACCAACTGTGTCAAATGAGAAAAATTGCAGGTGCACATTCCCCAGCAGTGCACTCCCACTCTCCACACATATATTATCTCGTACTCACACGCCGTCTTCCTGATCACTGCCCCCTCATTTGTTGGCGGAAAGAGGTGGCGGCGGTGGGGTGGGAAGGGCTAAAGGAGAGGGGATCCTCTTTCACTGTGATAATAGAGTCCTTTCTCCTCCACGAGATGGACCTGGGAGAGGGCTGAAATGAGAGACGCAGAGTGAGCGATGTCACTCCACAGCAGGCAGAGGCATCGCGCAATATGGCATGCCGCTTTTTATGGGCCCTCTGCAGATGTTTCTCAGCTGCACGTTGGCTCTGGGAACACAATGGAGGGTATTTAGTGGTGAGGATCACAGGGACCACCCCTATAACTGGCTGCTTATGATTTAAATCCTAATTTCCCCACTGACACATATTTCATAAGAGAAAAAACTTATGAGGCTGGGCGGACCTTTTAATCGCTTGCAAATTTGGATCAAGTTTAAATGTGTTTTTTAAAGCTTTAGAATTTTTTTGGTTTGTTTTTACTCATGTGTTATTTATGCCGTAAAGCACTATTTGGTCAGCTGGGAAAAATGTACCATTTAACAAACAAAAAACTCAATTATCTATGATATCTTGTGAGCTTCTAAATATTTCTCTCCATTCACATCCTTTAATAGTTATGATCCAAACAGGCTTGAGTCCATCCTCTGTTTAATCCACACAGATTGACAAGGTTATGTCTTGGTATCTATTTAATGTAAACTTGGGAAATATTTACTCATAATATGCTGCTTTGATCAGATGGAAGGACTGGACTGATATGTCGCAAAGTAGCAGCCTAAGTGCAATGAAAAAACTTGGAAACCTTCAGAAAGCCTGTAGAACTTTTGAGCAAGAAAACTTCAAAAGCCTAGAGGAAAAATCGGTTCCTTGTAATCAAAGTACATGTTAATAAGGGTGGTTCTTAAAATTTCTGCAGAGTACTTTAAAGGAAAGGGAGTGTTGGGCATGAAATGATGCATTCAATGTATTTCCTTCTTTTTTTTTCTTTTGTTTTACATAAGAGTAAAAAGGAATGAGAGAAGCAGGATTTAGGAAGATCAGGGCCCTGAAGGCCAGTTTAGGTTTAGGTTCCCAACCCGCTCTTTTTTGTAATGCATGGTAAAATTACAACAAACTAAATTACACATAAACTTCATAATTTTTTTTGATTCGTTCCATTTTTTTCAAGATTAATTTCTCCTTTTTAAAATGGTCGTTGCTAAAACAAATAGCACTATTTTTACAGATGCCTTCACCAACTTAAAGTTAGGAGTGGAATGTTGAGTAACTATGCCAGATATTATTATTATTTTTTTTTTTTCAGTTTTATATATATATATATTTATTGTTATCGACAAATTAACAAAACTGCAGGACAGTTATCAAAATACAATGAAATCCGGATCGTCGATCAGACCGTGATGACCAGTTGCCGTAGGTTGACGCTGGAATTGGGATCTTCTATATTGTCAACATCAGTGAATGAGTCCAAACCAGATCGCAGTTACAAATAGATTCCAGATTGCGACTGTCCGACTGTCATTTACGTATCCAGAAAATAAACAACACAAACAGTGATACCCCAACCCACCCCAGGTTATTAAGGATAGAAGATAGAACAGCAAACAGATAGATGAGGGAAACGGAAAGAAAAAATAAATTTAAAAAAAGATCAAATCAAATAAAAAAAATAAAATAAAATAAAATAAAATAAATAATAAAAGGAAGGTTAATATGTACAAATAAAACAAGTAAGAACTAAAGAAAATATTCAGCTCCTCCGCAGACTGCTGGAGATGAATGCATCAGGGTGTATTAAGTCACTTGTGCACCAACCGGGAGGCCAACCTGCTGCCACAGAGCAGACCTTAGCCTGCCACTAACCGTGTCCAGTGGTATTACTCAAATGTGCAAGGAATGGCCCCCATGTCCCAACATATCTGGGTACATTATTATTGAGAGTGTAGCGTATTTTTTCGAGGTGTAAACAAGAAGCCATGCTATTCAGCCAACATTTAAAGGAGGGAGGTGAGGCAGACTTCCACTCTGTAAGAATGACACGTTTAGCCACAACCATCCCAAAAGCGAGAGCCTCTCGAGTAGACAAGGGCAGAGCAGGAGTCAGATGCCCCAAACAGAGCAACAAGACAGTCCAAAGGTATCTGTTGTTTGTACGCAGTTTGGTAGAGACAGAATATGTCAGACCAAAAGGTTGTTAAATAATGGCAGTGCCAAAATTGATGTCCAAGAGTAGCCTTAGGGTGACCACATCTGTCACATGCACTTGAATGACTTGGGAATATTCTATTCAATCTCGCTTTAGAGTAGTGCAGACGATGCACCACTTTAAACTGGATTAGTTGCAATTTGGCATTAATGGAGCAGTTTTTTATCCCCAACAGCACACGGTCCCAGAGCGCAGTGGAAATTGTAACTCCCAAATCTTTGGACCAGGCATCTCTGATATGAGTGGATGACTCTGGCATAGAGAAAACATTCACAAACAGTGAGATTAGATGTCTGGAAGTGGGGGGTTTAATAAGAAGATCATAAAAAACATGTTGCGCTGAACGCTGATTTGTGTTTAAAGCAAGTTGGTTTGCGAAACTCCTAGCCTGCAAATAGCGAAAAAAATCATTTGGGGACAAACTGAATTTAGACTGTAGCTGAGGGTATGATGAGATCTGTTTATTGATAAAAAGATCCTTGAGAGAGGAGAGGCCCCTGCCTGACCAGAGCTTGAAGGCAGGATCCAAGAGGCCCGGTTTAAAGCAGGGGTTATGACACAAAGGGGCATAAATGGACAAGTCTAGGAGTTTCAAGACCCTCTTTATTTGTGTCAACATTTTAACTGAGTTCCAAAGTATGAAGTCAGACGTGAGCCTCTTGAGGGGGATATCGGGTTTAGAGAATAATATTGCAGGCAATGAAGCAGAAGTTCGTAGTAACAAGTTATGAGATTCAATCTGAGGCCAGCCAGGGAGGGAGACGGAAGGAGTCCCCGCCTCAACAGAGCATGACGTCCAGAATGTCCAAGCTCTGGCATTGCAGGCCCAGTAGTAGTGCCGAAAAATCGGAAGGCCAAATCCACCCTCCCATCTAGATTTCTGCAAATGCGCTTTAGAGATTCGGGAAGGTTTGTATGCCCAAATGAATGGCATAATAATTGAATCCAATGTATTAAAAAAGGAAGAAGGAATAAAAATTGGAATATTTTGGAAGAGATAAATAAACTTAGGAAGTACAACCATTTTGATAATATTAATACGACCAATTAATGAGAGTGGGAGTAACCGCCAATTGTCAATCCATTTTCTTAGCTTAGAGAGTAACTCTAAATAATTTAATTGGAATAGTAGCTTGGAGTTTACGAGAATTTTAATACCGAGATACATAAAGTGGTCATGGGCGATCTTTAATGGTAAACTATTCAGGAAACCAGAGTCAAGTCCGTCAGACAGAGGCACAAAGACAGACTTATTCCAGTTGATTGTGAAACCAGAGAGCTGCCCAAAGCTCTGCAGCACTTCAAGAAGCGGTGGAAGAGAGGCTCTAGCGTCAAGCAATGTCAAGACTATATCATCCGCATATAAGCCTATGACGTGCTCTAATGTACCAGATGTGATACCCGTGATAAGTTGATTAGACCTGATGGCAGCCGCCAAGGGTTCCAAAGCCAACGCAAATAGCATGGGAGACAAGCAGCAGCCGGGGCTGCACAGTGGCGCAGTGGGTAGCGCTGTTGCCTTGCAGCAAGAAGGTCCTGGGTTCGATTCCCGGCCCGGGGTCTTTCTGCACGGAGTTTGCATGTTCTCCCTGTGCATGCGTGGGTTCTCTCCGGGTTCTCCGGCTTCCTCCCACAGTCCAAAAACATGACTGTCAGGTTAATTGGCCTTCCCAAATTCTCCCTAGGTGTGAGTGTGTGTGTGCATGGTTGTTTGTCCTGTTTGTCTCTCTCTGTTGCCCTGCGACAGACTGGCGACCTGTCCAGGGTGAACCCCGCCTCTCGCCCGGAACGCAGCTGGAGATAGGCACCAGCAACTCCCAACCCCGTTAGGGAGAAGGGTGTCGGAAAATGGATGGATGGATGGACAAGCAGCAGCCCTGCCTAGTGCCACGTTTCAGTAGAAAGGCAGGTGATCTATCTCTATTGGTCAGCACCTGAGACCTGGGATGAGCATAAAGCATTTCTATCAGAGACAGAAAACCTGTGCCAAAGCCAAATCTTCTGAGAACAGCGAACATGTATCCCCACTCCACCTGGTCGAAAGCTTGCTGGGCATCCAAAGATATGATTGCTGAGTTGGTAAGAGCATGAGAGTACATAATGTTAAGTAGTCGTCTTGTGTTGGAGAAAGAGAATCTTTCTGGGATGAATCCAGATTGATCTGGATGTACCAGAGCACTGATGTGGGAAGACAATCGGTTAGCTAAGACCTTAGCAATAATTTTCTGATCAGAGTTAAGCAGGCTCAAGGGGCGATATGATGCCACATTAGTAGGGTCTCTTTCCTTTTTAAGTAAAAGACAAATATTGGCATCATATAGAGACTCAGGAAAATGCCCAACCTCCACGGAAGACCTGACCATACGCAGTATGAGTGGCGACACCACATCAATATGAGTCTTGTAAAACTCGATACCAAAGCCGTCAGGACCGCATGCCTTTCCACTAGGAAAAGAGCGGATTGCTGCCCTTATCTCCTCCAGAGTCACATCACCATCTAGTTCCAGCCTTGCGGCATTTGTAAGAGTCGGAATGTCCAATGGCTGAATAAAGCGTGTGATATCCTCTGTAGATGCAGTTGTATTGGAGGCATAAAGTTTATTGTAGTATTGAAAGAAAGTTTTGTTTATTAGCTTATGATCTGTCAGAAGCTGGCCTGATGGAGAAAGTATCTTATTAATGGCTCGCTCGGCCTGCACTCCCTTCAACTGCCTGGATAGTATTTTATCTGCTTTGTCCCCCAGTTCAAAATACCCCTGACGCAGCCTCTGAATATCATCCATGACCCGCTCACCCAAAATACAGTTATATTCATACTTTAGATTCACAATCGAGGTAAATATGTGGTCTGAATTGGAGCGATGGAGTGTGTCTTCAAGTGTGATTAATTGTTTCTCAATTTCCGCCAAACGATTACGTCTGACTCTTTTAAGATTGGATTGGTATGATATAATATCACCTCTTATCACAACTTTGAAAGATTCCCAAAGAGTGGAATCAGAGACAGCGCCATTATTATTGTAAGCCAAAAAGTCTGAGATCTTATTAGAGACAAACTTGCAAAAGGAGCTGTCCAGGCTCAGGGAGGGATTAAGTTTCCAATTGTATTGTGCTCTTTGGGTATCAAAATTAAATTCAACTGACAACGGCATGATCAGAGATGAGAATAGGGTGGTAGGTGGATTTGAGAACACGGGGTAATAAGTTTGAGTCAGCCAAAAAATAGTCAATTCTTGTTGAGGATTTGTGCACCGAAGAAAAAAAGGAGTATTGGCTCTCTATGGGACGTTGATGCCGCCAGACATCAATCAGATCCAAAGATGCTAACTTGGTTATAACCGATGTGGACTGCGATGGCGGGGCAGGTTTAGGAGAAGACCTGTCGAGGACAGGGTCGAGGTAGCAATTAAAATCACCCCCAACAATAATCCTATATTCAGTGTGTTCCGCTACAAGATTAAATACTTTTTTGTAAAAGTCTGGACAGTCAAAGTTAGGTGCATAGATGTTAAGAAGGGCCAGGGGGACAGAATTAATGATGCCAGTAATAAGAACGTATCTCCCGCCTGGGTCAGTCACCTGTGACTTAAATATGAATGGTACGGTTTTACGGATGAGAATGGCCACTCCTCTCGCCCTGGAGGTGAAGTTGGATTGATACACACACGACACCCATGATGTCCTCAAATGTCTCTGCTCCGTAGGTGAGATATGTGTCTCCTGCAGGAACACAACATCAGCAGACAGCTAACTTTAAGTGAGAAAAAACTTTGCCCCTCTTGAGCGCCCCACCCATACCCCTGCAGTTCCAGGTGATGAAGGTAATCGGATTCATAGCTGGCATGAAAGGAGCACCGTCAGAGAACATTCAGAACGGGACAAAAAAGTGTTGTCTGAGCTGAATAAGGGAGAAAAAGAAAAGAAAAGGAAAGGAAGAAAGAAAGGGAAAAAAAGAGAAGAAAGAAAAAAGAACCCACCCACTCCTCCCTCCTCTCCCTGCCCCCCATTCTAGAACCAAGTGACCAAATACCCCTGAACCAACCACCTCCCACTTCCACACCGCAATGTAAGAACAAACAGTGCTTCCCCTTGAGCTAAGGGAGGCTGCTGGGAGCTGGCCCAAGCAGCACACTACGAGAACTTCCATAACCACTCCTAAATAGGGAGCAAGAACCCCGGGAATCTCCAAAATACAATGAACAGTACAAATAAAACACCTGGACAATTCTAAGTTTCAGATTCAGGTATATAAAGACCACAAGGGGATATACAAACTAGAGAGTATTCAAGCTAACAAGAAGTTAAGTACTTTATGTATATCCGGAATGACCGCTGAGAATATAACATACAAGGAAAACATAACCAACCCTATTGTGCTTTAAGGTACAGGAATTTACCATTTCCGAACAAGTACAACCAATGAGCCTAGGTTGAGACATCTGCTGCGGCAGAGATGGAATCAGCGAAATGTTCAGCCTCTGCCGGAGAGAGAAAAGTCTGAACTATGTTGTTGTGCACAACCTGCAGCCTCATGTGATGGTTTCGGCCTAAGACTACGGTGAGCGCGATCAATCTTGATGGGCTTGACAAAATTATCCTTCCCGAGTACCTCCGGTAGCAGCCGTGAAATAAAGTCAGTAGGGCGACCTTGTTCTGCACCTTCCTTGATGCCAACCACCCTTATATTGCATCTGCGGGACCGACCTTCCAGATCACTTAGCTTCTCTCTCAGCAGAGCGTTAGCTTCCCGGAGCTGATCACAGGAGGCTTCGAGGGCCGAGATGCGGCCATCAGCAGACGACATGGCTTCATCAATGGTGTCGACTCGGCTCTCTATCTCCCGTTGTTGATTTTGCACGGCGGAGAGAGAAGATTCAATAGCGTTGAAACGGCCCTCCATTGTCTTCTTTAGGTCATCAATAAGATCGAAAAGCTTAGCAACTTGCACCCCCTGAGCTGTGATAGCACCTAGGATAGCTTCGTTGCTAGCTCCGGAACTCAGCTGTGCTGTCTCCTTCTGTGCGCCGTCCTTCTTCCCCATTTTGAGAGAAAAGAGTAAAAAAAAATACTCCCAGTCTCTTGAAGAAAAACAATATTGAATAAAGGGCCAGGTGTATTATGTTAAAAGCGAAGTTTGAGGAGATAATACGGAGCCTCACAAAAAAGGTGTATTTTATAGAAATAGATGAAAAACTACAGAGGAGCTGGGGAGGGTGTTCATAAAATGCTTGCTAAATTTATTTGTTGGATCCCCAAAACATCACAGAAGGGCAGGCCAATCCCTTAAATCAAAATGAAACACCAAATTAAGTAAATTGAAACTAACATCATCAATCATCTAAATTAATATTTCAGATCTTTTTTTTTATAGAAGATGGATGTGAAAAATAACCAGATTTGACATGTGTGAAAGATGCAAGTGCATCTGTCTGAGAACAGCTGTGATTAGATGCAGTTTCTGATTAAATCTAGATGCATTCCTTTTTAAATATTCATTTATATAAATACCAAAACGTTCAGAAGAAAAGCGAACTCTGAGCCTCTTCTTCTGCTGCCGTTTCTACTGTGGAGCCACACTGTTTTTGTCAGCTGCGACTCCCGGTGATTGGAATGAGAAGTGTAGTGTGGCAAAACGAAATAAAGCTTGACCTTGAAGAACATCAACAGTCCAGCATTGCTAATCGGTCACATTGATTCAAAATAGCGCTGGCAAATGTGTATTATCCTTATTCATCGCATGGTAAATCCAGTAAATTTGGATTATTCTTAACTAAATTTAAAAAAAAATTCCCCACAGCTTGGACATTTTATCTTTGATTTTATTTCACACTTAAAGAAGTTTTAAAAACCCTCAAAGGCGTTTTTCCCATCTCCGCGCAGGTGCGACATCCCACCATTTAAGTTTTTGTTGTTGCTATCTCAGAAAATCTAGAGGCTGTCAGTTTGAATGCAGGTTTTTATGACATTCCAGTAGACCTGGTAGTGCATTAAGACTCAAATGAAAAAAAAAAGCTAAAAAGCCGAACCGCCCAACTCTAATTTTGCCAGGTTTATCTGACAGACCAGATTGATGACTTTGGGATTAAACTCAAAATCTTGAACTGGCAGCTGTTTAGATACGTAACAGCTGTTTCTCTCATTGACTAATAAAGTCAAAATAAATAATCTGAGATCTGAAGTGGCAGCCTTCCTCCCTGCTATGGCAGCTAAGCTCCACATCTGCCCGACTTGAGCAGTACATGCCTCACTCAGCGCCACTCGCCACATTTGCTACCGCTGCGTTTTTTTCCCTGCTCGCTGTCAGAGGCCCAACGTGCCACTTGTAAAGGGTTGCCGCCAGTTGACTTAATGCCTTATAACCACGTACATGTTCCTTCATACATATTCCGCGCTCATTATTTCTGCACAATGAGCTCATGTCTGATACCCGTCATCCTGAATGCACAAGAAAGAAAACGATCAAAGGAGATCATCATGGCCGTGTGTCTTGGATGCAGCGTAGCCACCCAGGCTAATTTCTGCAGCAATGTCTTCATTGCATACATGTGGAATGGGATTGCTTCATGCTCTGTGGGTGGTGGAAGGGAATCACTTTTTAGCATCCACCTCCAGGACTCAGTGTTTTTTCTCCCCTCCTTTTTGCTATTTTATTTTTGTCTCTTTTTTTATTCATCTCATTAGCTCTTTTTTTTATTCACAAGCCGTCTTTAACAACAGTCACCCACACATTCTCTTGTCATCTCATTTTTGTCTTCTGCTGTAGCACACCAGTGCTAGCAATCTACCTTCAGCACAATAAGCTCTCTGGGCTCTATGACCCCACAGAAAGAGCCTGTGTACTCTCCTTCTGGGCACACAGCTGAAGAATAAAAGGATACAAGATTAAATCAGTGCAGGAGAGTGCAGGGGGTGGATCACAGTAAGCAGGGAGGTTTTGATTTTAAAGACTTCCAGCCTTGACGTCATCTTCTGTATGCATTTGCAAAACAACAGTATTCCTGCGAGGAAAGCGCCATGGTGGCTAATGTATCGCACTTGCACACGGAGATGAGCATGTCGGAATTAACAAATGACAAGGGAGATAAACCAAAGGAGCCAGCTGTTATTAAGTACAGCCTTTAATCTGCTCTTGCCATCCAGTGGATCAAATTTCACCAGCCGCTGGAGTCTTACAGAATATAGGGCAACCCCCACCACCCCCCACTCGCTTCAGCTCACTCTCATCCTGCATCTTTACTCACTTAGATACCTCTAGAATCTACCTTCCTTTGCTCTAAAATGCAGGTGTAAACCATACACTTTGCGCTCTACTACACTCTCTTACACCTTTTTTGGTTTTTAGTGAAGGAGGATTAATTTATACACATTTAATGATGTTACAACCACGAACGTCAAAGTATTTTCTGGGGATTTTTTTGTGATGGATCAACACAAAGTGCAACATAATTATGAAGTGGTTCAGAAATTGTATAAAATATGATTTGTTTGTAAATTGAACTTATTGGGCTTTCATGGAAAACATTACTTGTGACTGAAAACTGCACATAAACCCTGAACGCACCATCCCCAACATGAGATATGTTGGTGGAAGCATCATGATATGGGGGTTGTTTTTTCTTCAGCAGGGACTGTGAAGTTGCATAAAACTGACAGAAAAATGGATAGGGCTAAATACAGGGCAGTACAGGAATAAAACCTGCTGGTGACCGCAGAAGACTTAGGTCTAGTGGTGGAGGTTGATTTGTCAACAGCATAAAGCTAGAACTACAATGAAAAGATTTAGATTATACCACTGACCTAGTCAAAGTACATGCCTAAATTCAGTTGAGAGGCTGATCAAGATTGTAATCCCAATATATTAAAGTTGTAATGTAACAAATTGTGAACAAATGTAAGAATTATTAATACTTATTTGTTCTAACATGGGGACAAAAAGCAAACATTAAATTCCTTTATGTGCTGAAAGAACATAGTACTGTATTGTGGACTGTATGTAGAAGAAAAACATAAAATTTTCCCCCCCAACCCTTTGTAATATAAAAATTACTCCAGTGGCACTAATAATGGACAAAAAAGTGTCTGACTGTAACTGAAAAATGTAACAGTATTATAGAATACGCATGGAATTACAATTTTAATTTTCTCCTTTATATATCTTCTTGTTCTTTATTATGTATGTCAACACTACAGCACTGAGTTTTAATTGGTATTAATTCATGCTTTTTGCCCTCAGATATTATGCTGCCAAAAAAAAAAATAAATAACAAAAATAAAATAAAATTGCACTTGCAGGAGAATGAGGAAGAGAATTGGCTTTGGTCTATTTCTGAATGTACTCTTCCACGGGAAACAAATCAGTGCGGCGCAATACAAAAAGCCAGAGTGCTCATACGAGACAACTTTTGATTAAACAGAATGTAAACAAGTTCACACAAGAAGCTGTGACAGAAGGAGAGCATCGATTTTCCGTTCCACACATAGAGGGGACATCGAAGGATCGTTTCTTCCAAACACCACAAATTCCAAATATGTCCAAATATTTCATACTGCCTTTAAAAAGGATTTAATCAGCAAACTGTCATTCTAATGTTTCTGCCATATATTCCTGTTGAATATGTATTCATCAATTTGCAACAAACAAATTACAGGCTGCTGTGCGTACAATCGACATGGTGGTGTTTCTTCTTGTCTGCTGATCTGAATCAAGTTGGATTAAATGCTTGCTTTTTTTTTTTTTTTTTCATTACCATCTCAACATTTACCAGACACAAATCAGCTTTAGCCAAGAGCAAGAAGTCATTAAGGGGTTTTTGTTGTGACAGCTGGTATGGGGTAGGAGGAGGTGGGCACTAACCTGGTGGCCAGTGTGTTGGAGTTCAGCTCCATTTATGCGCCGCATTTTGCTCTATTAATACATCCATAATAAGTCGAGCCCCAGGGATCCATTCAGATGGTGATATTGCCTGGTTTTCATTTCATTACAAGAGAACACATTTTCTAAGTATTCTGTCATCAGACCAGGCTATATTTTATGTGAAAGGACCTTCGACAAACCTGCAGGTTGCTATGGGAATGAAAGCAGCCCGGTGAGGTGTTAAAATGAATGGGGCTACCTGAGTTGTAACATAAAGGTAAATGGTCCTTTTTTTAACAAGCGACTCCAGAAAATCTGTCAATTAATGCACTCAAATGACTTCTCTCTATTTATTCATTTTGTAAACAAAAATTACTCATATTAACCCTTAGCTGCTGCAGATTCAAAAGGTACAAAATTGAAGTCTTCACAAAGATTTGTTGGACTACAAAATACACTCGCATCTCACTGCACGCCCGTGTCAATTTGTTGAGATTTTAACTAGCTGTTGGACACAATTTAAAAAACAAAATCTATTTTTGTTCAAGTTTACTTGATAGCTGAATTAAAAAAAAACAAAAAAACAACACACACGTAAGTATGCGAACTTAAACAGTGAACATGCTTATTTTGCCAAGTACTTTGTACCTAAATCTAACCACCAGTGTACAAAACATGCCAGCATGTAATCTTTAAATATAAGATGACACTTATATTTAAAGGGTTTTTCTGGAATGTAACTAGAAAAATTAATTAAGCTAATTTAATAGCTTAATTAAAGCTATTAAATTAGCTTTAATTCTAGATACATGAATTAAAGCTAATTTAATATTTGCTTTAATATTTGCTCAGGACATTTTATAACAACATGAAAGCTGGCTGCTTGCTTTAAAGACTGATGTTAAATAGCATTTTCCATTAGTGTCGACGGTCATTTTTATAAGTGGCTGTGTTGTTTTTAATTTTTCACTGATACCAGGCATTTTCAGTTGTTTCACCGTTTCTTGCTGTTGCAGTTTTAGCAGTTTGGTGCCTGAAATTTTCAGATTCAGAAAGGAGCTGTCTTCCACAAGGGATGGAAATCAAAAACTGATTCTCTTTGAGAACCTGTTATCTGTAATGTATTTCCTTGGAACTGTTAATCTACTTGCGCTTGAGAGTTCCAGAAATGTGAGTCGTATTTACATGAAGACGTATTGTACACTCTCCATATTTTGATTTAGCAATTATCCGAGATGTCATCTTGGCAGAAGCACTCCAAAGTATAATATTAAATTATCATTTTGATTTAACTTGAGAATTTCTATGTCTATTGATCTCTTTATTTTTTAAAAAGCTAAGTTATTGAGCAAAATAAATTAATATGCACTGGCTAATTGGGTTAAGAAAATAGTTTTAAAGGGACAGTATGAAATAATAGATGTGTAATATTTTTAGCTTTAAAGATGGAACCATCATTTCAATTCTTCTATTTACTCATTTTTTTGGTTTTGTGTTTTGAAATGTTTAACTGCAACAAAAGCAAAAACAGAAGAAATGTTTAAGGAGACAGATATTTGTACACTGGCAGGTTATATTCTCGCTTTCTTTTCCCGGCCTCGTCTGAATCACCTTTCCCCGAAATCGTCGTATTAGCATGCCTGCACTGCAGTTTCTCTCAGTTCACTTTGCTAAACTTAACCAAGCTCTTGCCTCTGGTATGCTGCGAGGCAATTCCATCAGGTAATGTGGAGTCAAAGAAGAGTAAGGAAAAGACCTCTTTCCTCTCACACAAGACGAAATTTCAGCCTGTTGTTTCTTCTCTTTGACCTCAATTACTACCAGGGCATGTGTTACTGAAGGGCCATGTTGAATCATGTCTGCTCTGGGAGCCATGTTTGTAGGTCTTTGTGTGCAGTTGTGTACCTCCACTGACTGTGTGGAGGGGATTGTGTTAGCTTAAGCCCGAGGAGGCTCTGTACAGTAGGTGGGGGCCAAGGTGCATTAGTCTTGGCTGAGATGTTCCCTCGAGTGATGGCGAACATGTGGGTCGGTGGGTCGGTGGTTTGCAGGAGCAAAGGGAGACTGAGCTAGAAAAAAAAAAAGGATAAGGCAATGAAAGGAGGGAGAACAGTAAAACGATGTCAGACATGATTGGAGCTGAACAAAGCTCCATTCGCTGTCATGAGCCGCTGGCGCAGCACTTGCCTGCTGTACACATTCAGCTCTGGCTTGGACCTCCTGGCAGAGCATCGCTTTGCTTGTAGAGAATGGCACACTCTCTGTGGTTTGATTGCACGTGGCTAAGTGAAATGGGAAATGATCCAAATCTCACTTTCTTCAGAGCTAAAAACAGAAAAGAAACAGAAAAGTCTCCAGATAAATAAGATTAATGTTGAACATATTTGTTCTTGTTTCGATGTGAAGTTCTGTAGATTACACATTGCCTTTGGATTAAACCTATTTTTGTTTTCAGTGTTATCACCTTTCTTACTACAAAATTCAGTTAATGTTGGGATCACAAAGTGCTGCATTTTTGGAAAAGAACAGGTTGACATGGCTTTTGAATTTTTTTCTGCGCAAAGAAAATCTAAAGTGTAACTTTTCATGCGTAGCATCTGTGCACAGCGGTTTTTAAGTCTTGCCACATGTTCTCAATTCGGTGTAGATCTGGACTTTTAGTGGACCTGCTGTGTTGGACAATACAGCTTGGGAAAGCAATCCAGATACTCCATTTAATCTGTATGATCATCAGGATGCTCTTGTAAAAGAGATCTTTGATTTCAGGTTTTATTCTGGGTTAGGGTTAAGATTTTTATTGTCATTAATTGTAAATAGTCTGTCTTTTTGAATGAACCTACTCACTTGGGACTAGAGTAGACTATTTTTTTTGCATCTACACCATAAGTGAAGTACACATTTGGTGTACAGTTTTTTATTCTGTTTTTATATATTGCATATTTCTTTCTGGAGATTCTTGTTTTGATTGCCTGTCAATTTGTTGCTTTTGCACATCAATTTTCTCATTATGGGACAATAAAGGATATTTTGATTCTCTTTCATTCTGTCCTAATTATCTCACATCTCAATGTGACCCAACTTGTTCTAACCTAACAATATACTGGTAATATAGTTTGGATAAGGACTTTTAACATTAGATCTTTATGAAGGCATCCCTTTTTTTCTTTGCTTTGTTTGCACTTCATAAATTAAAGTGGTGATTAGTTCAATTGAAATGGCTCTTAAATGGAGAGACACTTCACCCCTTCTTTTGGAGTACATGAAAGAATCTGTAAGGAGTGATGGAAATGCACTTGTTTGTCTACTTCAGCATATGCGACATTTTGATATCTGCCAGATTAAAGTATATCACAGAAAGATATGTAGTTTGAATGTTCTTCATATATAAGAACTAATTTATTGCATCTCTGTTATTAACTTTAACTATGTTGACACATGGTAGCAGCAGGGAAGGAAAGGTAATATTCTGCCTCTATGTAATGACTATCTTGTGGATGGATGTTGCATATGGTTTACCCTAAAAATAATATAAAAAACCCCCCCACCTCTCACCACAAGGAGCCTGATATTTCTTGGTGTAGTAGTTTATTACAACAGCACTGCTTCTGCATCCCCCCTGTGCTAATTTGTTAACACTGACGAGCTCATTCCCTCCAGGCGCCATGGGCAGTTTGATTGACAGTTTGAAACTCATACTTGTAAATTTTTCTGCCCTGCAGTAACCCACCATCAGTCTTCTCTCTCCCTTTCCCCTGGAATTTCCAAGCACAAGTTCCTCGTTGGCAATTAATGCGTTCGGATGCGTGCCTGCAAATGCAAGCTGAAACAAAACTAATGGCCCGATTTGGCTGCTGCGTTAACGGATGTCTGGATCCTGTCAAATGCTGATTGTTCTCAGTAGCATCGTTGGTCAAAAGTGTCAAAAGCCAACAAGGATGTTTAAAATGTCCGCCATGTGGGAATTCACCATGTTGCACTAGTAGCTATAACACAAATATTTTTGGTGTCATTTTTCAAGCTTCCAGCCTTGTTTCCTGGGAGTTCTTTGACCATCCTTTGAGTGGGAGGTGAAAATAATTTGATGCTTTTAAGTCTTACATTCTTCACATGCCACAAAAAAAGCAATTTTTTCTTATTGATGTTTTGAAACACTAAATCGGCAAATTATTGAATAATTTTATATTCTTAAAAAAACAAACAAAAAACAGAGGGAGCCTTGAAGATTTGCCTGCCTTAAGCTGCGGGTAAACGTAATTTATTTGAGAACATTTTGACTGATATGCATCTCACCTCAAGATAAATAATCCCTCATGTATTATTGAAATAGAGCACCTGCTTGTTGCACACTAGTCTTTTCAAGAAACGTCTTCCTACCCTCCTACACCCACTAGTTTGTCATTTGTTGCAAACTAAGAAATTGGAGTGACAGACTCCCATTGGTCTAATCAAATAACCACTCCCAGATTCATGTGCTAATTAATCACTAGCTCTGGGGGCTGGACCCATCTGACATTGCTCCGAGGAAAGCGAGACACTTGATCTGTTGAATCAGCTCCCTTGCAATCCCCTCCGCCCCTCTTCCATCTATCTACCATTAATTTGATGAAGTCAGAGTTCATTTGAATGCAACCACCCCTCTTCCAACATACATCCACAATATTCTGGGTTAAGAGATATTTGAAAATAAGCACCTAATTAATTTTTTTTTTTAATTCTCTACACTCTTTTCTTTGCACTAAAGAAAAGTGCAAAGTAGTTCCTTAAACTACTTTGAAGTTTAAGGAACATCTTGATGCTTTTTTATAACTGCAGTTTCAAGAAAATGGTAATACCAATGAGTATTCTCTTAGAAGGTGGAATATACCGGGGTCTTCAAATGTGATGTGTTTGAAGCAGGAATAATTACAAGGACTTTGCAAAGTTTGACAAGGTGATTTGATTAGGACATCTTTAAAACTGTAGCTGTTGTTGGAGTGTTCCAACAACACTCCAACAACAAAAGTGGGGCCTTTTAAAAGTGAAGGCCCCAACATACTTAGTGCGAATCGCCAAAGTCTGTTCTGATTGATGAAAATTGCATCATTTTGTTCACAGAGAGGCATCCACCTGCCAAACTCGACACCAGACAAGGGTTGAACTATTTCCACAGAGCTCTGGGTGACGTGTTGTCTGATTGGTTGATGTTATTTATGCAGAAATGTGTGTGGGCATAAATGTTGATATTTCTCTTGAACTAGTCTACTCTATCTCCGGGAGAAATAAACACTTTGAGGGATGTTTATCTGACACAATGAGAAATCATGTATATTTATTTGTATGATTCTTCATTACATAATGCCTATAAAAATAAGACTGGTGAATAGTTAATAACTCCTTGTTATTCTGTCTGCAGAAAAGTGTGGCTATATCTCAATGAGCATTTCATAAAAGCAAAACTGAGGATGCAGGGAAAGAAGGGGAAACCCCTGCAGGTCATGTGAGGTTGTGCCCCCCAGATGGTTTGTGTTGTTGTATAAAATGTTTGTGCAAATACGAATGTGCCAAAACCATGTGACCGTGTGTCGACTGTTTAATGCCGGGGCTAATGGACAGTTGTCAGAAAGGTCCAAACATTTACAGGACTTGCTGCTATTACTGCAGCACACTTTGCAGTCACTCTTGTGGTGTTCGATACAATCAGCCTCTATGTCCTTACTATTATTTATAATTTTGGAGAGACATTTTAAATCATCCAGTACTGATGAAGGACAAGTCCATTTTTGGTCTGAAATCAGTCTAGAAATCTTTAATTGAGTCTCCTCTACCTAAAATGGTGCATCTCTCCTTAGAAGCTACCTCATATCCCACCAGATTTTGGCTCATTCAGAAGAGTTCAGTGTATTGTGAGCAAGAGTCGACTTTAACAGCTCCACCCTGACATGTTTTCACCAGACGTGAAAAAGAAGCCAGCCCCCAAAGGCCACTGTTTTGTTCGCAGTGATGACTTTTAAATGTCATATTCCGCTCTGTCTGCATTTTAGAGTCTTTTGGTTCAAGAAAAGGTGAAAAAAGAAAATCAGTCACCAAAGCAAGAATGAACATTTTAGGTGAAAATAAATTCCCCTTCCTGATTTTCCATTATCATTAGCAAGCACCCGATAAGTGCATCAAAAAATTTCTCCTTAGAGTGATTGTTGCAGCTCTGCGGGGGAGCGACATTTTCCAAATGACCATTTTTCTCTCTGACCTTTCTGTTGCCCTTTTTGGTGAGTAATTGCGTATTTGTGAAATAATCATTAGCGAGTTACGTCACATGCAGGCGTCACAATGAAAAATACTTTGTAGAAGTGGTAGAAGATTCCATTATAACAACTTCGGTTTGCTTAACTGAATCTTCTATCCCTTTTCTTTCCACTTGTCAAAAGAATTATCCAGGGAGAATCTGCCATGCTAAAAAGAGATACGGGCTGCATATAAATGCAGCTCTAAAGTTTTCGCAGCTGAGGGAGAAAACAGATGGAACACTGAGGCTCAGATAAGACTTTCTACAAGGCTAATTTCGATTTTCAGTGGATGGGACAATGGTGTGTTGAGGTATACAGCAAGGCAGAAACTGTGTGTGAGAGAAGGGGGCAGGAAGCTGGCTGTACTACCTGGGCAATATGAGCCCTATCAATCACAACCCTCCAGACACAGATGTAATTAAACTTACAGTTGTTGACTATCTGGGTAATTTGAGCCATCACTGGCATGCTTTTACCCACTTGCATTAGAGGATTGCCGGTGCCCGTATCGACGGCATTGTGTTCGCTGATGTTTTTTTAATGTGTTTTGGGAATGCTAGCATCAATTGCAGGCATTTTGGAGAGAGATCTAAAGTTGTTCCAAGTGAACTTGTACAATATTGTAATATTAAGTTAAAGCATTAAGTTTTACAATGCAAGGAATTAAAAAAAATTGAAAACATGCTTTGTACATAAGAAGTCCAGTATACCTGAGAGATTTCTTGAGTCCCTATGCTAGATTATAACAAGAACAATAGCAAGGGTGCAACTGGGGGTTAAAGTCATGTAGGAAATAAATTCTAGAAATTTGTCACATATAAATGTGATATCAAATATGGTTTTTACCGTCTTTTTTTTTGTTAACATAGTCTTGATTCTTTTGTACAGTTGGGCCAGATTTACTAAATTTTAGAACATGTTATGGTCCCAATTGTGGAAGAATGATGCTTTCTCCTTCTAAAATGTTTGACTTTCAGACGCTGCTCACTGGCTAGTAGCTTTTTTATGCAGGTCCCCTTTGGCCTTCTGTTTGTTCACTTTCCTCTATTTTTTAAAACATTGCACACTGATAAAACATGCCAAAACATGATAAACCCTACAATTATGAACAGAGGAATTGAGATCTTCTATAAATTACAATTTTCTTTACGCAAGCTATTTTATGTATACATATTTTTGTTTTTCTTTCTTGCGCTCATTTAAAGACCACATGCAAATATGCAAGGATCAAAAGCAATTTGTTCTGTTTTAATCAAACTAAATTACGCACCTTTCTGTTTCCTAAGTGCACGTGCCTGAGTCAACCTGTGTTATCTCCCTTTTTCGCATGCTGTTATTTGTTTCAGCAAAGTTTGGTTTGATTCACACCAGTACTGTTTAGGAGGCGGAATAAATCTTCCCACTAAGAGGACGATAATTGGTAGCTTTCATCCCTGCATTGGAAATAATTATTCCAATCTGTGATGTTTCAATAGCAAGTGTGCTTTAGTGTGTTGGGGTTTGAATGATTTATGAGACAAAATGAAATGACACGATAATGACGGTCCTCTCCTGTCGCTTCACCTCATTGCATCTCTTTGTGTGTGCTGCGTTTATTTGTAGGATAATATAAAGAGCAGTACCTGGCTGACTTTTAATGCTACAGATTGTGTGCCTTGCTGTTCTAGAGTTATGCACATAAGGATTTTTTTTTTTTTTTTTACACCTATCCATCATGCAATGCCATCAGTAAGGCTTAAGAACAAAGAGTGCTGCAACAGATGGTCTGTTCCCCCCGCGGAGCCTTGATCTCAGCATCCTCGAGTTGGTGTGATTTGTATGCCAAGAGTCAGGTTGACATTGTTGCACTAAGAGATTTCAAGAAGTATAATTAGACATAACTAGCCACTGGAACTTGAACAAAGCCTGAGTACCAATAATAATAATTAAAAAAAAGTAAAACGTTTACACAGAAAGAAAGATGAAAAGATAAGAGCCGACACAATGCCGGACAAACCTGCAAGAAGAAAATTATCATTATATCACAGTTTCAAGATGAATTTCCACACACAAAAAAATAAAAAAGATCCATCACCTAAATTCCAGATGTGTCACATAATAAGGTGATCATATGAGTGAGAAAAATGATAAAAGTAATGATTGAAAATTGCATGCTCCACCCTTTTCAGGTGGATCGGGTTGTTACTTACATGCTTGAGACGCAGAAAAAGAATCAAAAGAGATGAGAGATGCTGTCAGTATTTTATTTTTTTTTTTACGAAGCCTTCACAGTCATCATCTTTTGCAACGTGCAAGACATTTGAGTCTGTGTTCCTTTGGTAAAAATTAGCTGACAGCATCTGTTTGGTTGTGACTTCAGGGCTTTCAAAGATGTTCCACCTTCCACTTTCGAAAATGGAAATCGAGTGATGACCATAATGATACACAAGATTACATTACGTACTGTTTGCTAAGGAGAGATTGTCATTGTAGCAACTTAGTACCTCAAACAAATTATAATCTGCTACTTTCTTTCTCTTGTTCAGGACATGGGTTGGTATGAAACTTTGATGGGAGGCTAACCTTCAGGAGAAATACCAGCCAACAGTGTTTTTTTAAGGAAATATTCAAACAAAAATGTAGTTTTCGCTCATTGGTTTTATTTAAGAAAAACAACAAAAAACCAAATTATTCCCACTGATGTTAAAATAATGCAGAGCCGCAATTAACCACAAAAATAAAATAAAAAATGTAGTAGTCCATTGTAATTCTGCTGATATTAGCTGCTTAAATGATCACACTGTTTTGGTTGGATGTCTAGCCTGCAGTTAGCCACTTTACAGATATATTGATATACATATGGAGCTGCTTTATGCTCCACATAAACAAAGAAAACGTTGCTCACTCCAGCACTTTCACAGGACCTGGAGGGAGAACGCTGAAGAGCAGCTCATTGGTTCATGTAAAAACATAAATGGATGTACTTTTAAATAAAGGTGTTTTACTATCACTGCAAATATCAATATGGGAAAATACTGATTATATAGACATTGTGTGATTTGCTGTATTTTTAGTATTCTTAGTTTTGAAGCAGAGATATACATAAGATGAGGGAAAAAAAGAGGTCAGGCTTTTCAAATAATAGTAACAAAGATTTTAAATCGGTGGCAGCTGAAACACCAGAATCAGCAGTTTTTTTTAATGTATTTTGTTGTTTTTGTTTTGCACACAGTCCTAAAGCATTGAAACGTAAATATTTTATAGAGGAGTATAATCAGTGTAGACTTGGTCTGGTTTCACAATTTATTAAGAATTTAAAAAGCTCCAATTTTAAAACCGCAAAGATTTCTTATGATATTACGATTAATAGGGAGTGATGAACGCAGCTAGCATTTTCTCCACATTGTAATGCAGGAGACTAAAAAAAAGTCTGAAACATTTTTTCCTTGCCCATGCCAAAGACACAGCCAAGTGTCCAAAAACATTCCAAGTCACAAAAAGACACATTCAGTGGTGTTCTGGAAATGAAAATGAGGTTATTTTTGTGATTTTTTTTTATTATTATTTTTTTTTTCTACTGTTTTCTGACTATGAACATCATGTCTATTGAGCAGCTTACTGCAGGCTGGTTTGGAGCAGATAGCCTCAGGAATTATCAGACAAATGGGATTGAGACTCTTATTATCTCACAGTTCAATTCCAATTTTTGATTAAAAAATATTAATCATGTTGTTTTCTGCTGTGTTCTTTAGGTTTGCAAAGGATCCTCATGATCTGCTCCAGACTGCTTTGCAAGGCAGAATGATAAATGGAGACTTTAAAGCATCACATTTATTAAGTTTTAAATATTAATCCATGGTTAGCTGGAATTACTATCGCCCTGCATCCTCCATTTACTTTTACGAAGTGGTAAAGAGAGAGTGCCCCACCTTTCTGCAGACAGCCTCCACTGTGGGCAACGACATTGTAATTCCCATTCAGAAGTTTTTTTTATAGTCAGTTAGTAAAATAATACATACTATATATGGTTTGCTGTTTGTACAAAAGCTTTTAAACATTTTCAATTGAAATATTTGTGTGAATACCACGGAACTGTGGAATCAAGGTTATATTTTTAGAATCTCATCCTGGCCGGTGAGTGTGGCAAACTTAGTTTGGCCAATTATGCAGCTGTATTAGCTGCTTTGTGTGTAGTAGGCTTGTTATTTTACCAACATGTCGTTGACTCATTATAGGTCATTACCAGTGTTTATTTCAAAGGGCCATTCTCATAAAACGAGAGAGGTCCTTTGATGACCAAACCACAGGCGTCCATCTTTGAAAAAAGGAAAAGTTTAGGTTGCATATTTGGATTTTCTCTCATTTGGAAGTCATCTCCAACTGACTTACAGCCCACAGGATGAGGTGGGAAGTGCTGTTACTACTCTAAAATGGCTGAAAATGATCCAGTCAATTCAATTCAATTTTAATAGCTTTTAAATCTTTTTCAAACTTTTAAAATCTTAAAATCAGAACCCCCCTGTCTTTCTACTTAGCTAACAGACAGCAGATTGTAAGTATATTTCTCTTTGTCACTAAAACTAATGTCCTCTCCTGTTTTTTCTGCGTCTTGCTGCTCCTTTTCTGACTCGCTTGGCGTCATCTCACAGTCCTTTACGCATCCCAGAGACTTGTCTGAAAGGATGTTTATAAGCTCTTAAACTTACAAACTTCCCCTTACTGTCACTAAGACTAATGTTTATGCTTTCTGCTCAATTTTTAATGTCTGAATCTAAACACAGAAAGTCTCCAGACTGTTGTGCACATGCTCATTCGTGTGGCAGCCTCGGCTTGCAGACGTTCATGGGCCTGCACGCTCATGCAACGGCCAAACAGTGACTCGCAGACGGCTGTCACTCAGTCTAATAAATAGATGGTTTCTCAGCCATTTATTTGTTCTGGGCAGTTAACATGAGCCATTTTATAACAATTTGACTCCTACCTCTGTCTTAAGCCATATCTCGACCCTCTACTTCCTGCCTGCGTGTGACCCCCTTAAAATACAATAAACCCTACAGCTCTCATGTTTCCTCGATACACAGTTTTCTGTGTTTTTGGCTCTAATCTCCCAGCTTAATGCCCAAATAATGAACTGTGTATTTTCTCACAGGAAAGCCAACAAACACTACTTCTTTATGTGTGATCAGTGTCAGTCTTGTAGTCAGTCTTGTTTCCACAACTTCTGGCCTCTCGAGGGCCTCTGTGGTGTTGCTCATCCTCCTATTCCAAACAACTCTTGTCCTATCAGCCCACACTCCTGAGAGAAGGGTGGAGAAGCTCTTTGCATATGTCTCGGTGTCAAACCTTTTGATTGCAGGTCTTCCCATCTGTTCTTGTATTTTTTTTCTTCCTTTTTTTTTTTGTTGAAATATGCATAATTTTATTCAGGTCTTCATAAACAAATGCAGCCAACTCCAGGATGAAGCTGCTTTAGCTATTTTCTTCTACTTTTTCTTTTTTTTTTTTTTTATGGAAATTTCAACTTGCATCGGAATAAAAAAGATGGCAAAAATTCTCAAACTTTTCTTTTCGTTACTTTTTTTGTTGTTTTCTGCAGCTTTCAGCAGAGCACCCATCCCGATGGCGGTGGTGAGAAGGGAGCTGTCCTGCGAGAGTTACCCCATCGAGCTACGTTGCCCGGGCACGGACGTCATCATGATCGAGAGCGCCAACTACGGCCGCACAGACGACAAAATCTGCGACGCAGACCCCGCGCAGATGGAGAACACGCGGTGTTATCTTCCAGATGCCTACAAGATCATGTCTCAAAGGTAACTGCACATACAAATGAACTAATGTGCTAAACGTGGGAATGAAGCCATCGGCCAGCAGTGTTGCTTGCTGATTATGGGATTAATGGTTAAGAATGCTAAAGTATGTCACTAAATAGTGAAGCTTTCATAAGCATAGTTGCTTAACACATGAAAGAACTAGAATAAGCAAAATGTTTTGCAACAGACCACTTTGGCTGTTATTTTGCTCTCACTCAATGATCTGTCACTGATTGAACAATAGCTAAACAGGAAAGTGAAGCGCTTTCTTTCTCTTGTATAAAAACACTAAAACACTGTGTTGACACAAAGTAAAAGTAAGACAAAGAGGATTTACATTAAATGTGTTTGCACACACTTCATTTTATTGTCATGTGAAGATAGCCAACAGGTTTAAAGTGATACAACAAGAGGTTTCGGGTCCGAACTGCCATCTTGATGCTAAACCTTTTTACCATTGTCTTTCCTTTTTTTATTTGTATATTGAGGGTGTTGTCTCACCTACCGTTATTTTGGTACAAATCATTTGATGAGTTTTACTAATTTCGCAATTTTTTCTGTCACATAGAGAAAACTTCAAGCAGACAAAATCAATCACTATGAACTATGCAGGAGCATCCAGTCAGATATGTATGGGGCAAAATGTAAATACAAGAAGCTTTTTCCAAGCTTGTTGAAAACAAGTTCAGATCTAAATGTATTCATATTACCATCTTTCTGACTAGTATTTATATTAAAATTATACCAGACAACAAGTTACCAGATGGAAATAGGGCTTTATGCTTTCCAAAAATGATGTGGGTCCGTTTTTTTTTTTTTTTTTTTTTTACTCTTCTGTATCCCACATTTAAACAAATACCTGGCTATAGGTAGGTTCAACTTCAGAGTGTATAGTAGCTGTGTAGTCTAAGGTTGGAACACACTTATGAGTTTAACATATCTTGATTCTACAGGTCTGGTAGTAATCAGCCTTGAGCGTGGCTATGGAAACTAAACCCGGCTTTCTTAAAATGTGGTTAATCAAAGTAAATTCACTTTAGCAGTATTCTCTCACAAGGCCGTGTTGGTGTGGACAACATTTTCCTTAATAAATGGATAAATAAATATATTTACTCAGGTTGTCTTTGTCTAAATGTTCACAGCCTGTAGATCATGTGTATGCTTACAATTAGTTCTTTCATTCAGTAATGCTCCGGCTCTTTGGTGTTTGCAGTAGAAATCAGGATATTAAACATGGTGATATTTGGGACTAATTCAGAACATGACCTTATGAGTGTGTGCGCACTTGTGCATAATTTGCTTTATGCTGCTCAGTAATCAACTTGAGTGTTTTTTCATGTTAAAAAAAAAAGTGGTTAAAGGAGGTAGAAAATACGACCTGAGGTTTTCCATCCATCCATTTTCCGTCACCCTTCTCCCTAACGGGGTCGGGAGTTGCTGGTGCCTATCTCCAGCTGCGTTCCGGGCGAGAGGCGGGGTTCACCCTGGACAGGTCGCCAGTCTGTCGCAGGGCAACACAGAGAGACAAACAGGACAAACAACCATGCACTCACACACTCACGCCTAGGGAGAATTTGGGAAGGCCAATTAACCTGACAGTCATGTTTTTGGACTGTGGGAGGAAGCCGGAGAACCCGGAGAGAACCCACGCATGCACAGGGAGAACATGCAAACTCCGTGCAGAAAGACCCCGGGCCGGGAATCGAACCCAGGACCTTCTTGCTGCAAGGCAACAGCACTACCCACTGCGCCACTGTGCAGCCGACCTGAGGTTTTCTAAATTTCAATTAAATATATATATATTTTTTAAATAATCTTATTTTTTAAGAGAATGGAGGCTGCATATATTAATCCCACACCAGCATGGTTTTGGATGGATTCATTTGTCACATGGGGAAATAACAATACAATCTCATGTTGTTATATGTTATGTGCATTCATCTTTGCTGATTAACTTAAAGAGTCGCAGTGATGCATAAACAACTTCTTTTAACAAAAACCTCACTACTGTTAATCTATTTTGGCCATCAGTTAGTTTTGACACGTATCAATAATCCTTAGAAGTTGTTTGTCAAAATCAATTACTCTCTTGAAGAGTTTTTGTGGCAGACTGAAGCTGTATCCTCAGAATTACAAACCCTTTGAGTAAAACAAAAAACAACAAATTGTGACACCCAAACCTATTTATCTGAATAGCTACAATAAAGCCTAACTGTGTGATGGCCTTCGCTGTGAAATTTATTGCTAACATTAGTGTAATACATATACTTGTTTTGTAGTTTTAACTAAGCTTGAATTTCAGAAAGTATTGCACTCCAGGGGGAGTGCGGATTGAGTGTACATTTAGTGTGCAGGAGCCATTTTGTTGACGTATGGCAGCATTAAGAGCAGAATGAAAGCTCCATGCTGAGATCTTTCTAAGCATTGGTACTCATTCCTTTGAGGTCAAAGCACCCTTGAGCAATGCCAAGGGACAGGCTTTATCTAAATTGCTACTCTAAATTGACTTTTTCTAGCTCACTTTATTTCCAAAAGCTAAACATATGTCCATTTTCTTTTTATTTCCAGAGCTTTAGTTCCACTTTTGACTTGCCCCTTTGAGAAAAATACTAATGGACTTTTCGGCTTTATCAAACAATTGCTCTTTGGTTTTTAGTTTGGTTCCATAGAGTTCAGATAATCACCCATGTGAAAAGCAGCGGATAGTTAAAAGAGGTAGTTTGAAACAAGTTGTCACATAATTGATGCACCCTGTCGCTCCCTTTTTTTCTCTCCCGGCTGCCCACTCACACTGAAAAATCCTGGCTGGAATGAATCAAAGGGTCCAAAGGGAACATAAAACACAGAGAAGAAGTCCGTCTTTTTAGCATTTTCATTGCTAGCAGGGGCGTTTAAATGATGCTCAGAGATAAGTACAAGCCGATTCAGAGCCAGGGCACTTTTTCTTGGCGGAGGAAGTGACTAAGTGGATGAAGGGTGTGGGTGTTGTGAATTGAAAATGGATGAGGAAGACTAGCCGGGATCAGGTGAGAGGATTCAATGATATTTATGGCTGCGGTGACTCTACTACGCATTAGCATGTGAAGGTTAGCACAACAAATGAGCGCCACCTCCTTCGACCTTTTCACAGTCGGGCTGTCAGGGCCGTTGCTAGGCATCTCGGCTCATTAAGGTCAAAGAACAGAGAAAGTAACTTTTTTATGTGAAAAAATATTCCAAAGAATAGCTTCTCTTTCTACATTCAACCTTCTTGCCGGGATTATTCTGAATCACTGTAATGCTCTCACATAGCCCTTGAAAGTGTACTGCAGCTGTAAAGAATACAAATAAACAGCACGAATGGAATAAACATAATTAGAATGACAGATTTATACTTTTAGTGACTTTTCTATTTGAAATGCATGGAATGTGTTGGGTTGTTGTTGGTTAGAGTTGGTTCAATTAATCAACAATGTACAACAAATGTCAAAAAACATCAAAAATATGCTTGTGGTATGCATAGGCATGTGCATTGAGTTTGATTCATTTTATATTAAACTCTGTCTAGTAAATTAAATATTTCCTCATTTGCTTTTTCACTTAGTTAACAAAAGCGAGACTCCTTCAAATGTGATCCAACATACTTTCCATCAGCATTTGTGTTGGAAATTTGTCTTTGCCATCTCATTTCATGGTCCCCAATGTTTGTGTGCACACCATAACAGTAAATTAGTGTGATTAAAGCATCAAAATGGTTCAAAGTAGTCTGATTTCCTCTCTATTGTGGTCTCTATACGTTTGTTTGATTAAAGTGTACAAGGATGTTCTGCAGACGATGTGAAACAAAGCCAAGATGGAAATCATCTGGATTTGACTTTGGTTCCAAGAATTTGAGTTGAAACTAACGATATGACGTACATTTTCAAAGATATAAAAATAAATCAGCCAGTCTATGCACTGTGCCTGATAAGGATTTAAGACATTGGTACTGAACATTGCGCTCAACTGAAAAATAAGCCTCTTTTTGCACTTATCTGCTCACAGACATGCCAGTACAGCGCAGTAGATTATCAGTGCCCAGGGCTGCCCTCTTCATCTGCAGTGGTGATGGACACTGTTCAAATTTCAAACAGTCAGAGTGATGCAGTCTGTGAGGAATCCTGCAAATATAAATGTTTTTTTTTTTTTTTTTTAAAGAATTGTAATCACTTGAGCTGTAGCTGCAGAGCTCAGAAACTGCAGGGGCCAACGCTTTCACAGCGGGGTGGTGACAAGGCCATCCACAAAGAGTACTCTGACTCACTTGAAGCCAACTTGAGTTTTTTCATCCACAAGCCAAGTTCTATTTCTATTCTACATAATATTTATAATGTGTATGAAGCATACTTAACTTCTTAACTGCAGATCAGAGCGTTTCCTCCATCGTCCCCAGTGGTGAAAACTTAACTCTTTTCAAATCCTTGCATGTTGTCTGACCATAGCATAGTTAATAACAATTGCCATTTGTAGCTAAGATGCTAATGTTAGCTTTTTAAGATTTAAGCTTTCATCAAAGCTCCTTTCAGATAATACTTTCATTCTGTGATCAGCACACTTTACACGTCGTCATGAACTGGAAGGTCTCGTTCCAGTTGAAGTCAACTCATCAATCTGACACTCCTGATCAAACTCGGGAGGAAGTCAAAAACCCATGACCAGCGTGAACTTTAAAGGGTACAATGTAGTTGCAACATAACAGTGACTTAGGGATGTGAGTTACAGTTAGACTGAATGTTGTTCTCCATTCAGTCTAGTAGGGACAGAGTTACTTTGCAAACAAGAAAGTGCAAAGCCTGTAGAGACATCCACAGCAACAGTAGCTAAAGGTGTTTGTACAGAATCTATACTTAGTATTTTGTGTATTATCCTGATGAAATACAAAGAAATTTGTGGTTGTAATGTGACAAAATGTTAAAGGAAGTTCACGGGGAATGGATGCATTTCCGAGGCATATTGAGGATCCCTTTGGTAAGGTGCCTGGTTCCATTAACGTCCATTACGGAGCCAAAAGCACCTTTTATCTGAGTAATGGCACGTCACTGAGCTTATAAGTAAAGGTTGCCTCACATAATGCCATGGCAGGATGAAATGAATGGATGTCTTTCAACAGCTGGCTCTGTCTTTGTGTTTTTGAACATCATGGCTGTGTACAAGCCTTTGGATAAACATGTCTCCTCTTGGCAGTGCAGGCTAATGATGCTGTAATTGAAATGTGCAACCTATGATTAATTTAGCTCAATCTAACATCATTTGCATAGTGTGTACACACATGCTGCAGCTTGTGAGTCTTGCAGCAACCCCTCGTCCCTAGTGGGATATTCTTGGAAGTTATTGTTGAGGCATTGTCTGAGTCTCCTCAACACATGTCGAGATCTAGTCCCACTTTCAAATGAGCGAAGTAGCTTCAGGGATGGGCATTGAAGACACTTTTGCTCTCAAACAAGACTGACCCTTTTCTCATCAAAGCCTCAATGTCTTTCTTCTCTCTTTCTTTTCCCCTTTTCTGTTCCCCCCTCAAGGCTATGTGGCCTTCACAGCCAGTAATTACAGGCTATATCAAAACTATATATCACCTTATATCTCAGCAGACCTCGCCAGGCACCATAAGGGACAGCTGATAGTATCGTGGCCCGCTTGTGCATGACCCCTGAAGGAGAAAAGCGGGTCAGGGTGCCCCCCTCCTCCTTTCTAACTCACGCACGTACACCTTCCATGTCCTTATCTGTCCGGTCTATCCTTTTGTCTTTCTTATCACTCTTATTTCTCTTCCCCAGTCCGACGCCCCCCTCGGGATTGCTCCCACTGCTGTGTCACCACACTTGTCATTTTGGCAAACAAAGACGAACCAAACATATTTATGTCTGTACAAGCTCTTTGTCTTTGTGTGCTTGTCACTAACGGTGAAGGTTAATAGATATCGCAACTTGAAAAGTCTCACGAGGACGATAAAAACAAAATGAAAGCAACCTGCTTTTTGAACCCAGCCCAGCACGTGACGGTTGACATTTGACAGCTCCTGTTAATGACGATGACGTGGAAAAAAAAAATGCTTGTGGGTTGTTTCTCAAATGCAGAAGGAGGTTGGCTGCAGGAAAGTTGGGATAGAAAACAGCCGATGGGGACTTATGAATGACTGATGGATGGAAAGAGGGAAGCAGATGGGAGGATCGCATCTCATGATGATAATCCTTTCCATATGCATTGGTTCTAATTATCTTTTGCTTTTGACCTTATTTTAAGGAGTTCAGGCAAGATTTGCTTCAGTGTGGGTTGGTTATTTATTCATTTCGATTTTTGTTTGCTTGTTATCTGATGATCAGGGACAGTGCTTAAAAGATGAAAACCCCAAAGAGACCCATGCCATCAGCAACCGCCAAGAGGACGATCAGATGTCAGGAAATGAGGGAATTCTTCTTAGCTGTGCAGCTCGAGCTCAGTCACATTAAACGGAGGACGTCTGCTAAGATCAATTTTCAAGTTCTGCACCAGACTCAAATCCTTTGCAGCCTCTAACAGGAAACTGTGTTTCATTGAGAGGATCGTGTGTTCATGGTGATTACAGTTTCCCTTTACGCACTTTGATTTTAAGCACTTGTGTGATCTATTCAGAATGTACACCTCTTTGCAAAAGTTTCATAACTTTTGTAAAGTAATCATTTTTTATATTTTTGTGTCAGATTTTTTTTTTTTTGTTATTTTTTAAGGTCCATCAAACTTATTTTGCTTTTGGCTTCTTTTTTTTTTTTATTTCTGCTCTTTGTATCTGACAGTATGCCTGCAAATTGACAAGTTGAAGAGTAAGAGTATTTGTAGCTACCTACAAAAGATAACCAGTGTCTGAAAGTAATGTTTTTAAGACATCCAGCCAAAATTTGTCAAAGACGTGACACTGAACCTCACATTTGCATCATACTTCAGTTGATCATCTGCTGTGTGACGATGTTTCTGCGAAAATCCTTTTGAGATTAATCTAGTTAGTGCTAAAAATTGTACAACTGTCCTGCTGAAAGGAAGACAATCGCAGCTATTGTTCGTGCTCTCACAGAATCCACAATGGAAATATACTTTGGGGAGCAAAAGTAAAAAAAAACCCAACCTATCAGGTTTTGGGTTTGCAGTTTATTGTGTTACTTATAGGATTAAAATCAGAAGAAAGAAGAATCAGAATCAACTTTAATGGCCAAATTTGTGTGTATAAATAAGACATTTGACTTTGGTTTTACGTGGTCACAACATACAGACATTAAGTATGAATAAATAAACTTAGAGAAAATAGAACAACAGATAAATGGAACAATATCTACATGTTTGCATGGCCAGTATTTATTTATTTTTATTCTTAAGAAAAAAAGGTGAAAATCCTATTCCCAGCTTTGGCTGAGGCCGACATTTTTTAAAGCACATCTGCATGTAAAAACAGAGCTTTGGGATTTAAACAAAGTTACTCAGTGGATCTGATGAAAGATTATCCAAGGTTGCATCATGGGACTAGACTAGAATAGAGCAAGTCAGGACAATTCTCAGTGCTTTTAAAGGGAGGAGAAAAACAAAGTACTTAGTGCATACGCAGCATATGAAGTAGTTTCTAAATCTTTCAAAAAACAAATAAACTGCTGCCATTAGAATTCAACTAAGACTAATTCTGTGATGGATCCATGCAAACACTGCTTTCATTTAAATGCACACCGTAACAAAAGCCAATACATATTTAAAATAATGACATCTATTGGTCCGCAAAAGCCGTTTCAGTTTCTAAAAGCTTTTTATTTGCACTTCTATTTATTTGGGTTTTGCATGATACAATTACATATTGAGCACCTGACAATTACAGAACAAAGATCTGAGCAATGAGCACAGCGTGGGACAACTGCCTATTGTAACGGTGTGAACAAACAGAATAGTGGGAGATTTTTCAGCTGCCATTAATATGCAGAAGGAATTAATGAAAGCTCTGACAGAGGAATAAACATAAAGTTTTCCCTTTTTTCTAATAAAAGTGATGAACGCACTAAGAAGTTCTTTGGATTACTGCCGGAATTTAAACCGCCTTCCCATCTGCGCATACTTGCCTCCTGCCCCTGCATAGCCCTCTTCTCATAAAGAATAGTTTTAAAGCAAAAGAGCTTTATTTGCCTCATGTTATTATTTTCCTGCTTTGGATGACATTCATTGTCCTGTCTTATATGTTTTTCCATCGTTCCCTTTCCCCAAAATTTGTCTTTTGTTTAGAAGCGTGCCACATTCAATTTTTGGTCAATTAGTTGCTGTAATTTTGAAGCTGGCAGCCTATTAAGTGGACGTCTTTCATGGACATGGATGCTACAAAATGCTACAATTATTAGAAGGAGGGAAAAGGAAGCCCATGGTGGGAAATAGGAGATTTTTAAGAACATCCCCAGTGTACAGGGTGAATTGCTTCCCCTCTAGAGATGAAAGCTGGATGGTGAGAGGGTTGGGCTTGACACGAGGCAGTGGCTTAAATCTGTCATAACGGTGGCCATTTTCATACCCTGAGCTGAATGCCCTGTAGACTTTATTATGTCCCTACAAGCAGCGAGGTATCCAAGAGAAACCAGAAGATTTTCTGATTGTGACTTTTTTTTTTTTTTTTTACTTTATACCAATAAAGCCTTCTGCTGCTCAAAGGGAATATTGCTATCATATCAAAAGCTAGCACAATGGAACGTTTCAGAACAAGGGGCTTATCATGTGTTGGAGGAAAAGCTAAAGTATGAGCGCTCCGTCCATTTGTCAACCAGAGCACTCATTTGGATGAGTCCAAACTGTGAAGAAAGGGCTAATTCACAGGGGAGCAGGTGGTTGGTCACACAGCAGTGAATCTTCTAGGCCTTTTTTCCATCTCTATCTGATATTTGCCCTTCTCTGCTCTTCATAGTGTTTTTTTTTTAAGTCCTTGTTCTTTACTTTGGCTCTCCTTTCAACAACTCTCGTTTCAACTGGCAGTTGCCTGTACACACAATTGATGTCGACCACTAACTCTCTTTCTTCTGACATGAAGCGAATATATAACGACTGAAAATACAGCAAAAAGATGCAAGTTTCAGTGACCTTGAATACGTTTTCGGGACATTGATCAGTGTTCCTCAGAGATAAAAAGCAAACTCCTTTGGACGGGATGAAGTCCAGAAGGTCTTTTTTGTCTTTAGTTTATCTCAATTCAGTAAGTTCAGTCTTCCTCTGGTCTCAGTTCTCAACATAGTCCTTAGTTGTAGTGTATGTTTCTGCGACATTTGGGGATAATTATTATCGCAGGACAATCAAAGCACAGGAACAAGAATGTTTTAAGCGAAGATCCACTACAAATGAAAATGTTGCAAATATCAAAGTAATGTTTGCTTTTTCATTGATCGTATGTTCAGCGTTTTTTGTAGTCATTGGTATTGTTTGAAATATACCTGTAAATGGTTTGTAGTAGTTTTTCTACTTTTTTTTTTTTTGTTGAAAGATCGAATCAGAGGGTTTTGGAGAAGAAGCTCCATCAGCTAGTCGAGTTTCGGGTTCAGGAGGAACCAACTCTTCACCATCAGGATGCGTGGGCGTCCACCCAACCAATTTAGTAAATTTATTTTCTGAATGAAGCAAACCAGGTTTACTTTGTTACTCACTATGTTACGTACACCAGAGTTGTGACTTAATAATTTTCTTTTTACATTTCTTCCCAAACTAACTAGACTGTTTTTGCTACTTTATTTTCTAAATAATCCATAGAGTACCTACTTTGTTACTTTCTAAACGTACAATATAACGTTTGCTACTTTACTTCCTAAAATAAGCAAACTTTGCTACTTTCAAAACTGAACTATACTAAATACTACATTGAAATAAAAAAAAAAAAAAAAAGAGTAATTAGGTTTGTTTTAATGGTTTGCACATGTAAGTTCTGAAACACATTTCTCAATCTCAGGATGCCTCATTTTAACCTCATTTGTGTCGCACTTTTTTCTTTTATATCTACAGTAAATTAGGTGCTGCAATATGATAACTGTGACAGCTTGGATTCAAATGTGATCATTTTTAGGAAAAAAAAAAGTAAAAATAAGAACTTACTCTGAATTATTATTCAATTGGTGTTAATTTTGTGAACCACCAGTTTGCAGTCTTATAAACATCTTAAGCACACCGCTTCATTATTCTTGGCAACAGCTACACTGTTGTTGCATATAACAGAAAGCATTTTCTAATTCAATCCAACCTCAAAAATCACTTAAGTGAAACAAAGTCAAACAGGAAAATATTGTAACATAATTAATCTGAGTTTATTACACAGTCAACTGAGGATTATTGTGTTTTGCTTTCACAAACACAAAGGCATGTTTGGTTGTCTTTGGCAATATTTAACATGCATTGTGACATATTTTTCTTCAGAGTATCGAGCAGAACCAATTGGTTTTTACAGGCTGATAACTCCGACGAGACAAAGCGCTTTAAAATGTCTGAGGCCAATAATTTGTCTAGCCAGGAAGATGGTGATTAATCACCGCACCTTGTCTTCATAACACACATATTGAAAATAGTCTGTGTATGTAAAAAGAAGCTCCCGTGATACTGAACAGTAATATTTTTCACATTTGTCATTGATTCCGGTCAAAACCGTTAAAACCAATTTGATTTATAATGGGGCATCTTGACTGGAGCTCATTATCTTGATTTCTGTAACACAGTTTCACTGAATTGATGAGTCAAGTTTAAAGATCTTTGAATTGAATATTTGAGTTTCCAGGACGAGAGAGGACGAAAATGAAAACTGCCTAACACCTGTAACTAATTGATTTCTTGGTTCATCCGTACCTCAGGATGTTATCAAACCTCAAAAGCTTGGATAAAGATTTCTTCTTTCTCTTTTTTCTGTTTTCAGTTTTTCATGATGGTGTGAATCTTTAACCATGTAGCTGTACTGTGCTGTAACTTAGTGCCTTTATAACCGTGTTTTTGTGTGTTCCCCAACTGCTTTAGTCCAGCCTTGAACGTCAGTCAGAAATGAGTCATCTTTGAGAGTTTATGCCGTAAAGGACCTGTGGAGTCCCTCTGAACTGATAGATGGCTCAAACCGCTTGGCTGGGAAAGCCTCTAGTCATTGCTCAGCTCAGCATTACAAGACACACTCTACCTACCTTAATCCCACTATCTTCCTGTCTCTGTCTTTCTCCCTCTCCTCTCAATTACAGTTCAACTCAGAATCCTCGCTTCTCCTCTTATCACTCCTCCCCTTCATTTCTTTATTTTCCCTTTAATGATTCAGTTTTACTTTGCGTCTTTAATGATACTTGGGATGGGCACGGATGAGCTACGATCCTCATGTCTGCAGCTGCTGCAAGTTGCTAAGGCAGCGGAAGTGGGATGTACAGGTTCAACTCATGTCCTCCAACCTTGCTAAAGGGAAAATCAAGGAGGCAAAACTTAAAAAGCAGTTTTAATTTATTTACCTCTTAACTTTCTGATGGTCACACACAGCGAGCACCTCAAATCTTCTATAAATAGCTCATATTTGCCTAGATTTATAGAAGTAGAGTTCGGTTTTCAAATGATTTGTCCAGGGAAAAAAGAGAGAATGTTGTTAGATTGTTTGGCATGGGCCATTAAATACTGGATCCATCTGTGTGGGGCAAAATGTATCAATCTTAAAGCTGGAAAACAGATGACCCTTTCTTATAATCAATGTTTCATAACACAATTGCATAATTCACTTTGATCTCACCCAAGCTGCTGAATATTCAAAAAGTTTGCATCACTAGGACTCCATGCATTTTCAGAACACTCAGCAGCGGATTCCTGTATCCTGAGGGGTGCTCACACAATTTGCAGTTCACGTAGAGTTACATGAAGCAATTTAGATATTCTCTGTTTTCAGTGATTGGCAGTCGAGATTATTCTGAACACTGCACATGGTGATGCATAATTAATAGGCTTGTGTGAACTTTCTAGCTATTCTTGTTGGGATTTTAAAAAAATCGCTGTGGCCTTTAATGCCAAAGTTTCTTCAAAAGTGCTATTTTTTTTAATTGAATGACTTAAAGCATCCATATTTGTACAAGTTTGAGGAATGTATTTGAACACATCAGAGATGAGTTTCACTTAAAAGCATCCTACCCTTGCTTACAACATGGCAGACATTTTTCAAGTTGCTAAAATGGATTGTATTGTTCAAACAACTGTTCCACAGATTTGTGTGGTTGTTATAATGCAATGCGGTACAAACTTAGAACCTCACAGGAGTCAACTGGAAAATCTGGTGAACGTTGAACGAACGGTAGGGGTGATCACTGCAGTAGGAAACGGTGATGCTGATTAACTAAATGTGTAACATTTATGGAGGTGCATGTTAGGAGGAAGTTGAGTGGAGAAGTATCAGAAGACTAGTAAACTAAACACTAGGTTGAAATACTGCGCCAAGAAATCAAGTCTCCTTTCACCCCATCATCAATGCTCACTTTTTAACCTTTTATCAAGACATAATCCCTTTTGTAAATCTAACAAAATAAACTTTCAAGTTTCATCTGGGAATAAAGTTGGCATTTGTGGTTTTAGGCGTCTGTACTTAGTTTCTCTATAGTGTCTGGCCTGTGGTTATCATATTCCATTTAGATGTTTCAAATACACAGAATGTAATAACCTTTAGGGATTGTTTGCTATGCCATGAAACCTATTTAACAAGTTGATGCTTTTTGGTTAATTAGCCAGGACGTCTACTCTGTTAGCCTGCCTGCAGTCTGCTTTTTAACAACCAAGACATTTGTAACTTTCAAATTATAGTATTAAAACATTTTTGTGTTACTTGTATTTAATGTGGGAGAAATGAGCAGCAACAGGCGTTAGAGGGGCATTGCTCCACCGCTGCGCTAAATCATTTCAGTTTCAGTAAAGCAGTTTACTTAAGCTGGTTGAAAGAAGAAAAATAGTCATTTTGACCTTTTAAAAGATATTACAAATGTCTGAATACATCCAAGCATGTCAGCTATTCTGTGGCTTTTCAACAGTCTTAACGTCTTATCATACTATCTTCATTTGATTAACTGCTATGACCACACACTCTTTCATGCCTCATTGCTTTTTTGTTTCATAAATATATCAATATTGTTTAGTATCCAGGTAGATGTATTGTGCAGCAGACCGAGAGGATTGCCCCTCCTCTTCAATCGGCCCCTCACTCATTTTCGGCCTTTCACTCTACTCCTGCTGAGAGGGTTTGTCTGCATCTAGAGTGGCCTCTCCTGCTGGCCCCAGACTCGCCTGTGAAAGCTAATTATGCCAGGCTATTTTCTGACCAGGGAGCATGTCAATATTACACAGTGGGAGAGCTCTCACTTGTTATGGCGCTGCATTGTTATTCATGAGCATTAATTCCATCAATGGGCTCCTCGGCCACTGGACCGTGGTGGCTTCTTAGCAGAGTGTAATTTTAGGAAAAGTGCATGTAGCTGCCACAGGCATCACACTTCAGTTTCACAAAGGCCTGTGCCTTCTGGTCCACATGCTCAAAGATGTGTCTTATGAAGGAGTAGCAGAAGTATGAAGTGGCTTTTCAATTGTTTACTATGGATGGATGATCCCAACAGAGGTTGAAGTCTTTGGAATAGGTTGATGGTAAAGATACTGTAAAATGATATGTTCTTTTTAAGAAAAAAAAGAAAGAGAGTATGAATTGATCACAGGCTTTTCTGTCCATGAGAGCTTTTTTTTCTTCCTGCATTTTTGATATTGTTAATATCTTCCTACTTACACATATATATATATTTTTTTAATATTTCAAAAATTTTACATCAGACAAAGAGCATAGGTAAGTACAGAAATGCAGTTTTTAAATAATATATTTTTCAGGAGATAAAAGCTAACCATGCCAAACAGGCTCTATGTAACTTCCATTAAGACAACTGGCAGTGAGACTTTTGGCCAACTCTTCTTGCTCTTGGTTGTAATTGAGCCACACTGGAGGGTCTTCAAGCATCAGAGTTTGTAGTATGTTCGCATAAGTCTTTGTGATCTACGTCTTCTTTTCAGGATGGAATGGTTTTCTCAGAACAACGCTCCCCAATCTCTTTCCAATTGCTGAGGCATGAACCTTGGAACACAAAATGCTTTTAAGATCTTTTTGTCTAATGTGGCCAGATAGGTTACTTTAGGTGATTTCATCATTTTACAGATGGATGGCAATTATTCTTTGATGTAATGCCAAATTTTGTCTGCTTTTTTTCTTTAAATTGAAAAAAAAAAAAGCTGTCAATTTAAAGTAATTATAAAAAAACATTTTTTTCTTAATTACTCAAGTTATCTTTGTCTGATAATAAATTATGTTTTCTTATCTGAATTATTTAAGTAAAATAATCTAAACCAGGAGAAATCAGAGGGACCAAATACATTTTCACAGCTCTGTAAATTAAAGTGAATTTGATGGACAGAAAGATAGTATCAACCCCAGACCAGTAATGGTTCATATTTCATACAGTTTTAATGTAGGTATATTTTATTCCTCCACTGAGTGTATTCTGTGTCGTGGAAGCTGAAAGGTATATCGGATGCACAGCATCTGTATAAGGAGAGAGGGTTATTGTTGCACAATGACAATGAGGGACGCAGCAGAAGATAAAAGATGCTTCCCATGAATTACCACCACATCCTCTTTCCCTGCTGATACCGCCGCCGCACAATCAGGATTTTCATGTCACCTTGAAAGTTTATGGGATTTACTTTGCATCTGCAGTGTCCTGATACACCTACTTACAATTCTGTGCACTAGATCTGTTGGTGTTTGTTTTATAATTTGAATATGTCTTTCTGGAGTTCCTTGTGCTACAGCTCAGAAAAGTGATTTGTGGAACCCAGGGCCTGATTTAGGAGGATGTAGGATCCTATGAAGTTTCTTTTCTGTATGCAAACTGCAATCAAATGAAAGTTATTATTTAACGATATATTCCTTTAGTGTGAACTTCTTTAAATACTATTTCTTTTGAATTATTTTACAAAGTACAACTTAGAAGAAGCAAGACATATTTCTCCTTTTCATTGGAAGACTCAGATAGTAATTTCTATATTATGTCGGTTGGATACAAATAAAGACTGTTTCACTGCAGTGTCTGTATAGCTAAACTTCATTAACCGTTTTTGAAACTTTCCGATATTTCTTTGTGTTCTTTACTTATAAATCTTAATTCCTTATGCATGTTTAAGAAAAAATAAGTGAGATCTTTAAGAAGTTCTTTTGCCTGCTCTTAGTATGTTTAATGCAAAATAAAATATCGATTCCAACAGTGACGCTGGGTTTTGATACATGCATGAAATATTGCAATGTAGCAAAGAAAAAGGAATACAGCATAAGTGTGCAAGTAAATGACAAGATAAAAAATAAAGAAGAGAGAAAAGAATCAAAATAAAAGCCAACAGGCATTCTAAGGGCCTGGTTGAAATAGTTGCTTTAGCTTATTTTACTCATCAAAGGAGCTGGTGGTAGAAACAATAACAGGACTATATTTTGTCCTTTTGGTGATATTTGAAATCGGCTAAGGCAGCCTTCCTTCTTGAAGCAGCCATCTGGTCTTGATACCTTCCCCAGAAAAGATTTATTTAGGTAGGGATGAGCAGACACCATGCTCATACCGGAGATGGAAAATAAGCAGAGCAGAAACAAGCCGACACGATGAAACTTTCAAGGCTTTGCTTTTACAAGCAAAAGACTCCTCTTCTCCTCCTCTGTTTGTGTCTTGGGAGACCAGTTGGTATGGAAGAGAGCTTAAAAGATAGCTAAATGTCTTGGCTTCCCCTGACAAATTCAGGAGGACGCTGGTGGTGGGTTGGTTGAAATAAAAGGAGCACTTTGTCACCTAGAGGAAAGCCCCAGAATTAGATCAGCCATAGTCCTCTGCGTTCTCTCATTGTTCCCCTCGCTTGAATTCCTTGCTCTGTAAAAGGGAAGCTGTGGATAATGCAGAGTGTCCAACACTGGGTGTTGTTGTTATGGAGAGGTTATTGAAAGAAAGAGTACTGAAAATGGACTCTTGTGCACAAAGAACTAATTAATTGATTAGAAAATCTAAAGGTGATTTTAGTTGTTTTTGTTCTCGTGACTACACTTAATGTAGATACTAAATATGAGAACTTACACCCATCAGTATTTGTTGGTTTCGAGTACAAAGCGATTGGTTTGTGAATTTTAGTTATACAGCTGAGAGAACTAAAACATGCTCACCCTTGAGGGCTGATGTTAGACACCCTTGAGCTAATCTCTTTTCGTGCAGGACATTATTTTTGTTAGTTGCATGCATTTAGCACTTCATTTTGGCGACCTGTAAAAGGTGTAACCCGCCTCTTGCCAAGTTAACCAGTTTCTCTGGTACTCTGCAAGGACACATGAGTATAGACCATGAATGGATGAATGAATTTTGGTCTGCATGTTGTCCTTTTTTGCTCCGACTCATTTACACCTCTAGGCCTGTTAATTTTTTTTTATTACTGATTCTATTTTTGACAATTAGTTTTACATTTTCAAAAGATTATGTGAAACTTACTGGTTTTACTTGTCATACTTGCTCTCTTTAGTACATCTAGTGTACTAATAACTGTAGTGGTTATTGTGTTGTTTATGTTTAAATTTTTGAGAATTTGATTATTTTTATTTTTTTTTTTCAACTGAAAGATAAATTATAAAGTGCATTCTGTTAAACTTCCAATCCTGCTGCTGGCTATCAGCATAATTGGTCAGTGTTGTAGTGAATTAGCACCCCCGTGCTCTTGTGGGTCAGTGAATTGCATCTCGGACTGAAGCAGTGTGCAGTGACTGACAGTACCTTGGGCGTATCGACACTGACGAGATGCCACATCGCAGTCAAGACTGAGCTTTTAATCCCAACCATGCATCCCTAAGGCAAAATCCTTAAGACCCCATGTGTTTGCCGTGCATGCCAATGCATCTTTGGACCCCGGCCGAGCTATTGACGCCTGACCCCTTCTGCATCAAACACTGAGGTTACTCATAACCCCTGCTCGTCTTTCATTATTGAGATGTGAATGAGGAAGGGCAGAAGGGGGTGGTGCTCATCGATCGGTCAACAGAGGAATATTTGATTGTTGCTTGGGCGCCTGTGCCAAGACACTCTTCTTCATTGAAGCCACTCTTCTTCATTGAAGCACACCATATGAAGGTAGTGCAGAAAAAGTGTGCAAAAATGAAGAAGGTTCCGAACATGTTTCAGTCTTTTCACAATAAACCATGTGGTGTAAATAGATAAAATTGTTTATCAGAAGAACATAGTTTGCTCTCTTGTCATACAAGGCAATTAGCAGCTAAACAACCTTCTGGAAGCTGAGCGCTGTGGGGGATCGTTTGTGAAGCAATCCGGTTTTAGGCTTGGAAAAAAAAGAAGGCCTTTGAAGAAGGAAAGTGCTGGAAGCAAAGACTGGACCAAGTCAGACATTGGAAGTTACCATGGTGACAGCGACTGGAAATAAAAAAATCTGTGCTTAAAGGCAGGCCTCTGTGCGGTGTGTGAGGAGAGCAATGGCAGCAGTGGTGGGGGAACAGAGATGCAGCGTACTTATTGATTTGTGTGGAGATTTTAAAATACACTGAATGAAGTGCTGGTTCCTTTTTGGATGTCGATGGAGGGTTTCAATGCTTTGTGCAGACAAACCTTAAGATTCCATCCCTTTTCCCCCCCTTCCAAATCAACCGAGTAAGAGTTATAGGGAAGGATTAGAATCTTTTTGTTGTCACATAAGCTCCCCATAGCACTCTTTGAACTCAAAGCATCAACAGATGTCTTTCTGTGCATAACAGACATGACTTGATGTCTTGAAAATTCTAAGTCGTGGCCTTTCTGCCCTTTTTGTTTTTATTCCCTGTACGTCCCTCTGAAGGCCGGCACAGCAGTGGCACGGTCGACAATCTGGATGAGGAATCTCTTTCTTGCAGCGATCCTTTTGAGATGCACTTAAAATCGCTGCAGGGATGATTCAGAATATTTCAGATTAGCTCTGTGCTTTCATTTTTCTATCAAGCCTGTCCCGCCTGTCATACCCTTTAAATAAATGTTAGTATTTATTCAGCCAGTCTCATTGGTTATCAAAAATCTAATCCCTCCTAAAATCTATAAATGAACTTAACTCTATTTGCAGCTTGGCAGATTCTACCTTTCTGAGGAGTAGAGGAATATATGCATTTAAATACAGGAGATTGTTTTCGTTATGTTTTTTTTCAAGTGGGTGTTTTTTTGTGTGAGCGTGGAAATGTTAACACATTATGGAGGAACAGTGAAGTTTAATTTGACCCAATAACAAAGAATTATATTGGTTTTGAATCTTCCATCATATAGTATGTACTTGCAAGAGATTAACTAAAAACAACTAAACAAAATTAACCACACTTAATATTTAGACTACTTATTGATAGAAAGGTCAGAATTAATAAAATGGGACTCAAGCTACATTAATTAAAGTTAGTTAAAAACCTAAAGTCATTAAAAGGCTGTTTGTCTCAGAGACGTTTTGACACGAAATAATTCTGAATTTTAATCTTGCATTATTGTTGGAGGAAGCAAGAAAAAAATGGCACAGAAAAACATGAGAAGAACAGGATTTTGGGGTTGCCAGGATAACCTTAACCACCAGCAATAAAATGGTGAAAGACTTTATACGGAAAAGAGAGATGTTGTTGATCATCTCTATTAATTATTATTCTAATTTCCTTCAGTCTGTGACGTCAGTATCAATGCAACTATGGTTGGAAATGACCTTAGCTTCACATTTGGTAAAAAATCTTTTTTAGCACATCTCCGCAAGAAGAAGAAAGGTTTGCCAAAAATGGCTCCACAGGCTGAAAGCCCCTTGGGGCTACTCGCTGGAAGATAAATCAAGTGTCACCATGAAGATCTGGAGCAGCATCATCTGTTGGCAAGAATAGAAAAATTCATCTTGTGCAATCGTAAATCATCGGAAAGACCGGCTCGAGTGAATAGGCTTCAGCCACAAAACAAATTGATATGTGAGGTTAGCGCAAGTTTCAATCCTCCCCTTGTGCGTCTTTGGAGGCACCGGAGGAGACGCTGTGGGCGTTAAGATTTACATACATGACAGCGCCTAGCCAAGGATTAGTGGCTTGTTTCTGAAAGCTGGAGATATGCAAATCAGACATTCAGCTTAATTTAGAGCTGCTGTTATTTACTTATAATGAAGTATTTTTCAAAGATGAGTACAATTTACAATTTGTATCCCTACCTATTTTTATTTTTTATCAGAACAACAGATTTAACCTTAATTTGCAATTTTAGGAAAACCTTTATCATAATATGTTAGCTTTGCTTAGTGTTTCACATTTTGACTTCAAATTCTGATTTGAAGTGCCACCTCTTCGAACACTAAAGGTGAAAAAGACCATTCTGACACATCAACTCTGGCAATAAGTGAAGATTGTTGCCTTGCTGGTATTTGTACTGACAGTCAAATGTCAAGTCTAACAATTTTTTTTCCAATATTTTCCCTGAATTTAGTGCCCTTTGTTATCCCATCTGTGTTGACCAGCTTCCCTGACTCTCCTTGCAGGAAAAATGCATGCCAACACCATGATGCTGCCACCACTTTGTCATATCATGTAGATGGGGGGTTGATAATGAATCTCGTCTAACCTGTCGTTCTTTGTGATAACAGCCAATTAGTTCCTTACGATTTCCGTCAGCCATGACTTTCATCTTACCGTTATCCCATAAATGGCAGACCTGGTGCTCCACATTTAATCGTTGCTCTGTTGACCCCTTTGCTTCACAAATAAAAAAAAAACAATGCATCATTTTCCATTCAATTAGGTGGTGCTTTGTTTTCTTTCACATAAAATATCTGTTGAAAATATCAAGGTTTGATATAAGAAAGTAATTTCTAAGCTTCAAGTTAATAAAATAAACTAACAATTGTGAACAACTTATCTTTTTTTTTGCTTTAGCTTTACCTACCAAAGGTAACCCAAGTACCCTTAGTGGTTTGTGTACCGCATTTTACAATTTTACATTTTGTTTTTTACCAAATGTAAATCCGCTGAGATAGTGTCCTGTTAATGTTCAAGACTGAAGGAAACAACTTCCCCGGGGACATGATCACACGTAACTGAGCATAGCATCAAATGAACTGTCACAGGCTGTATGTTCACTTGTCAGTCCACTGTGGCAGAAATCCCTGCTGCCTTGTTTTAAATGAGCCTCAGTCGCATCTTACAGGCATGCTGATGTGTGCTTTTAATTAGTTACTGTCATCGCTGTTGAAACATATAAATCATGTGTCTGGAGGTGCATTGACATTAAAATCTATGTAAAAGACTTAGAAATTAACTCATTAGGATAGAACCAATGACTTCTATCCTGTAAAAGGGGGGGGGGGAAAGCATAAATGCATTAGTTAGGTTCTTCTAATAGAAGCAAATCTTTTTTTTTTTTTCTCCTTGAAAAGTCGAAACCATTGTTGTTCAGACTGAGGATCACTATCAAGTTGAAACCAAACATTGTTATTTGAGTCTTTGTAGCCATTCAATTTCCAAGATCTTTATCTGCAGGCATCTGAGGAACTGGCTGGGGATTTTTTTTTAGCAGAGATTCTGTTTGCCCTTTAGAGACAGACACTGATGTCTGCTGCATGCTGCGGCCCTGCCTTGAAAGCAGAAGAAAGCTACACATGTGAGAGCATATATGAAAGCGGCCGAGCATTTGTGACAGGGAGGATTCATTACACCCAGGCTCTATTGTTTTTGCAACGACTGCTCCAGACTATACTGTACCTATATATTACCAGCATCTGAAAAAATTACAATTAAACTGCAATAAAAGGAAGTCCGTACACTCATCCAAATTAATTATAATTCACGCGCAAGCTTTTATTGTGTAATTCAAACACTGCCGCAGCTATATAAACTGCAACTGCTGCATAAAAGCAGATATAATTTATTCATGTTTGGATCTGTTCTTTTTCTCTCCCTGATGTTGAATTTGGAAGCATCTGACTCCCCTATTGCTCTCCAGCAGGTGCCAAATTTATACTTTAATTGAATTTTGCTGTGCAGAGCTAGATGGATGTCCACACCATGTGCAGAATCACAGGCTGACCTCTCAAGGGGAGAGAAGAATTACATCACCCAATACTCGTGGCATATAAACAGAAGGATTAATTTCTAAGAGGGAGCGTGGACATGTCTGACCGGTATGCACCTGAATTTCTTGTGCTTGACTCTGTATGTCTTTTTTTATTTTTTAGTAAGATTGCATTCTTAATTTTGGTAGTTTGCACTTTATTTAAATAACCTTAGAAGATCACTTAAAAGGAAGTCAGGTTTCATTAATTTCTAAAGTCAAACAGTTCAATTACGACCACGTATTGCTATTATACAGCCATTCTTCACTGACATAGTAAAACCATGAACACAATAAAATATAGGCAGAAAAACTGCGCGACATGCAAAAATGAAATGTACTGTTAAGCTAAAATACCAGAACAGGCACTCTTAATGGCCATTTGGCTCAGTTCTCCACCACTCCTGCTACCACTGTCTTAATTATTTGGGATAAGTTAAATCACCGGCTTCCTCTCATCATGCATTCTTATGAAACCATTAAAGAGGGGTGATAATGTGATGGTTTTATCACTTTGTTCTACATTCTGAAGAGAAAAGGACTGAAAAGAATGAATGAAGTGGCTGCTCTCAGGGCTTTGTATTTTATGAAAGATCCATTGTTACAAAGAGCAAATCTTGCTCCATCCTGCTTTGTGTTTGGCGCCACCCTTTGACTGGGAGTGTAATTGCTGCTGTTGCTCCCTGATAAATTTGCTGTTGCTCTATCAGCTTATTTTCTACCCAGTAGAGCCAGCTTGTAAAGGCAGATAGAAAATAAACTCGCCTTGAAGGAATACTTGTTTCTGACTTTTTAGAGCACATACCATTCCTTCTTTGTATTGGATTTCTTGTCTTCCATTCTCTACAAAGATGAACCCACACACCTCCTGAAATGTTGAGGCTACGGTTCTAGGTTTATGTTCTGTTATGTAATATAATTTGCTTTATACCTAAGGAAAAAAAACACGTTTGCTTGATTGAGAAAATAGATTTTTTTAAAAATATCTCAAAGTAATTTCTGTGTTCACAATTTCAATATATTTAATCACTTTATAAGGCAAACAGATTTTTTTTTTGTCTTAAGTTTGAATAAGTTTTAGATCATTTCTTTTTAAGCTTTAGGAAACTTATTAACAGAAAGATCAAATATGTATATATATATATATATATATATATATATATATATATATATATATATTGTAGATATTTTAAGGTCTTTGCAAATGTTTTTCTATACTTTTCAAGAACATGTACTGTACATACATCTTCAACTGTTGCAGTTTTTTTTCTGACTCTTCCCATTTGTATTTCATGCACCACTTCTGCTACTTCTCAGTACTTGTTTCTTAAAAGAAAAACACTCTGGCCTGTTCCAAAATACACCGTGTTTCCAGATAAGAGTTCCTTGTGAAACACTTTGTTGCAAGAATACAATGTCTGTCAAAGTTTAAAGAAATAAATAACAAAAAATGTGATATCAACATTCCACAAACATTGAAAAAGTCAAGAAGTTAAATAAACTGGATTATTGATCCATAAGTACCTCGGTCCCACAGTTTTTAAAAAAATATATAATTTTAATTAAAGCTCTCTGGAAAGTGGCCACTTATCTTAGCACATAGTTACCAAGTGTTCATCAAGCTTTGCTTGTGTTTGTGCTTTAGGCTTCTGGATTGTTGCCAAGCAGAGCTTCATGGATGAATATGTAAAGTCTCAGTATCAACTTGGGGCTCTGAAAATATTGGAGTAGTCTGCTGCCTGGTTGGTCATCTTTCACCCAAACTGCTTCAGCGCTTCCATATTTCTTTTTGCTTGTCTAGAATGAACTGCATCTTATCTTCCAAATGCAATATTAGAGAGGGAGCAAACTGAGTGATGTCAAGTCTAATGAAACCTACTAATCGCTGTGAATGGCTGAGGGATTACGTTTGTCAGGTCGGGAAAAAAAGCTTGAAATAGCCCTTTTTTGTAAGCAGTGTAAGGAGTTTACAAGGGGTGATTAATACTGACCTTTGTTTGACCGTTCCCAATGAAACTTTCTCTTTTTCACTTAGCAGAGCTCCATAAAGGTTGCTCTTACATACTGACGTAAAGAAAAATTCCCAGATCTCCTTGTGCACAACACTGTCAGCACTTTATTTATTTCCGCTTAGTTCCGGTCTGCTAATCCAATAAAAACTAAGCATGGTTGATGTTTTATCGCCTATAGCAATGCACATCTGACAGAGCTTGATGGTTCTCTTAAGTTTTGTACTATACTGTTGATACCCCCCTCTTTCTTGTCATGTGTTGCTCAACAAATTGATCCAATCAGCGATTCATACTTGCGTTTCTGTGAGGACGTGTTCACACATTTGTACAGCAGGATGCGAGCTTAAGCATTTGAGAACAGCGAGTTCCTTCAGCGGCGTACTTCAAATCCTCTGCGCCCACGCTCGGCTATTGTGTCTCTGTTGTAGACATTCATTCCTGATCTTTCTCCTCTGCCTCTTAATCTGCGCTAAGCGGATCGCTTGATGTTGGAGAAACAAAGTGTTCAGATCTAAAATAAAGGGAGTGTCTGTGAGTGGGATTCAGCAATGAGTCTACAGTTTGGTGGGGCACATGTGATCATTTTTAGGTTTCACTAATCCTTAGCCAAATGCGCAATTACGCAGAACTCTTTCAAAAGTTTGTTTTAGTTTGTTTTCCTATGTTACGAAAATGATTTCCACAATCTGTTAAAGCGACAACTTTCAACTTTTTTATTTATATATATATATATATATATATATATATATATATATTTTTTATTTATATATATATATATATATATATATATATATATATAGCAGGGGGTGATATTAACAAAATACCCCAATATTTATTTCTGTATGGTTTGATTTTGATAATGATCACAATATTCTTTTCTGATTGAAATGCTTGTTTCTAAGATTCCATCCTTTTATTACAAAAAGAGACTAATTCAACTGATTATAGTAAATAATTAAAGAGCTTCACTATCGAAAATTACCATAAATTAAATGAACCGTACCCTTAAGCATCGTCTGACTTTATGGAAAACAAATAAGTACATCTACATGTTCATTTTCTCAACAGGCCATATACTGTTGTATAAAATCCATTAGCATCATTTGTTTCAGTACGTGTATGAAGTAATGCAAATGAAGTTACCACGATTACTCTTATTGTAAACTATTGTAATAATTTTGTTTCCCAACTCTAATACACTGCACGGAGGGAATTGAAATACCCATCCAAGGCATAAGGGTGTCCACATGTGCTCCTGGCATCAGGACATCCCAGGCTACAGTTCGATGATCGACTTTGTTGTTGTCTCCTCTGATCTGCGACTGCATGCCTTGGGCACTCGGGTGAAGAGAGGGCCGGCGCTGTCCACTGACCCCTACCTGGTGATGAGTTGGCTCAAGTGCTGGTCAGCGACTTCCGTATGAGCTTCTGGTCTCAGGGGGAAAATAAGCAGTTCTAAAACTATTCATAAAAGAATAGAATTAGAGATATCATGAAATGTGTAGGGACCTTACACCAATATGAAATGGTGTAAGTTAGACGATGTTGTAGATATCCTTCTTTCCTTTTCCCTGAGCGCATTTCAGAACAACCAAAAATATCACCTTACCCATAAGAACAGATAAACGCTGTTTGTTGCAGCTAGGAAAGATCTCATTATCTTTAAGCTAATGAGATGAGGTAGTCAATTCTACTGTGAGTGTTGAAGACCATCACTGGAGCGTATTGTGTCAGGAATATTGACCCTTTTATCACTTTTTTTCCCCTCCCCTCCTTTCCCACATTTCTTACAAACACAAACTCTCAAGTGTGTGTCCACAGGCAAAGAAATCAAACACTAATCCAAACGCATGAAACGCACAGTTCAAACATGAGCTGTTTCTTGGCACACAGAGTGTTATTTCAGCACATTGAGCATCGTTTGTTTTCTTGACATGGGAGCTAATGCCAGGTGTGAAAATTCTGCCTGAATGAAATGAGTTGGCTCTTACAGGCTGTTCTCAATGATAATACTGCATTACCGATAATAACCTTAACAGGTGCAACTTATTATCAAGAAAAGTAAAAGAAAAAAAAGTTTACTTTTTGACTTGTGACACTAATATTTTGCTGTTTGTTTAGAATAGAAGAATACAAGCAACCACAGTAAGGTGACAGACAATAACAATAAACAGACTCACATGAAGATGAATAAGAATGTGTTACATAACCAATAAAAACCGAAATGTTAACACCTAACAGGTTTTCTATAGCCATGTATAACCCTCAAAAATAGTGAAAAAAGACATCATTGTTTGACATTGCTCCAACAGTGAAACATAATACCAAAAGGTTAAGTGGAAGAAAAACTTTGGTAGATCAGGAATAGAAATAACTATAGCATGGGAAATATTGTGAGGAAATATCTATTCGAGAGCTTGGAGGAGATTCACAGGGTGTGGACTAGTGCTGGTGTCAATGTTGCAAAAGGAGTCTGAAAGGGATTTATCCAGTACATTAATAGCTCAGATGCAGAATTTCAGCTCTTTTTGTGCTTTTTTGGCTCTCTTCAGGCTACATTTCTTTTGTGGAAAAATTGCTCAAAGCATTTTGGCATCATGGAACCTGATTCAGCAATAAATGGTTCGTATTCAGATTTGAAAGAATAAAAATTTTTGCTCTTGGTATAAATTTTTTTTTTTTTTTTTTGTGCTAGAGATGTTGCGGCCTTTCATTCAGTCACCAATTCATGTTTGATATCATTTGCACCTTGCCTGGGTTCAATGCGACCAGGAGGAGTGAGGTTCGAAGTCAGCCAGAGTGGGGATCAGCCTGTGATTACAGCAACTGCACTTTGTGCTTACATTAGGCTCTGGTGCTTAGTGCTTTACCTTCTCTCATCAGCTGGCACCCTGATTTCTAATCTGCCAGTTATAAAACAGCAGACGTAAGGAACATGGAAAGGGGTGGGAAAAAAAGGCAGTCGGAAAAGAAAATCTGGAAAAAAGTAACTTATATTTCACCTTCTTTTTTCAAACCCTTTGTGGGCAGTGAGTGTATCGTTGGGCCTTTTGTAAGCGTTAATCCTATGGTGACATTTTTATCTGACAAAGAACAGAAAGAACAGCTACATCAAGTTAATACCACTTGTGTTTCATTCTTTACTTGTGATATATTACATCAGCTTCAGAGCACCTGCATTTTAATACATATTTCAGCATATAACCCAGACTTAAACTGCTTCACCTTCTCTTTGTTAGTTCAAAGGGGTCTGTAATAGCCAAGTGTCTGCTGCAATCCTTTAACTCCACGTTTTGATTCAGTGACAGTTCTGTGGCCTTCCATCTAACAGGATGGAATATTCTCCCTTTGACTTCCCCGTTGGTTCATGCTTAATATGTTTAGGTCTCCACGCCGCTTCAAAAGATTGGAGTTTAACTGCTTTCAGTATCTGGAAAGGCACTAAAAAAATGCTTATACTATTTATGTTCCATCTATCTATCCATCTATAAATAATTAAACAATAGTATTTTGGACAAAAAAAAAACCTGTATTTTGGTTGGGAAATTCACTTGGCAGTTAAAATCCTTAGTGGAAACATGAAAGGAGGGATCTGTCCTGCTTTTTACTGATTCCTTTTCATCCTACAGTTTCTGCAGTTCCACATTAAAATCCTGACCACTGTGCAAATATGTGACAGAAATTCATGAAATTGACACTGAAAAATAAACAGCAACTCCATCATTCTTTCTCCAGCCTTTTATGCCCCTTTGGAAATTTGCTCAGACAATATTTAATCAGAGAGCATCTGCGGCTGCTTGTTTTCGTGCATGCAGTGGTAAAAATGAACATGGATTGTTTTTCTTTTTTAAGTGGGGCAAGATAGGCTCAGATTAAGTTCGAAATCCATGTTAAATAAACATTCCAATGTTTAATCCCCCAGGAGGATGTTAAATTGAAAAGGCGTGTGATTAAAAGTCCAGATTTGTTCATAGCCTTTACCTCAAAGGGTATGGATTAGCAAAGCTGTGTTCATGTTGGCCCCTCAAATGTGAATGTGCAGCTAAATGAGTCAACGGGCACTTAATGATGTCAGACAAAAAAAAAAAAAAAAAAATTGGTGTATTGTGTGTTTGTCTCAGTTTGCTTCATCGGATGGTTTATGTCTCCATTTAAAACTTTTGCTGGTTCCATCGCTTCAATCCACAGTGAAGACACCCAAATTTAGCTTGCATTTACCTGCTTATTATAACCCAGCCACCTCCAAATAGACTGATGGATAAATTTCAGTCAGGAAGAGAACGGGGCGACCACAAGCCTGCCTTGGTAATTGTTTCTCGGTTTCATCGGCTTGACTCCTTATTTATTTGATTGTCATTTACTGCCTTTGCATTAGCTCTTGGTCGGTAGGAACTGTGGCTTACCAACAGCTGACCGCTGTGACTGAGCGAGGAAGACGGATGACTGGTCAGGTTCATGAACCCATAAAGCTCACATGGGAGGAAGTCGGCGGACCATATCTCATTACCGGCTCAGGCCTGAAATGAGATGGGTCCCTTTTTTTGCCTGTCCCTCACCGCTCCGATTGATTAGTCAGCAGCCAATCAATGTTAATTAAGGTGTAGAGAATCATTTAATTGTAGCATATGAATCATGGTGTCAGACCCTTCCTTGACCTTCACAGGACTTAGACTGTGAACCGTCTAAATACTGTTTGTATATTGGAGAGTAATGGCAGTGTGTAAATGAGCACAGGTTTGATGGACGTCTGCCCTGAATGTGCTGCCGTCTGCAGCAGTAAACCTCATGTCGATGGGAGCAGTTACAGGATCAGACTTGGCCTGCTTTTGTGCAAAAGCTTCCTAATAACTTGGTAAAAAAAACATTCAAAAGTTTATCTTGTTGCGTTGAGTGCTAATTACACAGCAAGCTATACTTCAAGCCTTTATTCACTTTATTTTGAATGAGAAGAAAATATTAATTAATACATAAAAGTTATGTTGTAGCCATGTTACAGCGTACGTATTGGTGGGGCAGACTGCTAATTTGACAATTGTCAAGCTATCATTGGCACTGTCCACCATGATGTTTGTGGTCCAGAGTTAAGTTTCTACTGTATTGGTGCTATTTTGTCAAGTCCAAAGTCAGTTGTAGCCATCTGCTATTTCCTGTTGCTTTGGCAGCTTGTTCTATTTCTTTCCTCTTATGTTTTAAAACCATTCCTGGAAGCAGTACTCTGAAAAGCCAGGCATTGACCCTTATTGGCTTAACATTGTTGTGGAGTGTGTCTTAGGTTATCCCAGAACTGTACTGTACTTTTTACAGGGAAGCTTTGTAAATATGGATTTCACTGTATTTATATGGAAAATATGTGCCGTCCACATCTGCCAGCATTTTATCGTTCACATACTTTTTTGCAGAAGTAGATTAAAAAAGATGCAAAGGTTTGATTTTTGTATCAACTACAATCCATAAATATTGAAAGTAACAAATAAGTGCTTGAAAATATATCCACTAATGTGTATAATAACCCATATAATTATATACTCTTTATTTGCAAAATAAACTCATTGATTATATCAATTATTGAGATGCGCTTCTATTTTCCAAATGGATGCAGAAACCCAACAGATCTATATCTGTCAAAATGCTTAAAGCTTAATGTTGTGAGATAAGTGCTGCTTCTGTTATGCGAGGTGAGAGGCTCTCCTTGCATATGAAGTGGTGCTTTGATTGATGAGTGCCAAAAACAAAATGGCACAGGAGAACACCACAGGCACCATAATTGTTTTCTTTAATGAAGACCAGCATCTCATACTGGAGATGATTGTGCAGTCAGTTGATTGTGTCTAACCCCTTCTCCACAACCTCCCCCTACCACAACAACCATCCATCATGTGATAATAACGCTCCAACCTGTGTATGGTCTGGTTGGTACACCCATGACTTTCAACACTATTCCTCCACAGCAAGATGAATTTGTCTCTGAACCTTAAAAAGAGGGAAACTTCTTAACTTTGTAGATTTCAAAAAGCAGTACGGCACTGCTCCATCATTTAGTTTGATCAATGTCTGATTAAAATCAGTCTCCTTGGCAAAGTTATGTAAAGCCTTTAGAGTTGTGTTTCTATACATAATTCCCAGAAATTCAAAAATCTGAAGTTTGATCTACAGTTGTTTCTGTACTGGGTCTTTTTGCAGACTGCAGAGAAAGGGAATCTAATAATTTACCATACTGGTAAAATAAACAGTAGTTTAAAGTAATTTTGTAGCACACTGAGAACCAGATGTCTTTTGCCATATTTGAAAAGTGGTATGATGCAAAAGACTTGTTAAATATGACGCCAGGCCTATTTGCTAGCGTAACATTACGTTTTGAGGGTACAAGATTATTTTTCTTCTCCTGTGATGTTCACTGTGATGTTCACATCACAGACCCTATTTCAGATCTTAGCTATAAGCACTGCTAAGCTTTCTAGCTTGATTGCACAGTGCAAGAGATTGCATTACATCAGGCAAAAGCAAAGCTTAGTGTTACTTTCAGGAGGAGATGCAGATACAAAATAATCCACCTGGTGTTCCAGGGCCTAGTCATATGCAGGAAAATAGTGGCAGGGATGTAGATGTTTTGTTTATACCTCGACGTTGAGTGGATGAGATATTCTAGTGTTCAATAAAGACTCGACACCTGTGAGATATTTAGCACTTTTGCTAGCCAGCCAGTCCAGGCTTCGTCTTCAAACACCACAGCTGAGAATATCTTTCTGAGAAAGTCCATATGTAATATTTAGTGTTTGACTGTCACGCATTGTGCCCATTGATTGCTGTTTGTACCTTTTGATAATTGATTCTATGATTTCTGCAGATGTAACAACAGGACCCAGTGTGCCGTGATAGCCGGACCTGACGTGTTTCCTGACCCTTGCCCGGGAACCTACAAATACCTGGAAGTCCAATACGAATGTGTGCCCTACAGTATGTATTTTCCACTCTTGCATACATTTCTAAAGCTCTCAGTTATACTAATACCTTCTTTGCAATGATTCCCCAGCAACTTCATCGTAACTCTATCGGTACTGCTCTTAAGGTTCAAAGATGTCTTAAATTCACGTTGCAGTGGTAAACCTATGCTGGCGATGTTGTGATGATTTTTTTGTGATTGTGTATTGAAGTAGACAAAGAAAAAAATACAGTGTATCAGAGCAGAGAAATGTCAACAACATGGGACGTCTTTAAGATATTTTACTTAACCCAGGAGGGAACGCTTTCAGTGTTGTCTTTATCTCTGTTAAATTTCAAAAATTCACAAACCGAATATTTTATTTGTCTAACAGAATCACGGCATGGAAGTTTTCGAAAAAGAAATATTCCCTACTTGTAACACTTTATTTAAGCATTTGAAGAATTTGTTAGAAGTTGCAAACATCAAGTCTGCACACATGATGAGAAAAATAAAGTTTGCTTGTTTTTTGGAAACCAAGAAAACAAGGCATTTCTAAATGGATTCAATCTAATGGTTTAATTTCTGCACCAGTAAAATAACTTTTTCAAGCTGCAATAAACTTTACTGGAAATGTTTATGTGTGGGTCGGAAAGGTAAGAATGGGGTTACAGGATGAACACGTGAAGAGGAAATCTACATGAGGTCAGAGGAAATGGAATGGACATTGCCATATAACCCTAGGTATTGTTTTAGGGCGACTTTTCAGTGTATCATCAAAGCCGGTCATGTCGCCTGCCAAGATTCTGATGTGCTGTCAGGGCTGATATGGGAAAAAAAATGCTTGAATAAATCTGGCAGTGGGGTTTCAGATGTATGGTCTGCTGAAGTAATTCAAATTCAAATCAAAACATCTTCCTAACATGTTAGGTCTTTACACGGCTCCCTTTAGAAGTTTGACAGACAGCAGCTTTGATCTTGTGATGCAAGAACTCTTTTTTTTACCAGTGATCTAAAGCCTGCAAACGCCTCTTTTATATCCGACTTCTTCCTGTTTGCACATTTTGTCACTCCAGCCATACAGCTTCTTTTTTCTTTATTAAGGTGTAAAACACCCCAAACCATCTCCGGCTGCTTCGGTGTGCAGAAACATACTTGGACAACAGCGCTTAGTTTTCCATAATATCCTGTTCTTCATATCCTGCAGTGGTTCCTGTTGGAACTAACTTGAACTTTTGTTCCATCGACTTCTGGTGTTGACCTCACAGTTTGATATCACTCGGATATTGTTATATTACTGGAACAGGATTATACTTTTTGCGCTTGTTGGGTTGTTTGTAATGTTTTTGTGCGAATTATATTTTTATCCCAAGAGTTGTACTTGATCGCTGCCGTTTATTGTGCAGTGTATTCTCAAAATCCATGAAAGTGATGGACAAAAAACTATTTACAAAAGACGAATAATATTTAAGAATAGACTTGTGGTAACCTCATGTATTTACATTTGTACATTAGTACCTTAAAGGTTAGAACTAAGAGGTATAAAAAACAGAGTTCTTTAGCTATTCACAGTGTTGCATTGAAAATGAATAAAAATGCAGAGAAACATTGTTTTAAAAAGAATGAATGTTTAAAAATGATTCTTAGAAAACCTGAAGAGCTGCCAGTTTCAATGATTAAAAGAAATTGAATATGAAAAAAAAATAGGAGCACTCAAGAATTATACATAGCATTGAGTCTCTATGTTATGTTCTGCTCCAGATTGATGTTGTGTAAAGGCTCTAACATTATGGCTCCAGACAAAGAGACGTCCAACATGGAGGTTTGGTTTTCAGCCAGTTTTCATTCGTTATATTTAGTGTAATTGAGCTCTATTCCAAAGGGATGTTGGCTGTTCCACCTTAATCGTGATGCCTAAATTACTCCTGTCTGATCACACATGGTGAATATGTTCAACCTATACTCTTGTGCGATTTTTTAAACCATTTTTAATCTTTTATAGTCATATTTAGCCACATAATTAGACTTCATGGCGCCATTAAAAAAAAGGCTTACAGCCAATGTTAAAGGTCATTATTTTCCACATCCCTGTTGAAGCAATAATAATAATAACATTTGCCCTTTAGGGCAAAATACATTTCTCTTCCACCTATAGGTTATAAGGCGTGAGTCTTCAGTCTTATGTAAGTATTTTCAGCTGAAAAAAGAAATAACTTATGCATTTGTTAAAGAAAGAACTAAAAGTAAAGAAATAAAGGTCCAGCTACATAATTGCTGTAATTTTCTTGCCTCCAGTTTGTAGCTATGGATGGTGGCCAGAAATCATTGTTGGATGAAAAATGGCTTCATTTCCATGAAAAAAAGAAACGGGTAAGATGACTTTGAGGGATTTTTATAAATAATACAAAACATTAGAAGAGCAACTTAAATTCACCACCATCTTTTGGACAAAATTCAAAGAAATTAATGTCTAACTGTCCAAATAATGCAGTCAGATCTTTTTTTTGTCTGGAATGAATTGAAAGGTGCAACATAATGCAGCAATAAATGTGTAGATTTGTGATTGTCATTGATTGTCACTAAAGTGTTATAGAAACTTTGATAACAGAGGAGAAACCCTTTGTGCTAAGTCCCACTTATTTAGTTGTGCTAAAATCAGGATGCATCTATAATGGCAACTGCGTAAACTTCAGTGAGTTTCATTTAAGAATAATAATACATAGATTTTATGAGACTCCAGGTTATTCTTAAAATAAAACAATTTTTAAGAGTGTTTAGTCACTTTTAATTTCTTCATTTCCACATATCCATCACCTTCCACCTATCTGAGATCGGATGAAAGGGGTAATAGGTCCTGAATGGGTACCACACATTCCTCTCTCCAGTGATGCACTCCAGCTCATTTTGAGAGATCCAAGTCATTCAAAAATCCTCGTAGTTACATAGTCCATCCAGCGATTTTCTAACACCTCTCCAGAATAAGTATACAAAGCTAATCCTTTGCAGATTAAGACTGTGTAGAATCCCCTTTTCATTGACAAGCCTCAATCCCAACACTTTCTTCTTTTTTGTACTTAAATTTCTCCCTCTACTACATTTAAATTCTGTCCTCCATCTGCCCCCTCCTTGGTCCTCCACACCTTCCTCTACCATTGTTTTGCTTATTTGTTCTCACTCTGTAGTCTCCTCTTCCCTTCTACCCCTTTCACTTTTACATCTGTATTCTGCTTGGGGAGCCTCTTTTTCTTTTAGGGATAAATTACTGCTCTCCTCTCTCCACCGATATCTTCATAAAGCGACACGATAGCAAACTCAGATGTGCTGTTAATAATGGCGGGGAGGGGAGTGTGCTAAATCGATGGACACATGCCGTAGATATAATATTGATTTCATTAATTTGCGATTTGATCCGCTCCATCAGTTGTAATGGAGGGACAAAAAGAAGTTATAACAATTACCGCCAAGAGTGGCAGTGTCTGTGGGTGGCAGTGTCACAAGCCAAGGCGATACGTCATTTTTCAATTGAGCTGCTGTCTGAATAAGTGTTTGATCTAAGATCTGACTTTCCTGTAAGGAGATAGAACCATGGTGAACAATCAAGGAGGTTGAAACAATAGGAAAAACAGAAGGGAGAAATTAAGAAATTAGTATATATGTAGCAGCATCATGACAAAGTTTATTAACGTCCAAAAAATGTTTTTCAAATTTGTTAAAAGAAAACCAAGAAAATACATTTACAATTTATGTAACTGGCAGCAATTACACACTCAAGTCTTTTTGAATTTGATGCCACAAACTTAGCACACCTATGAGCCGTTTCACCTCTTCTTCTTTGCTTTTCTTATAAAGCTGCATCAGGTGGAATGGGAGACATCTGTGCAGCCATTTTCATATCTCTCCAGAGTTGATCGATCAGATTCAAGCCTGAACTTTAGATGAGCCATTCCAGGGAATTTGCTAGGTGGTTCTGTGGTACGAGTTTGAGGTCAAGAGCATTCTGGAGCAGGTTTTCATTCAGTATTTCTCTGTACATTGCTTAATTCATCTTCCTCTCTATAATGACTAGTCTGCCAGTTAATGCTCTTCCAAAACATCCCCACTGTGTGATGCTGCGACCAGCATGCTTCACTGTAGAGATAGCATTGGCCTGGGGATGAGCCTGGTTTCCTCCAAACATGACTCCTGGGATTCATGCCAAAGAGTTCAATCTTTGTGTCCTCAGACCAGAGAACCTTTGTTTCTCTTGGTCTGAGAGTCCTTCGTTTGTTCCTTTTGGCAAACTCTAGTCGGGCTGCAATGTGCCTTTTCTGAAGTTGTGGCCAGCTCTAGGGAGACTCCTGGTGGTTCCAAACTTCTTCCATTGACAAGTGATGAAGGCCACTGTGCTCACTGGGATCTTCAAAGCAGCAGATATATATATATATATATATATTTTTTTTTTTTTTCCGTGTCCTTCAGGACAATCCTATCTCAAGAATAATTAGTGGAAACATCTCCCGTTCGAATTTCTTGGCAAAGACTGTGAATACTTACATAAATGTGATTTCTTGGTTTTCTTTTTATTTTCAATAAATTGGCTTAATAGGGTGTTTGTGTGTAGATTTTTGAGGAAACAGGTTCATTAAACGCATTTTGTCATAAGGCTGTAACATAAAATGTGGCAAAGAAGGGAAGCACTTTCCAGATGCGCTGTTGGTAACCTTGTCTTGTTGGAAATTCAGCAATTTGTTATGTCTATCATTTCTCTTTAGAGGAATGGAAAAATATCCAGTCAAAATAATACGTTTTTGATCTAGACAACATAAAATGTACCGGACAACTTGGGGAAGAATATATAACCAAATATCCATGGGAAAATATGTGTCTATTTGGGCATGTTTGCAAAATAATTTTTTTCTCACAATTCTTTAAGGATTCATGTAATATAACTATGTCAGGGAAAAAATAATGACTACTTAAAATACACTATTAAAAACATCAAAGTCATTGACATTTCTGGCTTAATATACTGTATATTGGCTTCTGAGTGGAACTGTACGTGCTTCTCCATGCACTTCTCTATTAAGTACAACCGAACCTTTGTGATGACTCATAAACATGACTCCACTCCAGTAGCTGACATCTTGTCTTAACCTCATCCTTTCACCTTGACTTTCAGTGTTTCAGTGGTGAGATGCCAGCCTATTCTCCTAGTGGCTTATTAAAAAACTTCCTTTCTCCATTGTTTCATTCCTCTCGTAGTGTAACTTTCACTCGAACAGCTCCTCCCAAAGGTCAAGTTGATAAGAGGTCAGAACAACCGTGTCTTCCTCCTACACAGCCCCGGCAATCTTCCTCAGCAGTAATGAAGCCCTTAGATTCCCTCGGTGGCCCCTCAGACACTCCAAGCTGTCACACAAGATCGGGCATCCGGACCTGTGTTGCCATGCTCTGCTGTTCAAGTATCTTTTTTTTTTGTTTGAGATGTTGAGAACTTGTGGATATCTTTAGCTTGAAACTTCTGATTCTGCTAATTAGTTGTACCTTCACACTGCGGTTTCCATGGCAAATTAGCTAACTCTTGTCCAAACAGTCTATCAAAATAGTCTGTTAAAAAAAAGGAGATGAGCTATGATTAAATGTCCTTTCAGAGAGCACATTTTGCTTTATATGCTCGACAAACACTTCAGTGTGTTCAATGAGGAAGTGCAGGAAAAGTGGAAACAGAAAGGCAAGGACAAAGATAGAGTGAATGAATAAAGGAGAAAAAAACCTGCTGGCTGTCTGGTGCTATACATAAGGCACCGGTTCCCCCCACTGTTTGTATCTAATAAGGACAATATAAAATCCCGTCTCTCTCACAGTGGGTTCCAGCTCAGCTCTGTCAGCTACTCCTCTCAATTTGGAAGCTAAGCCAGGATATATAATCATGCAATCAATTCTCAGATTTGCACAAAGCTGCGCCGGCTTACATGACACTGAAAGTTGTCATGTGATTTGTCATATTTGCCTTCTATTTCCAGGCTGACTAATTAGTTTTTAATTCATTTTGATAATAACAAAGAAAGTTTATGGTCACCTGTTGGAATTATGGTGCAGATTGTTTAGGCAAGGTATACCAAGCATCTGCTACCACTCTGCACTGGCAAATAAAACCAGGAAATTGATGCTCTGTACATGATTATCACTTACATTAAAGCTTAGGTCTTATGTGGGGTAATTATAGACTCTGCTCTGGACCGGTCACACCTCGAATAAAAGCCACCTTGGGGACATGGACTGGACTTTATGGTATTTAATTGGACACTGTCTGTCAGCATGGTTGTATTGTGTTTTTTATATATTTTCCCCAAAGCAACAATGTCTGTGGAGGCAGTTATCACTAACCTGGAGCCAGGAACTGTGAAATTAAACTCTTAGTGGTGCATTTTTTTAGAAGCATAAGTATGGCAGTGCAGATGGTATTGCAGTAATGCTTTGATAATATATGAGTACATCTTTGTAAAGTGGCAATTTAGAGATTTTTTTTTTTTTTTAACAAATTATTCAGCCCCCCAGAGTCCATATAATTACCACATTGAACATATGTTTTTACACCGTAATGTGTCTATACGTCAGCAATTTTTACATTCAATTCACCACTTTTGCTGTGCTAATTATTCAACACAACTGCTGTGTTAAAATTATTCAACACAGTGATTATGTAAAGGAACACAGTTATTATGTCCTGATATAGGCACATTATTGTGTTGTCTTTTAACTCGGTTTGTGATGATATGAACACATCCAGACTGCATTCGGAGAGCAAAATTTGCACTACAATTGCAGCTGCAAATTTTAGGAGTTTGTCTCCAGCTGTTTTACACATCAATAAAACAACAATTGTTCCCATTCTTCTTCACAATTTAGCTCAAGATTATATTAAACATATATATTTTTGCTATCTGCTATCTCCTTTGGTCTTCATGATGCTCTAAGAAACCTCCAATGCTTTCTTATAAGCGCTGCATTGACAAAAGGTAAATTACATACAATGGGAATATGTGTAGTAAAGATGCATTCGAAAGAGAACTAATGAATTTCGAAAAGGGTTTGAAAAAAAATGTTTCAACCATATATCAATTTTTTTCCATTTAAGAGTTTTACACCACTTTGTGATGGTGCATCACGAAGAATAAATTAAAATGTGTGGGAGTAAATGTAACAAAATGTCAGAAGGTTCAATGCATGTAAACACTGTGGAAAGGCACTTAAAAATGGCAAAGCAGATAACTGCCACAAATACTTATCACTTTATTAGTGAACAAGCAAATCAAAACATGTAAATTGATGAAGTCTTAACATGAGCTTAGTTTGCTCCATCACTTCAAGGTGTTTTTTGAATAAATCACGATTTATTTACGTTGAAACTCTGATCTTGGATTTAACGGAGGCTAAATCCAACAGCAGTAATTCAGCATCGTCAGCATTCTACCTTCCCAAGCTCACATTCAGTCCTCTCAGCCTTGGATAATCTCTCAGCTACTCATAAGCTTCTTGAAGAGCAGATCACCCCTGTTTGATGTAATCAGTAAATCTACTTAGCAGGTTGTCGGGAAGTTCACTGTTTTTGTTTTTTTTTTTTTCCTTTGCCCTTGAGCTCTCCAATGTGTGTCCGTTAGATCTAGCTTTGGAGTCAACACTATGACAGCTGATGCATCAGCAAACCACACCCACCTCACTTCCAGCTGAAATGCCAGTGAGCATTGTCCAACTTGTTCAGGCACCTTTCTTTCCTCCGCCTGACTCACTGCCTCAGCTTTCTCCCATGTGGCCGCTAATGCCACCTCATCACTCAGTGACAGCTGACCACTCCCCAGCCCACACAGCATGCTTTGATGACTGTGACTTCCTGTCACATAAATGAACAGTGGTGCCGTGACCTGAACTTGTGGCAGTGATTCTGTAACTTTCTGACGTGTGCTATTATTTTTAAATGTAACGTAGCAAGATACAGTCATGTGGGAAAAAAAGAACACCCAAGGTCCAAACATATGTTACATATGTTTTGTATACACTTCAACAATTCTGAAAAAATTATGTACAATAGATGAAGAACAAAAACTGAAGAAAATATCTTAAGGGAAAACGTCCAAGGCTGTACAAAGACACAGTTGAGAACACTGTTGCCGTGCAGCAAGAGGTCCTGGGTTCAAATCTCTACCCGTGGTCTTTATGTGTGGAGTTTGCATGTTCTCCCTGGTATCTCTAAAATTGTCCGTACATCTGTGTGTGTGCATAGTTGTTTGTCCTGTCTGTCTCTCTGGTGCCCTGCAATGGACTGGCGACCTGTCCACGCGACACTGCGCCTCTTGACAATGATTGGTGGAAAAAAGCACCAGGCCCCTTTTCAGCCCTGGAAGGTTAAGCATGTTTAGATGGTAGATGGATGCCCCTTTAAAATTGCAACAATTACATAAAGGCATATCGAATTAAGAACATAAAATGAGAATGACATTACTTACCTTGTTTTATTGGGTGTGTTCTTGATTGTTGAAATGAGAACACTGAAATGAGTACACAGAGCAATCAAAACATACTAGTTAATCCCCCTAGGTCTTGTTGAGAATAAAGAACTAGAAAAGCAGGGCCTAGTCAAATCATAGATGTTGATCTTGTTGAGATGCTAATTTTAAACAGGGTGTGTTCAAGGACATCTCAAAGCTGAAAGTGAGATTTTTAGTGATTATAAAGACTGGTACTAGATAAGGTTCTGGAGGTTTTGAGTAAAACAATCCTGCTTGTATTAAGTCAGGTGAAATTAAATCGCTTTTTTCCAGAGGTACATTTAAACATAACAGATATATGTGGTTGGTAGTTAAAAATTTCCTAAAACAGATCTGCATGTTTAATGAGGGTTCATATTTTTAGTATGTCTGTAATGTATATGTTGCAGTCACACTATCATGCCGTTTGAAAGATGCTTGGAGAAGAACTGAATGATTGTTTTTGCCAAAGGGGAGCAATCATCATCATGGTTGTTGCTGTCATTATCACCAACTTGATTGAAAGTCGGCTTGAGAAAAAGGTTATGTAAAACCATAAAACAGACAGCGAATGTTCCACAAATTGCACAAGGTAAATAAATAATTCATCCACACAAGCCATTGTTTTAAATTTTATTACAGCTCTGTATGCTGACATCTGATCATAAAGTAAAATCACCCGTTAAATCAGTCTGATGCATTCTCCAATTACCACCATTGTGATATTTTTTCCAGTATTGAATACACTTGTTCTTACACACAAAGAAAAACTGCCTTTATGGAATAAAAACCTACCCTGTCGGCGTGATACGCTGCAATAATCAGCGGGTTCCTAATTCCAGAAGCTGTGGTGCACTGCACAATTTCACAATTGTTTTTATTTTAAAAAGAAAAGGAAAATATTTTGCTCCTTCTGATGAGATTCTCCAGGAATTCGTACAGTAACCAACCTTTAGTTAGCTGCTTATCAGACGTGCTTAACGAAGCTTGCCAACCGGAGTTTTAAAGTCTAATTTGCAAGAACGTTTGGTGGCTCGCCTTTAAGTTTTAGAGGAAAACTTTCTCATTTTAATTCCAGACGAGCTTAATAGCCTTTTTTCAGTCAGCCCACCAATATTTGGGGGAGCTCTGTCACACACTAATCTCCCTACAGTGGCAGAAACCTCCTTTATCTCCTTTAACTTTTGAAGTAGGAGAGCTGTGATGAAGATGAAAAGACTGTTTGAAATCAGAAATTTTTTAAAACCTTGTTACCTTGATACAGGCAACCTGCCAATGATTATCCAGTGATTTTTTATTCATTATGTTTCTATATCCAGTCTTTGATGTTCTGCTTCTGTCTGCCTCTCAGTGACCTGCGGTTATGTTTACCAGCCAGTGACCTGAAAACTTGGGGCTTGTATTTTAATAGATGCTTATTGCATTCTGAAATGTCAGAATATATGTGACATAGTGCAAATGGGTTGGGACAAATAAAAGCGATGCAGCCCTCTTGAACGCTTCTGTTTACTTTAGAGATCTGCAGGTTTTTCAAAAGAGAGAAGTCTGCCAGGTCTGGTAAGTAAGAAAACAACTAAACTAATTTTTACCAAAAAATTCAGTTTGGAAGGCAAATATTAGACATAAATTCTAGTGATTTATTTTGTTAAATTTGGGGGGAGAATTTTTCAGCACTATGACTTTTATTCAACAGTAATTCAACAGGAATGAGGCAGAGAGAAAGAGGGAAAGGCATGCACAAAGGAACCAAAAGCAGCACTCGAGATTACCTGTGGCCCTATATATGGAGCGTCTGCTCTCATCACCGTGCTACTCGGTGCTCCACAATTTTAACTTTTATTGTGTCAAGAAGCCCTTGTAAAATAACTTGCTGCTTAATTTCTTTTTTACCAATTAATAACATTCTAAAAACATTGCCACGGTATTGTGTTAAAAACAAGAGGTGCCTACAATTTGTGATAAATCATTTGACTGTTAGTCAAACTATCAAAATGTAAAGTGTACAAGCAAACTAAGAGCCTGACACTTTAGGGTAAAAAAATAACTATGTCAGGGCGATATTTACTAGACAAAGGATATATATTGGTATGAAAGACTGTCAGTTAGGGTGACATTTTATTCAAATAACCACGCACATTATTTGTAATGATTAATTTTAGGGAATAAACATATAGATCACTTGCAGTGCTACATTTATTCTCCAGGGACAGCAGAAACATGTAACAATCAGGTTATTAATATTTTGAATTGACAAATCAAACTTATGATTGCCATATAAAACAATGTCTTCTAAAAAAAAAAAAAACCTTCAAAAAGTATCCCTATTCTTATAAATGGGATAAATAGATATACAACCAAATAACTTGCTTGCAAAAAACAAATAAGCGGATAAATAAATCAACAGAGAATATCTTAACTCATACGGTTAATACATAAGAAAATACATGGGTACAGGAATAGATAGATATCATGGCAACCATATAATAAACCAACTGAATAAACAGAAATGTCTCTTTTGGTTTCATCTAAGAATCAGGAAGATCCCTTTTATGGAAGGAGATTACTAAAAGTGCAGTTGCAGTTAGTACCAGGTGGGATTTACAGTACACTCGCTGAAAAAAATAAAGACATTTTCCTTGTTGAGAGGCGGCACAATTGCATGGTTAAGCAGTTATTACCAATGTGGATAAATAGCTGTGATAAAGGGGTGAATCTGGACACAGAGAAACTGCTCTCCCCCACTAATAGCTAAATAAGCAGCTGTAATCTATCAGGTCTTGATTTTCTAGCAGCTGCTCGACTATTTGCTAATAATATAAATACAGATTATACTCTCTTTTTTTTTCTGAGCAAATGGCGTACAAGCTGTAGAAATGTCTATAAATAATGTGATATAATACATTGTGAGGAAAGGGTTTTTTTTCTTCGTGTTTTTCTCCTCCGGCTACAAACACACTCAGGAACCTGCATCTGAAAGTGCCAAGTGTCAGGAATACAGCACTAATTAGAGACGAGTATCCTCAGGGGTTTTCTTTTAATGATCACCCTGTGAATCATAGCTCACTTACGATTGTCTTGTCTTTCTTCATTGTTTTCACTTTTGCAAGCATATAGTGACTTTAAAAAGTAGTCATACCCTGACCATTTTACACTTATAAGACTATTGTGTTGAGATTGTATGCGACAGATCAAAATGTATCTGTATTGACTACATGTGTGCACATCAACAAGGAATTTTACTTTGGTTCCATATAAATAAAAAAATATTTAAAAAATAAAAAAAAGGAAAAAATTAGTTTTTTTTTTAAATATTTGTATTTATACTTTTTTTTTTTTTTTTTTTTACAGAGGAAGACTAGTTTGTTTTAATAATAAAAACAATCCATTGCAACAAGTTCATCATGCCATGTGTAATTTAATCTGTTTAACTTCAACTGTTCTCTGAGGGACTCAAAGATTTTGCTGGGAGCATTAATGAATAAACAGCGCCAAGAAGACCAAGGTTCGAAACACATTGTACACAAGTTTGAATGAGTTACTTTGTAAAACAATCTATCAAGGTTTGATTATGTAGCTGTTCAATCCATCATCTAAAATATGTTTGTGCACCTAAACAGACACGTTGACAAGAAGATGTTATTGTAGACGTTGTTAAAAAAAAAATAACTGTTGCTAGATGACTTCAGGTTGTGGAGGTTGTTCACCTTTCAGATACACATTCGACCAGAGAAGCAGTTTCCTGCATGTTTCAGATGTGAAATAATGTCTGAATTTCTTCCAGGGCACGTCATCAAGTTCTGGAACATCTTAAACATACTGGACACTGGTTCTTAAAAACTGGAATGGGAAACTTGTGATTTAGAGGAAAAGCGTGTAGATTTGTTAGAATGGCCTACTCAAAGTCCTGTTATTGAGAGTTGGTGGCAGAAACCTTACCATAGGTGTTTGCAGGCACTCTATCCAATCTAATTCAGTTCGGGTTTCTTGCTGAGGAGAATGGGTAAAAGTTTCAGTATCTCGATGTCCTGCTATAAAGTAGTGAATGGTGGTTTATGACGCTTTGAGTGAATAGAATTGCACAATATACTTTGACTCTTATTAAATTAAATAGAAAAATAGAAAACCATGTATCTGTTTTTTCCAATTCACAATTTTGCACCCCTTAGTGTCAGTCCAATGAAATACCTTTAAAGCTGTTTATAACAAGGTCTTTGAGCAATTTTTGCATTTGCCATGAATCTCTTCCTGGTTTCAAGGTCTTTACAAATTGAGTCATATTTTAGGTGCTCCAGTTAAGTAATTATTGCTCCGGCTGCTGCCATGTTCCACTACAGCATCATTAATTGTGTTGCTCTTGGATTCCACATGTCATCTCACACTCTACTGGTCAGCCCCTATGTGGCTCGGTTAGCATCTATTTCCTGCAGCCGTCCTTCAAAGCAAGACAAACTCAAACATGCAATCTCACAGGATGAGGAGATGCTTGCACACTGGCAGCAACCTGAATCGTCAAGGTTATAAGATAGCATGGTTCTTTCCCCCGCAGGGGAGGGACCAGCAAAGCGACAGAGACAGAAAATAGATGCTATGGGAGGGAGATTGAATAAGTGTTTGAAGGTAGCACAAAGAGATCAGACAAGTGGTTGAAGAGAAAAGAGGGATGTTTAGAAATGGAACCTGTAATGATGGTTTGGAAGACACAAGTGCCGACCGAGGGAGATGATAGGGGTGGGGTGGAGGATAAAATGAGTGGGAATACAGAAGAAGAGAGATGGGGGGCCCACTGTGTCCTCCCCCATCCTTAGGCACATGCTATTCAAAGCCCTGTAATCTGTGTCATTAATTAAAAAGCTGATGGGATGGAGTTAAGGAGGAGGAGGGGGTTGGGGTGTTCACTCTTCAGCTCATTCTTTGAGACAGCAGGAAGGACTGGAGAGTCTGAGGGGAGGGTACTGCAGAAAATATTGCTGCCATTTTGCCATGAATCTCTATTAGTGCCTAATGATACCATTCTGATACCTCTCAACCATTAGTGTGAAATTGAGAAGCATTAATTATTCAAATGAAAATCCATACAGCTGCCGCTCATATGACGAGGCCGGCACTCATCGGAGGATATTTAGTTGGAAGCAGATCGCACAAAAACTGAAGTGCGGCGTTTCCATGTCAGAGAAATGGTTCTGAAATTATGGGAGGCAAAGGAGCAGTGTTTTTAGCTTTGTCTGCCTTTCTACAGTTGATCCCAAAATTATTCCTTGAAGGATTTAGACGCATGTCTCTTAAAAGATGCAAAACTTTAGTGAAAGGAGTATCAATTTAAAAGAAAAGATATTTCTTTATTTGAAAATTGAAAATAACAAGCTTCTTAAAGCTTCTCAATAAGCAGTAGATTAATTGTCATTAGTTTCACGGCAATTAAATCCTTATAATTGCAGACCAGCTCTTGGCAGCTTTCCTCTACTATTTTCACGATTTATCTTTGGTAGTGAGCAGCAAGTTTTTAAGGTTGGAAAATTCATTTTATTAAATGCGTCCTGCTTTTACAGGTTGGACTGTTATTTTTTTCAGCAGAACAGCCTCAGGTCTTTGTTGCATAGATTGGTTTTAGATCATCTGCTTTGTTATAAATGGCGCATTTATAACAGTCCATGTCCAAGAGACTGTCTCTTGGACATGAAGAGACAGTCCAAGAGAGATGGACCAGAGATGGTCAGCAACGACGCTTAGGTAGACTCTTTTGCCTGTAAGATATTCAGTTGGTACTAAAGGTCCAGTATATTGACAAAAAAAAATCCCCCATGCCATTGCGTCACCACCAGCTTCCTTGTACAATTCACAATTTTGCACACCTTAGTGTCAGTCCAATAAAATACAGTACAATGCAGCCCATGGTTTTTTGAATAGTTATGACTTTGATATCTGAATATTCTGTAGCTGTAAATGATACTCATTGAACCAGATAATGATTTTCCAACCTGGGTGACCTTCTGCTGCTGTGCCCCTATTTTTCGATGGTGTTTTGATGGACACTTTTAAAAGGCAGTTAAGGACTTTTTATTTCATCATCGGAGCTTCAGATAGAGTGTCGTTTGTGAAACTCTCAATGGGTCATCAGTTTTCATACTCAGATCAGACAATCTGACACCAGCAACCATGTCATGTTCAAAGGCACTCAAATTCTCCTCCTTCCTTATGCTGAGGCTTGGTTAGAACTTTGATAAATCCTGTTCAATAGTTTTTAGAGGTTGAAATTTTTTTTTTTTTTTTGTTTTTTGTTTTTTTGCTGCTCTGTGACAAACTGATTTGCTGTTGTGTTAATTAATTGAACAAGCGCACCTCATAAAGCAAATGGTGAGTGAATATTGCATATGCATTCACAAACTGGTATTTTATTTGGACAGATTTTGAAAATCCACCAGCAGTGAGAACTGACCTGCATGAACTTGGGAGCTGCTGTAGAAACTTTAGAAATTACTTTTCAATAGTATTTTTAATTGCAGCTGCTCTAAGAAATTAATTTGCATCTTAAAAATCTATTTTGTCCACTGCAAAACAAAACCTGGGACTTTAATTAGACAAAAAAGGTTGGACTGGGCATCCTTTCTTGTCTGCTATTTGCACCAGTTTGAACACGATGTTAGTCATTCTTGGCCAATCTTAAGCTGAAATATTGTCAAGCCTCATTCTTGTTCCTTTTGGCTATAAATAGATAATAATCACTGCTGGTTGTCTTTCCTTTGAAGCAAAAGTGCAGCCATTTTGTGGATTGAAGCAGTACCACCTGGCCTTCCCTCCACAAAAGCAGTTTGCAATCATTTGTAAAAAGGCGAGCGCAAGTAAAGCCTGTAGCAAAAGCCTGACCAGACTGAATTTACATGAGGACCACTTGAGTACTCACAATATTCTATTCAGCTAATTTTTCCCTAATGCTATTAAATGCTTTAAATGTAATTATGACTAATGACAGACCGGTGAGTGATTGACCTTGGTCTCAATCTGTTACCATTACACAGATGTGTCTTCATCATTTTCAAATATTTTTTTGCTTCCCAAAATTAAACTGAAGCTTTTTTGCATCTGCCAAAGCGTTTGAAAAATGCTGAAATGAAATATTTTTAACATTTTATCACATGGATGAGTGTGAAAGTAGATAAAGAATTGTTTGTTACATCTTCTGCAGCGAGTTCTCAAGGACTTGTTTTGGTGAAATGTGTTTTTTTACTGATGCGGGAATATATCTGAAGTGGTCTCTTTTATTTGAAATATTTGTGTTTTTTGAGTGTCTTTCATGTCCGAGACAGGGCACAAAAAAAAAAAGACAAGTAGTATCTGGGGGGGGGGGGGGGGGGGAAGAGATGAGGGAGCTAAGTGCCTTTCAGTGACTCAGTGACAGCCGTGACATAAATCGTATTAGGGTCACAATAGAAGTGGTGGGGTGGAGTAAAAAAAAGCTTTTCAGATAAATCAATTCTTCCTTTTTTTCTTTTTCTCCACCACTCTTCTTGTGTCTCCGACTTGAGCAAAACGTGGACACCCGAGAACCGTACGTCTCAGTTATATTTCCGTCTGAGGAAAAACATAATTGGACACGACATGAACAAATTACTCTGAATGTACAAACGGCTGGCCTTACTGCAGCCCACCTCGGCATCGTCCGGTCATGGGAAGAGCCGGCGCTGCTGGACCAAAGCCCAGGGAGCACTGTGTTCCCTTGTTGGGGATTTCATCCACATCCTTTACTCCCTTTCTCACACCATCTCCCCCGGTGATTGCATCGTATACTGGCTTCTCACAACCCCACCACTAATGCCTTTTTTTATAGATCATTACCCCTGCTCTCCCCTCGCCACTGTTAGCGATCGCTCAATCAGAAACACAGGCCTCCCTCCGTGGTCTTTGCTATGTGGCGGCTGCCCCGGGGAGGCGAGGAGACGTCGATCAGGGCACGTTTAAGCTGTTTGCTTAGATTTGATGCATGGGGTCCATATGCAGCTCCATGTTTAGTGAATTGTGTGTAGCTCTAAGCAACTGTTGCTTGTGCTAGCCGCGAACTTATTGCGCCTAAGGAACGGCTCGAGTGTTCGCCGTTAATGAGGTGTCTTGCTGTACCGGTGCAGGGCTTTATGATCTGACAAACAGACAACTTGTTGAGAGGTTCTCCCTGTAATTTCTTCCTCTTTTTCCTACTCGCCTGCCTGATTCTCTTCATCTCATTGGCCCGCTGCCTCGCAATAATATAGTTCTCATCTAATAACTTTCCCATCTTTTAAACTTCACCCTCCCTTCACCTAGCTGCTGACCTCCATACCTCACTCTCTTGCACTCTCTGGAGGAGAGCACTCCTGTAAGCTCTGGTACCAGAGGTTAATCCTATCTTATTAGATGCTGGATTACTGGAGGGATAGGGGCTGAAACTGGTATGCTGGCTGGATGCTAACCTGAACCTTTAAATGGGAGAGAAAGCCAAAATGCTTCAGCTGACTTAAGGAGCTTGTCTAAGTGACAGAGATCAGGCTCTTTGTTGTTACAAGTTTGTTTCCATTTCTTGAGCGATGGAAACAAAACAAGCAGAAGTTGTACTAGCTTTATCAAGAGGTGTTTTGGGGGGCATTGCAAAAAAAGTAGCATCCATTACCATACTGTGATGCATGGTTTTCAAAATAGTTTGCAAATAGAAATGTGAAATATGTGTCAGGCATCTCCATTCTGGTCACTGGTGGTTCTACAAGTTGCAACAGTTGTGAGACGCAATTTCTAAAGTGTGTCTCTAGAAGGTTTGCAGATCTAAAGATTTTGTCAATTTTTGTTAGCAAAATAAACAAAGGTCATTTAAAATTAATGAAACATCCATTTTCAAATGGATGTTTCAATGTTCACAAAGACTAATCATGCCACTCCCCATTATGACACAAGTACATGTTTTGATGTTTTTATATTACCCATTCTATTATATCTACGTCTGTATGTTTGTTGCACTGTTGAAAGATGAAGTTCTGCCCCAACTTTTTTTTTTTTTACTTCCAGCAGCATCTGACAGATTTTCTTCAAGTATTGCACTTGAGCGAACTATAAAGTTAATAATCGCAATGTAACAAAATATAAAAAATTTGCTCTATGCATGCTTTTGCAAGACACTTTCTGTGCTGTAACCCACCTGAGGTTCAGCTCTTCATGAATGTGATTTTCTCTATGCTTGCAACATAAGTTCAGCTCTACAGACTGCTTTGATAAGTCCATGGACTTTATATTCTCTTGAAGCTTTTTGCAGATGAATGTGTGAGGAAGCATGCATAGAGGCACCAGACTCTGTTTAATATTTATTCTTCTCTGTCATTCGGTTTGCACATGTTTGATTTGGAACTCTACATCTGGTTGTAGATAAATATTCCAAGATGTGTAAAAAACCCTTAATATGAACAAATGGTTTATTGCTCTAACATAACTTTGCACTGAAAAAATTAGAAAATCCAGTCTTTAATTTGACAAAAAAATGTTTCGGTGGTGTAAATATTTCTGGGAAATGATTGTATTTTTTTTTTTTATAAAATCACCCCTGAAATAATTAATGTGACCCCGGTAAGTCCTGTCAAACAAAAGTGATGGAGCATTTTTTAAAAATTTCTTAAAATTGAGCAGTGTTTACTAGAATTTCTAGATATTAATAATGTTTCTTTCTTTTTCCCTCGGGTAAACAAGTTACGAGACACAAAGGTGAAGTTGTTTTCGCCACTCTTGAAATCAGAAGACATGTTCAGGAAAGTCAGATGGGTTCGAGAAAGTCCCTACCTGCATAGCTATTGTTAAAGTTAGAAGCTTGAAACGTCTGGAACTGCGATAAACGAGGCTGGACAGACCGTACATACTAAAGAGGATGGTAAGGGAAGTAAAAAAAGAAGCAAATCTCCAAAGATCATTTACAGAGGAATGCAACAAATGTTCTGGGGTGAGATTATCGATTTTCTGCTGCACCACTAGGTTTTGAGGGTGCTGTGTTTGGATCAAGAATTATTTTTTCAACTTGTGATGAGCAAAAAATATTTGCTAATTGGCTAAAGAGAGATATTTCCTCTGAAGGGCTTGCTTTTTTTTTATGTTTGTAGCAAAAAAGGTTTTTAAAGTGAGCCCCTGAAGCTCAGTCTGAATTAGGCCTGCACTGGGCCTATTTGTAGTCCTTAATTGGAGTGAATGAAATGAGCTATCGTCTTTTGAACGTAGATATTTCTCTAAAGCATATTTCTATGCTTTGTTTATGAGATGAACAATTTCTACATACAAACAGTATCTCCTTGATCTGCATAAGGGAATCTTCTTGTATGGATTTAAGAATATGCAGTATTGTCTTGTTTATAACAAATGAATATATAATTCCAAACAATGTTTTAAACAGTTACTTTAATGATAAACTGTCATTTTCATTTAATTAGTGACATTTCTAATCCCCTAAACAAATTTGTTTTTCTGGAGTTTAAAATTTGACTACAGTTAAAACAAGTTTTATGTTTCAATGTGAAACAAATAACCATAAAAATGATGGAAATTGTTAGTATGGGCTGGTTAGCAGTCAGGTTGTACTACTCAATGTAAATGTGGACAAGAAGATCATTTGACAATAAGTTTTGCTCTTAAGTCAATTTTTAGACCTTTTCTAGTAATTGATTTAGAGACATAAACACTGTTGAACCAAATCGCTGTCCTTTAATTCAAATTAGAGAAAATGGCACAAAACCTTTATTTCTAGACAATAATATGTCTCAATGAGAACATTTTTATTTTAAGCTGATTTTTTTTTAGCTTAAAATAGGGGTGGAGTATTTTGGGGTGGAGAATTTTGATGCATTTTTTCTCCTGGGTCATGTTGAACTGAGATTTAAGCAGATCACCTGGAGGAGTTTATTCTTTAAAATCAGAACTTCAGACCATTGCAGTTTAGTTTTATTACATTACAGGAGCATTTCTTACTGTCATCTGAAACTCTTTAATATTCCAGGGGATGCACAGTTTAACTGTTGTTTCTCATTTGATTCACTTGCCTCCTTTTCAGCAAGCTTCTTCTCTGGTTTCATATTTTGTATCTCCTCTGGAATCTTTTAATAAAATATTTGCTTTTTTTTTCTTCCACTCACCCAGTTCTTCTCTTGTTCTTTTATTTGACAGTTCCTACAGTAATTAATCTATTCTATTTTTCTCTTTCTTTCTCCCCCTTCATGCCTAAAAATAGAAGTGGAACAAAAAGGTAACTAAATGCCAACAACTTTCGTTTTGTTTGTTTGTTTGTTTGTTTGTTTGTTTGTTTTTCACCTGCTTTTCCATTCTGAGCTTTTGCATGTTCTGGTGATGGGTCGCTGCAGATGGTTTCTGGCATAATTTGTATCGCTGTTGGTCAGTCGGGTTACATATGTACACATCTGGATAGACATGAATGTGACTCTCTCTAATATTTGGTTAAATGTCCCATACGAAGGCGAGCCAAAACCCAAAGGTTTATTGTAGTTTATAACAAATGTTTGGTGTGCACAGATCTGCTTTTAAACATCGATCTAGATAAGTCAGGGCCATCTAGAAGATTAATGGTAGCCGACTTTATTGATTCCAACACTGTTTTTATTTTATGTTTTGTCTTTTTATCCTCTAGACCTAATTTTGTCCAATGTTAATTAATTATACCTGTGGTTAAAATGGAACGTGCTAAGTTACATTTAACCAAATTTTAATTGGGGTGTTGGAATTTATTTTGTTTTTTGTTTTTAATATTGATCATGTGTGTATCAACAAAAATGTGTACCCATTCTTGTTTTTATTCTTTCTTTTCTTTTTCTTTTTTTAATAAATATTGAAACTGCATAATTATCACAGACATGAAAAACTGTTGAAACAAATCTCTAAAATTCCCGAACTAATATGACCTCCATTCTCCTGATTATTGTTCGCCTGACCAGAACTTTAATTCAACAGTGACAAACTACTGTTTCATGTAAAAGTTAGAAATCGTCCCCCAAATTCTTGTAATTATAATTTGTTGAAATTTTTAACAACTGCATATGAAATAGTTGATTCACATACAGTGAACGATCATTCCTTCATGTGAAAAATGCTCTTACAAGCCTGCTCCCAGTGGAAATCCCATAACACCCACATGTTTTTATTTCCTGCAATAACGGAAAATTATTCCAGCTCTGCTTTATCAGCTGCATACTATTAAAGCAGAAAGCTATACGGGATGATCAATAGCTTGTCCGATGGGCTGTCAGCATATTTCAGGTGGCTCTAACGTGATGATGGCTATAACCTTCCGGGATTTGCCAGTCAATGCAGGAGATAGATTATTGCAATTGCAATCTTACATTATCAGCAGTGTATGAAGCTGGACTATATATTCTAAAAGAGCTTCTGATTTGAAACTGAAAGATTGAAGCTGGAAATGAGAGTGAAATCAGACGTTAATGGCTGGGCGGGAATTTTCAAGCTATTGAAGCTGGAAATGAGAGTGAAATATAAGTTTCTTGGTAAAAAAAAGAAAAGAAAACATCAAAGCTACATATGTTCTGCTCTTCTAATATCTTTCATGCACAAGCCTCCATTTCTCCTGTCACGTCATTAAAAAGCACCTTTATTCACAACGCACGTCGAGCCCAGAGTGCTGTCAGAACAAAGCATACAGACTCTGACCTCATAACCCAGCACGTCTCGAGTTTTTTTTTTTTTTATTATTTTTTTACCTCTCCCAAGCAGAGAAAACTGCTCCCTCAGCATTTAGCGGTGCAAACGCTGAGATGTGTGCTGAGGCTCTGTGTCACCGGGACGCATCTCGGCGCGTTTTTCACCCTGCAGGTAGACAACATGTTTAATCTTGGGAGATTACATAAAGAGGGGGGGGGAAAAGAGGCCTCTGTCTTCCCTGTCTCCTTCTCCCCCTTCAGAGCGGGCAGCTTGCGGGAGCTCGAAGCTGTCAGCGCTCTGTCAGGCTGCTGCCCCATTTTTACTCAAATCAGCCATCTCAGCCTGCTCGCACACACTCTGGGCCCAAACATCATTTCATTTTGCTATCTTTCTTGTGTTGAATATTGTATTTATAAATCTACATTTCAAAGGGTAATTTACTGTGACTTTGCAGGCATTGTAACTGAGAATTCAGATGTCACCTTTTAGAAAAGAGAAAATCATTATTGCCACTGTCCACAGTAATCAGCTAACTGATATTGGCTTTTTTTTTCTTTTTACAAATGGTGCTTTCTATTGACCATCCTTACCTGCACTGCCTTGGCTTCGCTTGATTGGACTGGAGCACTAACCAGTTTACTTATGATTAGTTTAGTGTGTGTGTGGCGGGCTGTAAATCATAACACTGCCTAAAAACGTCATTCAGATGGAATAATGGAAAAGCAGTCATTATAGAAATGATGTCACAGTCATTTATTTATTTATTTCTCTTTTGATTTGTTTTCATTTTCTCAAATTCCGCAGTGCCATTCATCAAAATTTGGGATGTGCATGTCTTTGCTTAATGTTTTTTTTTTTTTTTTTTAAACTCCCACTCACAAGAAGGCAGAAAATTAAATGAAGGCAGAAAATTAAATAAAGCCATTACCACTTCCACTTTTTTATATGTGCTTGTGTAGAAAAGTTGTTGCATGTAGACAAAGGGAAAAGAAAAATAAAGTTGTGAGTAGGCGAGTAATGGTGCATGCTGTTAGTTTTAGCAGTGTCTCTGACTCCTCTGTGCTCATGAAGTCAGGAAACATAACCTTCACTAAGTTTATTATCCCCTTCTCTGCAAATAAGTCAAATTTATTTAGCAACTATGTCAATAATTTTTTTCAAGGTCAGGGAAACAACCTGAACTAGAAATAATCTTTATCTTGTAAAAACGTAACTCCACAAAATGTTAAGGCAAGTTATGAAATCCCTCTCATTGTGTGCTGTCAGATAATACTTTCCATGATTTATCAAAAGGTATTTTCAAAAACAGTTCCAAGCTTTCTAGTATTTTTTTAGCGTTGTTAGCAAATGTAAATTAATGTGCAAGCACCACCATAAAACCTAAGGAACACAGCAGGCATGCCAGGGACAAAGCTGTGGAGACTTTTAAACAGGTTAGCCTAGAAAATGCCTCACTCAACATCTTATAAAGACGTGGCCACTCAAATAAATAGAACAAGGAGAGCATAGATTAAAGATGCAGACACGTTAACCTGGAGAACATATAGATATATCTACAGCTCAGGCAGGAACATCTGTTGACAGCATAGCTATATATTAGAATATTTACTGTCTCTGTCTTTCATGTGTTTCAACTGAACTATTTCCTGGCAATGTAACTCTGTGATTGTCTTTCCCCATTTTTGGCTCCTCAGTATTCCTGTGCCCAGGGCTTCTGCGCAGGGTATACCAGAGCGAGCACCTGTTTGAGTCGGACCACCAGTCCGGAGCCTGGTGCAAGGATCCTCTCCAGGCTTCTGATAAGATCTACTACATGCCCTGGACGCCCTACCGTACGGACACCCTGACTGAATACTCTTCTAAAGAAGACTTCATTGCTGGAAGGCCAACAACAACCTACAAGCTGCCACATCGTGTCGACGGCACTGGCTTTGTGGTCTACGACGGGGCGCTGTTCTTCAACAAGGAGCGCACACGCAACATCGTCAAGTTTGACCTGCGAACTCGCATCAAGAGCGGTGAGGCTATCATTGCCAACGCCAACTACCACGATACCTCTCCCTACCGGTGGGGAGGAAAGTCAGACATTGACTTGGCTGTGGATGAGAATGGACTTTGGGTGATTTATGCCACTGAGCAAAACAACGGACGGATTGTCATCAGCCAGCTAAATCCCTACACGCTGCGAGTCGAAGGGACCTGGGACACGGCTTACGATAAGCGTTCGGCCTCTAACGCTTTCATGATCTGTGGGATCCTCTACGTGGTGAAGTCAGTCTATGAGGACGATGACAACGAAGCAACAGGGAACAAGATTGATTACATCTACAACACCGAGCTCAGTAAAGATGGCTTTCTGGACATACCTTTCCCCAATTCATACCAGTACATTGCTGCTGTGGATTATAATCCCAGGGACAATCTGCTGTACGTGTGGAACAACTATCATGTTGTCAAGTACTCATTGGACTTTGGAGCACTGGACAACAGACTTGGTAAGAAAACATTTTTATTCTTTCACTTGATACAATAACTGCCATATCATTATGAACAGTGATGGTTTTTCATATGAACAGTGTGACCTACTAACCAAGGAAGACCATGACCTTGAGGTCATGAATGTCAAAAATTGATAGAAACATAAAACCAAAAAAAAAAAAAATCCTAATTGAAGCTTTTTATATTTTTCTTAAGTTATTATTTGCTAAACATATGTTGCTCTTAAAGCTCCTTGGCCTGCGCAAGATGATGACGCTTGTGCCTGATGGTGTGTTCAGGTACCCTTGCTGGTTGTCTGCCATATATACATATCTATATATATATATAGGTATATATACCTGTATATATATATGTGCTCACAAAATCTTTAATCATGCAAATGACTTCATCATGCAAATTGAAGACAACTCCTGTGCTTCATTATCAGCATCGTATAAGGATGGCAAATCTTAAGCTGGGCCATATCTCTGTTTCCTGCATGCAGAAAAACACACACTCACACATCAAGCAGCCATCAAGTTTGCCTTGAGGGCAAATTTGCTTTCCTGCATTAGATATTCTAAGTTTGCCCTTGAAAATGTATAGGTCTTATGTTCATCCCCCAGTAAAGCACCATTAGAAGATGTTCGTGTGAGCTGTGCTCACCACAAGCTTGTCATGCAAAACCAGTATCATTTAGTTCAAAGTTTTCATTAAAGTCAGCATCATTCTTGGACATGTTTATTAATGAAAATGTTTTGAATTGCTTAAAAAGTGGCTGTATTCAGGAGGCCAAAATGAATTTGTAGTAATTTACTCCTTTGAAGGGCTGTTTTCTTTTCTCCTAATATCTAATGGATAATGATGAGAAAGCATAAGCAGAACTACAGTAATTTTTGACTAATGTCTCCTGGTGATTGCCGCTTTCTGAATTAGACCTTCAATAAGAACTCAGGCAAAATCCTCTTTAATGTATTTTAGTGGTTTGCCTGCTTAGCCAAAGTTGGGCTCGTCAGTATTATGTGTCAAGAATTTTTCTCATAGTGGTCCTTTAGTTTTTTTGTCCAAATTATTTTATGGCATTGAATTTTCAGCTGCTGCTCCAGGTTTATTCTTTAAGACCTGGATCAGGTCTTTCTAAAGGCTTTCCTCAATTCACTTTTGCTAAATGGAAATACAAACATGAATTTAACGTATTTAAACATCTTCAACATGGAATTGCAATATCTATTTTGAAAAATGCTGTTTAGTCAATCATGTGTCTCTGTTTCATAGAAGAGTATTCAGGCCTTTCAAAGGTTTTGCACGGAGGTTATTTTATTAGTACTAAATAAAAAATACTAGATTACTTGTATTCTTTTTTTCCACTAAGAAGTTTACGTTTTCGTATAGGTTTAATAAATCTTTGTGATCTCATAGCCTATACTCATATAATAACACTGTCCAGACGTTAAGGCGAGAAAAAAAATACTCAAATTTGCAAAATGTTCTCACAGCAACGTTTGTAAAACTTTCTTGAGAAGTCCAATTTCTACACTCTGTTGTTCTTTTTATAAACCGGAGCATGTTGGGAGGCTTATAACAGGAAAAAAACGAAACTGTTTTGACACACCAAGGTAATTCTTTGTGCTATCTCATCAACAGCTCTAGTCAAAAATGTCACAAGTTATTTGACTGTGAAATCCCTACTCCTGTTTTTCTTCTCTGGTGCGTTTTTATACCTGCAAGCTGGCAGGTGAATTTATTTCCCTGAGCAGACTCCAACTTTTTCCACAAAATTGTTTTTTTTTTCTTTTTTTTTTCCCTTTTTTGAACATTTATTTTTATACGCAGTCCCACTTTAACACACCCTATAATATATTCATTCATTCAATACCAGTCCACAGTGTTTGGTTTTGAGGATATATAAAGCTCCTGCATTGTAATTTGTTGTGGTTAAAGGGAGCGAAATAGTAGGCGCTTCCCAGTTTGAATCAGTCTTCACCTTTTAACAGCAATAGACATTTTTATAGACACACAAACATTCTGCTGAAAATGGTTTTGCTGCTGTTGCTGAATAGGCTCCCCTCTAAATAGCCATCTGCATAAATATAGATAGTAAAATGTTACATTAAGTCGATGGATGGAGTCGGAAAAACAACTATAAATGTCAGATAAACAGATTAGCCAGGGATAAGAAGTGATTGATTGGACTCTGATATGATGAACCCTCCAGTTTGAGCCACTTTCAGACGTATTCCAAGAACACTTAGTGTTGTTAACTGTGGACATTATCTTCACACTTGTCTCCTTAGTTGCCTAATTTTGAAATGGCAGTACAATTACAACTAAATTGTTTGAAGCAGCATCAGTTGTACCACTTCACTGCCCACAAATTAGTCTGTATTTGTAGCTTTATCATAATGTTTGCTTGCTGCCGCGCTGACGATGCAAGGAAATCAGACAACACGGGGCTCAAATTTCTGATGCCGCTATTCAAGAGGAGTTTTAAGAAAACCACTTATGTGATCATTTGGCTGTGTTGCATTCATTCAGTGAGCCCAAATTTCGGCCGGATAGAGCCAACGGTCCAGAGAGTCTGAAGTTAATGTAGCGTCGTCCTTTTCGCTGCCAGCACGGGCTTGTGAAATTTGATGCGGTGTCACGATCACAGTGCCTGTTAACACTCACAGAAAGGTGTTGTTCTCTGATCGGGCTAACACTAGCTCATTTCCTCTTGTGCTTCACATCGCGTGAGCACATGGCTGACCTGCAACATCAGTGGAGCGCAGAGGATGATCAGCAGAGCAGCAGAGATGAGGCCAGACCCACAGCTGAGGCCAGTGCTCCACAACAAGAGGCGCAGCACAGCACATGCTCAGGCGTTTGGCTCAGGCTTTATGATGATGTTTGCAATGACCAAAACATAGAATGTGGACATAAAAAAAAAAACAACAAAAAAAAACAAATGCACTGTGAAATAACAAAATCAGCCACTATTTAAGACAGTGTAGTAGTGTGAATTATATTAAACTGAATAAATATAAATGCGATACCCCAATTAAACATTTTCCAGGTCCTTTTTTCCTGGTTCCATTAAAAAATATCATTTAACAACAAATTTAACAAAAAAAAAAATCTACATTTTAAATAATAACAAAACCCAAAATGAATGTTCATTTAAAAACATCCACAAATATTTCACAATTATTACGTTTTGGGGCAAGCTTGTTCTATTACAATAAGTGAAACTCATTGTTTCTCACCTATCCCTGACCCCATTCTCCATGCAGTGTTCACCTTTTTTTTTTTTTTAATTAATTCTCACCTCTTCCGTGTTTGTGTGACTCACCTCAGCCGTGTTCTCCATGAAGAGCCACGCGTTGATTGTTTCAGAACATTGGACCTCTCTGGACTGCAGGTTTGAGAGCTGCGTGGAATCGGTGTTGAAACTTCAAGTGGTGGAAGTGATGGGCTCTTGTCGTGGCCTCTGCTGAAAAGAAAAAAAAAAATCGACAACTAGATTTTTCTTGTCATTTTAGCAACTTCCAAAAATGTTCATAGTATTGAACATGTTCCAAACCAAAATGTGCAATATTACACAGCACAGATAATGTGAAATTGTGTGTAAGCTTAAGTATTTTACAGTAGAAATGTGTCGCATTAATTCTTATTTATCACTTAAAGTTTGTTCAAGTTTAGCAAGAAATACTACCATTGGCAGTAAATAGATATTGGGAAAGCTAATATTCAATGAGATGTACTATAGAAGAAGGTAATGTGGTCAGATGAGATTAAAACAGAACATGATTGAACCTAACCTGCGTCCAATCAGAGCTTTGAATGAATGGTTGAGATCACACATAATATGTGTTAGAAGACTTGAAATTTGACAGGTTTGAATAATTGTAAAACAATCACATTTATTTTCATACTGCACTGCGATGTTCTTTTCCTTGATGGTCTTTGAAATGGTCTGACTGTAATTCTGCTTGAGGCCAGTTTGAATTCTAGAGAATTACTTTGCTGATGGGAAAAAAAGCTTTTGAGCTACTTTTTTATCCTTAGTTTTGGTTTGAACGCCTTTTGTCTGAGGCTTTGATTTGTTTGAATAACTTGCGTGTTGCTTGTCAGAGTGAGAATGGGGCGCATTGTAAAGACAACGGCAGCCGCATGAGATGATGTTCCTCGGTGTCTGTCACCTTTTGTTGCTGTCTGAAGCACTGATATTGTTTTGCATCATGAGAATATAAACAGTTCCCCCCCCCCCCCTGCTCTTTGTCTGTCAGCCAATATGCAGAAATGTCAGTTTAATTCAGCCCTATTTTCCCAAACCTTATTATGATTTTTTTAGTAGAATTAGAGTTTGTGATGATTAAATGTCTGTTAGTGTTGTCCTTGTCTGAGAAAGGCTATTTCAGAGTAACCTGTCTCTGAGGCACCCTTGTAGGCTTTCCTTATGTCTGTACTAGAATAATCTTTTCATTGACTCATGACTGGTGCATAGATCGGGGCACAATTAGTATCACGGATACATTCATTGTCTGGCAGTGCTGAAATTTTGCCACGTGTTGCCATCTGTTCAGGGCATGCTGCCAGCACTCACTGGCCTGGAGGGAGCTGCCATAGCTGGCTCGCCGACCTTCATGCCGAAAACAGCCAATGTTTTGGATGCTCTGGCCCATCCTGGCTCAGTTTAGAGGAGCCTGACACATGCTAAATTGATTAAGAGCGTCTAAGCAGTAAATGCCCATTGGCAGAATCGCTGCAGAAAACCTGAATGTGACTCAGCGTGCTCTGAAAGCCACAAACTGTCGCCCCTTTTTGGCTTTATAGATGCACACAGGGGCACGTTTTTCATTAGCTGCCATTGCTTTCACTTCAGCGCTATCATGCACATTCAAATGCCACCTTGCAGTTGCTATAGGTTTGTCTTGTTTACAGGGCCTAGAGGAATATAGTGCCATGTAATTCAGACCTAAGTACTAGTGGCCTACAAAAAAGTAGCCGTTGCATTCTGTCTGAAGCCTTTTTGATGTCAAGGCTTAGGAATGTAGGCTAAATGCTTATTTTCAGGCTACACACGCTTATCACATGCCTGCTGCACTTCTTGGAGAGGGCAATTTTCTCTGAGGGAAAGTGCAAGGTTTAGGATTATAGTTGCGAATGATTCATGGAGCACACGCAGACTTCAGCACGGCCTTGTACAGAATCGCATGCACAGCCGCTTCTATGAGAAAAGCTTTAATGATGCAACACAATAGTCCTCTGTTGGTAATGCATCTGTAGACTTTTTTTCCAATGTGAAACACACAAGTCTTTGTTGGGAATTGACTCTTTAACCCCTGTTAGCTCCTTTAATAATCGCTTCGACCTCACTTGTAAATAAATGTTTTTGATCTTAGATCATTTTCACAAAGAAACTTGCAAGAAACCTTTGTACATCTGAGCTGGTTGAGTGTTTCACATAAGCATGTTGATTTTCTGCGTGTTATGGTCCACCTGAACTGCAAACATCTGCTTCTCTTACTCAACATAAAAAAGAAAGCTTGCTCAGATCTACTTTAGAGAAAAGCAGATAAAGTATTAACACAAATCAGCAGTATCCAGAAGAACACCAGTCCTGCACTTTATATTTTAAACTCTGCAGAATATCTTCAAATATTGTAGCTATGAACTAAAATTACAGCTGATTGCATTGTAAACGATGTACTTAACCAAGTGATAGTAGATATTAACCCTATAAATCTGGGCAGATTTTCATGTGTGATTAAACTGTTCTTGTTTGGGCCTAACCTGTGTATTTTCTCGTGGTGAAGAATCCGTTTCTTGCAGGTAATATACTGGACTCCAAGAAATATTAACTTTTCAAGGAAGACCTCACTTCTAACTTCTAACTAAGGAAGAATATTAAGCAGCAAAGGTCCTGATTCTGAAATGAAGTAACTGGATGATAACTGTTATATTTTTGGCTGCAAGAATGTTGCAAGAATCCAGAGTGCTTTCTCCGTAATGAAAGACTCATCACCTTTCAGGTTTAACCAACCTGGTTGCTGAAATTTAATTGCCAGCAGGATCAGTTTCCTTTGGCTTGCTTACAAAGACCAAACAGCTGCCGTTTTCCAGCAATGTTTGGCTAATCTCGGCTCCCTCTCAAATACTATTTGCAGGTTTCAGTCACTTTCAGATTGTCAATTCGCTTTATAATGCTAAAAAGGTCCGCAGTACCTTTTTCCATGCGGTTCATCTTTCATGGATTATGAGCTTTTCAGTTCCAACTTTATTTTGTTAGCGGCATAATTTTATTTATTTTTTTTTTTTGCGTGACTTCTGCTGTGATGCTCTCAAGGTCAGTGACCAGCTGGACACTATGCCTACACGTTTGACTCTTCTAACATTGAACAGCTACATGATGCCAGTCAAGTGGCATATCCTCAGAAATGTTGGAGCAAGTGTCTTTTGTTCAGCCATCTTTTTACTTTGTCATTAATAGGCTTGTCATCATTTTGGCGTCATCCTGACCTCTGAGGACTCTATTTCTGGGTAGTAATATGAATCGTTGCTCACAATTATTTTTGACATCATCCAACCAAGCTTTGTTTTTTAATTAAGATCCTGTTCCACAGTTTGTATGTATTTTAATTAGGTAACATTCACAGTTTTTGCTTTGATATATGACCAGTTATGTTACCTTTCAGTGACATCAAAGGCTCGTTTCATTCATTTTTGAATGGGATACAAGGAACAGCTTGTTCCTTGTGTTCCAATTTAAAGTGTTTTACAATTTAATTGAAATTGCAAAGCCCCATGACTGCACCCAAGTGGTCAAATCATCACTGGCCACATCAGATGACAGGTGATTACTGGGGTTTCAATTTCAACAGACCAGACCAAACCAGACACATTTTCATTGGAATTGCAGTGATTCTGTAGCAGTAATGCATATATAGGGTTTGCATGGCAGGTTAATGCGACAATGCTCATGTGGGTGAATTTTTCACCATGTCCAAAGAGTATATGGGGGACAAATTGTGCATGCTGCTATGAAACACGTTATATTCTTATGTCATAATGTCCTCCAACACCTCTGATATGAAAAGGCTGATTCACACTATAAGTGTGTCTGGTGTACTAGTTTTGTGCACTGTCGTTACAGGCCTCTGAAGCATTCAATGTTGTGTTGCTGCTCTGCAAGGACCCGGATCCCATTATGCATTATATGATTCCTAGTCTAGGGTGTCTCCTTTTGATGGGCTATCCATCACTGGCTGTACTAGCTCTGCTCTTACCTAATCATGCACAGATCACATGTATAGTGAGGGGGATAGAAAGCATTACCTCAATTAAACCAGCCACTCCATCTATCACTTCTGACATGTAAAGACTATTGGAGGAAGAAAACATTCAAAAAAAATAAACATTATTGAAAAGCTTATGTATGAAATGATGTTGTGGTTTACTTTGTCGGATTTAGATTCTTGCCTCAGCCAATCACCCGAGGTCTGTTTGACTAAACCTGTGAATGTAGCAAATGGTATAATATAGGATTTTTCTCAGCTTTTTCCTCCTTCTTTTTACTCTTGTGATGTATTTCTTTGTGTGTTGGTGTGAGTGTTTGGCAACCGATTCCTCCAGAGGCCCCAAAAAACTGCCACATTAACTTTAACAGGCTCCGTGGCACAGAAGCTCGAAGTGATTTATTTTGACCAATCAGCCGAGTGAATCTGAACAGAGGCCTCCAAAGTGTCTTTAACTCTCTTTATCATCAGAGTTGGAGTTTCTCTCGATTTGGCCTATTCCACCCCGGTCTGATAGTCTTTTGAAAAGCCCCACACTCTGTTTTCTTGGCAACTGACGAGACCTTGGAAAAGCAAGCTTTTCCTCATGGTGATTCCTTCTTCATGTTCTACTTTTTACCCCTGTGCCTTTGTCCATGTTTTTCTCCACCCTCCACTTTCCTGGGCAGGCTTGACTATGCTTGGCCTTGTCACTTGCCCGAGAGACTCTATATTTGGCTCCAAAGAGTAAAAACCAAGTCCAATATTTCGCTTTTCTTGTAAGACTCTCTGCAAAGATCAAAAGAGAAACATTGGGAGCTGGTAAATAAGGATTTTTTTTTTTTTTTTTGACCGTGTGTTCATCTTGCAGTATGTGCAATATTTAAAGAAATGTGAAGATTTCTAAGTAATTTGAAGACTTTAATTTACTTTGAAGAGGTCTGAGAGTTTTGACTGCATCAAATGTAATTAATTAAATGAAAATCAGATGCTTCCTCTCTGGGAAATGTAGATTACCCAGTAAGTGTGTACATTAGACCAAAAAACCTTAGTATTTGTGTGTCTTTGCAAATCTGTGCAGCAAAATGACCCCAGAGCTCTTCAGTGCAGTGCCTGTGGCAGCTCCTGTCTCTTCTGTCAGTTAAAGCAAACACAGCGAGGGTCTCTCCAGGCCCGTGTCCATGTGTGCATACATATCAGTCCAGTGCATACACCTCTCCCAGTGCTGTGTGACCTCCATTGATGCCCTCTCAAATCCCGCGAAGGGAGCTCGGGAATAAGAAATTAATTGCCAAACAATGCATAGCTCCCATCCATTATGGCTCTCATCATGTCAGATGATATCGAAGCTTACCGGATGCCTTGCAGCATAATTTATTGCTCCTCCTCCACCAGCACCTCTTCAGCCTTTCTACTTCCCGGTTTGCGGATTTGTGGGCTCGGCACAATAAGATACTATTAAACGGCAGGACATTTATCATTTATTTTCCATCCTTGCCACTCAGCATTTTATCTATTTAAACAATTCATTTGAAATAGTTTACAACTCAGACTATTTTGTCTGAGTTGACTATACAGCTGAATGTGTTTTTGGTTGTTGTTGGTTTGTTTGTGTATTAAGCAGCTTTCCTTTGACTTATGAATGATTGACACAAAATGTTCCCTGAACTCAAGGGGTGAATCAGTGTTGTGTCTACAAATGATAAACAACTTAGTTAAGAACCCTTTAACAGCGACCTGTCACAAAGGAACATTTTACTCTTATTTCTTTAGTTAAATCTATAAAAAATGCAAGTGCCAAGCCATGCATCTAACACCTTAAGCCTTCTCTATGTGAAACCCAATACCAATCACCACCACTAAACACTGCCACTGATACAGGCACCCATTCAAAACAGGTCTCAATTGTAACAGCACACTTTTTACCCTGTAAATAAAGATACAGTCTTCCCTTACTTAGTTTTCAGCAGAACCATCAACCACACAACAAGCCTAACAGCTGTACCCAAACAGACCTACAGTTTGTTTAGATTAAATGTATCACAAGAATACTATTCTGTTTTCACTGCATGTCAGACCAAGTAACATGTCTTGGGTTGCAGAATCAACATAGAAACCAGTAGAGAATCCTAGGGAATGGGAACAAGTAGGAACTAACCCAGTTCAATGAGACAGCCTATACCTTCATAGAAAAATGACAATTTTACTCAGTCTAGGTGAAAAACAATCTGTGTTGTTTAAGTTGATTTGTCAGGCAATACTCCATGTATGTGGTTTACAAAGTTTGATCGTGACCATTGGCTTCAGATGCGTAAAGAATTTCAACTTTGCTGCTGTGATTTATTTTAAATAATTAGTGACATACATATAATACTATTTTCAAATATGTATTTTTTTGTTTACATTTTATTTTCTGGGATAACTTGGATCCTGTCTGAACTCCCTGAAGGCCCTGATGGTTTGACACAGAAAAATTCTAACTATTAGCTGAAACCGAGGCACACAGTAGGTGATCAACTGAATAACGATGCATCTCTCAAGTTTTAGGTCAGATCTTTGCAGGATTTTTCCCTTTTTCTTTTTTATTGCTATTTCTGAAATATGCGACTTTCAGATGCTTCTCACCTGCTCCAAAAAGCTCAAGTAGGATTAAATTGTTGACTTTGCAGCAGTCTTTCAGTTTGGTCTTGCAGCAGTCATTCTTTATCTGAATTTCAGCATGCTTTTCTGCCCTGGGTTTAAGAACTGGTTAGAAAAATAAGTTAAAAACAAAACTGAAAAAGATTTCGATTAAAAGAGATATAAGAAAGTGTAAAAGCTACTGAAGAAAACTGAAGAAAATGTTATAAGAAAAGATCTGTTTGGAAACAAACTGGCATGAAATATATCGAATCGGCCCAACATTGACAGTGATATAAATTGCATGTCAGAGACAAAATAGAAAATAATGCCTCAACATTTACTAAATGCTGAAATGATTGTTGATAATGAAGCAGACAAATTCAGCAATTCACAGTTCACGTTGCTCAACATCTCCTATACTGACTGGAGGAGACCACTCTTGGAAGCATAATTTTATGCAAATCTTTCAAAGTCAAAGATGTTGATGTGTTGAGATCAGCTTTAGCTTAGTAAGAAAAAGAAGAAAAAAAAAAACAAATTTGGTGACAAAGTGAGTCTAGTTCCTTTTAAACTCACGAGATTACATTAGCACGTTTTAAACCGTCTTAATAACGTTGCAAATCTCATTTGTGTCAGCAGTGGAACATCAAGCTATGAAGCAGCAAAAAAGATGCAGCTTAAGCTACAGTAACTCAAAATGCTGATGCTTCATGAATTTGTCAAACTATCTGCTTTCGCCTCACAGACAGCATACGTGATCGCTTAAAGGAACTGACTTAAATTCATTTCTCAAATCTCATCTGTTATGTCCAAGAAGGTACAGCAGGAAGCCACACAACCCAACACAGCTTGAAATTTGCTGAAACTGAAAACCACATAGAAGTAAAATATTATGTTAATCAATCCAGAAGGGTCGATAGTGAGAAATTGCTCGTTACAGTCAATCCTTATCAGTAACCAGCATGGACAGGCAGCTAGTAAAGAGTTTGTTGAACTGTGGGAATGTCTAGCTTCTTCAAATCACAACCATGTATCAGTCAGATACTAATTCTGATCATGGGTTTAAAAATCTGTCCCGGCACCCAGACATGTAATTTTTTTTTAAGTTTAATATTAGTTTTTGTTAATCACATTGAGTGAGCTATAAGTGGGTGAATAGTAAGTAAGTAGTTGACAGAACACACCCACAATCAATATTTTTTTTATTCCCTGTCTGTGGAAAATATCTGCTGAAGATGTAGCCATGCATAAACCTAAAGAAAAACCTAAAGTTAGAAGGTAATTGGGTTCAGCATGAGGATGGAAGACTCTCTTCACTGTCTATCGCTTGTTCCATTTCACCCCAAAAGCCCCTTCCACTCCTCTTTTGATCTTGCAGAGCCAGACGAGTCTTGCTCTCCACGTGGAAGTGGCAAGTCACATAAACCGGATCCATTTCATAATAGCGTTGCAATTTTCTCTCCTGGAGCGGAGTCGAGCAGGCTTATCTAATTGTGGAAGCCACGAGCCCTGGGATACAGAGAGAGAGGCTAATTAGTTAGAAATGAATGCTTTGAAATGAAGCACAAAGCTCTGTGTGTGGTAGAAACAGACTTCATGCTTTCTGTGAGATCGGGGAGGGGCTGAAGCAGAGCATCGATGATGAGAGGGTTCTGGTGCTGGAATAGGACAGGAAGCTGTTCGATAGTTTACTGCTGACTTTTATGAATGAACAGGTTGATACGTTTGCGCCTGAGTGTTCTTAAGCCTTCAAGATTCAAATGGATAATGTAAGAAGTGGTCTGTTAATATGTTAATCTGCTTGTCATAAACTTCGGTTTTTGCTATTTTAATTGAACAATCCCATTCATTTTCCTCATGAAAGACACACAGCAGGTTAATTAAAAGTTTTTGCATGGCAGTAGCTCCTGTCACAGGACACAGAAGGCTTCCCCTGTAATATTTTAAAAATGTTCTAAAACATCCAACTAAAGTTATTTTTTGATTAATTCAAATATGCTCTTAAGCTCATTAATTTATTGCTCTGGGCTCTAAAGAGACCACTTTTACACTGCATGTTCTCCCAAGCCTATTTGTATCCCCTTGTCTAGATTGGCAAAGTTAGCAAGTTAAAACAAAATGACCTTGTACTGTCTCTCAGGCGATAGTGCCTACGGATTGTAGCTGCTGTCCAGTGCTGGCTTTCCCTTTTTTTTTTTTTTTTTTTCCTCTGCATGTGCTCATTTCATGGAAAAGACATTTAATTCTATTCAAGGGCATACTCCTCTTTTCTGTCCCTAGTCTCTATCTCTTTTGCGTCCGTGTGTGTCTGCAGGTGTATTTAACATGCCGTATGTAGACCGAACCTTCAGAAAAATAATTTACCTACAGACTCAGTGGGATCATCCAGAAGAATAGAATTACATTCTAAACATAATTCCTGGTGACTTTAAATTAACCTCCTGCTGTGACAGACATTTCCCTAAGTCATATTTCTTCCATACTGTCATACTTCCTTAAGCATTCAACATTTTTTTTTTTTTTTTAATCTTTATTACTTTAGAAGAAGAGGTAAAACAAAATGATCTCACTGTCTTTTAGCCTGGGATGAGAAATGACCAGATGAAACGGTTGACCAGACTCTAGGGTATTTATTAAGATTCTGAAAGGACAAATAAATGAAGGGGAAAAACAGAGCTGGGTTGCGCTACACTATATATAGCCCATGCTTTCCCAAAACTCAGACATTATTTTCAAGCTCTTACCAGGTACTTTCCGGGACTGCACTGGAATTGATCTGTACCTTTAATGGAATTTAGTAATTACTTTCTCTGTATTTAACAGGTAAATTTACAAATCTTACAATGTATCTTCTAGTGCTTACCAGCAAGTTTCTCAAATTTTATTTACGTATGTACTTTTCAAACCTACAAAGGACTTTCCTGGCAATTTTCTGAAGCATCCTTGTTACCTTCACCAATCCTGCCAGGCACATTTAGAGATCTTATGTTATGAGGTACTTTTGTGAGGTTATCAGGTTCTTTGCTAGAGCTGATGGGACATACTGGTTACTTTCCTCGAATTTACCAAGCGTTAATTTCTGCTTTCCAAGAACTTAAAGGATACAGCCATTTACCATACCAATCTGATAACAGATTAGCCAAAATTAAACATACACATGATGATAAATTTTCCTAAAAATGTAACATTTTAGCATATTAAACATAGTACCCAAGACTAGTGCTCCCAAATTGTTCAATTAGTTGTGATAAACCTTCAAAGAACAAGGTATTCTACTTTTTATTCCTTTTTACATTGACTCTTTTTAAATGCACCATTTAAAAATCATTATGCTTTATTAAGATTAGGAAATTTTAAAGCTTTTATAATAACATGAAATGTCATCCTATAATTTTAATGTTAACATTAGCTTATGCTAATGATGCAGAAATGATGTAAAAACTGAAAACCAGTCAACCAGTGAAGTAATGCACTCCTACTTTAATGCTCTTTAATCCAAGCAAGTATCAGTATCACACAGGAGCAAATGAAATGTGTTCATGATGTGTCTAACTGCAGTGTTTTCCATTTTAATAGTCCCTCATGTGTTTCAAGTTTTACCTTCATTAATATATGCTAGAGGCAGCTCAACAACACCACTTCTAAATTAGTGGTCTTCACCTGCGTAGAGATTTGATTCTCCTAATTGGCCCCTCTGCTTGCCTGTTTAGTCACTAGGTTGGATGAGGATTGCCACAGTGAGGCCAGGACTGACCTTGATATAAGCAGATCAGATTTTCATCAGACATCCTCATGGTGGCCTTTTTATCATATTCAGATTTGACATCCACTGACCTCAAACCTATTTTAGAAAAAGGGGAAAAAAATGCAGGATTTCATTTTGGGATTTTATTTACTTTTGGCCACACATAAAAAATAAGTGCTGTCATAAACAATCAAATCAGACTGGTGTCCTATAAGGATATTTCCTACTACTGCTTTCATGGTAGACGGTGATGAAATTAAAATTAATGATGATGTTTGTCACCCTGTGGAGAATGTAAATTATGTTTTCTTGGGCTGATTTTTATCTTAGTCATAGGTGCATCTGTGAAAACAATTCGTAACCATACACTTATTTTGTACCTTTGCATTTCCATTTCGCACCAGCTGACTTTCAATGTGTGAAATTTGTACATGTGAATAAACCACATCCACGAGTTTCAGTTGAAAAAACTATTATTAGTAACAAACTAAACACTTTAATGAATCTGTGTGAATGTAATTTATTGGAAATTAGTTTTTGAAGCAGGAAGTGATTGCAAAGTTTGTAACTACCTAATCTCGACCCTTCGTGGTGTAAGTGTAGTCTCAGTGGTTTCCACCTGGCAACAACATTTTCATGAACATAACCAACATGTAAAACAGTCTTTATGTATTATTTGTCAAAGAAGCTTAAATAGTGAAATGCAAGGATTGATTTTGGAGGGAACCATTTATTTCAGGTCTTAACCTTTTTCTTTGTCCAGTGGCTCTTGTCAATTTTGTATTCTTTATTGAAATAAATTGGCTTTGTAAGTCTTTGGTTTGCAGTACTGCTCAATAAAATGAAATGTGGTGTGACTCTACAGGAGCTCCTAGGATACCTGCAGACATTTAAAACACACCAGTCTCTTTTTGTTGGCGGAAGGAAAACAAATACTCAATCAACCAGCACTCTTGCTGAGGTGGCACATCATTTAATCAACCTTGGCTGTCGCTGAATGCTGTTAAGTGTGGAACGCATCGACTGCTGATAGTTGTCGGGGTGTCATTACAGCCTGCGGCAGCCTCAGCGTCCCACACTGCTCCGCTAATTTATGCCGTCTCATTTTACCCTTTGCAAATTTACCGTACCGAGATATTGTCCCATTGCAAATTGAATCTCATAGAACAGTCCCTCCCCACTCCTGTTATCTGAGCTCATTGAGGTACACCGCGTCCATTGAACCTGCCAACGTAAAAATTGACCTTCATTAAATTTTGTTTTGCTCTCCTTTCATACAAAGATTAGGATCGTTTGTCACTTCTGTCTTTTTGATTGTATCCCGGCACTGGGAGGAAATGACAGCTGTCCCAAATTGCATTTTAGTGAAGGTCCAAATTGTGTGTGTCTGTGAGAAAGGCCTCTTTCATCCATTTAGAGGGACCATTGCGACCTGTCCTCTTCCAAACCACAGACTATAATTAGATCATGACATACAGAGCTGTTGGCAAAGCTAAACAGAGCAAAGATGGTGATGTAAATATACAATGGTCAGATTAAAAGGGGAGTTAGGGCATTCTTTTTTTTCCTTTTGTTTTTGTGGAAATGTTATGAAGTTTTATCTCTTGTGTGTCCTTAGACACTCTATGGGCTTACTGAGTTCACAGATTCATAAATAAAACTTTGAGCTAAATTAATTTGGGACCTCTAATTTCCAATCAGAGACATTGTGGAAGATGAATAAGGTGCACAAGGCATGATTGATGACCAAGACTTGAGGAACTTCAAGTGCATTTAAGAGGGAGGACAAGATAGCTGATTTAACGTATGGGTCCATTTCTTCGTGCGCATGCGTTGGTGTTATTATGATACCCATTTCCTCTTTAGAGCTCAGGTAAATAACGCCATTAGCAAACAGTTCCTGGAGTGTGACTACAGGGAAGATCCACATCCAGGAAATGGGTGTACCAATTTGTCCTCTATGACCCAGAAATAACATATATTTGAAAAAAATTGCCATTGACTTGCAGAGATATGGCCCCACTAGCAGCTGCATTTAGAATGCACAGCTGGAAATGTGTGTTTCATGGTGTGCGTGCGTGTGCGTGTGCCTTAGTGTGTATGTTAGCTTAGCCAGCAGGGGTCCCAAACAAGACACCATGCATCCCCACTTTAGCCACCCCTGAAAGCTCCGACGGATTCTCTTCTCTTAAACTGACACATGGAAGAAGGGGAAGAATAGACTTCCATGTGTACACCATCCATATTTGAGCTTTAGAAACAGCAAATTTCCCCTTGAACACTGCTGAGGTACAACTGATAAAATGATTTGAAACTATTTCTGTGCTTTTTTTATTTTTCTAATCTTACATCCTTTCTTCTATGTCAGAAACATCCTCCTCTGTCATGGTTTATATGGACACCATGACTTCAACAAAGAGGACCACTACTCGACCCGTCACCGTCACCCTGACAACCACAACAACCAGGACTACCACCACCAGGATTCCCGCCACAATAACTGCAGTGGCTGTGTGGCCGCACACAACAACCACAACGCCGTCACCCATGCAGACACTGGTGAACGCCTTAGAGCCAGAAGATGATGACGGAGCTCTGCCTTCCTCCAAGCTTCCGAACATCAGGGTGGAATATTGTAATCCCTTGGTGATGATGGACATCGCCTGGCCAAAGACCAGGCAGGGCACTATCGTCAAGATTCCCTGTCCATCAGGAACCATAGGTAATTCTGGTTTGTTTTAATGCCAGATCTTTGATGATTACTAAGTAAGTGTTTGCAGCCTTTTGCCTCATCCAAGCGGGTGCTGTATTTGTTTTTCTTGTTGTGTCCTCAAGGAACCCAAGCAGGCTTTATAGCCATGTCTTTCATTATTTATTTATTTTTTTTTGGGGGGGGGGCAAGTAAGCTGTAACTAAAGTGCAGGAACCTTGTTTTTAAGTCCATGTAGAAACTGAAATTCACCCGAGTATTTTCTATAATAAAATCCTAAAATGAGTCGTGGTGTGGAGAGGGCAGTGATAACAAAACCACAGATCTGCAAGATTTATGACTAATCCCAGACAAACTCAAACATATCTCTGTTGAAATCAGAAAAGCTCAGCTTAAAAAATAAATAGTATTTCTCTATTTCCTCTCTCAGAGAGGATGTCAATATTCTCCTCAGAAGAACCAGTCTGCTGTGAGTTGCTTGTGTGAGTTTTTGTTTATATTTACACTCCCTGCGCAGCCTACATTCGCTCTCTTCCTGTCTCCCCCCACTGACTCTTTATTCCCGACTCAATGATGCAGCGCTAAAGATAGCATGATGTTGAATTTGTATGAAAACTAGTTACTAAAACATCACACAGCTGTAGTTGTACTCTGTGATTCACTGCAGGATAGATGTGAATAATTATAGCTCATTAGTCTTGATCAGGCATTAGACCTTTGTGGATGTGGATGTTTTCTGCCCATCTTTGCATCAATACTAACAGAATAAAGTCGAGTGTAGTTTCAGATGAAATCAATGTTGACTGCTGCGCATTTAAAGACATTCCCTCTAAAGGTTAAAAACCCGAGAGCATTTATTTTTTTCAATGGTTCAGTTTAGACAAAAACACCAAGCCTGCTGTCAGCCAGGATTCTTTAATAAAGATTTTTGTGGCAAGAAAGTCAATGAAACTGAAAAAAAAACAAACAAACAAAAAAAAACCCCATTAATGAGTGCTTTATACAGCCAAGAAGGAAACATAGACAAACTGAAATGCTGGTCTAGGAGTACTTCCATAGGAAAGGAAAGCAAAATGAGTCATTGGCAGTAATAGTCCTTTCAATGGCTCCTTCCACGCAGAAGACAATGCTAAACATGGGGACTCTCAGATAGGGTGAATTGTCAATGGAAAGAAAATCAAACCAAGCACTCAATATTTGTGGAAGTAATAATTCTATCTTGGTTTCTTCTAGAAAAAAGTAAACCTAAACTGAGATGCATTGGGAAAGGGTAATATAAGGGTAAATTAAAGATGCTACACTAATTGAATGGGTCTTTTAGTTACTTGGTCATAGTAAGACACTTAATATGGAATCCCTAGTTCACAAAATGAATAAACCAGTAGTGCCATAAATGATTATCCAGGACAAAGAAAACCCAACTCTAACCACAGAAACACTGGACAAAAAGCACATCTTTTGTTTTTTGAAAAAAAAAAAGAAAAAAAAAAGATGACAGTCGTTGCTTTTGTTCGAAGAACAGAAGCACTGGGCTAAGTGTGCTTTCTATCTGCAGTCAACCAAAAAAAGTACTCAGAATTAATTGGAGTAGTAGCTCAGACAGCAGCTTCCTTCAGGGTAGAGATACAGGTAAGCACACAAGCACTGGGTCAGGGGTATTTCTATGAAGAAAACATAGAAAGTACATCAAATTAATGCAGAAATAACTCTTTCAGTGGTTTTATTCAAGAAAAAAGTTGGGTAACCCAAAGACTCACAGGGCCAAAGCACCAAAAGGCTTTTTTTTTTTTTTGGATAGTATTATGTTTTTGTTTTGTTTTTTGTTTTTTTTGTCTTTTGGATGCTTCTTAAGTGCAGAAACGGCTCTGTCGGTAAATCTATCGCTAAAGAAAACACAGCTAAAAAACAGTCTTTGTGCCGGTTGTGGGGTTCTGTCTGGATAAGGGTCTGCTAGTATTTCTATGCATAAAAAGCTGCGAGAACACAAACAGTGATGGCAGCAATAGCTCAATTTATTTTACATAACATAAAGTAGTTTTCACTTAGTATTTAGTTACCTCCTTTGGTAATTTCCTTTAAACAGTTAGAGAAAAAATTATTTTCACTACACTTTTTCTTAAAAGGGTTTTGATTATTTCTCTGATAGTGGGACGAATAAAGCATTTGCTTTGCACCTGGTAATCAGTAAACCTTAGTGCTTGCATATACTCTTCAGGTGAGGTCTAACTACACCTGCACAATGAAAAAAAAAGAAGGGGTTTTCTCTGGTATGCTCAAGTTCAGCTCCAATCCGTTCATCAATCAGAGCACCGACAGAGTCACGCACATATACATGTCGTCTTCATTAACGGGACAACGTCAGCGCTCATCGAGACCTCACTAACAGCCAACACATGGTGCAGATAAGAGGAACCGCTACCCCGCCTCCCCCACTCGGCGCTCCCTTCAAAGCCGTCGCACTTCAGACAACACTGTCAAGCAGAACACGGCCGCGTGAGCTTCCTCTGCCACTCTTTGAAAGTTTTCCGAGCTCCCCTTCCATCTACGTCTTTTCGTTCCCTGTCACTCCTGTCTCTCCCCTCTGACCCTCCCCTTGCTCCCCGCCCTCCGCCCCCCTTCTCTTTCATGCTCCTTCGTTCTGTCTCTCAGTGCAGGGGGGAGATGCACAGTCACTTATCTTATAAAACCATCAAACACAAGGCTGTCTAAGGTGGACCGGAGAGGGAAATTATATGTCAATCAAAATTTATATCTGTTAATGCAGGTTGTGTCAACCTGCAACAACACTCTGTCCCTCTGTATATAAGAAAGAGTAATTTAATGTCGGCATACAGCTTCGCTGATGCAAGCGGTGAAAGTGCATGCATAGATTTTTAAGGTGAAGAAGTAAATTAGGTTTATATTCATTGCGAAACAATCTCATTTCACATGATTTGTTGAACTTGTACCTGTAATAACATATTTGGTTTACATTTAAACCGATAAAAATGTTATATTGTAGATGTCAATAGGTGTAACAAGATTAGAAAGGCTTAACATATGACCATGCAGATTAATAATACTCAGTGTCTGTAAATGCATTTGCAGTGCTCATCTATTAGCAAAGAGTTTCTTCCAACCTGTTAAATTGACCTTTCCTCGGGATTTCAGCCTTAATTGGCACCTATTTTGTTGTATCTGCTTTCTTATGCAAGACTTAAACAGCCACAGGAGCAGACACTTTCTGACTTTTAATGATTAAATACTGAGTGTGTCTGAATGAGTCCGGCAGCCAGCCTCCACCGAAGCAGATTCATTTTAGCCAGTTTACGATAAAACCATCCAATTACAGTTCTGCAAATTCCATTAATTGGATCACTTAGAAATTTTGTTTCTTTGGACAAGTTTTGCAAATAAGAAAAATGGCTTGACATACAGAAGACGCAGGCGATAGATGAGGAACTGTAAAGCATTGTGTGGTGTGTCAGTCTATAATGGGAAAACGGTTGAGGAAAAATTGGAAAATTCTGATAGGCTTGCGTCAGACAAGATTGCTTAGAATGACGGACAAAATACACAGAACCAAAGATGTTTTTAAAACCTCTTAACTGGTGACTTTCTTCTGTCTAAAGGCATGGCTTCATTCATGTGCTTGGGCCCAGAAGGATACTGGGACCTCCAGGGGCCCGACTTCAGCAACTGTACCTCCCCTTGGGTCAACATCATCAATCAAAAGGTAAAAAACACAACTTTCTCTTTGCACCATTTTAAAAACTTTTGGAATTTTCTTTCAGTATCTTTGTATGCCAACGATATTCCAAATCCAACGATTTCTTTTCACAATTTCCTTTGCTAAAAGAAAACGAAAAACAGCACCTCCTTCATATACAATAAGCATAATGCTTTTATATTACCTATGTATAGTACTAGGTTAATGCTATTTAAGTTTAAGTTAATTCTATAAAACCCAAAACAAGGCAAGTGTATGGTGTATTCCATTATTATTTTAGCACAAAGTATACACAAAGTGTTTTAAAGTGCTGAAGTCACATTAATGACAAGAAATTGATTAAATTTTAAAGACATAACAACAATAAACTCATAAAATAAAATTTGACTTTCGAAATCTATTGTTTTTCATTCTGTTTTGAAGAAGCCAGGAACAGTGTCCACACATCTCTTGCTTTAAGGGAGTTGGTTTAAATGCTGTTTCACTTGTTGGGTTGTGACTTTAGATATACCGAGTGACCCCTGTTGGGTCTGGCTCATACTGACAGCATTTTGAAACATTTGTTGGCCCAACATTATTCAGAACATTGTGAAAGATTTTAAAATGGGTCCTTTCAAGCACCAGGAGCAAGAGCAGAGATGCAGGGCTGATATAATGTGATCAGTTTGGCAACAGCCTTTTGAATGAGCTGCTGCTGCCTGTGAAGACGCCAACAAAATAATCAAATTCACAGAAAATAAAAGCATGACTTATTTGTCTTGTTTTATCTACCCTTAATTTTGCCAGTGTTTTAAGATAGTGGTAGGCTTATTTAGGAGTAGGAATTAGAAGAACTTGGAATCCAGAAAAATATTCTTCCAGAACAGGAACATTTAGTTGTTATTATTACTTAGAAACTGTGGAGTTCTCATTACTTTTACAAATGTATACTTAGAAAGTCCAGAGAATACCTACTTATACTTATCTTGCACCCACAAGTCCAGAGGATACTTATGTACTTACACTTGTTTAGCAACCAATACAGGGATTAGAACTTGAAACCCAGAAAAACTACCTTAGCAACTACTTTTTAGTTTCTTATTCTTCCAACTCTGAAAAGAAATTAGAGGATATTAACTTATACTTATCTACTAACCCTACACATGAGTATCTAGTTTATATCATTATTAGCTTTTTCTTCCCTTGCTCTTTTGTTTGGTTTGTGGTTTTGTTTGTATTTCATTTTGAATCCTGTAAAGCAGTTTATGTTGCCTTGTTGCTGAAAATGTGCTATATATATTTTTTGCTTTTATGTGGCTTTTGACATATCACATAAAGTCTACCACCCAGAGATATTGATACACAAGAAAAGAGTACATGTGAGTGAACATGATTTGTCTGCTCACATTTATTAAAAATCTAAAAACCACAACAAAGTCCAGCAACATAGTTAACTTTTATGTCACGCTGAACATTTACCATTTGTTGCACAAACTTTAGGGTTAAAGCCTACTGCTGTTCTTAACATACGTGGTTTATTCCTCTTTTTTCTAATTGGGGTACATTGCTAAATAAAATAAACCTTGTTAAAAAAAAAGAACACTTCAGTTAGTTATTGCCAGAAAAACAGGAAATCCTGGACATTTCTTTGGTGAGTTATCAAAAATAATTTGAGTCTGGACAGGATAATTCAGAAATGTTTATGAACTTTGTCCTTTCACCCTTCTGTCAGTGCTGCTGCAGCGGCGCTCAGGACAGATATTTCTGTCGCACTCAGTCAACTCTTCTCTATGTTGGTTTCGTTCTTTGCCTGCTCATAATTGGTCAATTAATGTAATTGATTAGCCAGACGGTGCACTCCATAGTAAGCTGATACCTCTGTGTGCATGCACATATGTTTACATTGGAGTGAAACCCAATCCAACAGACCAGCATAGTGTAATGGACTCCTGTGGGTAAGACTCTATCAACGCTGCCGTCTCCTCTACAACATGATACAGCAGTTACTGGCTCTCCATATTGCTCGAGCACAAATGACTTGCACCTCCTGCTCTGCAGGCTATTATGCAAAGCCTCATTTTGACATTCCTACACTTCAATCTGTAATCAAATCAAAAAGAAAAGATGGGAAGTGGACGGCAAGTGAGGATCCGTGTTTCAGGTTATGAATAGCAAGCAACGGTAAAAATGTTCCACCTGAAACGTGCAGCACCCTGAGGCATGCATGTTATACCACTTATGTTTTACTCTATGGCAGGAACTCAGCCCATTAAGCCAGCAGCAGTCTGCTGATAGGAATGGAGAATGGCTATAGTGGAGAAAACTAGGGGTAGAAGAAATAATCAGCTGCAGTTGTGTATGGTGTATTCCATTTGTTGACAGCAATAAAACTGCAACATAAATAAACAAACGCAGCGGAGTTGGTTTGCTTTTTTTAGTCCTGCTCAACAGAAATAGTGAGACTACTTTTATATTATTCAAATCTGCAACAAAGTTAAGTTGAGAAAGTAATATATGTATTTTTAGGATAACAAAAAAGCTATGAATTTTTTTCATATAATTCAAAGGACATGACAGTTGAGCGGTACGCCTGTCTTGGTGGAGGAAGAAAGTCTCTAATGAAGATCAACCCGTCAGGGATTTAGAATGCCCATCTGCCACTTCGTTATTTTATATCCATAGCCATTGTCCTGTGAGTATCACAGCTCATTACCAGATGGTTTGGTAGACGAAATGAGAAAGGACGATGCAGAGGGTGAAAAGGAAACGAAATGACACCAGACAAGCAGAAAGGGAGGGAGAGTAAGAGACACAAAAGAGGAAGCAGAGATATTTACCCAGCATCCTCAGCTCTTCTCATTAGGAGATGAGCCCAGGGAAGCCGAGGACGAAAACATCTTCCAAAGACATGTTCGCTTGCACACACACCTCTGTGAGGACCAATTTAAGAAGCCTAATTACTTCCCTAATAAACTCAGGGAAGAGATAGCAGGTAACGCTACAAAAAAAAAAAAAAAAAAAATCAGCATGATCCAGTTTTTATTCGCGTCTCAGTTTTCTGCATCTCTTATCATCGAACGTTGTTGGTGAATTACACCATGGGAAAAAAAACACACCCTCCTGGTCAGGATGTGTAGAAAAGCTAGATGCTCTTGAAAAAAATATTAATCTACTTGTTTAAGTTGATCAGTCTCCAAGAACTTTTAATTAGTATTTCCTTACTTCCTGTTTTTATGGAGTGTGAATTCTTTCATTTTAAAATGAGAACGAAAGAAAAGCATGGATTTTGCCTGTCCTTCCAAAATCACTCCCAAGAGCACGTTGACACATCCATAAGCTCTTGGATGACTCCCTGGAAAACCCTGGGGAAAAGAAATACAGCTTTTGTCTTTTTGTGTATAAACTCTACTTTTAGCCTTTTACTTTTAGATTTTCATTTTTGCTTTTCATGTTAACCAGGCAGTTTGCAGAGTTTTTGTATCATTCTCTACATCAGAATGTACTATTTCTTCATTTCAGTGTGAACAGCATTCATCAAGTAGTTTATATAGAACATTTCTGTTGGAAATATTTGGCACGATTAGACCCAGAGCTGCACTGTTCGGGGATTTCCTGTAGTTTTGTTTTAAGCTGTCGTTTTTGTTTTTCTGATGTAGTGTAGAAGCATTTTCCATTTCATTTGGTAATAAATTACATCCAAATAAAAAACTAAAGGGACATTTAATTATTCTGTGGACCTGATTCTGCGTTTAATGGGAAGTGAAATGGAAGATTTGGCTTCATCCTCAAACAGTAAAACAAATATTTGTCATTCTTACATCATTTTATACATTTCAGGTTGTACATTTTCCACTTTATCACATTTTGTTGCACCTCACTAGCTTAGTTTTTTTTGTGTGTGTGTATTATAGTTGTCTGTTAAAATGAATAAACATTGGTGAGATTTTTTTTTTCCATCTCTGGTTACTACGAATTACATAATTCCTTGCTTGAAACTTTGCTGTACAGAAGCATCACTGTGCTACTCTATGCTCCATAACCTTGTTATTCTGGAGATTATTTAAATATTCCTTTAAACTAGAGAAATGTATATATATTTGAAAAATATATACACCAACAAGATGTTTTTTAAATAAATAAATAATGAAACATATAATATTTGTATGCATATAAAATGCAATGTTAATGTGTCAAGTATGTATATATATAATATTGTGTGATATTTTATGTACAATGAAAAAAACATGGTATATGTTCTGCATTAGTTTCATAAAAGTATAATGCTGTCTGGGGAAATTCGCTCAATTGTTTCATAATTGCGTGCAGATATAATATTTTTCCCTGGTGTACACTCAACTGCATGAGACAGTATACATCTCCGTGTGCACACATTAATTGTCTGCAATATTACAGCAGTTGGGGAAAAATTGCAGGTCAAACTGTATTTATTTTATGGGGGTAGATACTTGTAGATTCCAATTTATCATGTATTCCCTTGTAGCCAATGAGCAGGTCATGAATACTAAGAGGATACCTCACATTTATTTTCAAGGAATAATGTGCGTTAGTGTCTTCATTTACAGTACTTCTTTTTTCCCCTTTCTTTTTTTTCCCAGATAAAAGCCGGAGAGACTGCAGCTGTGATTGCCAGAGAGCTGGCAGAGCAAACCAAGAGCAACCTTCAGGCAGGCGACATCACCTTTACAGTGAGGGCTATGATTCAGCTTGTGGATCTGCTTGACGTCCAGCTACGGAACCTCACGCCGGGTGGAAAAGACAGCGCAGCGCGAAGCCTCAACAAGGTACTGAAAGCAACCTTTTTTTTTTTTTTTCGGCTCCCTTTAATTCTCTTTTCTTTTGCTTTTAAATATATCCTGACAGTTTAACAGGCTGGATAAACATAACCCGCAGGAAACAATGACCTATTGCACTTATTGTCACGACTGTTCAGATCAACATATTTCAGAGGTTAGAATAAAAATAAAACAATTTCATTTGTATTTGAAGGTAAATTTAATGAAATTTCACTTATTTTCCATGACTTAGTCAAAGAATATAAATCAGTTATTAGTTTATGTTTATGGTGCAAGTACAAAAGGAACTATTTGACACTTTTATTTTATCTCCTTAAATTCTGCTGTAATTTCAAGCTTATGTCTTATTCTGCCTTGATCAGAAATAGCGTTCAGCGATAAGTTATTGTGTTTTTAAAAGGTGCTTATGCAGGCAAGAATCTGGCTGTTTCCTACAGGAAACCCTAAAAGCCACAGAGTGACAAATAAAAAAGTGCCACCCATTGCTATTAACAGGATTTAATAGTGAGAAAACCCAGCCCAGTTTGAAAGTTTAAACCTAATAAGCTTCACACTGTGATATAACTTACACTTTATCTTTCAAATGACCCCAATTATCAGAGTGTTACCTCAAATCCCCTCAGTTCGCAATATTAACTTTAAAAAATTTGAATTTTTCATTTGAAATATCTAATAAATGAATCCATTTAGGAACAAACCATGCTAAGTTTCAGCTCTCATGATTCTATTATTTTTCTATTTGACCTAAAGTTTTTGCACTGTAATAGTTTCTTTTAGGCTTATGTTTCTGTTTGGGAAACCATTTCCCCAGAAATGCAGTTTTCTTTTTTTTTTCCCATCCAAATTCCTGAAAGGTTTACGAGAAGGAAGTGTGTTTATCTGAAAATTCGTTAGTATTTTAGTAGTATTGTTTTTCTAAAATGTCAGAAGACACATTTAATATGTGTCAAAAGCACCACAAGCTAACCCACAGATTTTTCCCTGTAGTGCCAAAACATTTATTTTGCTTGATCTCAACAGTAGAGATAAACAGTTTTATGTTTTTTTGGACTGCAAGCTCGTTGTTTTATTCCCTAACTCGCAACAGTCCAGTAAAGTGAAAAAAATAATATTCCCGTTAAGCAGTAAACATCAGTAAAAATGTAATTCAGTAATTTGCTGGACCACCTGCTCTCTCATAGGTTTCTTTTTATATTTTCAGGGCGTTTTTATTTGTTTCCTTGCTGCAACAGACACAGATGTCCCCATTGAGATTTTAGTGCCAGTTTTCTCCAGTTGAGAGGGATGGCTGTAAAGCCAGACGAGTAAATTCATGTTGAGGATCAAGAGGAGTTTTTAACACCACTTCAAAAAAGTTTCCCGTAAAATAAAACATTTAGGTAGAGGCGCCAGTTTGGAGATTGTTTTTGTCTTCATTTCGCCTATAAAGTAGAGGATAAAAGCAGCTGGGTTGAAAGGAATAATGTGAAAAGGCTTTTACAGACAAGAACATTTATTTAAGAGGTCAGAGGGAACCCAGTGATAAATTATTCTCAACCCACAGATATGCCATCAATGTTTGCAGCACAGTGGCTCTATGGAGAAAAATGACCCTTTAGCCTTTCCTTGTGTTGAAGTTCTATCGCCATTCAAAGCTCTCCTCTAGAAATCTTTTTCAGTGCTCTGGCAGTGGTTGGTGTTTTCCTCTCAAGTTCAATCATTTTGACACAATCTGCAGTGAGCTAAATGAATTAAAGATCTTTTTTTCCCCCTTTGGGCAGCAAAGCACAACACACTGCCAGCTGACAATGAAAGGATTGAATTGGCAAACGCCAAGATCAGTGTTGTTTTTGTGATCAAAGGGTAACTGGCTAACGGAAGAAACTGGACTTTTTCCAGAGGAGTGGGCCACAATGTTGGCTCCTTTATAAGAAAGTGGTTGTCTTTGCTGTTAATCTGATTAGGATTTAGCACGGTACCAGACCCAAGCTCTTAAAGTCAGACAGTGGCTCTGGTGTCTGTATCGGGTCTCGATTAGAATCGTTCATTCCCTGTGCAGCCCTGACTTCCAGTGTTGGAGTCCTTGTTAGATGTAATGTCTCAGGTATTCTAAATTTCTTTGAGCGTTATCTCTGTTTCAGTGCTGGACAAAGTTTAAACGTTAACCAACTCTCTGGTACTCTCCCAGGAAAAAAAATAAATTAAACCAAAATCAAGTTTCTGAGCGCCTGGAAGCCTTTCCCCACTTGCACTCCGTCTCATTTCTGGGCTAATTAACACATGAGTTTACACTGTTTTGCCAAGATGGTGTGTAATTAAACCACAGTTGCTCCGCAGCATTACTTTGCACTTTGTAGTGTCATAAATTCACAATCATTTGAAAAAAATTTTAGTGTCTCTTCCCCCCCCAACCCCCCTGTTTCATCTATTTTTAGGAAACCGTTTTGGCAAATTGGAAGCATCTTTAGTAAGGGCCACTTAAAGATAATAAGCCTATGTATAGATTAAAAGCTGGAGATACTCTCCTAGTGTTTGACAGTCATTACCTCTGTATTACTTCTGATTAATGAAGACCATTTTGAAGCATCAAAATGCATCCTTGTACCTCCAGACAAGCAAAAACTTTCATAGATCACAAACTCTATATTAAAGAATGTGTCCATACAGTTAAAGTATGCCCAGAACTAGCTTAGCTCAATAACATAGAGCTATTTAATGCTCTTCAGGATGCTATTGAACCATACGCAAACATTATGTTGTGTTAAAATTTATTAAATACAGTAATAATAAAGTCAGTATCCAAAATGTAATTTTTATTTACATAAAACTAACAATACTTGTCGGGAGACTCTTTTTTTTTTGTTGTTGCTGTTTCTTCGTTTTATTAAGAGCGCTCACAAAGTGATGGATTTAATTTCCTAGATGGGTATTAATCCGGAATGGACCTCCGTTGTGTAGCTTATACTGGCATTTGTTCATAAGACCTCTGTAGATCACAAAACCTGTCAGTGCAACATCAAATCATCAACTGCAAAGAACCCGTTATAGACCTCTGTGGTAAAACTGCAGAGAGATCAGGGGCGAAGGAGTGTGATCATTCTGAACCTTTCAATGCTCCCAGGAGCAAAATGACCTCAGTGATTGCAAAACGGAGAGAGTGTGAAAACATTAGCTCTCCTCCTCAGGTTGGCTGTCTAATAAAACTAGGGCAAACAGGGATTTTATCAGTAAGCACTCTAACAGAGCTCTAGATTGTCTTTGGCGGTGTGAGAACATGCCACGACGATCACAGCAGCAGTTCATCAATCAGAAAGCAGACACATGAGAGCCGATCTACACTTTCTCAAGTGGCGTTTAAAAGACTCTTAGAGCATGAGGGAAATGATCATCAGATCCCAGGAGACGAAAATAATTATTTGCTAGGTCTTAACATCTGTCTCCGAGTTAACGGATGCAAACTCTCACTTCGCGACCAAATCACTTAAAACACATCTGGGTGTAGGAAGAAGGATTCCCTGTTACAGGATTTAGGATTGAAGTTTTTTGATCATAGACAGACATAATTCTATCTGCGGTATAAAAAAAAATATCTAAAGATATCAGTTTCTTTTCTGAAAACGAAATAAAAACACTTTGAATTTCTGGGGAACCTTTTATTCACATCTCAATAAATTAAGATTGGCAGGAATTTATTTCTGTAACAAATTCAAAACATGAAACTTGGATATTAATGCATGTGGAATGGTCCTCAAGAGACTCAATACACTGTTTTTTTTATGCAGTCCATCTAAGTGTAATGTTGAAAGCATAAGTGCAACATAACTTAAGCGTAATTTTGTTGAGTTGTTAATTTTTTTGCTGACTTTTCTTTGCATTTCCTGTCAATTTCAGCTGCAGAAGAGAGAGCGCTCATGTCGATTTTATGTCCAGGTACTTGGATGTAATTTTCCTCGTTCATCTATCATCACTCTGTTGATATTGTCATAGTTTTCACTGCATGTTTTGAAAATTGGCCTTTTTGAAGGGACATGAGTTATTAGCAAAAAAAAAATTATGAGAACCCAAAAGTAACAGCATCAAAGTGAGTAAACTCTGAATCAAAGGGCCAGATTTCATTGTGACACATTTCATCCTGTTTATTTCACACTGTTGGCCCCTTTCGCTGCAGATGCATGTCATAATAGCCTGTTTCTTAACCCCAAGCATGTAACCCATCCTTTCATCTGCAAGAAATGACCTAAATACAGTTACCTCCTATTTAATAAGTCAACGGAAGCCTTCACCTGCTATGATTCTCCCTGCTGCATAATACATACTTGTTCCAATTTCCAAAGAGAGGGAGTTAAATTCTCTTTCTTAGCTTTTCTTCAGACTATGTTCTTTGATTTTGTAATCCCAGGGGTGACATTTACCCTGTCGTCAAAATCATTTCTGCCCTGATGAGAAAACAGGAGAAGTTGACATCCTCTGTCTTCCATACGGTTGGCTCAAATTACGGCTCACCCACCAGCCAGATGTTGTTTTTGTATGCATCCTCAATGCCGCTTGTTTTAGCTAACGTGCTTTCAGCTCCTCTGAGGCACGTCGGAGGACAATTTGTTTTAAGTCTTTGAGCAACTGTGCACATGAGATGTCTAGGTGTCAGGTATGCTGCTGTGTGCAGTTAGGCAGGCTATGCATAATGTTGCATTTTAGCATCTTAAGGAACTTGAGAAGGTAAGATCAATATTTGTGGTATTCAAGACTTTTCTCATTGTCAGCTAATGTCACAAAACGATATGTATTAATATGTGCATTCTGCATATTTCTATTGCAATCATGGGTTGTATATTAGACTAGAGTTTCTCAACGGGGGCCTTCAGAGGACCACAGGGGGTGCTGAGATTCCTTTGGGGGGGGCGTTTGCTCGAAGGTAAATTTTACAAACAGAATGTCGCTCTTGTAAACATGCAGTTACTAAAATCACAATACTCTCACTGTGTATCCCTCAGAAAAATGAACCAATTTATTGCAGAGAGGAAGGATTTTCAATAGTTTGTAGCAACAGCTCTATGCATGGTGCGGGAAATGTTCATCATTGCTCATCAGATGTTATTTCTTTGGCATTGGTACCTCACAGGATGCCTTCCCCAGCTACAGATTGAACATATATCCCATGATGCATAGAACCTCAGAGCCTGGAGCTGATGCCATCTGGACCTATAGCTTTTCTTACCTCGATCTCTAATAGCCTGGAGTGTTTAAGGGAACAAAATGGTGGTGGTGAAGGAGGGATCTTGTTGATTGGAGTCTTCTGAATTTGAGTCAGATTAGCCTAAAAGATCATCACTTCTGTCAAGCTTCATTATTGGTGTAGCTCTTGATTTAATATTGGCAATCGTTACCCACTGCAATATAAGTTCAATCAAATTAGTTGCTGCCAGTGTTCAAAGGATGGTTGAACAGTGAAAAAATAAAGCTATTCTTTTGCATACATATAAATAATTTGACTTTTAATTTTATTGTGTTATACAGTAATTACAAATTACAGATGTTTCTTTGTGTTCTCGGGTTTTAGTGGAAAATAGAAAATGCTAATCCCTCTCTATTCATGCAGCACTTTAATTTCACTATTAGCTTATCAGCATAGGCTGGGAAAAAAAACAGAAATCCTTCAAAATCTACTTTCTTCACATTAGTTTCTTTTCTTGGTACATTTCAGCTGTTGCAAAAATAAATACTTAAAGGATTTGTTCAACATTAATATAGATGGCTGCACACACAGCTTAGCTGTAGCTTGGCTAGCTTGTCAAATTCAAACCACAATGAAGTGACTTTTGTTTGACAAATCGACACAATGGAGCAACATCTGTGGTCAGACGTAAACACAGGCATTGACTGCACATACTGGAGGCCGGTTGAGGGGGAGACTTTTATTGATTAGGGAAATTGGGCAATGTTTTCTTCAACAGGACCCCTGAGGTTGTCATAAGTGGGATAGGCAAAGGAATACAAAGCAAATGAGAGATGCACCTGCATCCGCTCAGAGGACACACGTGCTGCTGAAAACAGACTGTCACAGCGCTGCTGGGAATACTGTAGGAGTTCCAGGTGTTGTTGTTGTTGTTGTTAAGGAGGTACATGTCCTAAAATAAAATATGTGGCCTGATGAATAAAAAAGATAAAGAGAGATTATTCTTTTCCTGATTGAGGACAAAAACAAATGACACTTGAGATTTTAAATTTATGTACGCGAGCGCAGAATTTAGATACAGAGCTCAACCTCAGTTTAACTTGTGCAGATGAAATGCCGATTCTAGCTCTTCTGAATCCCTGTAAATAGTCACATCTGCTGCACATCACAGCCAATTTGATTCCACTGAAGGGATTTGGCCTTGATACGGCAACAAAGTGCATAATGATCCACTCTCTTATGTTTTGTGTCCCCCCTGCAGGAATGTTCCTCTGTTGTGGCCTTTGATTTTGAACAAACACAATAAAAATGGCATCCTACCTCCCTTCATCTTTTAGTCACTTTAATGGCAGCTTGTTTAAAGGTAGCAACATTATGGCTGTCCAATTATTGTGATTACAACTATTGTTGTTGCCCCTAAATCACAAACAATAGTGTGTTTGTTTTGGGGGCTGGTTTTAAGAGGAAATATGAACTGTGCAATTTGCAGTACATTTTATGTAACAATAAAAAAATGTACTGTCTTTTGCCTCAGTAGGACCCAAGTAAGTGTGAATATTTAAGACACAGGGAGGACACTAAGCTCTGACCCTCATAAAAACAACTCCTTTTGCTCAAAAGGAAGACCAAAGGGAGTGTTGGATGACCTCAAAGCAGCCGAAACCAAGGGAGGTTTCTCGTTCAGGAATTTAACAAGAGGATAAAACTCCCCTTTTCTTGAAAGATGAAGATAAAATCATCCTTATAAACAGAGAACTCCTCATTTGGATCGCAATCCAGAGATAGGAAGAGCACTCGTATTGATTGGTGCTGCCCACAATGGAGGTGGCTACACTGGTCAGTCAAGCGTGAAAGCAGATAATAGTTTTGAGAGAACACCCTTGATTTTCCTTGAAATTTAAGCAGTTCAGTGGAGAATCTTACACGGTTCAAAGAACATGTAAACTTGCCATCGTTGAGTGCGTACGTTTCAATCTGACCACTCTACCATGCTGATTTCCCTACTGCAGTGGCAGAAACAATGGACAACATGAAACAGGTACTGCTAAAGATCATCAAGAGGCGTCCTTTATTGCCTGTCCTCCACTTTCACAGTTTCAGCAAAACAAGCAGTCCTTAAATGGTAATATGATCTAGTTTCATTTGATACAAGCTAAAAGCTGCAAGAAGCAAACGGAGGAAATCATTAGGTTTCTAAACCTGTACATGCTTTTCTAACATCTAACGGAAAAAGTACATTTCAATTATGAAACGAATATATTTGGCTTCTAGACTCTTATCATACAAGTTAAAGGAAAACAGGTAACAGTACGTTGCAGAATTTACCAATAGATTTCATCTGCAAATCTGCAGAGTCACAACAAATCAGTTCTAGTGCGATGCTCGGGAACAATGGGAGTATTCAGGCAGTTTCTGAAACCACAAAAAAACCTGAAAAGATTGTTTGTAAAAGCGCACACCCGGTCAGTCTGTCCCCTCCTCAGACTGTGGGAGAGTTGACCTACCATTGAGAAATACCTTGCTGCACCCTTGATGATTGTGATGGGGACTCCAGTTCTTCTGCCTCTTGGTCTGACTCAGCGTCAAAGATGTACGGTTGCACAATTGTTTATCTTTTTGCATCCGTTTTCAAGTGCATAAAGAGTAAACACTGAATTGGAGGGCACGGCTTGCTGCACCTTATTGCATTATAGTGACGTTGCTCTAAAACATCTCATTTTAGATAAACTTCAAATTGGCAGAATTGAAGAAGTAAAATCTCATCAACTGAGGATAATTGCAAAAAATTTAATGAACATGATTTGTGTAGCTTACAGACCTATCCTTACTTCTTCCAGTAACTATAATAGGTCTCTTTTAGAAATGCTGGATTTTTTTTCTGTCCTCTCCAGTTAAGAAAAAAGAAAATAATAACAGTCTTCTCAATTTTGAGCAATTCACTGAACAGAAAATAAATATAAAGTAACTCTTCGAGGCATTTTCTGGAAAACATTGAACTTTAGATGTTATGAGACCCTGTAGAACATTCTTTTTGGTTTGGATGCATAACATTTATGAGGTACAGTGAAAAAAAGTAATTGGATACCCAATTTCATTTCATGGTAAGTTTGCCTCTTTTTCCTAGTTTCTTACAACTTAGATCTGCAGTTTCGTAGCTCCTTCTGTCTTCGTCTTACTCTTGTAAAACTCACTTTAATTCATCAAGAGGAGCTTAAATACCAGGAAAGGTTTTAGTAAAAAGAGTGATTTTGAAACGGTTTCTTTTAAAAAAGATGTAAGAAACAAAGAAACACAGGAGAAATCATGCTTTGTTTCTGAAAGAAGAAATTCTGTGGAATTTGTTGTTGTTTTTTTAAACACAGTTAACATTATCACAGTGGAAAAGTACTGAAACAACCAGGAAATCCAACATAATATCTGATCATTACAACAACAACAAAAAAAGTTTCCGAAAAGATCTGGTTCTGCAATTCACGTAAATACAGGGGAGGCATATAGGAATTCATAACATAAGACCATATGAAATAAAATGAAAAGTACAAAGGTTATCCCATAGAAACTCACTTACTTAAAAAATAACCACCCACGTATTAGGAAATGGATTCATGAAATATTAAAGTGTCGGGTTTCAGTTGTTTCCAAGGAAAGCTGTCGAATTGGCCAGCAGGTATAACGGAGCGAGAAAAAGAAAGAAATGATGTAACGGCTTCGTCTGTGCCCCGAGACTACAGACGATCAAGATTAAGATAAACTGGAGTTTTCTTGCCATATTTTGAGTTTACCATTTCTATCTCGGTGACAAGAAAAAAAAAAGTGACAGAAACCAACTGGTTAGCGGGAAGGAAGGAAGGAGCGGGGAGAGATGAGGGGGACGAAAAGTGCATGCATACAACACAGAGGGTGTGCAGGGAGGGAGATCAGCCTCAGCCAGAATCAATTTCCTAGACCCAGAGTTCATTTCATCAATCAGCGCACAGATAGAGGCGCACACACCACAGCTCGGCTTGGACTCCTGCCAGGCTCTAATGTCCACCTCTCCCTTCCTTCCTCTCCTGCGTTGGTATAAATGGACCATGCACTGCAGGGTTTCAGGGCCGGCCATCATCCCTGTACCAAGTGGAACATTCCTGCAGTGACCTCGGTTTAACGACCAAAACATCTCTTATGTAACAGGGGACTCATTTAGCTCTTTTAATTTTTTTTTTAAAGCCGTTGCACTACCAACAAAATTTGCGGCAAGAAAATTACTTGCAGCAGATAGCTGCTACGGTTGACACATGGAGAGGCAGTGCTCTAATGGAAGAGAAATGGCATCACCACACATTCTTGATTTATTTGCACAGACCAAGATGACTGAGGTGATGTCCTCCTACCCTCCAGCCCACACAGCTTTTCAAACTGAGGCTCTGAATATGCCCCGTTTTTGCTCAGATTGCAGTAAATATAAATCTATTATTATGAATAACCTGCAGCTATTCCATGTTGTAGGCAAAATAGGTTCATCTGATGTATAATTTTATCATAATTATGGATCTTCTCAATCTTTCTCACTTTGCTTTACCTTTCAATATCATAAGTTGGCAGATGTGCAAAGATTTAACAGCTTTATTTATTAAATGTAATTTAATAAACAAAGCTGAACCACAATGGAGAAACTCTGGAAGAGGGCACCCAATGCTGCATTTTCATCATTAGGCAGATTAGGCAGACTCCTACCATTTGGAGGCACACAGTGACTTTCTTTCTGTCCAAAAGTACAGGCTTAGTGACTATAAATGCCCACATGGAGCACCTGAAACTGACAGACGACCAGTCTATGTCTCAATCTTTCTGTCTTAAGTCGACATGTTGGGTCCAATCAAAAATAACCACTCTAATTAGAGTTGAAGGAAATGTAATTGACCTTCAACTCTCACCTCATTCTTGCTCTGGGGAAAGGAACACTCCAATTTCAGTAACTCAATGCATTCAACTGGATTTGGACAACTTCTTACCGGCTTGAATCATATTTCACTTAATTTGACTGTTTTGTTTTATGTTGGCTCTGAATCAGGCTGTACATTTGGACATGAGTAAACTGGACCGAAGGGAACCTGTTTGTACATTGAGATGGCATTTGTTGTGAATTGGTGCTCTATGCAATACATAAACTGATATGGATAGAAAAAATATTGCTAATCAGAAATAGGTTTTATGCTTTGCCTTCAGAGAACAAAGCATTCTCATTCCCGCAAGGTAATTACATTTGCAGGCTTTTACCTTGCGAGATAGCGGTAGTTGCAGGACAAAACTCTAATTCTGTTCTTGTTGTAGGCCTGAAGGCAAGCAGGTTTTGACTATTAATGGCAAAGAATTTAATAGCTTCTTTTAGTGATTTGTACACACATTTACACAAAAGGTATTGCAGCACTGCACAATTAGATAAATTAGAGATAACCAACAAGTAGAAAATGTATTTTTCACTCATGATTTTTTATGTCATTTTACCATTGTCATAAAAATACCCAGAATGGGCAACATGGGACATTAATCATGCTAATTACATACATGTAAGGAAGCATTTAATAGTTTGTAAATCTCCCTATAAAGAACAAAAACACTGAAGTAATACTCCCATCAGGACAGCTTAGTGATTGATTACCAGGGGTCAATTTTTTTCACTATTTGACGTCAGAAGCTGAATTTATCATGGCATTATATAACAAGCTACCCGTATATAAATTGGCTATATCTAAATGGATAAAAATGAATTTTATTTACCATTAATAACCAATATAAAAATTATTTCTTATTTCTTAAGAGCTCCTGTCATTTGTTTACATGTTTTCTCCCCTTACCAGTTTGTCCTCAGACGGGGTTCATTGCTTTCTGTATGTGAAAATGGCAAAGTGCCAGTCCATCATTCCTCACCCTATGAAGATCCATTATTTTTAGTGGTATGAGAACTAGGGAAAAAGAATCTTAAAAGTCGTGAACAAAGGAAAGGGGGAGAGAAAAAAAATGTCAGCGCCTGAAGAAAAAGAGCTCCTTAATTGAGAGCGAATCAACCTCTGCTTCTAGCTGAATGTCAAAAGGTGTGATTGGAGATTGGGTGCTGATAATGAATAATTACATCAAAGATGATAGACTCCCCATGCATGTGGAGTAGGTTTTGCCGTGCACAGTCTGTTACGCTGTGCATGTTCTTGTGGAATAGCAGGTGGAGTGGTGTGTGCTCAGTCTTGCATCAGACTCTTATATTGCATGAGTGGATATTGGAGACTCGGTGTGTGTTGAAAGTTGAAATTGTAGCTGGCAAATCATAAATTTAAAAACTACCCCACTTTTTTGTCGCCCTACAGTCAGACTGACTTAACCAAAATTAAAACATGATGCTGTAAAGTATGCCCCCATTGTAACCATTTATAAAATGTAGCTATATTATAGGCACATTATTTACAATTCCACCTCCTTTGTTTTTGTCAGTATTATTTTGAGCCATATTTTGGTAATTCAAAGGGTTTGTAGCTGTAATCCCAACAGGACCCTTCTTTTAATCTGGTACTCATTGCAATAAACTGAATTGCATAACTTGAAGCTTTAGGATAAATCATAGCTATACGACTACTGTTGAAGTTCTTGGTAATTAAAAATGTTGAGTTCCATGTCAATAATGGCAATTATCATGGTCATTAAACATAGCAATTTGAAAATCCCTTTGTTTTTATGTTTTGCGAACTGATCAAGAACGCTGAAATAAACCTCATTACACTAAAGCATCAGTTCTCACAATCAAAAGCAGCTCATTTTTGCAGCGAGCTTTGTTAAAATTAAAAGCTCCTTAATTTCTCAATTTTATTTAAGTGCTGAAAAATACTTACCTAACCTCCAAAGTGAATGAAAAGCAGCAATTAGCATGTTGACCCAATGGCTAAAAGTGAGCTTTCTTCAATTTCACAAAACAGTGTAACATTACAGTACAATAACATATTGCTAATAGGAATTAACTTGGTCAATAAGCATAACAGTCAGTAAATTAGATTTTCTGGCTTGCAACTGGAAAACAAATGGTGTTCTAATAATACTTCAGAAGTAAATATGCTTTAATGCAAAAAGCAATGTTTTATTAATTCCACCAAAATTCTAGTCTCCCTCTTGGCTGTTAAGTCTAAACAATAAACATGTTAAAGATTTGTTATGCAGCAGTTTCGGATTTTTTTTGCACAAAAAATGTACAATGCTTAAAAGTTGCTTGGTGTGAGATTTTCCAGTTTTCCATTTAAAAAATCAAATTTCTGTTGACTAAAAGTTGTTTATAGATCAGTCCACGCTTGTGTGAGATGCAGCAATGCAGCATTTTAATAATAAAATCTGATTTGTCTCATAGGAGACATAAGTGTGGTATTAAAACCAGATTATTTTAATCATCAGCTTTGTGGCATCCTTCTAGCTATTACCTCAGTTTTAACCTGCCTCTACTTGTTTATGAAACACTTAAAGTAAGAATGCTCTGTGGACAAGTACAAAATACTTATCTTTACACGGTTTGATTCAATTCATATTGAACACTATTCCTGCCTGATTACTCCAATCGTGCATACATCGACAAGAACAAATTTGCAAAATGACTTATAACGGATGTTTTGAACAGTTCTTGGCGATAATTTTCTTGAAAGGAAATGTTTCTACTAGTAACAACAGTAAACATTCAAGTAATAGTAATCTGTTTGTCCACCAATTGTACTTTGAAGACTTAAAGAATATCTTTATTTCCAGGGGCTGCCGAGCTGAGCTTGGTCTTTGGAGTGTTTGTACCAGGAATGAATTGCTGTGCTTGACCAATTAGTATTCTGTTCATAAATCTTACCATTGGCATTTTTAAATCTTTAATGGCTCTTAATTTTTCAAAAGAGATGTTCACTCTTTTCCCCTCCCTCTTTACTTACTTGCTCCACCGCTGTTGTGTGAGGATTAACGAAGGCGTTAATAGTCCTTCACTTCTATGATTACTGTGCAGGAAAAAAAATAAAAAATCTGTATTAAATGGTTGCAGATAGTTGCTACCAGCAAAAGCTTTTTCCACCCACTGGATTGTCTTAAGGTTATTTTACTTTATTTATTTCAGTGCATTTGTGTGCTAAGATTGTCTGCAGGGTGGAAGATCATTAATCACACCAATTAAAGACTTTAGCCTCAAGTCATGCAAGAACTGGCCTCTAGTCTTGTAAGCATTGGCTCTGATTCATTTACATGATTAATTCCTCTTGTAGATAAAAGGAAATGGCCACAAAAACAAAATAATACATTCAGTGTCATTACAAATTCAGGTGTTGCTCTCACTAAATGACCATTCCACTCTGATACACACACTTTGTAAATCAATCTATTTTCTTTTCAAATAAATTAAAGGAAAAACAATTATCCATTCATCCTGCACGTTCCCTGCAGATTGTGGGATTTGTTTGCACTCCTGAATTTCCTTTGTTCTCCCTTAACTCATACCATTTTCCAAATCACCATGTCAAGCAGCCTCAGTTCTTTTTTTTCTTCTTCTTCTAAATAAACTCTCTGGATTCCCCAGGCCATGGTGGAGACGGTCAACAATTTGCTGCAGCCACAGGCACAGGCAGCGTGGAGGGAGCTCAGCACCGCGGAGCAGCTGAGAGCTGCCACCATGCTGCTGGACACGGTGGAGCAGGGTGCCTTCGTCCTGGCTGACAACCTGCTGAAGACGGACATTGTGCAGGAGAACACCGACAACATCCGTAAGTATATTCAGACCCTTTTAATTACAGGGTGTTACAAAAGCAATTAAAGCTCTTGCTTTGCTAAATTCCAGCCAAAAGTTTCACTCTATTTAATTGGGATTTAACATGACAGACCACACAAACTTGCCCATCATGGTAAAGTTGAACAAAAACGATACAGAGATGCAACAATAAACCATTGGCATATCCTCTTTTTCAAAGCTACCTATGGTCAGCTTCCCATATATCTGAAATTATCCAGAAAAGTGGAAGATCTTTCTTCATTTTTTCACAAAATCTGTTCTTAATGATGTTAAAAGGGCTTGTAATGAGTTGGAGGAAAAAGCAATGAGTTTTTTGCGCCTTATGGATAGAATCAACTCCAGATAAATTCAATGAAACTTTATTCTTTGAGTTTAACAACGCTCAATATTTGAAACAGTCAAAGATCAGAATGCAAATATTTGCAAATCAGTAATATTTAAAATCACTAATATTTCATCTCCCAGAGTTGTTTTTGTCCAGATAACCCTTAAATCTCAAAATGTTGTTTGACCTCACATTTATGCATCACTCTGTGTTGGTTGATCACACAAAACCTTTTTAAGAATTATCGGAAAATACTGGCTATGTAAGAAAATGGGGAGAAAACACAAATGATAGTTGTTTCTTTGTAGGGCATGAAAATAACACATTTTCGGTAAATGTGCATAGACAAACTTTGACTCATTTTGCTTGGGGAAATTGTAATTCTTAGCCTCTCAGAGTTAAATTTAGAAACAGAATGCTGCTTTATTCTTATAAAAATGGCCACTTGGCATAAACACTCATTGTGTCTGACAGTTATCTTCCCTTGGAGCAAGTCTGTGTGATCTTGTAATTCAGCAGTTGTTGTCACTGTGCCAGAATGTCCCCACAGCTTTCAGCTTGGTTTTATTTCAAAAGTCAAAAATAACTGACAACACATCCAACTCTCTTCCTTTACTACGACATGAGATGACAACAAGACTCTGCTGACCTTATACAAACTATATTACAATATTTGACGCTGAAATGGATGCTTCTAAACTTGCTCCGCTTTATTTCTCAGGTGCAAAGTTGTATGCTGGTTTCACCCGGAGTCTTGACAGCACATACCTACTGGAGCTTGTGTAAAACAATGACAAGCGGTCCAACTTATCCGAGTGCACTTTTTTTAATTTATTTATTTATTTTTTAAAAAAGGAAGCTCAGTCTGTTTTTTTTCTTCAACCAGTGTTTAAAATTCTACTTTAAGTAGCCAATATTTCACCTGAGTTTACTATGCGCAAGCAGAGAATATCATATGTATTATATAGACATAGGATGTAGTTTCTTTTTTTCTTTTTACAGCCTCCTTATGCAGTTTGGAGAATTCTTCGATTCGATTTAACTAGTGTCTAGATTGAAAAAAGAGAAATGAGAGTGGAAAAATAACTGTATTTCAAGACTTTATTTCCCAACCTGTTGTCAAAATATCTGTCAAGAACAGCCCTCAAAAGGACAAAGAATTCTGCAAACTGTGTAGGTTCCCAGTTTTTTAGGAACTCTCTTTTCAAAGATGTAGTGAAAGCTCAAAATCTGTGAAATTTTTTATTGAGATCTATGCACATTTGTATCACACAAGGAAGATCATTGCTGGTTTCAAATGTGACCTTAACAGTTTAACATAATAAGCACACCATGTTTACGCGACAATCCTAATTCGCTTATTATTGTAAGCACAGCAATTGAAAAACCCAAATGATTTGAATATCAATGTTCATATTGTTATTCTTGAATAAAACCCCTAAAGAGAAGTGCAAATCTATAAACAAACATCATAAATGCTCTAAATAGCTCACCTCGACATGGATGCGTACATTGACATAAGTTCATTTCTCATTCACATTTACATTCAATAATAGAGCAAAAACACAGACTAATGTCAAACAGACATTTAACGTGATTATTGTGATTGTTGAGAGAGTGCAGGTAGACTGGGTACATCCTGTATAAGCTCCAGAGAGTAAATTATCCTCTTAAACAGAAAGGCATTTTTCACTTACAAAATGGACTTCTTTTCACCAGTATGATTCTCAAACAAAAAAACAAGGCGCATTTCAGTAGCAAACCATTTGGTTTCATCATTCCGGCTTGGTTTTGCTGTTTTCCTCTGCGCATCCGAGTTCTCCCATCTCGCTTGTCATACAGAGGCCACGGTTTCTCTGTGCAGCTATCGATCCAGGGGCCACTCTCGTATTGATGACGGCGCTTTCTGAGCCACTAGATCAAGTGTGAAGGTCACTGGAGTAACGCTCCTCTGCAGCTGGAGGTTAAGATCTACGGGACTACTCTCAGCCGATAGCGTTCAGCCGTAAACTGGCATTTATCTTGCCAGATAGCGTTTAAATTTATGTCAGTTATTAGGCAAAATTAACCGGCGCTCGTGAAGATCAGGGATCAGTGCTCATTATTCAGAGTATAAATACCAGGCGAGCCCAGATAATGAAACTCGTGTCATTACTGTTTTCCCTAGCGGCGTAATCCAAACCTAGAAACACAGGTTGTTGAAATGTTGAATTGTATGTGCTATTTTAAAGTGGGGAGCAGAACATTTTTTGTCAGTCTGAAGCGAGTAGGGCAAGGGAATAATGAAAAAAACAGCGTCATGATGAATAACCCTCTACTTCTAACATGCTGAATTTTTTTTTTTTTTTGAAAAACATATTCTTGCTTCCATGGCAACCTAAAAATATAGGTCTACTTACTTAAAAGGAAGCCGGCGTTGGGAGAATTAATAAAAAAGGGGTTTTATTGTATCTGGCACACAATTCATCTGGGTATTAAGGAGATTCTGAGCTCGTTTAGAAGGAGGGAAAGGAGTAGCGGGGGGGACCAGGCAATGCCGTGCAGCCCAGACTTTATAGCACGTTGTGGTATTCTGGTTAATTATGTGCTGGTGACATGTTTACTAGGCCTTATCTCTCTGTTTGCTTGGCTTATTTTATTTCATTTTTTCAGCCGCTCAGCTCCTGTAATCCTTCACGTCACTGAGGGGTGTTATATGAGAACGACGACGAAACCCTGTTTTTTTTTTATTTTGTTGTTTTTTTTTATTTTCAGCCCCGCTAATCACTGCACCAGCTAATGATTGATCCTGCACTTCGAAATCCTTGCGATGTGGAAAGCTGTAGCGTGTGCAGATGTACTATATCTCTGACATGTTTGCATCGGTGTCGGAGGGAATGAGGGTTTCAAAGGGCTCCTCCCGGTTCCAGACAAGCTGATTATGACTTTTTTTTTTATTTATTTTTTATTTTTTTCTGCATGTTAAGTTGCATCTTAAAAGCATTCACACTGGTAAACTTTTCTACTTTTTCAATTAGCAGCCACAAACTTGTATGTTCTGTTTTAACTAACACAAAGCAGTGCATATTTATAATGTAGAACTAAAACTACACAGGGTTTTGGACATTTTTTAGGAATAAAATTTTAAAAATTGCAACCAAATTTTAATAATTCTGATGCCCTTAAATAAAGTTAAGTGTATACCTAAATGCCTTCAGAATTCTCCTAATTTATGACTAAATTTGAAAACTTCTAATGGTGGAAATTTTTTGTGGATACTGTATTTTATTTCTCCTGCCATGGTGTCTATGTTTGTCTTTACACTTAGCCTGTGTGCCCATGGAGAGGCCTGTCTGCGGCGAAGTTTGCTTCGCTCCCTCCTTGATAATCTCATGAACAGATTTCTGCTGATTAGCCGTGTTATTCAAACCTTGCTTTGAAGGTATAGCCCTTGGGTCCAGCAACTCCTATGGCATCAAAGAAATTCCCCAGAGCCTGTCGTAAGCTCTTTTGCACAGCCACGCAGGGGAAAAAAAGAGAGCGCAGAGAGGGAAAAGAAAAATGCTTCCTTTATTCCAAAGGCAGACTTGGAATCCAGGGAATGCTGCACTATCTGGGGTATTGTCTTAGCTAAGTTGAATAGGAATGTATCAAAAACCATCTGGCCTTTAGAAAACCACAAGAGAATACTAATACAAAAGATTATTTTATTTTTAAATAGAAAAGATGGAACGCCATGGTAGGAAAACAGATACAAAGGGAGGATTAAATGTGCCCTCGCTGCAGCCCTGTGTTGGCTCTAACCTTTCTCAAAGTCAGTGTGTCACGGCGACATCAGATCACCAGCTGAATTCGTTATCGGATTTAATTAAGTTTCTTTCTCTTACTCTTGTTCGGGCTGTGTTTCAAGATGAGAGTCCCCACTTCAGACTAATCAGGCAGCTTTACTGCCGCTGCAACAATGACTGAATCTCCTGCACTGGTTTCAATGTTCTTGCTGCTCAGATCAGTAATATTGAAACGTGTTGCTGTTAATGCTGTGGTTGACGTCAGTGTGTTTAATCCCAGCGTGATTATCGAAAATGTACGTTGACCCCTTAAACCTCCTCCTATTGTATCTGTAGCCATATTGAGATGCAAAGTAGGATCCCACTTTTTGGCTGAAGTAGCTAACGTTTGTCTTCAAATACAACAAAGGATATGTAAAACTTATCATATTTAAGTAAAAATAAATATGATATTCAAAGGAATTTAGTGCCAAACCAGTCATTAGACAGGCGACATGTTAATTACTCAGCTTAGAGTCACTACAAATTTACCTTGTCAGAAATATGTCATGTCATAAGAAAATAAAAAATACCACAGATCAATTCCTCAGAGTTTGAAAAAGGTGAACTCCTCTTTCTGGGAGGTGTTAAGGAGGCATCCTTATCTGAGGCACCTCAGATGACCCCTCTTCAACATTTCTGAAACATTACTCATCACCTTTAAACTGTTTGTTCAACACCAGTGCTGATAATTTTTGACCTGACACTAAGGAAAAATTATCTAAGATATTAAAACTACATGTTTTAGAGTAAAAACATGTTTATCTTCAAGGGTTTTTTTCTTCTACCAATCAATGGATCATTGGTTTTATCCCTTTATGGTCACTGTGTTGATAGCTCAATTTAAGTCCATGTTAATACAATAACTTTGATAGAATAGGCTCCTGATTGCTTACAGAAGTCTTTCCTATATGACGGAGGAAATATTTGAACCATAAATTTGAAGTTTGCTTCAGACACAACAGCTGTTGAGAAGCTATAAAAAAACTGCTCTTCATCTTCTGCCAATATCGCTCGCTGTCTTGGTTCATAATGAGAAGAATCATTTCATAATATCAGGGATTTTCGTTTTTTTATGTATCAGTCATGTCACCATTGCATTTAAAAGTCAGTTTTACTAAAGAAAGACATTATCAGTAACAGTAACAATCCCTGTAGTCGTTGTTGAAAGCCAGACTACAAAGATACAACAGTCAGAAAGGTGCCATGATGAATAACTGTTGGAGATGCAGTTTCTTTTAATCTGATAATATTGGAAATGTGTTAGAACCCTTCCTGGTTCCTACTGTTGTGGATAGCTTTATATATATATATATATATATATATATAGAAATTATTTTCAGATAAAGTAAAATGCAAGCAATTCCAATCAGAGGTTTATGTTTACTTATTGGGATAAATATTAAAGGTGCACAGCTATGACTTTTTGTAACGTTTTGCAGCTTTTTCTTTTCTATAATTAAAGAACTTTACATGTAGGTTAAGAAATATACAAGTGCACCGAGATATGTATGTATAAAATTCCCTGAGCAAGTTCCATCTCAACCACAAAACCACTATTGATGTGTGATTTGAATGATTTTGCGACATAAATACTCAGTTATGTGCTGGTTGTAGCCATCTAGATGTGGATTTGAGGTAAAGTTGATATTTGAAGGTTTTCTTTCTTTGTTTTTCTTAACTCTGCTTTGTGTAGAATGAATTCACTAGTATCTCTGATAGCTAAACAGTTCTGCAGCATGATACTGCCACTATCGTTCAGAAATAATTTATTTCTACCCATTCTAATAAATGGGCTCAAATATCCAGTCAAATACTGGATATTTACAAAAGCTTGTGATGCAACCTTTTATACCAGAAGGTTGTGAATAGCTATAAAAGATGTGTAATTGAGATGGAACTTACTAACAAACATTTAACAAAATTTGTTCTCAGTATTTTTCATTCCAAACTTAATAAAAGAAGAGTCTGAATGGCATGATTAAACATGAGAAATGTATGCGACTGTTTATTTCAGCTCATATTCACTCAAATTGCCTCTAGGCTTCTAAAGTTTGTCTTCAAAATATCAGTTTTAACTGCGAAATCCACAAATTTGAAAGGACATGACCTCTGTGTTCTCAGAGGAACCTCAGCCTTTTATTGATTCCTCAAAATTTTGTCGGGTTTCTTTTGCTTGCGTGCAGAGCTGGAGGTGGCGAGGATGAGCACAGATGGGAATTTGCCTGATCTGAAGTTTCCACAAACTGGAGGGCAAGGCAACTCGATCCACCTGTCGGCAAACACACTAAAGCAGCACGGGAGAAACGGTAACGCGTCAGATTTTCCACTGGTTTGCAAAAGTTTTGATTTCAATTGTGCAACTTCAGCTAGAGGACAATTCACAGGACTACATTAACACAGTATAGCAGAAATAGTTACGGTTTGCAACACTTTGATTATGACATCATCTTGTTTCCTTGCTTTCCAGTAATTTTATTTCAAACGTCTTCTAGTTTCTTGGTATTTCCTTGGTATTTCAGCAGCATTCTGCATTGCATGTATTTATAAACCTGCCCTTTACACTCTAAGCAAGGTTGAGTTAGAAACAATACCTAAGCACTCTCCCTGTGCAGATTCTGCCAGCTCAATCAAATCAGGACACAGTGCGTAGCAGTGCTGGCTGTCTCTCAGCTGCACGCCTGTGTCTGTGTCCAGCCGTGCACAGGCAGATCAGAATGGCAGGGTAGCAAACATTCCTCCATCATCCAGGCCTACGGCACCCAAATTGTTTCCCTTTTCATTGGAGTGAGTGATCTTGATCGCAGCGGGAGGGGGCTTTCTTTGATATCTGTGCTCAAAAGGGAAAATCGCAGGAGGCGAAGATGGAGGCAAAGAGAGACAAGGAAATTATTAACAAGAAAAATTTGAAGAAAACATATTTGCCAATGCTTTTGAAGAATGCTTGGACACATCTTTGAATGTTAAATTTGAAGAAATGTTTGGTGATTTGTTGAAGTTTCTATTTTTTTCTCAGAAAGATTTTGAGTGATGCCGTTATTTAAGTTTTAAATAAGGAGTCATTTTATTGTTCATTGTGCTATTGTCCATCTTAGTGTTATTCCAATATGTAAAATGCATATGTCTGCTAAAGGTAGCGTAAACTGTGAATGGCAGAAATTCCTCATATTGGGATTTCAACCCAGGACCAGAAAGTTAAAGTTCTATATAAACAGATTTAATAGAACTCTGTTTGTTCCTGCACCTGAAACTCTGCTCCATATATTTTCAAAGCAGCAGGAAATTAAAAAAACCTCAGGCAGTAGTAACTGTTTTTTGACAAAAAGAGGTTTTAGTTTTGTAAGTTCAAACGACCACGCAGAGAACTAAAGCATCCCTTCATGTTCTCACTACTAAACAGGGAAGAGAACAGACACGAAATCTCAAGGAAATACTTGCACCGACGTAAACACTGCAGTTCATCCTTTGTGAAATATTTATCATAACTTTTTCTCTTGCAGGTGAAATTCGAATAGCGTTTGTCCTGTACAAACACATCGGCGTTTACCTTTCCACGGAGAACGCCAGCATGAAGTTGGGCAGCGAAGCTCTGGCTACCAATTACTCCGTGATTGTCAACTCTCCCGTTATCACAGCTGCCATCAACAAGGACTCTAACAAAGTCTATCTCTCTGACCCTGTCATTTTTACCATCAGGCATCTGCAGGTAATTTTCTCGTCCTGTGTCTGTGTCTGCGTGTGTTTGGACCTGAGGGGAGTGGGATTTGTTTTTACTTAGATGTCAGCGCCGCAGCATTTAATGTGCTCTTTGTCTCTTTCCATTTGTTTACTCAGAGAGCACACTTACTTTGGCGCCTTCTTGATAGAACCTTTCATCATCATTATTTTCTCTCTCCCTGAAGCGCATCGTAAATGTGCAAATCCCTTCTTAAGACGGTAAAAATAAGTAAATATGAAAATGTCTTATTCACGGGTAGGTGTGACATTATTAAATTGCAACAAACGGCGTTGCTCACGACGGAGGCACGCTGTTCTTCATTGGCTTGAACACCAGTTTGATCTTGTGAGCAAATATCAGCCGCATTCAGCCTCACTGGAGGCTGCTTAGTCATCATGGGGCGCCATGACTTCTCCCTCCTGACTCCATTTTCTTCTCCACACTCTACCAGCCTCAAAATATCCCTGTTTTGTCTACAAACAGTGCCTTCAGCGATTATCAGAGATGCTGAACAACCATAAGAGAGCAGCAGCAGTGTTTTTGTGTGTTGAAAGAATGCATACAGCAGCAGAAAAATGAGGAGAGAACAGAAGGATGACGATGAGTAAAAGGACTATAGCTCAAGGATGTTAAAATTAAATGGTGGGAAAATGTCAGGGGGATGATGTCAGAGCAGCTGTTGCTCTGACTCACCTGCCCTAGAAGAAAATTGTAATTCCAAGACTAATTTTACTATTAGTCTGATGTTGGGGCACTTTTCCTGTCGCTTCATGGATGGATCATGTAATTTTAATAAGATGCTGCCCTTTTTAACAATCATTTTCACAATTTTGTGCATCCAAGTTCCTTATGTTGTATGAAATCAGAATATTCTAACATTTCTTAGTTGGTTAACTAAGCCTTATTGGATGCAGCAAATTCTCCCAGAAAGGGGAAAAATAAATGGGAACCTGATGTGTACCGAACATCAGGTTCCCAAAAACAAATGAAATACCTTTTTCATTTGTTTTTTCATAATTTTTAGATTTTGATAATATATTGCATTTCACAAGATTGATTTTTGATTGATCAAGTTTTTCCAACATGTAAATATAAATTAATCAAAAGACAAAATACACCGCTCTCGACCAAAAACAACAAGTCAGAGCAAGGAGGACGGTCTTAATGCTGTCAGTCAGTGTCGCATACTCACTGCTGAATGTGCTGATGGCGGAGAAAGAACCCATTTACCCACAGTCATCGGTGCCCATGCTAACTAGCGTAGCATTCACAACAGAACCTGCTGATGGGGAAAAGCTGGAGGGAGGTTGGTGAGCAATGCCACAGGAGATTGTAATTGACAAGCACTAAGACCCGCCAAACAAACTATGATTAAATGATCATAGTTTGTTAAATTTTGCTAACTGAACAGTGTGTGAATTTAGCCAGAATCTCTGATGTAAATTTGGTGCCAACTTTAATCAGTGTGAGCTGAATTTTTTTTAAAAAGGAAAGAACAACATAAATGTGGCTACAAATAAGTAATAATAGCTTTTGACATTTGATTACGGTCCTAAATTAACGTTAAATCTTCCCAACTTACGCTGTCGCTAAGCAGGCATCTGACATGTAATATTGGCTTCCACTCCACATTAGATGTAATTAACGTTCATATTTAGCATCATCGGGTATGGCTGTGTCTTGGGGTGGTTTACTATCCTGCTGCCTTCCTGTTTAACCATGAGGTTTTGGTCTGCTGGTCTTCGGGGATGATTATGTGTCCTCTAGTTATTGTTTCGCTTCCCTGCCTTCCCATTTAACGGGCCCAATTAAAGCCATTAATGGTGACGGAGGGTCATCCTATCTCCTTGCAGTGAAGTAGTTTTCACAAGGTGTTGAACGTGTGAAGGGTAAATGCAATCAGTGGAAAACTTGCATTCACAGAGGATAAACCTTATTAGACTAATTACCATCGAACAAAAGTGAAACCAGGAGAAAATAAAAACCTCAGATAGTCACAGCATTTACAGTGCAAAGTGAGATGTTTAACCTTGAGGGCTGAGAGTCACTAAAGAAAAGGTGGGTGTACTTGCTTTATTTCTGCAGCTACAGTGCAAAGGACAATTGGACTCGAGAGGGAACGACTCTCAGTGCATCTATTTATCAGCACTTACATTTTGTTGTGTTATTACGCCGTTGTGTTGTGGATGACTTTCATAAAATGGCGAGCAAGATAGCAGGGAGGCTCGCTTGTCATTAGGGCAGCAGCCCAGCACAGACGGCAGCGGTGCCTATTAAACAGTGGGGCAGTCCATTGTCATGCAGCGAGAGTTAAAGAGAAAGGTCAAAAAACACAATGAAAAACAGGCATGAGGCTGCTTGATGCTTCCTGACAGTGAAGGCACCTGCTATTCACTCAGAATGGAAGCGAAATGCAATGGGGATAAATCAACCTTTTTTTTTTTTTTTTTTGGTGGATTTTTATTGTGCAAACAAAAGAAATCAAACATGAATCTGGTGTGATTAGTTTCAGACACCTGCGTTTCAAACAGTGAGTGGGCCTGATGATTCTGCTCATTTATTATTATTTCTTTCTTTGTCCAACAGCAATCTGAGGAAAACTTCAACCCCAACTGCTCGTTCTGGAGTTACTCCAAGCGCACCATGATCGGTTACTGGTCGACGCAGGACTGCCGCTTGCTGAGCACCAACAGGACACACACCACATGTTCTTGTACTCATCTCACCAACTTTGCAGTCTTGATGGCCCACGTTGATGTTAAGGTAACGCTTTTGTTTTTGTTTTTTTTAAGTTTCTATCCCTAAAACAAAGTTCCTGCATTGTATAGAAATTATGCTTCTTTACGTGTTTTTTTTTTCTTCATGTGTTAAGTAATTTGGATTTAAACTTCTTAAAACCATAGAAAATGCCATTCCAGGGAGGGAGCGGTGAATTTGTGCCGAAGCGCCTCTGATCTGCCTGGTTGTGTTATTCATAGAATGGCAGGCTCTGTCTGCGCTTTCGTAATGAACGACTTGTTCTCGTTCATCAGCATTTCAGCAAAAAACAAAACAAAAAAACAACACCACCTCTTTCTTTCCAAAAGATGTTTTAAGCAAATTAAATCACTTTTGGGACTTTGGTCGATATTGTAGGGAGGTGATAATCTGTATCTTTCTTTTCCCCCTCATGCCCTTTTTTTCCTCTAAGGCCTTTAGTCTTTTTTTCCTGTCTCCTGACCTTTCCTCATTGTACCCAACTTCTTTTCATGTGTCCTAACCTTCTTTCCTCCACATGTTATTCTTACAATTCTTTTCATTCTTGTGTCCTACTTTCCACTCCTTCCTTTCTCCATTTTCTTCCTTTCTTACTTCCTTTGCTATCCTTTAAAACCTTGAGTTCTTCTTTCATCCTATGTCTGTCCTTTCTCTATTTTTTCTGTCCCTGTGTCCTTCCTTTTCTTTCCCTTTCTTGTGTCCTTTTTTTCTTTTCCCCTTTTTTCCTTTTGTCTTTCACCCTGTGCCTTTCCATCTTTTTTTTTATTCTTGCCTTACTTCCTCTGTTCATTCCTTGTGTTTCCTCCTTTTTCATTTCTTTTTTCTTATCCTCCTTCCTCTTGTCTTTCCTTCTTATCTCCCGTATTCTAGCATCGGTTTTTCCAGTTTCCATGTTTAAAGTTAATGCTAATGTACAAATATATGTTTTTTTGTATCTTCATAGTAAACCTTTGCATTTTAATTCTTAAACATATTACAAATTTTTTGCAGGTATTTGTTTTGGAAAACTGTTGCACAATATCCCTAAATACACATTTCCAACAGTGCTATTTCCATTTTAATTTGGCCCTTTCATTATAGCTTGGTATTCTACTTAATGCCACAACCAAGCAAAAAGCTTCATTTTAAGTTTGTCTCTTGAGAAAGTCTAGTGTTATTGGTCAATGGAGGATTAGTGGGGGTGGCTTCTCCGTCTTTGTTTGAAGTGCAAAAAAAGTAGCATCGCAAAATGTGTGACGGGATGTTGTTAATTAAAGGAAGAAAATGTCTGGACAAGAGTGGTGCGTGTTTCAGGTTGTTTAAAAGCTATTTTTCTTGTGAATTTCAGTGTGAACATAGGTGACAATCAGCTTGTTATAAACACGGGAAGCAGAGAAAAGCAGCTATCCCTTTTCTTGCCAATTTCAAGAAATAAGGCAGTGAGTAATTTTCAGAGAAAATCTCAAAAGTTAACTTTTTTTGTTACCTTGGTTTGTTTGTGAAAAAGGTGACGTATTCAGCTGGTGCTTTTTTCTGCCATTTTGTTGTTCTCAAGATTGTTGGTGGAATCTAGTTTAACCCATTGCCCCTCTTTCTTACCGCTGAAGACTACATTTGTAAGGTGACGTGGTGTCGCATCATTTTTGCAGAGCAGGAGGCGAATGGAGACTTTTTTAGATGACTCTTAGAATGGAAGAGAAGAATCTGTGCTTACAAATACGGTACACTTGCAAAGTCAAATAACAAAAACTTCTTTGCATTTTTGACGACACATTAACTTCCATTTTTGGGGGCTGAATCCCTGTGCACACCACACCCGATTTTTTTGTGTGTGTGGTGAAAATTAAAAACCTTGCATCATTTATTTATACTTTATAATTATGTGCTCCTTTGTGTTGTTTTACTACAAATAATCCCAATAAAATTCAGCTTCTAACATGAGAAATTGTTGAAGAGGTATGCTTCGGTGCAGTGTTCTGTTAAAGACTCTTCCTTTGTTAGAAGTGAAGTTCACATGCAGTTTCCATCAAGTGAAAAGTCTAAAACGTCAGAGAGGTTTATTGTAAATATATCTGAGTGGATAAATTAAGTGGAAAAAACAAAGAAAGTCATTGTTCATGGGGGAATTTCTGATCTCACATGGACAGATGACTTAATTGTTTTTGTCACTGGAGATTTGAAGAAGTGAACCGCTGACAGAGCAGAGCAGCCTTTTGGATCTGGCGTGGCATGTCTCTTCTGAATCAGTGGGAGAAAAAGAGATACTCTGTGAGAGATGTCCCACCTGGTGCCAGTCCACAAAATCACAGGCCCTGTTTTTGTTATTGACATGTCTTCTCTGCAATCTGGCTTTTGTTTTTGTCTCTTTCTTTTGTCTTTCTCTCAAAACTATGCACAAACACAAGACAAAATAACATGCATGCAATCTTCCTTCCCAATACCCGCAAAACCCTCTGCTCTCCTTGTGGGTGGGGCGGCTGCAAAGAGCCACTGTTTGTCACTCAGCAGCATGACTTCTGGACCCACTAAGCTCCCTGCAGGGCTGAAGTCGAGTCTGGAATAGCGAGGCAGCGATGAAGAATGGGAGCCTTCACACGATGAAAGCAGAGCAGGACAAAAAAAAAAAAAAAACGGGGGGAAGCAGTAAAAGAGCTCTTTGAGTTAAGCCAATCCCCCCAACATTTTGAAAAGCCTCGCTCGCTTGTGCCCCTGCATTCACCAGAGAAAAGTGGACAGTGGTTGCACCCCAATTCTGAGTGATATTTTTCCCTTCTTGTCTTTTCTATTTCGTTATCTTTTCTACCTTGACGTTATAAAAGACAACTCATTGGAAACTGCCACTAAATGGGGGCTTTGGCGGCTTTTTATTTGACAAACTGTCACCGTGCTTGATCTAAAAGCACAGCGAATGGAGGGAAAATAGATGTATGCGTCTGTGTTTCTTGGAAATAGTGCCAGATAAAGAAATCTTATGAACCGAGGAGGCTATTGGGGAGGCTTTGTTTATTTCTTTGAAACGTTATAATTGCTTTTTTTGTTTGCACTCTGGACTGAGTCCAGTATACCAGTCATTATCAATCTTGTTTCATGGGGTGATAACTTTTGTGGCAAATGAGGAATAAATCACCAACATGTTGAAAGATTTTCCTGTTGGTGAATTTTTCTGTAGTGTCACAACTTTAACATCAAATTATCAGTGTTCCCATATAGTCCATAGAGATTGGAAAATCCAAAACAGTCTCTACATTGTCATCACAGACATTTTATCCTGCTGAAGTATTTTACTGATGCAAAATCCAATGGGTTATTGTGGTGACTATTAAAACTAACTTAGCAGGAAAAAAACATGGTGGAACCTCTTCCTATTGCCAGAGCATCATAACATATAAATACAGCTCTGAGTAAAATATATTTAACAATGTTACCTTCACATTACTATTTTGTTGCTTCCTCCTGTCATTTTTATAAAATAACTCATTTTATCACAGCTGATTTTTTTCTTATTAGTTATGTACAGTTGTGACAAAATTTTAACACCCATCAAAAAGCATGTGTGTTTTGCTAACATATGTGGACATGGGCATCTTATTATACCATCAAACTTGGCAAAATATTTTGCAACTCAATCTCACACCTTGCAGAATCTAAAACATATTCCATCAGGTATTTAAAAAATGAAACATTTCTCTACTTGAACCAATGCATGAATTAATTCAATAGCACATTTTAGTCTGAGGCGCCTTCCTCCGCACTCAAGGTCACCAAAATATGCAAAATACATTAAGCAATATCGGTGGATTAAATTTTTCTATCACACACATAATTCTGGTGTGTGACAAAAAGTGTGCTCCCTTGGTGGATTAAAGCTGTTCAACGCTCCTCTTAGTCATAATTATTAGATTAGAATGTTCCTATGAAGCTCGTTTGTCTGAATAAAAGACAAAATAGCAATTTCAAGCAGGTATTCTATATACTTTCCATTAATCCCACAGTTCAGTTTCAAAGACGTTTTTTGTTGGTCTGATGTATTACTTACTCTATAACAGAAATAAATCTTCAGGCTGAGTGTAATTATTCTTTATAATGTGTGTCACTTAATGAAGTGAGTTACTGATATAAGTTAACTTTTAAATTATATTTTAAAATTATAAATAAGTGGCTTATTTAACAAAAAATTGTATTCAACATCATGGATAAGATACTAAAAATAGCCGAAACAAGAAACTTGGTCTCTTTTCTGCTTACATTGTCATGCATAGCACATAGTCTGACTGCTCATATACTATGTGGGTGTTTTAATTTAAACTACATGCAGCCAGAGAAAATTCTGACCTGGTCCTTTATTAAAATAACTCTGCTATGAAGGCCTTTGCAATACTTCAGTCTAAAACTCTGATCCCTGATGCAACTTTGTCCATTTTTTTCCAGATGCATATCTTGCGTGAGCTCTTCAGAACAGCTACATTTAGTATTAGAGATCTGTAACTACCATAATGGATACTGTGTTATGAAGGACCACTACAACGGCACAGAGTGCTTTCGTTTCTGTCTGATTTACAACTGACGTCTTGGACATTCAAGCCAGAACGGTAGATGCCTCCTACAGGGAGACGCAGGTGGTCAAACCAACAAAAGTTGAAAGCAGAAGTCGGCTGCGTGCAGGGTGTTTTTTTTGTTTTTTTTGTTTTTTTTGTTTTTTTTTGTCTCTGTTACTTTGAATGACTGCAGATTTCTATTTGAAGGGAATGATGTGAGTGGGTGTACTTTAAAGTGACTTTTTCAAGAGCGCAAGTGATTACAGTATTAAAATGTCCCATCACTTCGCCTGGAGCCATTTAGTACGGTTAAAATCTTTGAAGAGTGAGCTCACTCCACTCAACCTCATATTAGGAGGCTAAGCTCTAACAACATGGATGAACTTGGACCCCGCATGGACCATTCTAATCAAGTGATTTGACCTTTGTATAATACCTGATGAAGAAGATGAGTCCAAACCTTTTTTTTTTTATCTTTGTTTTGCTTTAGAAATGAAAGGAGTAAAAACGCAGCTGCTTATATTTTCATTGTGACTGCTTGTGTCTTTTTTTTATTACTTCTAAATGACAAGTAGCAATGCAATTTCTTAAGGCTACAGAAGACTTGAAATTCATGAGAACTGGAGGTAGAAACTGAGATTATGAAGAAACATTATAGATGTGAACTGCAGCATTAGTCAGAAATTTACAAGAGTGATTGTCAAACATTTATGTGTGAGCTTTTAAGAATACATTTAAACCCTTCTTTTTTCAAGATGAACACAATATAAAGGTCTAACATTAAATAGTGTTGTCATCAGAATTTGGTTTAAATTTATTGTGCATTACAGTGAATTGGTGGTTTTCACCGGCACAAATAATATTTTATTTGACTTTTGCGTTTAATGCAAATTAGTTCAGCCATTTTTGCTGTTTTGCTCTGTTATTTTCAAGACTTTTAATATTTTGTTGCCATGGTTTCTGTGTTTGTTCTGTAACTTTTATTCTGTTAAGCTTGTTAGTTTCCATCAGTGCGTCTGTTCCATGCCGTGGTGGCAGCGTTTTTACTATTAGTCTCACCTAGTTCCAATCCCAGTAATAATCAGTTTATCTTCTGTACATGCTTTTAGCTCAGATACTCATTATCTACTTTTTGCTGGTTGCTCTGTCTGGCTTCCCCAGGGTGTGGCATTTTTGCTTTTCTTCTCTCACATTTTGGGGTTTTGTTTGCAATGCCTCCTCATGAGTTTATTTTTTTTATCATCCCTTCCTATTAAACACTTTCATTTGCTGCATTCACTGTCTCAGTTGGTATTTGGGTTATCATTCAACCAACTATAAAATTATCTACATACTTTTAAATATGACTGACTTTTGGAGAACTCCAGAAGCTTAATATTATTGATTTGAACACCCCTTATATATACAATTTTATTGCAGATCTATAGCCTGTTTTTCACCCATGGAGAAACATCTTAAGAGAGATTGCAAGGAGGTACCGAACTACTGTTAGGTGACACCATTTTTAATGCACTAGCAGCTACAAAATAATGACACGCCCTTACAGATGATGAAATGGCTGATATCTGGGTCACATTAATCACTGTCTCCCAATCAGACAGTAAGTACGAGGGCAGTCAAGGTTAATTTTCTATTTCATGATATAACTTAAGAGTTTATGTACACACACGCCAAAAGCAATTGTTCAAGATAAATCTGTCTTAAAAGCCATGGCATAAGAGTGGTAGAGACAGTGTCTTAGAACACAGTGTGACATTAGGTGCGTGAGCCGAATGCCAACTCCCACCACGCAAGCTGTAGTCTTTCTCCGAGCCCTTTTAAACGTGACAAATTTGCCAGCACCCCTGATTCGAGCGCCCTCTCTGCAACTGTTCCCCGTCTCCATGAAGATCATAAATCCTTGGTCCCATACCTTAGGTGGATTTGTCACATGACTCTTTGCAGTGGGCAACCCCCCTTTAGCGCAACAGTCTGATAGTATTTCATGAGTCAAAGACCGGCTGTGGAGGCACACAGGGAGATTTATGCATTTTAATTGGATTGGCTCCGTGGCCCCCATGCTGGGAGTGGTTCTTTGAGGTATTGATTCTCTGTTCAGGTCTTTGGCTTTTTTACATTTCATAGAACTTTGTCAGGACTTTTTGGCTTTAGAAATAGGATGTTATGATAATTAAGTGCATATGATACTATATCAGGCATCAATGAGCTGCCCAGAATGATCAATGTGCAATGCACCAGGCTTATGGCCAAGGTTTTTTTTGGTTTTTTTTCCCCGTCTTGTTAGTATCTACGGCAGGTACTCAGAAAACTTATTTTATGCAGTACACCAGCAGATAGGGGCAAAGATTTTTCGAATCTCATTAGAACTTGTATGCTGCTTGAAAAATATGTGTTTCCTGAGAAGCAAGAGAAAGCAGCGTCTTGCACTTTCCCCCCTATTTTGACATGCTACTGCAGTACTCAAAGGATTTTATTGGGATTTTTTTAATAGAATAAAACACAGGAATGCGTTGTTCTGAACCGTATTTTTTATTCTTATTACAAACAAAAATCTGGAAAGTGTGGCATGCATTTCAACCCAATTAAAATGATCTGCTCTCTCTTCTTCCTCTGCACACTTTGCAATCCTTTATGTTGGGCTGTCACATATAATCATGAACATGATAAAATCTGAAAAAATAAAATCACATGAATACTTTTGCAAGTCTCCACAAATAGTATTGGCGCTGTAAGATCGGACAGCGCTTGTGACACTGAGAGCGAACAAGTGAATTACTTCCGCCCACTTTAGAGACCCTGCCAGACATTTCCATCACAGAGGTTTGTCAGCTTAAAAATAGGTGCAGAAGCTCCACAGATCCCATCATTTGCCGTCCTGCCTGGGAAAAGCCACTCATAAAAGGAACCTTTTCAGTTGAGACATTGTGTCTGCTGTTGCAGAGGCATTATCCACCTCTTTCTTAGAACAAAGAAATCATTCCACGGTAAATCCATCACCCAGGTGTAGATACACTCCCTGTCATACTTTTTTTTTCTCTCTCTCTCCTTCCCCTTCGTCTTCTGTTTCTCTGACCCACTCTTCAATTGGAGGTGAGATGGAGATGGATAGAGCCTGCAGCCACAGAACAGCCCAAGAGGACTCCGAGTCCCCCTCACAATGCGCCACGACTAGTACCACCCACTGCATCAATGTCACTATCAAGCAGCAGGCTAAGAGCGGATCAGCGTGTCACATACACAACACAACGCTTCAGATCCAAGCCCCGAACACTGACATGTGTTGCCACCTCGCGCATAGCCCCTCATCTAAAGTATGGCGCGGAGACATCCAGTGTACATTCACTCCCAGATGCCGGGTCTGTACAACATATTGCCAGCCCTCCGACGTATACACAACGGCTCATCAGGCAGGAAAATCAAAAGACCGCTCTCCCAAGACTAAAGGAGCACTGCGGCTGTTATTATACCAGAGCCTGTTAATGATCAGCATCTGTTCCTCTCTCTGCAAGCGTTAGCTCTGCTCCCTTATAACAAGGCTGTGTGCAAAACTCCCAGTAACTTTTTTTCTTCTTCTTCTTCATCTGGTACAAATAATGCTGAGGGTGGTTGAAATGTGATTTAAAGAGATGCTTGTTTGTGGAGATATATTAGCATTTCTTGTAGGCCTATTCTTCAATGTATGCAAATATTTGCCTGGGTTTTTTCATAACACTGGAGCTCCGACTATTATTATTGTTTACTCGGTCCAAAAAAATGCAAGCACAGCTTATAATTTCAAAGAATCATATTTTAAAAATGTATATGTAAATAGAAAGTAAAATAAGCCAACAGCCTATATAACTGAGTAGGAATTATTTTACATCTCAGCTATGTCCTGCTTTACATCATAAATGAATGCTCTTCCTGGCCGTCAATATATTATTTGTGCCATTTGAAGTATTATTGGTGTGGTCTTCATTTATACATTTACCCAAAAGAAGTATGACTAGTTCATTTAATATTAATCACCAATTTCTAAACTTTTGACATTTCCCAAACTTCAAAAAACCTCCTTCTCTCCTAGAAGTAAGACCAATAACAAAATTGTTATGGTTGATCATAGTGTTTCCTTATAAAAAGCAGATGTTACACCATTTTTATGACGCTGAATATTTTTTAAAGTTGTCAGAAGATTTCATTCAGATTTTATTTTGTGCTTTTAATACATGTTTTTGAACTGGAAATTTATGTCTCATTGTTTTTTGTTGTGTTTTTTTAACAATGTTTAGAGGTTAAACATGAACATACATGCTCACAATTAACCCTTAAAAATGATGCCAATCTGTAGAAGTTTCAGAAGTCACTCTGGTTGCGCTCATCTTGAAGGGTCCAGGGCCAAATCAGTAATATTTTGTCTTTTTGCTGTCGCTCTCTAAATATTTTACTTTCCTGCTTTCAAAGTCTGCCTGTCTCCTATTAATGGATAGAAACACTTTGCAGTGGTTGAAGCAGAAGCAATGGGGAATATTATCTTTCCCTGAACACAACACATTTATTTTCAACAAAAAGTCATTTTTGTGGCCAAAACTGTCTTTGGTTCCAAATGACAATCTGTAAAGAGAAAATTACCCAAAGCCAAACAGTGAACAATATTGCCCATGTTACAGTTTGATTGGATTCGTGTTGTGCTGGTCTTAGACACCTGTGGCCCATTGGGCGGCTCACTTTGTTTCACTTTGTTACCTGACCAAAATGAAACAACGGGGGGCCATTTTAAATTGATTCACACTGACTAATTCATGATTCATATCTGCCACCTGTGGCTCCGTGTACTGCTGTATTGGAGCGGTGAGTGGCTCCACTTTACCGCTAGAAAGCAATCCTGAAAATAAAAGCTTGAACATTGTTTCCATTTCAGGGTTATTTCTTTACTCCCGCAATCGCTTGTTTTTGTCTGTTCCATAAACAAAAGATATATCCTGAAACTGCTGTTTCCTCTTTCTTTACCTAATTTCCAGAAATCTTATTTGGATTACAAGTAGAAGAATCACATTTTCCGTTTCCTCTTGACGCTGCTGAGCAACTTCTGTTCTCATTTCTTTGCAGAACACAGACCCTGTTCACGAAATGCTCCTGGACGTCATTACATGGGTGGGGATCCTGCTTTCTCTGGTGTGTCTGCTCATCAGCCTCTTCACCTTCTGTTTCTTCCGAGGCCTCCAGAGCGACCGTAACACCATCCATAAGAACCTGTGCATTAGCTTGTTCATAGCAGAGTCCCTGTTCCTGGTGGGGATCAACCGGGGGGACCAGCCGGTAAGAGTAACAGGGGGATTGCTGTCCATCAGATGAAATGCAGTGATCTTTTTAATATTTCATTTCAAAGAATTGTACCACAAACTTATTCATTTTGGCCTAATTACACTTTTATCCAGTTTGTTTGAAGCTTACATCAGTTAACTCCGGTTAAGTACAGTGTTCATTTTAACTATGGATTTACTAAAATTATTCTTCTAACTGGCTTTATTTTCAAGAAAGAAAATAAATAATTGTAAAACTTTTCAATTATGTCATAAAATGGTGAACCCAAAAGCAGGTAGGAGACACCGAGGTGAAAGTTAAGTTGACTTAAGAAATGAGGGAAAAAAAAACGTCCAGAGATGAAGCCAAAAGCACAAGAAACACATGAAATACATGAAACACATGTAAACAAACTGGTGGCATATAGTAATAATGAGAGTTGGAGGGTCGGGAATGTAGTTGATTAGAATCAGGCAGCACAAGGAACTGGAGCTCAATTTAGGAGCTGAATTTCTAATTATAATTACATCGCAATCATTCAAATTGTATTGACCATAACATACCTACACATTGAGTTTGTAGAGTCATAAAAATAATATTGATATTGTTTATACCTGTTTAAGTTTGAAGTGAGGAAGAACTTAAATTTCAACCTCATTTCACTCTCATATTTTTTGTAGCTCAGGTTTAATTACTTTCTGCCACAATTAAATAAAGTAAAATGTAATTCCCAAAGGGAAAATATTGCCGATACATACACAAGCCCTTGCACTTGGCTGTTGTTCGCTGCAATTCAGTAATTTCACGGTGTCAGCCAGAAGGTGTATGTCTGTCAAAATGAATCTCCCCCGTAAGTGTGTCCACCATCTTGAATCTTCCAACCTGAAATGTTTTGGGAAGAGCTATAACCTTTTGTGTCGTGCTGTGCTGAGAGTGGGGCTCCCCGCTGAGTGTCAGTGGCCCTGGACTATTTCGCTTCTGTTTGGCTCACCGAAAAGAAATACTAAGAAAAAAGGAACCGAGAGGCATCTATTAAACAGGATCTGCCTCCCAGAGACGTGCAGAAGTGCACACATGGTTCAAAGTTTATCTGAAGACTCTCACAACAACCTCCAACTCGCCTACTGATAGATCAGCGTTATATGGAACACCTTTCACCCCACTACAACCTTTGGCAAAAATTTACTTTTCACCTACTTCAGGCTAATCTGGATTGGAAGCACCCTTTCTTGTGTAATGACTGGAGTTTGGGTGCAATTTCTTTTCTGGTAGAGCTCAACTGAGGTAACAGGTGAGAACACACTGTCAGTGCAGTCATTTTCAGGAGTGTACACTCAATACTCAGAGAGCAGAAAATTGGGCAGTCATTTCATACTTTGAGCTTAGCAAAGGACTTCAAAGGGACTGTTCCATTTTTTTTTATTATTATTATTACTTTAAAAGCTTTTAAGCACTTATTATCTTACCTCTTGTAGATACTTTTCTTGGACTCCTCTTTTAGTATAATCAGTTTGTCAAAAAAGCTGGCGACTCAACGCAACTCAGTATCAGAAATGTAAACGTACAAGCCAAATGTTTGAGTTAAATCAACCATATCTGAGCTACAGTTAAACGTAGCTCAGATGACACTCAAAGTAAAGTTTTGCTTTTTGGTTCCATCCATTCACACTAACAGAGATATCACTTAAGAGTTTTTTTTAGGTCCATTTGTATTTTCTGTTGTTTTTTTGTTTTTTTATCCGCTCACATTAAAATACACTAGATGTTAGCTTACAGGTGAGCTTGACCAAGAGAATTCAGAAAAGTAATGGTAAATAGAGGAGCAGGTTAAACTGGAATAATAGTCCGTCTTTGTTTGTTTGTTTTTTTTTATCAGAGACCCTCGTTGGTCATTTCAATGCAAGTTCCAATGTATGCATAGAATCAATGTGCTTAAGAGTAATTATCAATAGAAAGTGTTCACTGAAAGCTTTACAATATTTTTCTTTTAATAACAGCTTTAATGTATATTAGACTGTCAGTATGTGTTTCATACAGGAAACTTATTGGTGGCGCACCATCCCTGTTCTTTATTTTCTGTGGAAATAATCAACTTCTATTTCAATAAATGTGAAACTCAGTGACAATTAGAAGCTCCAGAAATTAACTTTGGATTTAAGATAGGAGTTGTTTAAGGTGGTAAAAATCCACATTAGTCGTGGAACCTTTTGGACCAGCAGTTGTTTTTTTACTTCTGGGACAAATTCATCTGGATTTGTTTCGAATGAAGAAGTCAAGAGAATTAGCTGCTGAAGTGTTACATATTGGAGAAAACTTCATTTTAAAAATTCTGGACTACTCCTAGAATTCACCTTTTCCTTCTGCAGCATCCTGCCCTTTTTGGATAATAGTAAGGCAGACAATCCATGCTTATTTCTGGAATACACATATCTAACAGTCTGTGTGATCATATGCAAGGCTAACCTTTATTGCTTATTATCATCTATGAAGCATTTTACAACTTTTAAATGATTATAAATGGAAATGTCAAAGATAAGAAATTATACACCTTTAATTTTTTAGGCCTTAGCCAATCTAAACAGATCTGTGTTTTCCTGTTGGAGCATAATTTCTCTCAGGAGGTAAAAACTGTAGACCGTAGTTTAGCCGCAAAGCTAACTTTCTGTGAAGTTAAAGATAATGCTTCAGGGCCTGCACCTTTTCCTCCCATAATATTTTATGGGTATGACTCACAGCCCAGCAGTTGAATCACTTTCATGGACTGCAATTAATGTCCACTCAACCTCTTAGTTATTAAACTGAATCCATTCCAGTATCAAAATACTCTAGTTATGTCCAACTGTGCCAATAATTGGATCAATCCATGTAAGTGCGCGAGCAGACACGAGGAGAGAGCTTTCTGCTGTATTCACTTCCAGCTCAAAATGTATGTAACCACATTATGAACCTGCACCTGGTTGATGTTGTTGCCCTAAATGGCTCTTGGACAACAGACTTCCACTTTTTCATATTTCTCTTACATCCATGCCAGCTATAGCAAACAAAAACTCATGGGCCGCGGTGTTCTACTGCCAGTCACCACAGGCAACAATCCAATGGCTTCAGCCAAACAAAGCATCGTCATTTTAATTGTGAGAAATGCTGACTCAGGGAGGTCAGGAAATGCTGCTGAGTGGAGTTACTTGGATGACTTACTTTTCCGATTAATTATTTTAGGATAAAATTTCAATTATTCAAGACCGACTATTGTAAAAAAGTCAAGACAATAACGATCAAATCTGTCTTTTTGCTTCCCCACCTCTCTCTGTGTCACATTATTTCTGTTGCCGTTAAACCTTCCCAGATTGCATGCGCCGTTTTCGCCGCCCTGCTCCACTTCTTCTTCCTGGCAGCCTTTACATGGATGTTCCTCGAGGGGGTGCAGCTGTACATTATGCTGGTGGAGGTGTTCGAGAGCGAGCACTCGCGCCGACGATACTTCTACCTGGTTGGGTACGGCGTGCCAGCTCTCATTGTGGCTGTCTCAGCGGCAGTGGACTACCGCAGCTACGGAACAGACAGAATGTGAGTGCAAATTCAAATGAACGTCTCATTAATTGCATTACAAAAAAGCAAAGTAAATGTTTAGAGGAAACATTTATGCTCATGGTGATGACATAGTTCTTTAAATAAATTTGAATTGATTAAAACCAGTATCCTCAGGACTTAGCTCTGCAACAACCTGGGATCAGAAATCCGCCACAAAAGCACAATTGGTGCAACTCAGATTATCTATAAAGTTGTGTGCAGGGTTACCTCGTGCCAAATGCATTGCCTGGTCTCTGAACTGCAAAATACGCTGCAGTGTCTGTTGCAGTGCAACTGCGAGCAGAGGATCACTCTCCATTTCTCTCCGTTAATCTCTGGCCCATCTGAGAATAATGAAGACCAGCATCAGCAGTTTGCTGAGATGTTTATCACGCACGCCACACACACATGGGCTGGCCACAGAGCTAGAAAGACAGTGCATTTGTAGATTGGCAGCGCAATAGTTCTTGGTGATGGATGAGGTGATAGCTGCCACCGCCTGAGCCTTGGCATCATGTGAATAATTAAAGCCTGCCACCGGTGGAACAATTATATGCTGCCATTGAAGGATGAGGCGACGGATAAAGCATGACACGTGGTGAATAGCAAAAGGTAGTGGTGGTGTTGGGTGGAGTGGGAGTGGGAGGGCTGGTATGTTGCCTTGCTGCAAATTGATTCTTGGTGCTGCGGCTGCATTGTCATGGGCGGGGTCACTTTGAGCAGAAATATCCAACAAATTGCAGTGGCCCAGTTGCAGCAGATGGATGACGTCCAGTGGTCTCACGGTCAAGCCCATTGCGAGGCCTTCTTCTGATGTCTGATCAAAGAGGATTTTTATTTTAAATTCCCTAGGAAGAGCTCTAAATGTGCCCTTGATTAAAGTTTGCGGTGTGAGGCTGCTGGTGGTCAGCGGTATAAGAAATTTGTTCTTATTTTTTCACCACTAGAAATGAACATAATACATCAAAGGAGCAAGGATTTCCTGCTCTACTCAGTAATGTAGTTGCTGATACAGCGGAGTGTTAGTCCTTTCTGATTTATTGAGCATGTGCAATAAGAGTGTGTGTGGTTAAAAGCGCTCTTGTGGACCACATGTGACCCTCTAAGCTTAAACAGTTTGCTGTCGAAAAGGACATTTCTATTCATCATATTTTAAAGCAGTCATCTTCCTGCCCTCTGCTGTGCCCCGATGTCTTTTTAAAATATTCCTTTACATTCTGGTTAGATTTTAAAGTTACCAAAAAAAGAAGCTGCACCCCAAGCAGAAAAAAAAATGTATTATGATTATTAGTGTTGAGCTTCCTAGTGTCATTTTTGAGCTTGTATGAAGAAGTCTGTTACATCAAACCTGATGCCAGGATATGATATGAGGTTTGTTTTACATTGTTTTATCATGGAGATGCATTTGTGTTGTGATATTAGGAACTCAAATCAAATAGTTGACATTTTTCACATGACTCTACATCAGGCTGTCTGTGAAATAACTTGAAGGTTTTCACAGTCTGTCAAGGAATATTTTCATACCTTCTGCACCGGTCCCTGAAATCAGGCTGTAAATCAAAATGCTATTCAGGATTTCCGAAAAAAAAATCTGAAAATACATTACTTTATTTTATTTCGTCAATAGCTGTCCGACATTTTGGCGAAATTGCTGTTTGCGACGCAGGGATGCAAAGACATTGCCTTCGCTGTGGCGATAGCAGGCATCCACTCTGTGCAGATTTGTTTCCTGCGATGCCAGGAAACCAGAGCACGAGGTGCTGGCACGAGATCGCCATGTGTTTAAACTGGCAGACATTTGCATCCATTATCGCTTGGTTTCTGTAGGAGCAGCACAAAAAAAAAAAAAAAAAGAAAGAGAGAGAGAAAGAAGAATGCCAGGAGGGGAGATAAAACTGGCTTTGCATGCACCAAAAGCCAGACACAAGCATGACAAGAGTGGCGTAAAGGAGGTAAGAGGAGGCAGAGAGAAAATGACAGCCTCCAGCTCCTGCCGCCTACCAACTCTTTAAATCTCACTGTGATCTGAAGTGGAAGAAGGAGAAACATGAACAATAGAACCTTGAGCATAATTTATAGCGCCGACATTTGGAACATGAGCTTTGATGAGCTGCCAGACTTTTGTGAATGTTGTTCCGCTTTCGTTTGTGTATGTTTGGTGTTTTATGCGTCCATGTGTTTTGTTTTTTTCATGCCTCTTTTCTGTCTTCTCTCATCCATTGATACCAGAGAGAGAGAGAGAGAGAGACGTATCGACTCCCAGTAAAATAAAAGCAACACTTTTGTCGTGTCACTTGTTATGTTGTGTTTTATCTTGTTTCAAAGTGTCATCTGCTACTTTGAGGAGTTGTTTGGAGGCAAAGGAGAAAAATGTCCAGACTGCCAAATAAGCTTGTTATGTAAATTAAATGCCATTTGCTGCGAATGTTGAAGACGCTGCGTTTTCATTTTTCTTCCCAACAATCACAGCAAAATGCATTTTGTCATATTACTTCTCTTTTGTGACAAGATTTAGTTGAGTTTGCATTCATTTAGAAGATCAAAGTTTGCTTTAGTGCACTATTTTGATATACATTTAAGTTTTGCTCAAGATAATTGAAAAGAAAATGATGCTGCAAACGTTGACAAGTCTTCAACTCCGTTTACTCTGATACTCCTAGGTGAAAATCACCCAACTAGAAAATCAATATTTCAGTGTAAATCCAGCTTTTGTGTGAAAACCTCTGAGGTTTGTTAGAGAAAACTAGAAAATAAATAGCACCAAGAAGAGGAAAAAACACAGCAGACATGTCAAGTGGGCACAATGCAGCGCAAATCTACTAAGACATGGCAATTCATCTAAACAAGAAGGCTCCATGGAAACTCTGAAGGAGATACAGAAACAAGTAGCTCAAGTAGGAAAATCAGTGGAAAAGACAAATATTAGCTTCGTGCTCTACAAATATTGCTGGTATGGGAAATTATGAAGAAACCCAATGTTGTAAAGATATGCAAATTGCCACAAGCTATGTAGACGGCTCTACAAACATGTGGAACTTCACTTTAACACTGCATGTCACCCTCAGTCACTATGAATCATGTCATGGTGTTGGTTCTACAAAGTACTGAATAGTAGGAGCTGAACGTCACAGCTTTTAGATGTTATTTCTAAAAGAAGACAAAAATATGAAATAGACAAAAACTTGTAGTCGCAACAAGACAAAATAGCAAAAAGTCCAAAACAAATATATTTTTCCATTTGCTGTTGTAAGGCATCTAATTTTGCCTATCCATCCAGTTATTTATTTATTTTTTTTAAAGTTCCACAAACACTTTAATTTTCCTTCAAATGGTGTTGAGCTACAGCTCGTTTCCCTGCCACTTCCATTCCATGTCACTGTGAGCGACAGTCGCTGCGGCAAGAACTGTAATTTTCCAGCGGCCAAAAATGGAGGCGTCTATCTGCAGCAGCAGCGGAGATTAAAAGATTAATAATTCAACCACAGGTCATGAATCACATTTTTTTTTCTCTCCCCTTATTTCAAAAGAACACTGTCACCTTCCACTGGCCCCATTTCTGTTTCGTCTCGATTCGGTTCGACAGAGGGCCAAAACGACTTTCTGTATTGTTTGTACGAAGCGTGAGGTCAGGAGACCACTTTATTATATTATTGATGCAGTAATGGCGGCTCTTGCAGAGTAATCACAGTTAACACAGACATGTAGGACACGTCAGTGAGAATTTAAAGGACCATCGGGGTCAAGGTCAATCCAATTCCTTTGGAGTGAGACAATTAGGATTCAATTGAAGACTAATTGAATGATAATTTGCCCTTTAACCCTACAAACTGAAACAGAAAGGAGCTAATTTCTACTCACTGTCTTTTCTTTTATTTCAAGTAGCAATTATGACTTTTTTGGCAGGTCATTGTCAGGCATCACAATTGCTATCATTGGCAGTTAGAATCTCATCTTCTCCAGATTTTAGATGATGGTTATAATTCTTTAAGCCACTTTAAGCCAGCATGTTTTGAAGTGCCTGTTTCTCTGTGCCACTCCAGCCTCCGACTTGATGTATTACCCCTTGAGCTGGAGTATAAAGCTATAACATCATACCCCCCCCAACCCTTCTCACTTTTTCTGTTCATGCTCCCCATCCTGTCCCCTTCACTTCACTTTGAATCCCCTTCACCTCTTGTTCTTTCTCTCTTTTTGCAGTTGCTGGCTTCGCCTGGATACATACTTCATCTGGAGTTTCATAGGACCTGCAACCTTGATAATTATGGTAAGCTTCAGTCCCTTCTTCTAATAACCAACCTCCCTCCCCTTCAGCTCATTAACCCTACTTAGCCCGCGGGTCGATGCTTAAATGGTCCACAGAGATCTTTTTTTTTTTTTTTTTTTTTACCTGGTTCCTCCGTCGAGCACACATGCCACCGTGAGGCATGGAGGCATGCAGAAAAATGAATGAGGGGCGTAGAGGATATATATCGCAGCTTGTCACTGCGCCGCGGTCACTGGCTAAGACAATTTTGGAGGGGAGCTGAGAGCGCCATTATGAAGCTGCAGAAGCAAAGAGAGAGCGAACTCTGCTCTGTAAGCAGTGTTGGAGTAATCCGCACCGCGATTATGATTGATTTTGTTCCCGTTCCAATTTGTACTCCACTACCCTTTCTCCATCTTCTGCTTGCAGCCACACAGTGCGCTCTGTGGCTGCAGATACACATGCATTATGCAGGGAGGACACACACTCTTTTTGTGCCTTTCCCAACCAGGACTGCACATTGCTCCATCCAGAATGGCATCTATTGATCCAGTTGCATTCAGTCAGATGCAAGGCTGATGTGTTGCTGAAAATTTACGTGAAGCTGTGACTACTTTTACTTTCATCGAACAGTCACATCTCAAATTATTTCAGTACTTTAAACCAAAATGAAGTTTCTTACAGAATCCTATCATATTTGACCGATAAAACATTCTTACTTTTAAAAAGTTATATCATATTGAGAAATATGCAGTGTTTGTGCAGTCAGTACTGGGTTGGGGTTCTCTTGCATGAATTATTGCAGACGTGCTTTGTGAATCTCAACTCATCTGATCCGGTGTCCTTCATCTTCCTCTTTACTGCATAGACTCTCTAAAATACGGATAAAAGTGCACAAAGTTTAGAGAAGATAATACAACTTTTATAATGAGGGACAAAATATACCTTCGGAAGTATTTTCCTTATCAATAAGCACCAAGTACTCCTCTCAAGTAATAAAAAGTGCATGTTATGCATCCCTATGGGATAGTGAAAGCCTTAAAGAAAAATCATTCCTACGTAGCATTAGTGTCATTCATTTGTGGGAAGTTTTGTGCAGATATCGCAAAGCAACAGAAGCTTTCAAACCCTGTTTCCCTAAAATCAAAATATGTGTTTATTTCTCCATCATTTTTGGTCACAGAATCCAGAATCGTTGTTATGGGGAGAAATGGCAATCAGTGGGGTTGGAGCCAAGGGCGGCAGACACCTGCCACGTTTCACTCGAAGTCAAGTTACCACCGTGTGGACATTTGAGGGTTATCATGTGCAAAAATATTAATAAGAACTCGGTGTTGAAATGTGTTTGCAAGAATCTGCATCTCAGATTGTTAAAAAACTTGATAAATCCTAATCCCATCAGTACTCATACATGTGACTGTTTGTCACAAGCTTTTCATACGCAATGCAGTTTTACGCATCAATAAAAAGAGGAAGCACTCACACTACTGCTTTCTCCTTTGTTTTTTCCTCCCGTCTGATTAACAAACAGAAACGGATATATCATTGATATATCTAACCTTTTGGAGTCACAGTAATGGTTTTACTTATTTTATTTCAAGTCTTTGTTTGTTTAATCTTGGCTCATACGAACTGAGTGTCACCTGTTTCCAGGAGGAAACCATATTCCATCAGACTAATTGCTGTAATTTTTGAGGAGTCTCTCTAAACAGACCCCACTCACGCTGTGACTACAATTGGCTCATTTTCTGTTTCTTGTGATCACAATCTGACAAAGAGAGTATTAATGACATGCACCACAGTTGGTATGTTTATTTATTTTCTTTTTTTTTTTTGTTTGTTTGTTTTTTATGCAAAAAAGAAAGCTGTATTTCTGTGAGGGAATTAAGTGTGAGAGAGTCTCGTTTCACTGGTCCTTTCGCTGTCTGTTTTACCTCCATGGAGGGCTTCAGGGGATTTTGCGCTCTGTTTGGCAAAGAGGAAAACCAAGTCTGGCTACAGCGTTCTGGCTTTGTGCTACAAAGTGCCCCGATTTAAAATGAATGGGACTGGGACATGAAATGGACCAGCTTCATTCCCTGTCCCCCCTCCCCACCACCTTTCTCTCTCTTTCTTTTCTAGCTCAACGTGATCTTCCTGGGCATCGCGCTCTACAAGATGTTCCATCACACAGCCATTCTGAAGCCAGACTCCGGTTGCCTGGACAACATCAAGTAAGAGCACTCTGATCGCTCAGATATCCATTAAAGTCACCCCAGAAATAGCACCTTGCTTGTGCGCCTTTGTTGCAGAGTGAAAGAATTCTTCGGTGTGAAGGCTGGGACCTTGCTCCCGCTAAACTCCGCCTTTCACAGCTAAATTGTGTTGAGTGTGAGCCGACATTCTTCGCTTTTCAATGAACTTTTAGACACAAACCCATGTTTCCAAGGTCAGTTTCCTTTGTCCCACAGTTCCTGCACAGTCTGGAATAGCTTGGAGTTTGACTTTGATATTTATCAGGTCTGGATAAGTGGTGGGGGAAAAAGACCGCAAGAGTAATAATTTTACTCCTATTCCCATTGTCTCAGTTTAATGTCCTTAATTAATGTCCTTAATTTAATATTTGGTTTCTCCCTTTCCCCTCAATAAATGCTCTTACTTTTGAGTAGTTTTATTTCTTATTTGTGTACTTTTTTTCCATCCTTGTGTCCTTTCCTTCTTCGATCTCTCCCCTTCACCCCCCGGCCTCCTTACAACGTTCTTTCTGTTCTTTTTTCTTTGTGCCCTCATTACTTTGCCAACTTTTTTCTTTCCTTCCTTTCTTCCTCTATCCATTCTTAGGGGCGACTGTGGTTGTGTGGCAGAGTTGTCGTCTTGCAATCCAAAGGTTGTAGGTTCGATTCCAGCTTCCTCCGGCCACATGTCGATGTGCCTCTGGGCAAGGCACTTAACCCCAAATTGCCTACCGGTGTGTGTATCGGTGTATGAATGTATGGGTGAATGTGACTCTAGTGTAAAGCGCTTTGAGTGGTCAAAATGACTGGAAAAGCGCTATATAAGTTCAGTCCATTTACCATTTATGCTCTACATCCTTTTTTTATGTTATGACTTCCTTCTTCATTTTATTTCTTTTCTTGTGCCCGTCTTTTTTACTGGTTTATTTTTCCCTTTTGTATGTCCTTCTTTCTCTATGTCCAAATATTTTCTGTTATTCTTTCCCCACTACCTTGTGTTTTTCCTGCCTTTTTTGTTTCCTTTCTTGTTCCTCAAACTTTTTTTATAATTTGAGTTTTTTTTTTTTTTTCAACCTTCAGTCCTTTCTTCCCTGGATCCATCCATTTTGTGACCAATAGTCTTCCAGTCTTTGTTTCCTTCTGTTCTTTCTTCTTGTCATCCATGCACCTTTTTTCAGGTTCAGTAGTTGTCTCTTTTCTTTATGTCATGAAATGTGTTGAAGGTGGTGAGGAAGACGCTGTGGGCCGAGGTTGAGATGAAGAATGAATAATGAATTTAATGAAATAGTCAGAAATACAAAGTCCAAAACCCAGGCGGCACATAATGTTTTAAGATAGAATGTTTTCTATCTACGTCACATTCTCTTGTCCTTCCATGCTTCACTTTTTTCCTTCCTTTCTTGTTTTCAAACATCCATGTTTCTTTAACTCACCTACTTTATTTGTTCCTCGTTTCATTTATTTCCTTTCTTTCTTTCCTTCCATTCAGACTCATTCGTCTCTCTCCAGGTTCCATTTTTAAAACTGTACAAATATTTTCTTAATTTTCTTTGTAGCCTTTACCATTTTATGTGCAACATTTGTAGGATTATTTCATGAATAATGTGCAGAAGCCTTGCCTCAGCCCTCTTTGATGGTTTCAAATCATTATTAAAAGCACTTAAGTTGCGAACATCCAGCCTGAGGGTAGGGGGAGCCTTTTCTGCAGAGGTAAGCACCTCTTATTATGTTTAAAGGTTATGTCAGCCCAGGTTAAAATCAAACAGGTATTGTGTTGCATCTCCATCATTATCTAAATAGGAAGCTTGGAGGAAAAAAAGGCCTGTAGACAATCTAAAAGAGGTAACCTTGTGTTATCTAGGTGGCAACACCGAGCAGATGAATATTCATAGAGTCTTTAGTGTTTCTGAATCTATGCCTGGTTGTTGTCAGATAAAATGAAACCTTGAGGGAATATACCAGCAAGAAAATGCAAACTTTGAGAGACTGCCACTTAACTATACAATGGAAGAAATAAGTAAGATTTCTGTAAGCAGAATAACATTTAAACGCACTGTGAGGAAAAAATGTGACTGCAGGATGATGCAGCACTTTCTGATGTCAGGGCAGGATTTTCCTGCATATGGTTTTAATGTTGTTCTGCTGCCTTTCTGTTGTGATAGATGCTTGCTGTATAGTTTATGCAAGTTCTTTTTCACATTTGTAAGCCACTTTGGACACATTAGTGTGCCTTTCATCACACAGCTGCAATGGTCTTTATAAAATGCCCTGCACTTTTTTGATGCATGCACATGAATGAGTTAAAAGAAAATGTGAAAAAAAAAAATGGATAAATAAATTTGATGCAAACAGTTGGTGTTCAAGCACTTTACTCAATGGTGTGAATCTATCAGGAAAACCAATGAATTTTAAAAACAAGAAATTGGTGCAAAAGTTCAAATTTCACACAGATTATTCGACCAATATTTAGTTTAATGACCTGGGCAAGTTGTAGAAAACCTCATAGCAGCCATCGGCAAGGTTGTAATATAATTGTGACTAAATACTTGATCACGCTTTGGTGACATTGCAGCTTTGGGAAGTAATTCTCTTAGCTTGATGTTAACCTGCTAAGTCCACTTGTCAATAGGATTACCTGAAATCAAGCTGTTGATTTCAGGTAAAGTAAAAAAAAAAAAAAAAAGTAAAGATAGTCCTACTCTTGCAGATAGTCCTACTCTGTCTACTTAAGGTGCCAAGGCAATTTTCAGTGGTACTGGTTGACTGTATGGTGTCTCCCCCTGTTTCCTTGATAGTAGCACAGAGTTAGTAGCATCCAAAGCTCCACCTTGTCTCTTCCAAACATACTTCTAAAATGTAGATAGATGTAGGTTACTTTATTCAACAGACTCATGGTCCACAAGATGCACAACAACACGACATACAAAAAACAATGGTAAAATAAAATAAATTATTTAATAATTCGATCCTCGTCTTTTTTGCATTTGCAGGTTGTGGAGAAACGTTTGGCTTGTATATGTACGCAGGTGCATATCCATTTTTGAGCAGAAAATATTCTTACTTCATTTGTAGCACACACTCAGTTCATGGCCTTGTGAAACAAGCATCACTTTGAGAGTAGCGCTGCTGTTTTAGCAGACATTTCTTTTAACCTGAAGGGGACAGTTTATAAACCTGGATACACATTTGATTAACTTGTACTTACACATAATTATTTGAACTGAAGACCTTGGCAGTTGTTTAGTAAAAGCATCAAAAGACCTCTAAATGTAGAGTTCTTCTTCTTAGATGCTCAATAACTTCTAGAGATTTCCTGCTGTTCTGAGTTTTGGTTAATTTATCACATATTACGTAATAAAATATATATATGCAAAGAGAAACCACAGGCGTTCACTAAAAATTGTTAAATTGGAATGAACAAGACTCTTCTTGTCAGCTTAAAGACCTTCAGACCCATCTATTTAAATATTTGGGAAAGTATTTTTATATCTTTAAGTATGTATGTCTTATATTTTTAGAGGTTTTATCACAATTTTAGTGTGTAAAAAGACCAGTGAAAAACCCAGAATAAATGAGGAATCGTAAGTGTTTGGGAGCTTTCCGATCAGAACTGTCCTTTAAGGCAACAAAAAAATGATATAATTTAAACATACTGAGTTATTTTCCTAGCCTGGTTAGAATGCAATTTTCACTTCATACATTTCCGGGAACTACACACAATTATTCCCACAGAGTTGTCTGGTCTGGTAACTCTTAAACACCTCAGAAAAACCAAACTGAAGTGACAATACTTCAGTTTCAAACTAGACTCGACTCCTGCAGTGACTACATAATGTAATACTTACACAGTCACAAGACTACTGTTTAGTATTCATTCTCATAAATTTTCCCTCACACTCCGGACCCCCTGCTGTACTATTTTCTAGCAGTTCTATGCAAACCGTGTTAAGGCTGTGAGAGCCGTTTTCACCAGCACTTATGTTTACAAGAAACTTGAACTAATAGAGTATCAAATGAAAACACTTCTGTCACATTTCAGCACTGACACATAGTTACAAATACTGTACATGTAGTCATCAAAATCTCTTCTAAATTCAAACTACCAGCCTTCTGCATCAGCAACTTTAATGCTCTTCTAAACCAAACTTGCTGCATTAAAATGTACCCAGGCACATTATATATATATATATATATATATATATATATACACATATATATATATTAATAGATACAAATGCATGTATCTATTAATATGTAAATGTAGGGGTTTTCTAATTACATTTTTACAATAAAATCATTGCAGTTTTACATTAGAATCGTTCATAATTACTTCAGCATTTGTCATATGATTACATGGTTCCTGCATCATTATGGCTCATCAAATAGAGTCAAATAAGCATCTAATCAGCACAGAAAGTCAACTGATGATTAGCTTCAATAGACTACAGCAGTATTAGCACCACTTACTTATGTTGAAGCTCACAGACAAAAATGCATGTCTAAGTTGCTGCTGCAAGAAACCAAGAAATAATAAAAAGAAAAATACTTATATAGAATGTTTCTGTATAACATTCTATATAAGTGAAAAGTGTTTAATTGATGACATAGTTCACCAACTATGTAATCATTGTTTCATATGTATTTTGTTTCCAATTCTAATAAATTAACGAACTACTCAAGTATTTAATTAATTTGTTGAACTGTGGTCTGTTTATCTTCAGGAATCTTTACAAAGTTTTCTTCTTGGAACAAAGGATGATATAATGTTGAGTTGTGAGGGTTTTTTTTTTTCTTTTACAAAAAAGAAATATTGGCATTTTCTTGTTTTGCTATCCTGTGATTTATAACTCTACACCCTCCTAAATGTAACAAGCCGCTGACCTCCTGACTCCAAGTTGTACTCTTTTCAAAAGAGACCAATGTTTTATGTGTCCACTAAGAAATGGCTTGATTGTGCAGAGCTTTGTGTCTGTGCTCATTCATCGTAGTATTGTGTTTGAGATATCACTAAAACCACAACTGCACAAAAGCTGGTCTGAATGTCATTGGCTGTGTTGTCAGAACTAGTACTTTATCACAAAAAGAAACTGAAAATATGTAGTTTCACATTAGTTTTCAGCTAAAACTTCAGTTTTAGCTGAAATATTAGCTAAAGTGAAACAATGACGACCTCTATTTGTCATTGCTTCACTTTAGAGATGCATTTTTGCGCCACGTCTCTCTTCCAATGGCAAGTTGAGCTGGTTTCACTTTATCAATAAGGCAACGCTGGTTAATTCTGTCAGTTTAGTTCTTTTTCATACAAATCGTGTCTTCATTTGTTTTATCTGTCTGCTATTTTGTTCCTCTTATGGTTTGATGTCAAGTTTTCTGCTCTTATTTCATCATTCTGACTTTTTTATTTCATATGAAAATGTTCTCATTCAATGTGTTTCTGTTTATGCCTTTGATTAGCATGTAGAGTGCACCCTACAATTTTGTTCTTGTTTATCTTGTTTTTCTGTTCTTCATTTCACTATTTTCCCCCTTCATTTTAGCTACCGTTATTTTGATGGATGTGTTATTGTAGAATGGCACTGGTAAGATGCAACATTACAGGGTTCAGGGTGGAAAGTAGAATTGATTCTGTGTTTTATGTTTTTCCTCCCCGTTCACTTCCCATCTTGGAGACAGAGACTGACCTGGTATTCATCCATTGCTGCGTGTTGAAATAATGTATTACATTCTCATTTTGTGCAGGTAAAAAACCTGACCTGTTCACAGCACTGTGTACACTTCAGAGATTCACACTCGCTCTATATTTAGCAAGTATAGAAAATGATAAAACAAATATTTCTGGGTAGAATTCTTAAAGATACTCTACATAAAATGCTTGTGCAACATTCTGTTAAGACTAAACAAATTTGTCTTTAAAAGCATTGGAACACAGTCACTTTTTGACGATTAGCCCATTAATCAAACCTTTGATTAACTGGTATCCCATTGGACTAATTATTGCTCTTTTGTCTTCTGTGCAATAGTTTCTAAAATGGCTATTCAGATTTATTGTACTGTAATACATGAACACAGTGTGACTGCCAGGAACAGAACTTCTGCAAATTAGGTCATTTGGTTTGAAACAGGTAATAATGCCACTGTTTAAAGTAGCCCCCTGCTTACATTTGCTCATTTTTGATCATTTTGTTCACCAACTGGAACAGTAACATGTTTTTCTCAGATGAAAGCACACTGTTGCAGCCATTAGGATTGATATCTTGCACCACTATATTTAGGAGGAGCTTTGATTTCTGTGGTATCCATCACTGAGGTCGTTACTTGTAAGCATTTCTAAAAGAAATAAAAAACAAGAGATAAAAAAAAAAAAAACAATAATCCCCTGATCCCCTTGTGTTCCTCATTTTCAAAACCACAAGCTGTTTCTAAGATTAAAATGAAAAAAAAATAATAATTATTATATTTGGTCTAATTTTTCACTTCTATATAGGTCCGGTGGAGAAGATCTTATCTTAAAAATCTCCAGAATCTAAGAAACTGTAAGTGCTAAGTTGGATTTTAGATATTTTACATGTATTGACCAATAATTAACAGCACTCTCTACACTCTGACTTTGGTTTTGATCAAAATCTTGTCTCCTTGTTTGTTTCGATCGGATATGTGACCATAAAAACATGAAGCCACATGACACAATTTTTACAGGAAGAGAGATAAACACAACAGACATAAACTATTTTGCCAAATAGATTGAGTCACCTCTGCAAATGATTGAACATAGATGTCCAGCCATTTTAATTTGGAAGAATTTGACTAGAACGAAGCGCTGACCTCAAAAGACAGAGCACTTTGGAGAGCAGTGAGAGACAATGTTCTCGCCCTTCTTGTCCAACATCAGAGTCTGACCTCACCAATGTGGCACTACAAGCAACATTGATTTTAGATATATTCTTACAAGTGTGTCTTATAAAATCAACATGTTTTCATCACAACTTTCTACAACTGTTGGGAGTAGAGTCTTGAAACTTAGAGTCTTAGAAACATTCTTTGACTTCCCAAGTGGAAAGTCCTACTTCAGGGGTTTAGGGGGTTTTCCAGCTGATTTTTCCATTCCACAGATCCTCTCTCCAAAAAAAAAAAAAAAAAAATCTTTGGATTTTGCTTCCATTATGGTGCTATTGCTAGAGAAAATCCACAAACGCAAACATGTGCAATATGTCTCTATTACAGAAAGAAGAGATATTACTTCAGCTCATATGTGCTGTTTTTGTCCAGGGGTTTAATGCAATAACTAATTCATAACATCTCTAAATGAAACATGCATATGAAGAAAGGTGAATGAGATATATATGTTTGTCAAGGTAGGATGGCGAATATTTTATGAGAAAAGGTGATGGCAAAAGGCAGTAAATATTTGAAAGTGGCATATACTGTTTGGAAACTTCATTGCGTTAACTCTTATTTTTAGTATTGCACTCTCAACATTGCAGTTCTGTCAGTATATTTAAAAAAATATATAGAGGTTTGAAAATGTACAAAATGAATAGATATTTAAAATATGCACCCATTCCACCACCCAACTCGTATAGTCACTTAATTTGTCAACAGTCCCTAGTTACATAAACTGTTACAGTGATGCTGTTAATCTGATAAGGATAAAATAAATACTGTCATACTTAGAAGTTCTGCCTAAGCAGTTGTCAATGGCATCCCAGAGTCTTGGTCTGTCTCCAGAAAAACATATTCCATGTCCATATACGAGTGACATAAATTCTCCATTTTCTGTCCTTTCTGATGTCTTTTTTTTTCTTTCTTCCTTTGTCTGTCACTCACCACCCCTTCAAACAAAGCCACCACTAGTGAGGAGAAGATATTTCTGGTCCTTTTGGGCCCAAAGCATGTGTTTTTCTGTGCAATCTCAGGCCAGTCATCTTGATGAAGTACCTCCCCCACCAGGTCATTAAGGCAGCCCTGGGAAAATTATGTTTAATGTTCGAGCTGCTGAATTCATAAATCTTTTTTTTTTTTTTTTTTTTTTGCTTTGCACCTGACCCATTTATAATAGTGCTAAATACAAAAGTCTGCCAGATTTTATGAGGGCAGTAAGACCCTATACTTCTCTGAACTGAGATAATTTGGTTAATACCTGTTAATTGATTAAAATTGTCCAGCCTCTTCTTGGTCTTAATGTTTGCATTTGTATCCTCACGTGGAGCTGACAAACACGCCATCTTTGCTCTCCCTGTGTTGTTCCTTCTTTTGTCCTAATTTGTATATTTTGTTCATACCATTGTGCAGCTTCTCATTTCTTCATGTGTTCTGATTTAGTTCTGTTTTTTTATGCTTCTGTTTTTGTAATGTTGCCCAGCCATCAGGATTATGCACCTGAAATCAAGTAAGGCGAACCTGGAAGGACCCTCTTTCCGATAATGCCATTTCTCATTTCCACCTCCATATGAAACAAAATCAGCACCAAAATTCCATTTGGCTACCTCTCTGAATCATTAACGTGATTAATAGCGGGGCACTCACTCATGCTGAAGGCCGTATTAGTGAGCCCACAGTACTCCAGCCTTAGATACACTGTGCCTGCAGATGTGACAAGCAAGATAATGTTTAACCGGTACCTGTATCTTCCCGGTGCACTGTATGGATGTGTTAGTGCTGTAATGAAGATATGGCACTCACATTTGTCAAGTGGGAACTATTTTCTATAATCACATAAAGGCTCTATTCAATATGTGTTTTAAAGTGATGGGTCACAGTCCAAGCTGGAGACACTTTTCTCCTGAAAGGAAACCTTTACAACTGCTGAGTGAAAATTGAAAACGATTACCTAGAAACATGTTTTTAATGGATGAATAATTATCTACGATATGTGGGAAGACAATTTGTGCAAAGGACATCTCAAGTATTCAGTTTCATTTCATTATTAATTCATATGACGTCAATTCACAACAAATCCCATCTCTAATTCAAAATAATCCAAGTCATTCTAATTCAGAATTACATATATTAAAAGCAAGGATCTGACAGGAAGTACATGACTTCTATTTAACAAGAGGAAACCATTACTAGAACCAGACACAACTTTGACTGTCCTGGAGTTAAGAAGATAGAAAAGAGATATTTATAAAAAGGTTTGTGATCTTAAAAACGCTATCAGCTTATGTCTTACAGGCTGAAGAATATCATTAACATTACAGTAATGCTGTAATGTTGATCATTATAATAATGATCAACCAAAAACATTGTCACATTAAAAAAAAAAAAGCATCATAAGCAACATTTAATCAATCACTCATGAGTTCTTATAAACTTCTACTTTCCTAAGTTCTTGTAAAAGCTAGCTGTACTACGGTGCTAACTCCAGTATGGAAGTAAACAGCGAAGAAATGAACTTAATTTCTTTGTCTTCCCTTCCTACTATCACAAAGTTGACAAAGGACTTATATTTTTCCAGCTTACATAAAATTATTCTTGAGTTTAACTGTGATATACGTACATCACCACAATTAGCTGCTCACACTCATCAACCTGACAGCACAAACATTCATCACCTTGTGTATTTTCAATAAAAATTAATATGACATTTCCCAATATTCAAAGAGGGTTATTTGACTACGATTCGTCTTTACTTTATGTCATGCAGCACATCTATAGATTACATGTGTACTAATATCTTTGCCAATTTTTATTGCATAAATATAGAATCTAAAGTCCTTCCAAAGTGCAAAGCCATTTCAAATAATTGTGGACTGTGTAGTGTTATTTTCACTGAGTCATTCAATCACGATGAATGAAGATTAATTTGACCTGCTGAAAAGGGAAAAAAAAAAAAAAATCCATGTACACTCTTCTGTATGGCAGACTGAGACACGAGTCAGTTATTCTCAACTCGGCATCACTACTGCGGCACACAGTGTGTCACCAAAATGCAGAAAGATTGGAGAGTTGAGGGGATGAAAGGCAACTTTCTCAACACGGTGCCCTGGCACAGAGAGAGATCTCCTTATTATCGAGGGACTGCATGTTCTCGAGAACATTTACCTCGGATAAACCCTTGTCTTGGGGAGCAATTGGTGAAACACTTATACCAGCCCTAAAATAGTAAAGAGTTCAACATGCAACCTACCCTGTTCCCATCAACTGAAAATACTGTATTGCTTACTCGCTCGCTCATATAAGGTATAGTTGTGCATATATATATTTTTATGAGGTCAGCAACATGGTTCTTTCCCATCAGTTCATTCTCTAATTAATTTATTTTGTGATTCTACCTTTACTGTTAGAGATCAACATTATTTTGGTACCTCTTAAAATTCCATCCCAGTAATTTCAGAATAAGGTTCCTGAGAAGTCTCAAAGGCAGTTTCATAAACTTTGAGTTTTCAATTTGACTGTGTGGTCCAATTTCAGATCATGGGTGATCGGGGCCATCGCCTTACTGTGCCTTCTTGGGTTGACCTGGGCCTTTGGCCTGATGTACGTCAATGAGAGCACCGTGATCATGGCGTACCTCTTCACCATCTTCAACTCCCTGCAAGGGATGTTCATCTTCATCTTCCACTGTGTGCTGCAGAAGAAGGTACTGAATTGTTCTTTTAAGTTGTAATGAATCCTTAAGGATTATCTGGGACAGAGGTCACGCTAGACGGTTTTGTTGTCCGTCATCTTGATGGATTGCATTAAAAAAAAAAAACGTTCATGTATTATTTTTACCCCTCAAATCGTAATCACATTAACATGTGCTATTTAGCCGCATTTTTATGCAGTTTAGTCCATATTTACCCAGTTGAACCGTGAATCCAGATCCCATCACACATAAAGCAGAAGAATGCATCTAACTTTTTCTCCGTAGTGACAAAAACCGCTGACTGTGGCCCCAATAACTTATAATAATTGTGCATGTTATGGTCTGATTAACTTCTGCACTTTTATTTATTTCCTCAAGATAAACTGCTGCCTCCTCTGTTTGGACTATAAATAGATTAGCTTGACATTGCATTCTCTTTAGTTTTCTCAAGTCTGTAATGAAGACTAAAATTAAACGCGTCATTTCTACCAAAGGTTTGGAATGAACTTCTGAACCAGACGCGCTCCAAAGCGTCCGGTCCGTAACTCTTCATCTCACTGTCAGCTCCTGGTCAGAAAGACGCATTTAGTTCAGTGTCCATGAGATGATATTCAGAAAGGATTTTTTTATTAATTGATCTTAGTTGCCTCTACAATGAACTCTTTGTGTAAAGTCTATAATGCCTGTCTGTGTGCACCAGTCAAGAGTGTGAATTATAAACTTTCAAATGACGGACGGGCTTCAAATTTTCCCGTCATTTAAAAAAAACAACCAGTCAAATACAGACAATATTTGTTAACGCGACATTTGATCTGGTACTATATCCTCAGTGACTGACATAGCCATTTTCAGCAACAGGATTAGATGTTTTCCTGACGTTTTGTAGCCTTTGCTCCAACCCCATGAAATGTCAAAGGAAAAAACCAACTTGTGTCCTACTGGCAAAAAGAGGGTTGCATAAAGAATTACCAGGAACAGATCATTAAATTAATATAAAGCTTAATGGGCTTTTTGTTGTTGTTGTTTGTTGTTTTTTTAAGTAAACATCCTTTGCCTGTTTTTGATTATTTTCTGCAGGTGCGTAAAGAGTACGGGAAGTGCCTGCGCACTCATTGCTGCAGCGGCAAAAGTGTGGACAGCTCCATTGGCTCTGTGAAGGGCACCGCCTCTCGTGCTCCAGGACGGTATTCTTCTGGGTCACAGGTTAAAACATTGCTATTCTGTTTTTTTTTCTGTAGGTCTTTAACAATTTTATTAAAGGTTATTCCTCTCAGTAGTTCTGTTGAACTCCACTTGTCACCAATGTATTTATTAGCACTTTAGTCACATAATAACATTAGAGCCCAGGAGTCAATCATGGATATTACAGAAAAAACCTCCACCTGATTTCAGATGCTCAAAGGAATCATTTGTACAGTGGCAGTTTACTGTAAATATACAAGAAAGATTTCAAAGAAACTGTTTGCTCTTGTCTCAAAGTGATAGCAGGGAAACGGTAGGTAAGCCAAATCCCTGTAAGTGAAACCAGCCAGCCTGATGTTTTATTTATTTTTTTTTATCAGAATAACATGTCTACAATCCACATTGACATGACATGAAGACTATAACAAAATTTCTGCCTCAAGCGCAGTAAAGAAATTGTCAAATCTCAGAAGAATTTTGCCAAGACATGTTTTTGCGCGCGAGTGCTGTGTCTCTGTGTAAAGTAAATTCCTAATGGATTCCTCCCACATTAGCATCCACTATTGCATGAATTGCCAGGGAAAAAAAAAAAGATAACCGAACATCTTCCCAAAGAGTAATTTCCTCTCAGCGCTGCATCATAAATAGTCCTTAGAGTTAAGCATGCAGTGGCATCCCACGATACAAGCAGGATTCTGCATATAGATCAAAGCATTTCATTATGCATACTGCTTCAACAAGAAGGCTGCAACCTCATCCTCGACTACCGCATACATGGAAGTACTCCGAAAACTCTTTTAAATGAATGTGTAATCAGCAAAGTACAGCTTGACCCACGAGATACGAGGTCTTCAAGTTTTTGTCCTTGTAAAATCATTTTCAGGGAATCTGTGTCCCAATAAATAGGTGTACAACATGATAATCAGTTCCACTGTGGCAGCGCATGTTCCTGTTAAATTATATGCGCTATCTCGCGTTGACAGGAATTGTACAGTTTTTTGAAAAGAAAAACACATTCTGGCTAATGTGAAAGAGAAATAAAAACAGGAACAGTTGCTTCAGTGTGATTTGATATGCATGGAGGTGGCAATGACATAATTAAGCTGACACATAGCTGTGAAGTGTTAAGGGAGCCAAAGGGTATACGGAGTTAAGGCGGATAGTTGGGTTCCTTCACGGTGAAAATATGTGGAGTGATACTGAGCAGTATCTCACCAAATGTGAAAACAAACTAACAGCAAGAACAAATTACCCCCATAGTGCTAAACTTGAGCTCAAACTTTCTCAGCTGATGAAGCCAATATTTTACTATTACCAAATTGTTTGCTTTTTAGAATTTTTTATTATTTTTTTTACTATTTTGATCTTCAAATATATTAAAATTTGCTTAATCAAAATTTTCTGTGCCAGGATGCGGGGATTGTTCAGGTGTGTTGAAATATGTGTATTTTGCAAAACTGCAATGGAAATACTTTTTACGCATTGCACGTTTCAGAGCAGTTCATATACAGCAGCAACAATTCACAGCCGTCTTGTCAGAAATGTCAAAAGTTGAGCTTGTCACTTGGAAGAAATTAATACATAGCTCTTCTGTAAAATCGCTGACTTTCCCAAAACCACTGCATACGCAGCCTCTCCAAATATGCAGTTTTTGTATCATGTCATTGTGTTCTCTGATAGCTGATAGACGATGAGCTCTTGTGCTGTGGCTGAAATATAAATATATCTCATGTAAGTATTTACATCTGTCGCTGCCATAATTTTTAATGACTTTTTGAATGAACAGACCTATTTGCATGTGATTTTAATTCAATTTCTTAATTAATGGAAACACCAGAGTTGTGAAATTGTGTGTTTTTTTGACATTGACAGAATATAGAAAAGGGTTTGTATGTAGATTTAGATGGAACAGTGAAAAGGTTGTACCTCCAAATTGTTCAAATTAACCTTCTGTTACTAGATATTTGAAACTTATTTAAATTGACTTCATAATAAGAACTTCTTTTCCCTAACCATCCAAATAAAAATTATCTTATATTTATGATACATAAACATTTTTATTCAACCATAAAAGGTTTTGGGGGTTTTTCTGCTTATGTTGCTGGTCTTTGGCAGACTCGCATCACACTTTGCGACTGAACGCAGGAACAGTTTTGTCAAGTTTTGTACAAACCAATTATTTTAAAGTTTAATTTTAGTCCAAAACCTAGTTCTGGGTTTCAATCTCCGTACTCTTTTCAGCAACATATTAGCTTCAGAGTTCTGAAAATACTTAAACTAGACGTATGATTGTTTAGAAAGGGTGCAATCAAAGTCTAAGTTCTGTCATGATTGCCATATAAAACCCTCTCAATTTGGTAGTAAAACCTACAATCAGGTGCATCAATAATGCATGGAAATACTGCATTAGCACAAGTAGAGCCAGTCCAGTTAAGTCATCAAAATGAGGAAGCTTTATTTAATTAAAAGATTGCAGTTGACCTCTATTGATTAGGAAGATTTATGGAGCTAAGACCGTTTAACTCTTATATAGAACGAGATCCCTTGAGGGAGCTATAAGTTGATGCTTGAAGCTGGTGTTGCTCGGGTGGTGGAATGAAGTGGCAAAGACAAACAGATAAAACAGGAAAGGTGGTTGTGTTTAAATGGGGACTGATGATCTGCACATGTGTCAGTGGATAATCATAAGAGGCTTTACTTCTCAGAAAGGTTTTATGCATTAATTTGAAGTGAATTTAGATAATTTCTTTTGTTTGTTTTCGTTTTATTTCCTTTTTTAACCAGGTAAACCCCGTTGAGATCTCGATTTAACATACATACATACATGCACACTACACTACATGTTTTCTTTCAGTAAAAGTGTGGAAAACATTGTTTGATTTTCCGTCCAATTCACCAACTTTGTGTTGGTCTGTCACATAAACTCCCAATATCACAACATGTGGAGAAATCTGACAGGTATGAATACATTTAGCTACTGCACTTGTAAGATATACAATTACAGAAACTTGGTCAAAACTTAAGAAACTTAGCATATCAAATTTCATCTCACTGCCTCTGGTCTTCTCTGAGCACTGACTAATTTTGTACCTCTGACAGCTCATAGGGCAAATATTCTGATGTGTTCTGGCATGTTGTTTGTCTCTGCAGAGCCGCATCCGTCGAATGTGGAACGACACAGTCAGAAAGCAGTCTGAGTCCTCTTTTATGACCGGAGACATCAACAGCTCGGCGTCGCTCAACAGAGGTATTTGGTCCTGCAGGAATTACTGTCATTAATGATTCCTTCAGCCTTTAGTTTCTGCTAAAAATATTCAAACTGAGATTTCTTTTTGACAATACAAATGCTTTCCTCTTAACATGATGCAAGGTTTTCACAGGGTTCAAAGCATTTTACAATTCAGTATCTGAGGCAAAAAGCATCAATTAACGTCATGGCAACTCTGTCATTTCTCAGTAGTTTGTCTTAATTACATCAGAAAATGCCCATGTTTTTCAAAAATACATGTTTTATTCAACTTCTTAACACAATTGCAGCATTATGTTTTTGAAGTTAGACATCCAGATGCATAAGGAGTGAAGTCAACTTATATCCAATGAAATTTCAAAAAAAAAAAAAAAACTGTTTGTGGAGTGCAACAAAGTCTTTAGTACAGGGTGGGAAGAAAAGAACTCAAATTTACACTATATAATAGCTTATTAAGCTAATCTAATATGACAGAAACATAAAAACAAAAATAAATAAATATAATTAAATCTATATAAAAAAAAACATAGCATATGCATTTCAAAAACCAATCCATAAGTTTTAGCTAATTTAATATTTTAAGATATCCAGTTTCTAAAAAAAAAAAAAAAAAAAAAGCACATTATCACATAATGCACAGCCTAACAAAGAAATAAATAAAACATACATTCTCTGTGTGGTCACAAGGTTGCATCAATTGTTTTGTAGCATCTTATCTTATTGATAAAAGATGTATTGGACTGCAGTGGCTCTCCGGTGGGGTTAGTGTCTGAACTCTGTGGTGGCCAATCCATGTGTTGAAAATGATGTCTCATGCTCCCTGAACCGTTCTTTCACAATGTGATCTGATGAGTCGTGGCATTGTCATCTTTGATTATAGCCGTGCCATCAGCAAAAAAAATATAAATCGATGAAAAATCAGACTTATTCATTCATCATATTTGAGTAGTTGTGTAGTTGGTTTTTTTTAGGGGGTGGGGGGGAAGCATATTTGTTGCTGAACGTCAAGCAGATGAGCTGATGTGACCCCAGACCGTAATCCTGATCCTACTTGCTTGTACTGGCAGATGACAGTATGGGTGCATCACTGCATCCGCGACTCTCTGTATCCTGGTGTGCTGGTCACACAGGGACACGGTAACCCCAGACGCATTAGACCGAATGTTTCTTCTTTGTTTTTTATATTGTTTGAGCTACAGAAGTTTAGTCTCTATGTATCTGAATAAACTAATTTATTTCAATCTAGTCTACTCAATAAGTAATTTTTCTAGAACTACACAACTATTTGTGCCCAAAACTTTATATTATATATAAATTTTGTACTTGCACGCATTTGATTTCAAACCATTAATTGCTGTGTTAGCATGATGCCACATTAGGCGTAGGGATTTAACCTGCCTGCTCAGTGAGAGTTTAACTGGTTGTAAAAATGCGCCAGATCAAAAAACAGCTTAACCGAACCACACCGACCCATGCTATCGCATTCTGTGTAAACGAGGCATTAGGGAAAATTTAGTCATTATCTCAGAAAAAGAGTTGTACAACAAGCTAAAAATTGATTTCACCACTTTTATCATCAGCTTAAAAAAAAAAAAAAAAAAAAGCCGATAAGTATTTTAGAGCGATGCCTTTGACAGTGACAGTCACCGAGTTCACTTCAGGGCTTCTCAGCTCAGAAAGGAAAAACAGACACCAGACTACATCTGACATCAAGCTGCAAACGCCGCTCTCGCTGGCATGCCTCCCTAACACTCTCGGCAGTCATCACATCTCTTGATTGAAGAGCTCCGGTTCCACACTGCTCTCTCTCTCTAAATTCACTCTGGGCGCCCGCTCGCAAAGACGCTAATGCATAGTTACAATGATGGATTAATGTTCGACACAGTGAGGAAGTGTCATGATCTCTGTAATTAGGCGCTCAGCTCAGCATCGCCAACAGACGTGACTGTTATCAATTGTGCAGAGTCTGAGGAGAGAAGGTGGACGTGAGGGTTGAAGGTCAGGAGTTGGGGGGACTGAAGGTAAAAAAAAAAAAAAAAAGAAGAAAAAAAAAAGGTGTACACGGATATTCCATAAAGACAAAAAGCGGAGGCACAAATTATTTATGGCTGCTTACCAGGTTTTGAGTGATGGAGAAAACCCTCAAAGTAGCTGTAGAGCATGTCGGATAGTGCGCTCTGCCATCACAAGCACCATCAGGAGCAGATGCAAATAGAACTGCACTCATGCGTGTCTTTTCCTGTGTGCTTATTAAGGAATTATGTGTTGAGGAGCAAATATTTCTTGCTGATTTGGCCTCTGCAGTCTTGACGCTCTGGCAAATTTTGCCCTCTTCCCCCGCCTCCCACCTCAGCTCAAAGCACCAGAGAATGAGCTCACAGCTGACGCTCCTTGCTGCGCTCTCCTTGAAAGCAGAGTCATGCAATCATCCCGGTGCCGTTGCATGTTCAATTTGTCTCAGTATTCAGGATTATAACTGCACAATTAGTGCAATTTCTTTTGGTAATCTGTTTAATTTCGACGCAGACACAATAAGCTGGGGATTGGTCATTGTGGGGATTGAAAAAGGTAGGCTGGTTGTTTGTGAAGAGCACTGTAATTAGGGCAAGCGTCACTTGCAGCAACAAATTACCGTTTCTTTGTATCCCCCGCCCAATCAAAACAACATTCAGTTTTCTGTGCGAAAACAGTAACACGTCTACTTATCACTAATTTCAAGCAAATAGAAATCTTACTTCTACTACAAGACAAAAGTAAGCAAGATGTTATGATTGGATAAGGATTTGTTTTACTTTGTTTGAGGATTGCCAAAGTAAAGGGGAACTTGCATAATAACATGAACAATCACAGTGCTTCGCAATAGTTTTCACACCCCATGAACATTTCCGCATTTCACTGGGACTTCACATGACAGACCGAAGCAAAGTAACAATTAGTGAAGAAAAAAGGAAAGAGAAAAAAGATACATGGTTATTATTTCTTTTTCTGCAAATAAAAATCTAGAAAATATATTGTTTACATTTGTTTTCAGACCCTTTACTCTGAAAATCGATTCAGAAATCACCATGTTAGTGAACATAGTTCACTCATTCCAAGGGTCAAATCAGAAGCACTTTCTCAGCAAATTAGTCCCCGTTATGACAAATTTAGCTAATTTGCAATGTGACTTTACAAGGATAAACCCAAATCCAATTTAATGACGAGTATTTAATTTAAAGTCCAAAGCCTCTTACAGAAGGTTAACTCCATTCTCATCTGACAATGGAGTTTAACAGATGTGAAACTGAAGCAAGACTTTGCTGTAACCCTAATCTGCCAGGTTGTGACTTGGCACAGCCAAGAAAAGATTCATGGTAACAGTGGAGGAACTGCGGAGATCCACAGCTCAGGTGGAAAAATGTACTCACAAGCCAGTTATTAGTTGTGCACTCCACAAATCTGAAAGATTATCAGGAAGATAGCCACTGTTAAAGAATAGCATCTGGACATTTTTCCTGATCCACTCAGGTGAAACTACTTGTTGAAGAAGATTTTTCATTCCGATTAGACCTTAACTGAACTGTTTGTCCTGCAAAACACATATGAGGCAGGAAATTACACCCTAAACACACCAGCACCTTAATGAAACGTGGTGGCAGCAGCAGCATCATCCCAGGAAGATGGATGGGGCTAAATACAGGACAATCCTGGAAGAAAACGTGAAAGGAGATACAAGATCTGTCGTCTCAGAAGGGCCTAGTCAAAGTTCAGATCCAAATCCAATTGAGAATCTTAAGACGAGACAGATAAAAGTTGTTCATAAAAAATATGAATGTGTCAAGCAAGTAGAAACATACATCAAATGTCCTGCTGCTATAATTGCAGGTAAAACAGTATTGAGCTGAAGACAGTACACACCCCGACTTTCTTTCTAAAAAATGAATAATCTAAACCATGTATGGAAGTAAATATGTGCCATCAGGATTTGAAGAAAAAATGCCTCTGAAATTTGAACGTAAAAAAATTCGGTGTCATTATTTGTACGTGAAAAAAAATTCAGTGATAAAAAATTTGCTGATTTGATTATCATTACAACATTAATGACAAGTTTTAGCATAGCTCAAACATTCTTTGAAACAGTATTTTGGATGATGTTATAATGACAATAAATTTATTACTTCGTTCATAAATGAATCCTTCCGTTCTTGACGAAAAGGATGACAATCTTACTGTGCTCTTCTCCCATTAAAATTGTAGAAACTATATCAAACACAAGTAAATACAGTTTGGTAGGTAGCTGGTATTTTTTATTATGTCGTAATGACAATAAATTTATTAATTCATTCATAAATGAAGTCACATTAACAATACAGTAGCTGAACAGAATGGGGTTGTGGTTATAGTTAATGTCAGAAGTGTTCACAGCCCCTCCTTGAAGCACACAAGGCAGCCATATTAACTTATTACATTAGCTAATATATAATAACTAATGTTGCTTTCATTCATCCTCGTTGACACGGTTCAGCCTGGAAGTGCGTCTTCTATCTGAAGCCTGTATCTTTGCTAGGACATGGTGGAGAGCGGCAGCATCTCCTGAAAAATCTGGACTTTACTAAGACCGCCTGTCTCAGTCTCACTCAAGACAACATACAAACAACCCAGAAAGTCGCCACCCATCAGATCTCTTTAAAGATCCAAGTTTATTTCTTTTTTAAATAAAACGGGGGAAACTGGGTGTGGGGCAGCGGGGAGGGGCTGGATGCTAGGAGGTAGCGAGAAGTTATATGCCAGCGCTACATGCTGTAAGATTAACAACGAACCAAACCAAACCGGTGTTTTAAATCGAGCTTTAAGATAATGTATCAAACTTCAGGCGCAAAATGAAATATACTACAGAAATATGAAAGCATTAAACTCACCGTTGGGTTAGCGTTCGCCTCCATAGTCGCCAGCCTCGGTGATGCTGGTATTTCCTCTACATGACGTGGCGTCTTGTGATTGGCTGGGTGTTGAAATCTGACGTCCACTGCGCATGTCTGTGACCTGAAGTAACCTTGCCATTTTTACACATTTTTTAGACGAATTTTTTAGACGTTGAATTTGAGACAGCGAATTTTTTGACGTAATTTTTTAGACGCTGAATTTTTTACAGCGAATTTTTTAGATGTTGAATTTTTAACAGCGAATTTTTAGACGTTGAATTTTTAACAGCGAATTTTTTATCACTGAATTTTTTTTCACGTACAAATAATGACACCGAATTTTTTTACGTTCAAATTTCAGAGGCATTTTTTATTCAAATCCTGATGGCACATATTTACTTCCATAACCATGTATGATTTTCCTTCTTTAGTACTTTGTCTTGCTCTTTTTCACAAAATCCTGACACGATATAAAGAAGTTTAGGGTAGAATGTGAAAAAGTCAATGGGGTTTGAATGCTGAGGCAAAGTTCTGGATGTGATTGTGTAATTTAAAAAGTAAAATAAAACCTTTATCACATGGCGTGACAGATTGAGAGCACAGAAGACAACAGTACTCTGCTGGGGGATCTAATTGCTGTGTACTTGCACCTTGGATAAAGGATGTTTACCCGCTCTTGCAGAAGCACACGCATGCATCACCTTCACAAGTCCCGCATTTGGCTTCTTTCGCAATAATGGTGCCGTATCATGTTGACAGGAACAGGAAGGAAATCTTGTAAACAGGAAATGAATCCAACCTGCAAATATTTTCACCACACCATATGTTTTGCTTGTCTTTGAGAGCTTGAAAGTCAATTATTATTATTATTATTTGTTTTATCATCCCCAAAGAAAAGAAAACAAATGCGATTCATTTGTATTTAAGTTGAGAGGCTTCAGATCCTGCAGCTAATCAGCCGGACTCAGACAGCGAAGGCTGCTCTGGTGTGGAGGTATGTGCACGGGAAACCGATGAGTCACTTGGGCAGCGGGACTCTGAAGACGAGCAACGTTGCTTAACTACAAAATGAATCGGGCGATCTGCTTGTGCGAAAAGAGGCCAGGCTGGAGCGAAGTAATGACCAGCTTGACTAAAGAGAAGTCATTCAAAGGGTATTTCAGCTGCAGTTACAAAGAGAATGAGCAAATGCTGATCTTTGCTCTGCAGAGAGAGGGGAAAAAAGGGACACCACACTTCAGCTCAGAAGAATGGCACAGACAGAAGAAGTAATAACATCGGTGCATCTGATACCTCACTTGTTGAAGTTTCTTAGTAGTGGACAAGGTTTTTGGTTTTACCGCATATATAAGGGTGAATCTGAGTAAATATCTAAACCAGAAAAAAACAAAAACAAAACACAGCCATTCCTAATTCTACCATTTCTGCTGTGAGATGCAGTGCCCTTTACTGTTATTGGCAACCTTGGCAAAATTGTGTGCAAAAGCCTTGAAGCATATAGCAGATATGGAGAAACCAAAATGCCACTGCTTTCATGCAGTTCTTTAGCAGCAAGCTTCGGAGATTTGTTTTTTTTTTTGACCTACCTTTACCATCCTCCTCTTTGTGTGTGGTTCCGAGATAAACTTGGGTCCCTCGTCCTGTCGTTTTTCTCACAGCTGCAGTGGCTGTATTTGTTTCGCTGCCTGATGATATACTTTAAGGCAAGTGGCTGCTTTCTTCAGCAGCCACATTCATTTCTTGAATTAAAATGAATGCAGCAGCTACTTTTATTTTGTAGGACTGTTGAGAATAGGAGTAACTGCTACTACAATGATTTTATTAAAAACACTTCTCCCTTACCGCTTCATTTTTTAAACTAAATAAAAATTCCTCATATTGAAAGCTGTATTTTCCTAGATTTATGAGTGTGGGAGTAAGACAATGCATTAAAGGAAACTTTTGTTGCACAATTTTACATTGGTTCAAAGTCTAAGGCACTGTATGAGAGCCATAGCTGAGTGTCTCTTATGTAACCCCCTGAGAACAGCAGCTAATATTAAAATGGTGAGTTGATGTTTCTGATGGTCAGTATTACTGCTTTAAAATGCCTTTTCCTTTTAAAGTTCAGTTATTGGACATTTAAAATAACTCAGTGATGTTTGCTCAATGCGTCATCTCAAATGTGTTATCAAAAACATAGACAGAAAAGGCAGGAAAAAAGTAAAACCGCAGTATTTCAGTCACTGGAATGACAGAGAGTTAAATATAGCTGTACGTCTGACATTATAACTACGTCTGGACGTTTTTGTCTTCAGAACAAGAAGAAGAAAGCTGTTACTGTCGGTGGCTAATGCCAAGCAAGTCAGCTTGTCGCTAAATAGAAGCACTCTTCCGTGATCTGATTTGTCTGTTTGACTCTTGAATTATTTTCAAATTTCATCGGTATATAAATGATAACATTTCTGGTGGATGTAGCCTGACTTACACTATTGGCTGCACTCTATTTATTTTTAGCATATCTTCAATACATTTTATCAACAGTCTTACTAATAAATACAAAAAATTTGAAAAAAAAAAAAAAATTATTACGATCATAGATTTTTATATCTTTACATAAATTTGCTTTTTAGCACGCACTACCATCTGTTTCAGTTTTCTATATGGGTGCTTTTTGTGGTTTTAATACATGGTTGTCAACATGTGTATGCTGCCAGAATGTGAAGCACAAAAAAAACCAAAAACACACACACAACAGGGTAATGGCTGGCATTAACAGTACAATCAACACACTTTTCATCGGCCCCATTAGCCACGTTGAATCAGCTCCGCTGCTCTCATACAGCAAACCTCGCCGCCGCCACATTCCTAAAATTAATGATCATGTGATCATTTGGATGTTAATGGATGTCATTGCTCAGTTGCATCTGCTCAGCTAATATGTATGTTCTCATTATTATATATGTATTTATATCTCAACTTGTCTATCTCTCTCTGTTTTCTCTCTATCTCGCTCTGTCTCTTTCTGGCTGCTCCAGGGGCTATGGCTAACCATCTTATACCTAATGCACTCCTACGTCCTCATGGCACTAACAATCCCTATAATACATTGCTTGGGGAGTCTGCCGTTTATAACAACCCTCTGGGCATGTACAACATTCAAGGTGTGCTAGCTTCTTTTCATTACTTACCATTGTGGCTAGAGCAGTGTTTTTTTTTTCTTATTATTATTTGCTTTTTTTGTGGCACATTGTTATTCCTGCCTTAGAAATAAGAAAGGGTGATAACAAATGAGAAAATATATAATTGGATGGATAATAATTAAAAGAAAAAACACTGCTCTAAATGTATTGTTTTAGCTTTCAAAGAGCTTAATCACAAAAATCCTACAGACTTGGTTTGCTGTGGGGTTTTTTTTTTTTTTATTGGCGGTGTATCGTGGCATCTGGTTGGCTCATCTCATTCGATTCATGACCAAGGCACTTCCCTGGACTGTTTTGGCCAAATCAAACTGTAACTCTGAGGAAATCCTTTGAAATGACCCCACAGAAAGCCTGATACATCACCAGTCATTAATTTCAAATGTGCTCCAATGTTGTCAGTTAACCTCTTGTGCAATGTCTGCTGTCTCTGTGTGTTTAGTTTTAAAGTTTTGTTCTTCTCACACAAAATGGTTTCCTTTCGATGTTCTTTAAAGAGAGCAAAGAGAAGCAAAAAACACGTTTTCGAGCAGAGACTTACATGCACTCATTATGGCCGCGAAAGTTATGATTTTCAAACTCCCAGTGTTTTATTTGAACCGTTTGTTTTCCAGGGTGGACTGATTATAACACATACAACATTAATTATTTAAAAGATCCTAACTTAATTCCACAAGTTTGAATTTACTGTGGATTTTCTGTACTCCATTCAGAGAAACAAAATGCACAAAACTCAAATTGGGTCTTTCTGGATCTTTAAGCAGTGTAAGAACCTAAGGAGGGAGATAAATCTTAAGAGTGATGGCAAGAAAGTTTCCAGCCTCAAAGACTTTGAACGCTTCTTCAAAGACAGAATGTCAAAAATGTGAAAAACTGGCCAGGAAATAAAAGGAGCTTTTGTTTACTCTAAAGCTAATAAAAGTTTTTGCTATTATTATACAGAAGGGAATAAATATTTATATATTTAAATTTTTAAACTGATACACCTTTGAAATTGATATCTATTGAGAGATGGTTTCATATATACAAACTTCTTTGTAGGATAAAAACATCTTTAAATGTTTTTATTCAGTCAAATTTGAATATTTTTATTAGCAGTATAAGTGATTTTGTTTTGTATATAATAATTTTATTATTTTGTGTAAAAGAGAATATTTAACTTGTTTCTGATGTCTCCGTTCGGTTTGGGTAAAAACTGTTTAAATAGGAAAGGCCAAAAATTATACAGTTTCTTTCAGCATCTTTGCCAATGATAAGTGTATGTAAATTCCTGACTGAATTTTCCAGTAAATACTTGTGAAAAGCGTTTCACAAGTAAAACCAGAAGTTTACATACAGTGAGGGAAAAAGACACTGGTTTCAACTGTACTGGTTTTCAAAGTGTGAATACATATAGAGTTTTTAAAAACCACCAACTACTATGCCGTGAAAGATAATAGGACACAACGGCGTCTTCAAAAAGAAGTTACTTTTTTCTTCATTTGTCTGCCTCCAACTAAATATTGTAGTGCAATTTTTTTTCCCCTCCGTCTCTCTGCTGAGCTGTGATTATTTTATTTCTGCTCTCTGCAGTCAATGTGAGATTGCTGCAACTTTGTGAGTCTGCAAAAGTCTTTAAAAGTAGAGAGAAACCCATGTAAAGATCAGACAAAAACTCAGAGAGCTTTGATAAGTGGATAATTTATGTATGCGATACAAGTACTTTGCATTGGAGCTGGTGATGGAGGGCTATAATTCACTTACACTGCCACAGATGGAAAAGAAATATCTGGAGGAATGAAAATGCTAATGCATCAAAAGATTTATTGGCACATTTGACACTCAAGGACCTTTGCCCATGTTTTACCCCCAAGGATTCTGCAACGTGTTACAGCAAAACATCCTTTATATATTTGTCAGGAGATTTTTTATGTCGTCTTTATGGTGCTTTTTCTGCAAGCACACAAAATTTGCATGGTGGAACTTGAGAGTTGCGGTAATCTTCTGAAGCACCATTATGCATTTTTCTCTTTTTACTTGTCATTATTGTTCTTATTGTGTTTTCTTCTTTCCTTTTCCTCATGCTGTCCCCAAAAGAGCCCTACAGAGAGACAAGTATGGGAGTCAAACTAAACATTGCTTATCAAATGTAATTGACTTTGGCTTTACTTTTTTTTTCACTCGATGCTGACAAAGGAATAGTTAAAATGGTGTAAGTCAGTTTGAAAAGAACGAGATCCAATGAGGAAAGCAATACATTAAACATTTCCATTACAACCCGGATTAGAATGCCTTATAATGCGCTTAAAAACAAAAGGACACCAAATGCACTATACATTCAGAATAATTCAAATATCTTTAAAGCACACCAGCACAAATTGACCTACAGCCTTCTCTGAGAAACATGCATGTGTGCATGTACCCAACAGTATTGTTTTTTTGTTTTGTTTTTAATTACTCTCCAATTCACTTTGATCAAGCCGTTACACTTGACTTGAGATATGTTTCCTGTCAAATTTTTAAGCGGTCAGACTGAGAGCTTGACACTTTTAACAAGCTGGATGGCCTTGTCGGAGGTAGTCTGAATTATCGTCAAATGTCTTTTTCTCGCTTTGATGCCAACAGCGTGGTTAACGTGATGAAATACGAAAGATACATGTTAGTGCAACAGAGAGAACAGACTGTCTGCTTCCTGTCAGGGTGGTGGGATTCTGATTTAATGAATATGATTCATTTTTTTAAGAGATGGCTGGTTAAGTGCAGGTGGATGAGACGTAAATAAACAGTGAAAAAGCAATGCTCATGTGGTGCCATGTCCAACTTTGCACGGATTTAGTTGCAGAAATATTTGCATTTGCCTCAATTTTTTTCTATTCCAAAATGAGGTTAAAAGTTCCAACTGTGAGATGTGAGGGAATTGCATGAATTGTTTGATGTGTGTTTGCCTGCATAAACGTTGAATTTTGTGCCGTGGTGAATGTTTGTGTTTGGCATCACAAAACAGTGTTTTATTCTGGTTGTAGAGCATCCTGTTCAAAGATTAAGCAAAATTCAGTTTATAAATTTTAACAAGGTAAGTGTGTCCTACAAGTGCACTTCAATCAATTAGAATATCATTATTTTACTTTATTACGCTTCGGCTCATGTATTTCAAGTTGTGAGGTAAATTTGAAAATACATTAAAAATAGTTTTGCTATAACAATGTAGGATCTTAGCAGTCACCCAGCAAACAGTCATTGATTAAAAAAAAAAAAAGGTTACTGTTAAAGGGTGTTTAAAGCACCGTATTTGAGATTATTAATCGAAAGTTAAGTGGGGGAAAAACTACGCTGAAATAGAAAATGAATACTCAGACATAACAATAACCTTGAGATGATTGTGAAGCTTTTTCTAGCTGGACTTAGTACCTGCCTATCTGCCTATAGTCAATTTGTTGACCATAGCTGTCCAGCATAGCTGCCTGACTGAAACCACATGTAAAAGATATGATATATTGTCATGAAAATTAATTTAATGGCTGAAATAAATATACTCACAATGACTTTCTAATTTATTGAGATGCACAAGTTATATTCAAATGTCTTCAAAGTATGTTCTTAATCCATCATCTTTGGGATCTGTTTAAGGATCCCCCCCGAGGCTTAATTTCTTTCATAAAAGAGACTTGTTTCTTTCTTTGTTGTGTTCTGTTTGGCTTTGAAAAAACACCCAATACGTCTTTGGCAGCTGCACTCACCAGTTTTTACCATTCATATTTGTCAACCATCCCCATTCCTCTCCACTACCCTCTTCCCCAACCACCCATGTTTCTCATTTCAGAGGGAATCCTGAACAATGCCCGGGATACAAGTGTCATGGATACTCTACCACTGAATGGTAATCATGGCAACAGTTACAGCATCGCCAGTGCTGAGTACATGAGTGACTGTGTTCAGATCATCGACCGGGGATACAACCACAAGGAGACCACCCTGGAAAAGAAGATCCTGAAAGAGCTCACGTCCAACTATATCCCCTCTTACCTTAACAATTCCCATGAGCGCTCAAACGAGCAGAACCGGAACCTCGTGAACAAATTGGTTAATAATGTTAGCAACGGCGGCAAAGACGGTGGCTATGGCATGGGCTTGGGAGTGGGGATAGGCATGAATGTTGCGCTTAACCTCAACGATCACTCCACCTTTGGTACCCACAATGATGAAGGCCTGGGTCTGGAGTTGATACGCGAGGAGTCCAATGCCCCTTTGTTGCCACAAAGACCACTGCCACCCCTGCAGGCAGTCGACAACCTTCACAATCAGCTTCAGCAGTCCATGTCGCCACCCCTTCCGCTCCCCCATCATCCTTTCTCCTCTGCCTCCAACTCCTCATCTTCTCGAAGGAGGATCCCCCAGGAGAACAGTGAGAGCTTTTTCCCCTTACTCAACAATGAGCATAACGAGGATGAAGGCTCGTCACCCAGCCACAGCCACCAGAGAGACTCCCTCTACAACAGCATGCCAATGTTGCCTGGCCTGCCCGATGTGTCTGCAGAGTCCACCGATGGCTCCAAGGAGAGTGGAGATGCCAAGAGTCCGGAGGCAAGCTTGGACGACGTTTACTACAAGAGCATGCCCAACTTGGGCTCCCGTAATCACCTCCATCAGCTGCATTCCTACTACCAGCTGGGGCGGGGCAGCAGCGATGGTTTTGTCGCACCTCCTAACAGAGAGGATCTTTCTGCAGGAGAGGCTCACCCAGAGCCCTCACACCTGGTCACCAGCCTATAGGCCCAGAAACCCTCAACAAACCCGTGTTTCCTTTTGTTTCCCAAAGTCCTCTTCCAAGTTCACTCACTCCATCTATTGTCGGAAGTGGTAGCCATTGTTTTTAATGTTGTCCTGAAGACTGAGACAGCTTGACTCTCACCATTACTGACCACAAGCAGGATAAGATTTGCTATAAAAAGAGAGCGGAAGTGACTATCTTTGGTTAGATATTCCAGGAAGTTGATGTTGTGTCCCCAGCCTCCTCCCTCGTTTTGAACCCCTCTCCGGTTTGATGTGTTTTGTCTCCATCTAATAAGAGACATCCACGAAAAATGTACGCCTCAGCGATGTAGTCGAGAGGAACCGGACAGTTCCAAAGTCTGAACTTAAAGACTTCAACAGAATAAATGGGGAATTTAAAGAAAAAAGGACTATTTTATTATACTTCTGTAACTATATTGACTTTTTGAAATATTTTCTTCCTCTTTGGTGAGTTGCAGCACATTTTGTTTGCTGAAGTGTTCCTCCAAAATAAGAAAAAATGGAGAAATAAAAGAAAAAAAAAGAAAACTACACTTACACTTTGGACATTTGCCATGAAGGAATTATAGATTGTATGCTTTCAAGCATAGCTGTTCTTATTTCATTTATTTTATTGTAACATTTGTTAAGAGGGAGAAAAAAACTAATGAGAGAATTATGACATATTTCTATGTGACTGTACAGATAACTAGCATTGCACATGATATACTTTTTCTCACCTTGGTTTTGTTTTGCTGTATTTTGTTCTGGGCGAACCTTTTCTCTGTAAATTTAGTGATTAGGAACAGTTTCATTCTATTGTGCTGACCTCTGAATTTTGCTCTGTATCGCTCTGGTTTTCTGTTATGTCACAAATCTCAATAGAATCAGAAAAACCTAAAAGAAATTACACTCTGGTCGTTCTGGCATTGCTGTGAAACGTGCTCGCTTCTGTTTCTGGGTCAGTTTTTAATTCTTGTTTGAGTTTACTTCCCACTCTTTTTGTTCTTTTACTGTGTAGATAGCAAAACTTCAAGGAGACGGGATTGCAAAATCCCTCAGAAAAGTTCATAGTGCATTCTGCATTTGTATCGACACTTGGAAAATAGCTCATGCTTCTTGGACGAGAGGACGGGTCGAACTGAGCCTTGATGTGCACCAGGCACTTGTATAAATAAAGAAAGTTTGTTGTTTTACTTATTAAAGAAAGAGCTTTTGGAGTGAGAAAAACCAGAGGTGTTTTTGTTCTTTTTCCTCAACGACTGACATTTATTTATTTATCAAAAAAAACAGTAATAAGACAAAGGATGGTAGTAAATTTAATGACACAATACTTGTTAAAATGCAAAGAAATTTGGTTATCGTTTATTACTTTAACCTTTAAAACGTTAATATTTTTAACACATTTTATTCAAATCAAAAAAAGTTACAGAATAAGGTACATTACATACAACGATGGGCCTGCTTTCCTGTGTGGGTCATAATTTTTTTACATATAAATGAAAGTGAAGTACATTGACATACTTTAACCATTACTTTTATTTCCTTGTCTGTCTGTTTTAGCTGTATTCCAAATTAGCTACTAAATTCAGGCCCAGAAATGGGCGTTCTCTGTACGCTGTGGTCTGCTATATAACTGAGAAGCTGGGACTTCATATTTTGTTACAGATATACCAATATCATTGGTGGTGTAACCAATGCATTCTTTACAAGTAGTTAATTTTTAACCTGAATCTGAGCAGGAGCCATCATTCAGCAGGAGCATCGTGTGCTGGCGAAGCAATTGAAACAGAGGTAAGCACATTCTTACACATGAAAACTTAGTCTTGTCTTCAAATCAGCTGCTTCTAACTAACTCTCATGATCCTTCAAATGTGAAAAATATGTTTTTGGGTTTTTTTGCTGCGAGTTTACTTACCCGTATTTTAGGATGAAAAAGTCATTCGCACATCCGGCTGCTTACAATATTAATATCAATGGGGTCACAGAGAAGTGTTTCCATTTTTGACTTTTTCCTTGCAGAAAGAATATCTTGGGTTCAAATCCAGGCCTGAGTTCTGTCTGTTCAGAACAATTCAGAATGCACCTTCAAACAGTTGCACCTACGGATAATTGCAACGACAATATACTCATATACTCTATATATGAGTACTACTGTATGCATGGTGGTTGATCTGGTGTGTCCCTTTGATGGATTGGTGACCTGTCCAAGGTGGCCTGCTTGTTCCTCAATGACTGCTGGACAAGCTTTTGCTGGACAGCGGTGTAGTAAGCGGTTATAAAATTAACACAATGCAACATTTCTGCAATAAAAACAAAAATAGGTCTCATATTCAAATCAACTGAAAACCTGCAGTTTGACTTATTTTTATTAGCTAAAAGCCACAAGCGTCAACATGAACAGAAAAAGGCTTAGTTTTAACTGGATTAGTAAAAGCAATTCAAATTTTTATATTTTAATTCATTAAGATGCGTTTATATCACCAAATTCCTTTACACACACACACGGACAAGCACACACACACCTATACACATATATATACATATATATATATATATATATATATATATATATATATATATATATATATATGTGTATGTATGTATAGTATGAGTAGTATGAAGCACTAAGGAATCATAGCAGAAAGACCAAAATCTATTTTTCACAGAGCTGCTGCCATGATTGATGGCTGAGTCATTGTGAACCATCACCAGAGATGTGTGGCCCTTCTCATTACTCTCAAGATCTTGGGTCACAGGATGAAGAAGGGGAGGGAGAGTGTGTGCCACAGCACTTTCTCCGATCCATATGCTTACAGTAAGCATGGCTCTTTACTTACAGACATGACTTGGGTGGACAGAAAGTGCTCTGGACATCACTGCGGTATCACGTTGACTGGCATTTGCAAACCCGAGTGAGTTCATGAAACGTGTTGAAGATGTGACACGGGCACCCTTCTCATTTTATAAATGAGCTCTAACGCAAGCTCATAAGCTGGCCCAGGCCGTGGTGATGCCCAGTAATATGCTCACGACGCACAAAACGGTCTGTGAAAGAGCATTGGGTGGGGATACTGCGATTGCCAGAAAGATCTTCACTGCCAGCCTGAAACATAGACTCAACTGAGTGCATTCTGAATTCGCAAAATAAGAGTTCTTCTAGCAAGTACCAGCTCTGCAATTAAATCAAAGAAGCAAATTATTTACTTTTTGACCTCCAAGTACATGCTTTCCATATTAGATGATTGCCAGGACCTGTTTGTGTGTTGTTATTTCCCTTTACAAAGATCTGGATGAAAGATTTAAAGCATTTTACGAATGCCATAGATGGTGCACTTGAGAGAGCTTGCTGTTGTAAGCTGTTTCACCGGACAATCCCTGTGAAAGGCGATGTCCTTGTTGCTGACAGTGAAGGGTAAAGCCTTAGCCAGAGCCCTTCTGCAGCGGACGCCCAGATATTCTGTAAACTAACTTAATCCTTCATATACCACAGCATCAAGAAAACTGCAGCACTCTCCACAGCAACTGAGACTTTTGTGAATGAGCAGCAAGAAACAAAAATTATTTCATTTGTTAAAGATTTAACTTAAGTACATTTACCATCAAACACAGAATACTCAGTTTGAGATTAACACAAATTGATTCAAGTGACTGACATGATTTTATTTAACCAAAATTCCAAGAGCCAAGGTTGGGGGTCATGCCAATTGGGCATGCTGTCTACAATAAATTTTTTTCAATGCTTACTATTTTCATACAATAATAAACAATACTGTATTAGAAACGTCATATATTGTCATCAATTTAAAAAACGAGTTTAAAAATTGATTTTCTGTCTTCTTTTACATTTTAAGCCTAATAACCTTCTGCAAAAACAAAACAGGAATTCCACTTTTTCATTCATGTTTCTGCGTGTTTTTGTGATTTGTACCGAATTAATTGTATGATGCACAGTTGTTGTGTTCTTAAAGCAATTTTCTTTTACTGGAAAATTCCACAGACGGGCTTTTGACCATTGTGACACTGAGAGAGAAAGGGAGAGAAGCACCGAGGATGTCCTGATAAGGATGAGACTCCATTTGTGAGCTGTCTGGCTAAGGAAATGATATTGGAAAACCAATGTCTTTTTTTCTCATCTCGCCACAAGTAATTACCAGCAGCAGTAAATATGTGTGTCCAGATACTGCATGTGTGCGTGTGGGCAGTGTGACGGTAATCTGCATGTGTCTGAGGCCAGAGAAACACCTGCATCCCACGTGAGCAGCAGTGTTTAAGTAGCTGAGATGTGATGATAGAAAATGCCACATTTCATATCTCACCCATTCATGTGAAATCAATAGCCAGGTCCTTGGCAGAATCCCAAATGAAAGGTAAATCAATGACATCTCCAGCTATGGGTATTGGAACAACTGGACAGCCCCAGCACATTTTATTAAGTCAAGATAGCATTGATTTAAGACAGAGCCGCGTTTTGTCACTATTTGTCACTTTGGAATCTTGAGCTCTCTGAGTGTGTTGTAACTAGGAAGGGATTGTTATAAAGAACCATGCAAATGAAGATGTTTTGTTTTATTATTATTATTATTTTATAGAGCTTTATATATTTTACTCAGATGTATTTTATTCCCCGAATTCCAAGTATGGAAAATGAAATAAAATGGTGTTGAAATTCTGATCCAAAAAGACGTTTTTGGTATGAGGAGATTTATGGAGATGATTTTATTGTCCACCTGTTTATTAGTAAGTAAATGATTACACAGATAATGTGCAGTGTTATGTAACTTTACATATTCTTCATCAATATTTTTATAAACATCACGGATTGGATACACTGAGCTGCAGGTTTGGACTGCTGGATCCGCTGCCTGCCTTGCACTGGAGGAAGATAATAGTTTGGATCTCAAGAAACACATGGCCATTGAAATTGACAGAGACTTGACTGATTTAAATTTCGAACTCAGAACTAAAGAAAGGAACTGAACAATAAGAAATTGGGACTAAAAGAAAACGCACTACCTGATGTAATAATAATAAGGGTGGACACTTTTTGTTGGGGAAGAAAAGGGGTAAAAAATATATTTTTTTTAATGTTGCATCAAACAATCCCCTCAGTATTTTTTTTTTTTTTTTTAATTTTTTTTGACAACATGGTAGTTTGTGCTTCGTATCTTCCTTTTTGAACCTAACAAGAAGACTAATTGTAACTACAACATTGGTCAAAAATCCAAATTTCTCAACCTTCTTGTTTATGAGTTACACATATTGGCTACAGCAGTTTATGTATTCCTTCTGCCACGGGCAAACAGATTACGTGACAGGCACAAGAATCCTCTGCGAGTTCATTTGGAAGATAATTTTCAAGGCACACAGGCCACAGGAGAAGGAGAACGCTTACTGGGAAAGCTGTAATGGCTGTCTGGGGAATTTCTGTACTACTGCAGGTCGCAGCATGGAGCATGTTTCTTATAATCAATGCGACGGCTGCAGCTTACTGGAGGTTGTGGGTTAATTTTTGAAAACGCTCCATCGTTTTTATTTATCCATGAGCTGGAAACTGCCACCGAAATTAGTCAAATGAATTGGATATTCTAGAGCTTGTTTTGAATCAGTTCCTTAAGTTAAGTTGATTTAATTCTGTATTTTTGTATATTTATTTTTGGTGAATCTCATGACAAAATCATATGTTCATCTTTTCATAATGGACTTGAAGGCCAAACAATTTTAGACCAATGTTAGGAGGCAGTAAGGCAATTCTTTCAATAATTTAGTTCAGTTTTAATAACTTTTTATGAATATGTCTGTTTTGATTACTCTCTAAATGGGATGCGCTGCTTCTAATAGTGCAGGTTTATCTTGGAGCCTCAAATAAGTCATGCAGTGTTTCTACGGTCAAAGAAATCTGTCAACATATCTTCAGAATAAGAAAAGTGTGGGATCTGTGGCTTCGAGTCAGTTTTCAAACGATCTGCTGCCTTAACCAAACAGATTTCGAAATGGTGACAATAGTGTCATCTAGCAGGCAAACCGGGTGGTCAGTAAGCATAAACATTAAAGAAATAGATTTCCTCACATATTTTGTGAAGCCATTTTTCAGGTGGAAGTTTAAAGAAAAGTGAACAAGGTTGGAGTTTTTTGTTTTTTTTTCTTGTTATAACTTGGTAAATCAGGAGAAGCCACAGTACTTTCTTTTGCACTAAGTAGCTAAAGTTTGTCCTGAAAGTTCTGATTGCAGATCAATCAAATGAGTATTCACTCCTATTTATGTCATTTAATATTAAGGTTAGGGTTTATATTATTTAATACTAGGGAGAGGTGCACTAAATTAAAACTTGTCATGTGAAACACAGAATCATTAAGTTATCAAACAAATTAATGCCACACATCAACATGCTCAATTGAACTGCATAAAACTGAGGACTTCAGAGAAGGTAAAATCGTAACTCCAGCTTTAGCAAACATTAGAAATATTAACATTCACAAGCCATCTTACATTATCTAGCTGAGAAACTCTGAAGGTAATCCCGAGTGATGAAAAAGTGACAATAGATTTACTAATTCATATATTAACGACAATATACAGTATATACTCACCACATTTTTTGACAGACGTTTCTTGGTTAATACAGTTTACACTGAATGATGCTTCAGTTAAAGATGAGGTTTATTGGAGCGGCAAACCCAACATAGCTTACAGGGAATCGACCAAAAAAAAATGTCGCCGCGACATTTTAACAAACATGTAGCTCAGTCTTTAGCCCCCTCCGGATGAATGATTTAGAAAAATATGTGCAGCAATAAAGGTGAAACAGTTTTGTCTCCAATCCAGATGGCATGATGAAATCTGGCTCTCAGTCAAGGTGGATGCCAGACGGACTAATAGATTCCATATATTGCCCCCATCCATCCCACCTCTATGGCCAATCAGCAAAGATAATCTTTTGAATTAAGAGAAAAAAAAATCTGGGGTGAACACTTTGATGAGATAAGTACCCTTTGTCAGTGTAGCCAATGGTATTTTAATTAAATATATGAACACATGGTCCTGTCCCAGATGCTCAAGTCTAAACAAAGATAGCATCATCTAATCAAAGACAGGCCCGGAGTGTTTTCAAGGGCAGAATTATTTTCTATTAGGACCCTTCTCCTTGGGGATTGAGCCAATTTTCTTTATTATGATAGAATCAGCATATTGTAGATTGGATATGGTGATTGGATGTGTCACAGCAGAGTTGGTGGCTGCTCCCAGATGCTCGACCAGCATCACATAATACTTTCTTTCTGTTCTTTCGTTCTGTCTTTCTATGCATGCTGAAACACCAGCTATTTCCTCTGTGATTCTTTTTTTTTTTTTTTTTACAGGAGAAATGTTCTGAATGCTGCCTACAAAAACAAAAAAATTAGCAAAACCTCAATGACCCTTTAATCTCTTGCCTTCTGCTTGACTGTAATCAGTGTACCTTTAAAGCATGATACTGAAAATCAACATGAGGCTGTTAAATCAAAACTTGCACAGCCTTTGTTTCACCTTTTTTTTTTTTTTTTTTTTGTAAAACTCCCACTTCCTTCACAAATACAAATGTCAAGGGTTTTGCCTTCTTTATCCCAAGTTTAAAGGATAAAGACGGTATAAAAATATGTGAATTTTTAATGTTTATTACAGTCAGGTTTTCAACATGACATCTGGATCAAAACAATAGCTGGATGGTGTAAGATTGGGCCCAACTTTAGAAGCAGCTGGTTCAAGTAAAGTGCTTTGTGCAGAGAAATATATTGTGCAGAAAAAATATATTCACAAAAACAAAAACAAAAAAAATTCGGAGAAAATTAAAAAAAAAATAAAATGTTATTAAAATTAAGCTAAATTGACAAGAAATTACGATATCCGGCTATGGAGCTCTATCACTCTTAAAACCTCTACTCCAGTTTTTGTACTGGCATCTGCTACTTAAAGAAAAACCGGAAATAAAGCTGCTGTGAGAAAATTTGAACACACCCTTTTCCTGCACAAGCCTTTGAAGGCTTCCGGTTCTGGTTTGACATTTTGACTTGGAAATAAGATCGAAACAAACAACACACAATACTTGTTGAGTACTTGTTTACTTGTTAATACTTCATGCTAACACCACCAACAACCCATCAGAATCATTACACTCTCAGCACGTAACACAAACAAAGCAACAGACTTCTGTAAGTCAGCCAGATGTAACAAAATGAAAGCAAATGTCAATTTAGCTTAATTTTAATAACATTTTATTTTTTGGATTTTGTTTTTCTGGATTTAGTGCAAGGTGGGTTTACCCCGTGATGGACGGACAGACCAACCGAACGACACGTGATTTGACTTTTAAACAGGAAAGGGAACAAATTCTTGAAACACAAATTCTTTCTCAAACTCCTGTTTCGTTTTTCACAGCAGACCAGAAAAAGGCCTAAATCAATTTAAAAATTCTCTGAGGATGTGTAGTAATGCTGGTTTCAACAGGCTGATCAAACATGGAAACATTTTACAGCATAAAACCAAATATGAGCTGCAAGGTAAAGTACCAGTCATATATTCCAATGGACACCGCTGTGATCCTTCACGTTAATGAGGTCTCCTAAAGGGATGCTCTAACTAATCTGTACACATCTGTTTTCATCACTGCAGCTCCATAGAACTGGATACTGATGCCAGCTTCTATAGACGGTGAAGACCCATAACGGTGCACAGTTTGATATAAATGATTGAGTTGTGGAATGTAATGCTTTCTAATTGGGGCGCTAATGAGCATGGCTAAATTCGGGTTTTTAGGATGACTAAGTGATGCATTTTTTTGTCCTTAGCTAAATGTTTTTTTTTTCACTATTACAGCTAGATTAAGTTTAATTCAAATTACCTTTTATTAATGTCATATAAGGTTGACCTGCATATACTGCTCAAGGGGTAAGTGTTGTAGCTTAAATCTGTGAACGCATTGAAAGGTGGTTTGTTGAAGTCAAAGGATTTGTGCAGCAACTAAGTAGTTTAATGTGAACAAGGCATTCAAACAACTAATAGCCCAGCTCTACCTACAAAGCTTTAGTTAGTCTAACTTTGTTAAATAAAACTGATCCTTTGTTCACTTAAGAATGCTGTATGGAAAATGTGTATTTCTGGATGCTGTTTGGGAAACATTTTCATATTTTAATACTGTTTAGATGAGACTGCCAAGACATCTTGAATCCACTCTCATTGTCACGCCTGGCCACTATATGATGCTCTTATTTTAGTCTTTCATCAACCCTCCTAAGGAGTACTTTTCACCTCTATGAGAGTGTTCCTCAAAACCTCTAGTCTGAGATCTGGTTTCAAAAAGTCTGAGGCTTTCATCACTGTTGACGTGGAAACAAGCAGCTGGTTTGCAACAAAAACCTTACGCTTTCACTGAAAACCGGTTTTGTCACAGTGGGTCACGTGACAAGACAGAGTTCAGGTTTACACGTCCACAGTTCTCATGAATGTGGGATTTTCTAATCTCTAAACTGAACTTTCAGAATAGATTGTTTTTGTTGTTTTTCGATACACATGCAGTTTTAGAAGGGCATGGTGACAAAGACCAGCAAGAACAATTTATATTGTGATGTGAAGTGTGGCTGTTGGACAATCTGAACATGACTCAAGTCATTTGTAGCCTCTAACAGGTTTTCTTTCTGGATCAGGGAGCAATTAGCTCCATCCATCTTCCAACTGACTCTGACCAGCTTCCCTAACTTCAGTACCAAAAACAAAAGAACAACAGCTTAATAGCAAGTTACAAGACAAATGGCAGCAAACACTTTTTTTTTTTTTTTTTTTTTAAATCTGAGGGACTTTGCTTTGTATCAAAATGTCAATGGACTGGAAGTTAATACTTCACAGTGAGTGACTGAAGGTGAACTTGTGTTTGCCTTTATTGTAGCAAGAAAACAGTTTGTCTGGCCAGATTGACTTTAGGCAATTACTTTAAGGGCATCCCTCAATCAATAAAATGCCATTCATGTGTGTTTGTGTGCGTGCGCATGCCTGTGTGTATGATGTATAACAATCTGTTTGCCAGTGGGGTTCTTTTTCTTTCTTTTTTTGTTGAAATCTACATGTCTTTTATCAAACACTGCTGTGAAAAAATATTTGCTCCCTTACTTTGAGGTTTCAGATCAATACATTTCAATTAACACTGAGTAAATACAAAATGGGGCTGCACAGTGGCGCAGTGGGTAGCTCTGTTGCCTTGCAGCAAGAAGGTCCTGGGTTCGATTCCCGGCCCGGGGTCTTTCTGCACAGAGTTTGCATGTTCTCCCTGTGCATGCGTGGGTTCTCTCCGGGTTCTCCGGCTTCCTCCCACAGTCCAAAAACATGACTGTCAGGTTGATTGGTCTTCCCAAATTCTCCCTAGGTGTGAGTGTGTGTGTGTGGTTGTTTGTCCTGCTTGTCTCTCTGTGTTGCCCTGCGACAGACTGGCGACCTGTCCAGGGTGAACCCCGCCTCTCACCCGGAACACAGCTGGAGATAGGCACCAGCAACTCCCGACCCCGTTAGGGAGAAGGGTGACGGAAAATGGATGGATGGATAAATACAAAATGGAGTTTTCAGTGTTTTCTTTCTTCAAAACAAGTCTCTAAAATTACAAACCAACCCATCCCCATGTAATGAAGTAATTTAATTGTTCAATTAACTGTGATTAACCATGGAATGTTAAGTTCAATTTCCCTCGCCTCATCAAGACTTGATTGTAAAGAAATCACTTTATCAGAACCTGTCTGACAACATAAAGTCATCCTAGTCGTTTAAAATGCGACACATCACACCCCAGTTTGAAGGAATTACGGAACATATTAGACACAGGATGCTAATCAGAGCCACATCTGAGGATTTGGAACCCCATCAAGTCACAGTGAGAGCCATCAACCACAAATGTATGAAAGAGAGGTAGACATTTTCAGGAGTAGTAGGCTAGCCATAGCTACTCAGAGTTCAGTCAGGAGGTCACAAAAAATCCAGAACAACAATTGAAGCACTTGCCTCAAGTAATGTCAGATTTTGGGAGACTGAGCAAAAATAAATGACTTCCATAGGTGGGAGAGAAGGCTAAAACCACAAATACTTAAATATTACACAAGGGCTCATCTTACAGTTGCACATACAGATCTTGATGATTTCCCAACCCTTGTATTTTCAGTATTCAGTCGTTTGTGGACTTAAGCTCAAGTTTAGTTGGGTTACACAGCAGAACAAAGATCCAAAGACTACCAGCAAGTCTACCTCTTGCTGGTAGCCTCTGAATGGCTCAAAGAGAACAAAAAGACTTTGTTGTGTCCCAGCGTTGAATGTGATGGAGATGTTGTGTTGTGATGCAAAACAAGTGTTTTATGCTCAATAACCCTTCAGCGTGGATGAATTAAAAATAAATTTGTAAACCAAGGTGGCCAACATACATTCGTCATGATTTGAAAGACTCATTGCCAGTTATCACAAGTGCTTGATGTTGCTCTTACAGCCTTTGGTTGTAGGTGTAGGAAGCAATCACATTTGGGCAAGTTTAGTTTGGAGTCTTCTTAAAAAAATCTAAATCTAAATTAGAAAATAGGTTTGATCATTTGAGGTGTTTGACAAAAAAGCTAATGAAGGGAAATTTAATTTGCAAGGACTTTCTTAAAACGAAATGTAATCTTTCATTTTGACCCTTTTTGTTGTTTTAAAATTATTTTAGTACATTTTTATTACATTTGAAATGGATGCTTTTTTTTTTTTGTCTGTCCATTTTTTTGACATCACTAGATATTAGCACTTTTTAACCCTGTTAATTTTCATCAGCTGTAAGCTTCACATGTTCAAACTAGAGAACAAAATACACCCAATAGCCCTGATACAAGGATACAGATAAAAGTGACCTCTGCAAATCAGCTTTTGTCTGCTCTGTGGTGACAGTTGCACTAAGGCAAAATGAGAAATCACATTTGAGATGAAAATCAGCTCTGTGGCCTTTTCTACTGCACGCCGAGATGATCCTGTAAGACATAAATTATAGATACACTGCAGATAGGATGCTTCACAATAAACCTTAACACAAAAATTTTAACTGTAGATGGAAAGGGAGAAAGCGACACTTTGCGATGTGACTGAGTGTTACTCTTAGGGGTATACTTGTGCAAATGTCAAACTGAGTGACATTCCTGCCGTATTTAAAAAAGGTTCATTTTTCTTTACAGCAGAGGTGTGACTAAAGCATAAATTTATTCCTGCTAACTGCAACTTTTTTTAATAGCTACCAGAATTTGCATGAGGAGATGAGTCACAAATACACTGACTGTGATTGATGGTGGAATGCACTGCAGAAGACATTTATTGGGAATGAACAGGGCAGTAGAGAAGATGCACATTTGTTTATTCATGAGAGCATTAGTTCTTAATGCAACATTCAGTTTGCTCTATTTTCTTGCCCCCAACAGAGAAAGGAGCAGTGTGAAAACACAAGCCCATCAGAAAAACAAAGGTTATTTAACAGATATTACTACAGTGGTTTAAATGCCAGTATAGTTCAGCACAAAGAAAAATACTGGACTTCTGGATCTATAAAAAGATTTTAACTAGACAAATCATTTTCATGTCAACAAATTTTTCTACCTGAGCTGTGAATATCTGCAGCTCCTCCAAGTTAACCATACAGTTTTTGACCATTGACATTGTTTTATAAATTAAAACAATATCAATACTCTCCACTTCATCACCAGAGAACTGACTTTTACGCAAACAAATCAATGAATAGCTAAATTTTTAAGATTTTTAAGACAAATCCACCAAACGCTTTTCAGAAGACTTGTTTCTCTGTTTTTGGTTTTTCTTTCAAAATCCCAATTTAAAAAATGTTTGTGTTGCAATGTAAAAAAAATGTAAAAAGAAAAAAAAAAACATTGTACAATGTTTCTATAAAGTCATTCTTAGAGAAAATAGTGTAATCTGTTTATTAAATCTTCTTCCCTTTTAAAACCAGGCAAGCAGCTGATTCCTTTCCCACTTGATCCCTTCAAACGTTCCTCTTCCTGTGTTTCTCTAGCATTTCTTTGACTGCAGTGACCTTAGATTTTAACCTGACATATGACTTCCAGGCCCCTTTCTTCCATCAACCTGAGAGCAATGGCACTAAAGCTTAGCAAGACCTATCTTAGTTCAGAGCCTAACCTATATATCTTTGTATGGGCAGTTGGGAAATGTCTTTCTCAGGAGAGCCGACCTGTGAAAACTCTCCAATCCAGCCTTGTGGCATAAATGACCTACTGCTTGAAAAGTACACTTCTTTATGCACTTCTGGATATTTTCACATTGTAAAAACGCAGTGATAATTCTCTGAAATGGGGTAAAAGTATTTAATATAACGCATAAGCTCTTCAAAAAACGTTATCACTATCAAGGTTACACACAATATGACCAAGAGTCTTCAAAACACAATAAAAAAATGTTCAGAAATTAAACAGGAACGTTGGATTTAAATCAAATGCCAAACATGGTTTGGCCATGAATAACTATTATCCATTGAAATTATTAACAAAGTAAGTAATTTTAATCAAAAACAGTCAGAGCACTACCAGATTGACAAAAAATATTAGCCATTCTCAGCCTCTATCGCTTACTCTCTTTTAAATTCCTGGCAGGTGAGATGAGGGACAGTAGAACAATAGATGAAGGAGGTCATTTGTGCAGTGGCGTTCAAAAACATCACTTGCAAAATAAATACAAACAAATTCTCTCCCAAATACAAGAATTTATTAACAAAATACTTTAACTTAAAAAAACTTTAGAAAAAAAGAAAATTCTGTACGGAGGCTTAATAAGTAAACATGAAAAGAATAAAAACTGAGAAGGAGAGAAATAGTAAAGCAAACCTCTAAATAAAAAACATTGGCCAATAACCAATAAATGCAGTGAAATCATAGGTTAGTGTGAACAACATATGCACTGTCAAGAACCCAGGCTTAATGTAGTGTTTTATGTGTGCAGTTTAGTACTTCTTTTGGCTGGGCCCAGCACAGGCCTTGTCCTCCATCCTTTGCCAAAGAAAATGTGGTTAATAATTAGAAAACGGAGCTGTAATGCGCATACAATATGCACATACCAGCTTCATCCCTTTATGAAAGCAATAACCAAAATTTGTATCCAAGTTCTCATGTGAAGACAAAGATCCCAAAGGACAAATGATGCCCGCATTAAATTAAGAGAGCCTTCTACTGCCATCACATCACCCAGAGCATCTGTGTCTGTGTTTCCATAATTATTCATGTCCCGCTGTAAATCTATGCCACAGCTTATTTAGTATTCCAGCTCATAGACTGTCAATTAAGCTCAGTTCCCAAGATGTCACCTCACTTGTAAGTGGATTGATTAAATTGTACATATGAATTTGTTTTTGGATTTTATGGCATGGCAATAAAATTAAAGCTGTATTCTGGCCTTTGGAATCTCGACGTACAGATGTGTATTTTCTTTGTATTTCCTACTTTGTTTTGTTTTGTTGACTTTTGTGTGGAAGTGCATATTTTCACTGGATGCTGCAGTTTAAGTCTTAATACTTCCATGTTAATAACTGGATGACATGGTTGTCCACCTAATCTATCATGGCTATGCAACAAGAGTTAACCAGAGGAGGCCAACGGAAAGTCTGCAGAGATTTGCACCTCAAACATAAAAACGGGCGTCCGCTCTGTGTTTGTTGAGCGCACAAAAGTTCAGGTTCTCTTAATGATGCGAAACGTTACTGCACCACCTAATTAAGCTACAAGCTAAGCAACATGTGCTGTTGATTGTCCTTCATCACAGGATGAGAGATGTGGAGGAACTAAAGATCCTTCAAAGTTTTGACAAGAGCAGACCACTTTTAGAACTTCTAGTGGCGAGCCACTGAAGGGAGTTATGTTGACATAGCGAACGCGTCGGGCCACAATCTTTGTTTGCTTCAATCTGAGGGCATGAAAGGGCAACACAGAGACACAAAATATGTACATCTACGGATCATTTAGAGAGACCAGTGTGACTAACAGTCAGGTTTTTTTGGCGAGAAAACTGGAGTACCCAGAGAGAACCCCCACATTTGCAGGAAGAGCATGCAAATTCAATGCAGAAAGAGTCCAGGTCGAGAGTTGAACCCAGCACCTTCTTGCTGTAAGTCAACAGCGTTACCCACTGCACCACTCTGCTTCTGTCATAAGATATTAAAATTTTATCTGCCATTAGAAGTGCTTTATTGTGTGCTTGTTTTGAAATACAAATTGTTTCCTGGAAAAAGAGAGATTAATTTCTCTTCTTGGTTTCAACTAAAAGCATATTGTGCTGCTGGTAGTCCAGTGAACTAATTGATCATATCCAAATGTTCACTCAAGTCGAGCTAAAATAATTGACAGATGATTTCTAAACTAATCAAAGTATGACTGTTGAATGATTTTTATCTTAACTAACCAGGATGGAAATAATTGAGCCCCTGAGCAAGTTGTTTTAAAGTTTTTTTTTATTTTTTTATGTTATTTTCTTTCCTATTTTGTGTGAAAGTTTCTGTTCAAGGTGTCTATTATCTAGTAACACATTAATAATTCATTCCTTTGGTACTCTAAGTAATTTGTTTCTCAGTTCAGGGTCGCTCGGCACCAAGGAGTTACAAGGCAAGCATCCAGCTATAATAAGTACAACTTCATTGAATTCTAATTCATCATTCCTCTACCAAATGCAACCATTAGAGCAAACGGATTGCTTTTTAATTGTCCGCCTGCTGCAATACTTCAGCACTTTTTATTGACGGCAGTGTCTAAAGCCGTGTTCAATTATGTTTCCGGCTTTATTTTGATTTGAGGTCCACATTAAACTCCTCACCTATTGGCACTTCGCTCTTTCTCCTCCACACCTCCAATTTTTTCGGGTTGTTTTGGCTATCAGATTAATTAAAGGTGAAAGGTTTATGGATCTAGATATTGACCCCGAGGGAATTCTTCCATTTGTCTGGTTTAAATTATTTTAGTTGAGTCAGGTATGCATCACAACGGTTATTTTTTTCTTTTTATTTAAAGTCTGTTGGATGGTCAAACAGTGCTTTAGGAAAATATTCCTATTCTTTGAAGTTTTTAATGTCGATACCAAATATTGTTGCGAATATTAGAAAAGCTGATACAACCACTCTTAATTTCATACTTTGTAGAACCAGCATTTGCAATTACAGTTTTAAGGCTATATCACTGCCAGCTTTGGACACTCAATTTTGTATTTGCGAAATAGCTCAGGCTTAGTCCATTAAATTTTGTGTTTATAAAACATTTTGGAACATTTCCTTCATAAATATTCACTTCTTTGATTTGGTCATCACACAAAATCCCAACAAAATACATTGAAATTTGTTTATGTAATTTGGGAAAATTTGAGAAGTTTAAAAGGGTCGGAATACTTTTGCCTCACGTCTTAGTTTCTTAAGGAGCTTTTCTGTAGATAACTGTTTTTGTAGCCTGTAGGTGCTGCTCTGCATGTCTATTGATCTCCAAACAACTAATAACTCGTTTAAATGCGACATCATGTCTCCAAGGCGTGCGCTGCAAACCACGAATGCAATCATCAGCCAGCGTGATCTTAATTATTAAAACTCTGCATTCTTTATTAGCCTAATAGTTCTGGTTCAGACCCTCATACAGCAGCGACACAGGAAGCCAATAAACAGTTCATCAAACTGGCCAGTGTGGAAAAGGAAACTGCATTTAGCTGCATGATTAATGGGGTCAATATGCTACTGACGTGGTACGCTGAAACATGTCATTTTAATCATAGCGGTGCTTGTTCTGAAGCAAATTATTTCATTACCATTTCCAAGCGTCTTGCTGCTTTGCAGAAAGAAAAAGCTCAAGCGCCGCCTGCTCAAGGCGTAGAAGTCGTCGAGTGCTGAGCTCTAAAAGGAGAGTCATTCCACATGGCTTTCCCCCTTGAGAGCGGTGCCATAATGCCAGGGTGTGTACAGCGTTTCAGTGTGGAAACAGCGTGCCATCAGTGTCAGAGCTTGTGAACTTTTCATTTTTTATGTGCTGTCATGTTTTGTCAAGTGAGCCTACTGATGTAGCGCTTGTAATGTCTTTTGTGTGTGTTGACACAAGTTTTTGCTCGCAGTGCTGATTAGACAAGTCCAATATAACCGCATTGGAAAAATGTTTTTCTTCACAGGCTGCCTGGCAGAAATGGCAGCTCATCCGAGCACTGGTGTATTTGTCACAAGTAATTAATTTCTCCTTCCATAAAATAAAACGCCCACTGGGATGATGGAAAAGGTGGGTTCATTAACCCTCCTCATCCGTGCTTCCTGTGGCACTTTACAGTGTATTGGTTGCTGGTCTCTCCAACCGTCCGTGACAAGAAAATGTGCAGGAATGGAAAGTCTTTTATTCTAAAATGGCTGTTTTGCTTTGGGAGTAAAATGGATTTGTGTGGCAGCTCAGTTCAAAATTTTCAGATGCTTTCACAGCCCTTTTACACTCAATTTCTTATTTTATCCAAGACACATCCAAAGATGTCTTTATTTTTATGGGGTGGAGGGGATTGTCCTTTCTCCTCAACATTGTGGTATTCTCTTCTTTGTGTATTTCCCATAGTTCCTCTCATTCATTCCTAGCTGTTGTTCTCTTCCATTTCAAAGTGTTTAAGGTTTGTTTGTTTTTCTTCCAGATAGAAAATCTCGAAAACGTCTGTTGCTGTCAAAAAACACTTCGCTATGTCGAATGGTACTTGCAGAGTGGCCGAAAGAAATAACTGGGGCAAAAGGATTTGTGGGTGATTAATAATTTCATGTGCGCTGCACCGATAAAGCTTGATGCCGATTCATCTGCATTAACTACCTCCACACCAACATGATTGAGCTAAACAAGGTGCAGCCTATATTAATCTGTTATTTTTTTAACTATGTTGTTTAAAACAAAACTTTTTCAAATGCATATTTGCTTCACATGGTTCCAGACAAAACTGCCAAAAATGTCCTCCGTTCCTCTGACATTTGCATTAATCATCCAGCTAATCAGGTCTCTTGTTTCCTGCATAGAAATACCTCTCTAATTTTATGGCAGCTGGAAGTTGTCCATGGTTACAAAATTTGCCAAGGCCCACTTCACATTTACTTTAAAACATTCTCATTAAGGGCATGATTCATCAAAAATACGAGTGCTTTTCATAAATGGTAATTTCACTTTTGCACGATTTCTGTGCCGGTAAATTCACCGCTAAGTTTATTTTATTTTTTAGCAGTACTAGCAAATACTACCAGTGCAACATACATAAAATAAATACAGTTGGTAATTTATTGACATAGTTTTCCATTATTCATGTGTTTATTTTCCCTTTGGAGAAAGTAGAAAGAAACGTGTACTGAACTTTAACCCCCAAAACTGCAGACGTCTGCTTTGAGATTTTAGTTCAGTTTCCTTATTGTCCACTTTTTTTCTGCATTTTTTTCCCACAGCAAGAAAGAAAACCAAGCTACTCAGGCTTCCAACTGTAAAGTCATGAGTGAGTTAATTTCTCCCTCTTCATAATCATTCTTACATAGTGGCAATCTATCAGAGAAATCACAAGAACGCATAGTGAAGCTTATGGTTGGATCATTAAAAAATGTGAAAATTTTAAAAGGATAATTGTGCCATTTTAAACTAAACATGTGCCATTCCTGGGGTTTTGGTTTTCTTCTGTGTTTGTCTTCTGATCATTTCCTGGTTGTTTATTGACATTCTTCAGGTCTTGCAGTACCTGTCCATTCTCTTGTGATATTTTCTTTGGTTATGTTCTTTGGACTTTCAGGATTTTGACCTTATATTATTGTTTTCCTGTTTTACTTGTGTTTTTCTTCACAATTCTTTTTCATTTCATTGCCAGTATGCTCCCCTCCGCAGCTGTTCTCTATCACCTGATATTCTGAATCAGCTGTTCTCCATTTGCCTCTGATTCCTTCTCTTGGTTCTCTTGGTTGCTTCATCATGTCTCAGTAAGTATGCTCATCGGTTTTCATTTTTCATCACTGGATCCTTCTGCTACACTGACTATTCGGTTCCTTGTCTTGCCTTCACTACTTGTTTGCCTGAAAGTTATTTTATTACATTTCTCCATTTCATTCACAATTTTGTTCAGCACATGACTGAACAGTCCTTGACAGGGTAAAGAAAACTAATAAGTCTGAAGAAGTGAAAGAAAAAAATAATTCTTGCTATTGTTGTCATTATTTCAGTTTATTTGTCCTTCATCTTGACGCAAAATAGAAGTTAAAGTCAAATGGAATAACTTCTCTTGAACAATTGATCTAAATGAAATACTCGCAGCAAACATGATCTGTCTTTATTTGACAATTATGTTGATTCTACAAAGCACCGGGTTGCACTTCTGACAGCATTTATTGAATTCCACCAAGCTTCACAAAGCCCATTCATTGTGAGCCTTTTAGCTTTCCGTATCCCCAGCAGTTGCTCTTTAGTTGTCACAGATCTCTGGAAACTTGAAGGTTTTTCATGCTTCTGACTCCAGAGGAGCAGCCAGGTCAACGTGACTGCACAACGCAGTCACTTGTTTTGTTAGTTTTGCAAAATGCATTAAATAAATTTTGTATTTATAGTGAATTCCCAACACTGGAATGAATGCATTTAAACTTTGCATTTAACAATATATTGCTTTTTTTTAAAAAAAAACTATCTTTCCTAATCAATAAACAAATGGCATCACACCATACTACGGTGACATTTATCAGTGACTGACACACAGTGTGTTAAGACTCGGTGCGCTTGCTGTGGCTCAGGCTCGGCTCCACGAACAGTTATACATCTTCACATTCATCGCTTACATCATTCAGAGGGATTCCCCCTCCCGAGGCTGTCGAGAGAGCATCAGACAGATGCTGAGGACGCCATGCATAGCACCATGATCAGAGCCCAGTAATGGATTCCTTCAATGGTCAGCCTGTCATGGTCAATGTTTGCATTGACATTTCATGTAAAGTTCTTCTCCCTCGGTGAAATATTGTATTGCTGCCAGACAGTGATCGTTTCGCCAAACTGGTTGTCATTGTGTTTGTCCTATAATTTCACTCCTTGTCCTTTCAGCCTGTCATTTCTCAGGTCTTAAGATTGCACTTATGTTTCTTCCATCACTTAGATGCACACAGATCCACATGAAAAGTACATTTATGGATTCCAGTTTTAGTTGGAAGCCCTACTCTTTACTGATGCAATCTATTACTAGTAATTTAATATGTCTTTAGGACATGAATCTCCTCACCATTCATTATGTTTTAAATTAGTGTGGATGCATTAAAACATATAAAACAATTCTTCCATTTTGACCTTTGTTCCAAAACCACAAAATATTTAAAGCACAGATAAAGCGTAATTGTTGTTGAATTCTTCTCATACACACCATGAGCTCCAAAAAGTCATTGTGTTGCTCCTGCTTCAGGAAATTCCCCACAAGCAAAATAGGTTTGACATTAGTTCATGGTACAGACAACAGAGGGTGCAATATCCAATGTAAGAAGAGTGGCAGGGCTAAATAATTTTTTTCTCAAGCCATACAACACTGAAAACAAAATGTGGTTGTTTTCAAATTTGAAAACAGCATTCTAGTAGTGCATGTCTCTTCTATGAATGTTGGTGTTATTAGAAGTCAGAGAGGACACACATTTTTAATTAAAAAATTTAAAACGCCTACAGATTTAATAGATTTGTGCGATGATTTTTTCTTACAGATCCATTACCTTTAAATTGTACAAGCATGTCATTTAATTACATGTGTAGTTCCCACATAATCCACAAATGGAAAGCAGTATGTTGAAAGTTGCAATTTCCACCAAAAGAGTGATTAGAAATATGAAATATTTACAGTTTTCTGAGACATACTCACCATGTTTACTCAATCAACACTTGAGCTACATATTGTACATTTTTTCAGAATTTCTTACATTCGATTCAACAAGATGCCACTAATTTTTACTAGAGGTCCTGATCCACATGGGTATAATGGCGTCACAGAGTTGCCGCATGTCATCTGTACATTCATTATGAGAGTCTCCTGCTGTGTCTCATCCCAAAGGTGCTGTATTGGATTAAGATCTGGTGACCGTGGAGGTCAGTGGGGGACAGTGAACTTATTGTCTTGTTTAAGAAACCAGACTGAGACGATTTGAGCTTTGTGACATGCTCCATTAGCCTTTTCCCTGCTAATATAAGCTGGACTGGATCCATGCTTCCATGTTGTTTGCACCAAATTTTGATCCTAGCACCCGAATTTAGCACCTGAAATGAAGACAAATCAGGCCAGACAATGTTTTCTGTGTTCACAGCTGACATTATATAGTATGTCAGTGAGGTCTTCTGCCAGTCTGCGTTCAAGGTGTGACACATTAGTCTCTCTGAGATTGTAATTCCATGTTTGGTTGTAGCGGGTGTTTATTTGCACCTCTGTTGTCTCTTTTTAAAATCAATTATTATAAGTAATCTCACATTTTACAAAACATTACCACAAGCTAATGGAAATATGGTTCATTATAAACTTGACACAAAACAATACACATAATGAAGCAATGAGGGAAAAGTGATTATCTTTATGATTGTGTGTCTGCAAAATTCACCCAGTTGGCAAAATTACAAAGAGAAATCAAGAAATTCTTGATGACTGAAATACATTGCTTGCAGAATTATTAAGTGGAGGTAAGGTGGGACAAAATGGGTGAACTGACCCAGAGATCATTAAGTGAAAATAGATCAAGAAAATAATGGCTGCATTGAAAGTATCAGCAGACATGCACAAAGCAGGACAAAGCAGGCCACTGTGTTATCCTTGATCATTCTCCACCTCCAAAGTCGTCTTTTCATTTCATGAAAAGGTTGTCTGAATGTGGACAAGAACTGCAAAATAGCAGACAATGTTTTGCTCTAAAGTTTCAGCAAAGAGCTGCAGAGAAATGTCGTAATTTGTATAATTCAATGCCACACTGTCCAGTCGGGTGGAATCCCACAACGGATCCCTTAATTTGTCAACTGCATGCAAGAACCGGGAAGTTCTAAATGTATGAAATTCCTATGTATTTCTGTTGTATGTTTTTAAGCTGTTCATCAGCATCTGTCATCTTAACTTGTAACACAGAGGCTTTTAGTCAGCTTATGCAGTCTAATTTAACTTTTAGCTTCCAGTCAACTTCCTGCTGGGCAGAGTGTGTCATGTTAAAGGGAACAACCTGAGTAGATCAATGAACCATTTTTTTAAATGTCAATCAGACTTTGAGCAAAGAGCATTTTGGATCAAGTGTAAATCCCAAGGTCAGACCTTTCAGAAAATCTTTGTCACCCGAAGCTTTACTCTTTGAAAGACGAGAAATACGTGGACAAGCAGACCTGTTCTAATAGTTATAGGATGTGTCTGCTGTTTTGTTTTATGTATTTGTGTTGGATTATAGTGCCTTTTGAGTAAACTTTGCATGATTAGTATTCAAGTCTCTGAGGATTTTTCGCATTCTGTTGCATTCAATGAAAAACCTCATGGTATTCTCATGATATTTTATGTGATAGATCAGCAAAAAGGTTTTTTGTTTTTTGTTTTTGTAAATGATTAATTTTTTCTAAAATTTCAATCAAGAATTTGAAGTGTCATGCACTTGTACCTTGCCCCTTTACTTTGATAGGAAAGGTGAAAATTCATCCTTGATAGCCACTGTCCTGGAAGTTATCCGTCTCTGCTCGGTTGAATCAAATGACTGAACTACCTCTTCAACATGCCCAAAGGAATAACAAGCCATTCATATGAATCATGTGTGTTGGAGAAAGTTGCATCTAAAACTTGAAGAGTCTCATTTTTCATTGTTCTGTCAAGGGGAATAAGCCAAATTTCTGACAAATTGCTTTGAGAAGCCTGCAGTAAGAATCCGAAAATGAATGACTTGACTCATAAGATTTGAGTCAGTTCCACCAAAAACACAGAAAATCGGTGCAATCTTCTCACTATGATGAAAGTGGAAAAAGAACATGTCTGTTTGGCATGTAGCAATTGAACTGGTTCTAGTAATCCTGAGTGAAGTACAACAGAAAACTTTTGTCAGATTTCATACAAATATTAGTCAGCGAGTAAAAGAAAAGGTTAAGTGTCTTTCTTCTTGTTGTATGTAAACAATTCATTTTAACGGCATACATGATTTTCTGTAAACCAAAGCGTTGCGCTGAAAAACACAGCAGAGCTCCGTTCTGTCATCTCTTAGGCACTGGTCCTTATTAAGAGACCAAAGCAGCTCCTGCAGACGTCCTCGAGCCAGTTTATCCACCTTTTATCGACGTTTCTCTCAGGCGGTGAGGTGAATCACAGAAACCTCTTGTTCTCAAAGGTACAACTCAATTTCCCCGTAATCCCAGCTTTACAACTGAGAGCTGCAGCATCACACCGAGATAAGTTCTTGCCATCTTAACAGGTCTTGTTATGGTCAAACATTGTGAATGTGGGAGATGGTATGATTTAACCACTGATTTGCTATTAAACTGGGTTGCCCTGGATCTCAAGGTTGTTTCTTATTTTTCCTTTCTTTCCCCCCCCCTTTCATTTATTATAGTGCATAGTCAGCATACCGGAGCATGCTTTGATTTTAAGAATAATATTTCATATTAATCCTGCACTTATTGAATTATTTTAATGACTAAGCAGATACTTTTATTCAATATAATTTTTCACAGCCTTGATGCTGATTTTGAAATGCACAGTGTGATTTTACAGTACAATAAAATGTTATTCCACTTTTGCAGTTGCTAGAGGAATAACATTCTGAAAAACTAAAATCAATGTAATACTATCAGTGTGTCTCGCTGTTTTCTGTGCCGCTTTTTTTTTTTTTCAATGAAACATCTAACTAACTTCTTCTAACTTCTGTTTCCAAACTCCCAATCTTGGGTGGTTTTTTTTTTTTTGTTTGTTTGTTTGTTTGTTTTTATAATTCTTCAGACTAATCCTAAAGGATTTACCAACAGTCACTCAACCATAATAACCAGTTGGTCTGCAGGCAGCGGGATATTATCTTGTGATATGTTCATAGAACTTGTCATAATTACACCAGACTAAAACAGTGTTTTAATTGCTTGTGGAAATCATTAAGAGATTATAATTTTGTGTTTGACTGATTATTAATTACTTCCTAATGAGTGTATTTTCTAATTTCTTGATGTCTGTGAGCCAAGATAAATTAATTTTACACATCATTAAGAAACTTGCTTCCTGGAGAACATTACACAATAATATGTCAGATATTCTGTTTTTAACTCCACCACTCTCTACTTGGAAAGTGTCTTCAATAAGTGCACCAAAATCTGTATTCCTGAAATAATGAGGTGCATTTTCTGTAATTGCTTAATGTTTACCTAGTATTTTTTCCATGTAAAAATTTGTCAAAGGGCTACTAAAATATTTGACAGGCAAGATATGACATATTTTTAAGCTGAGCACTCTCGCCTGTCTTAAAGGTGATTAAATAGTTGTTGGAATTTAAACAGTATTTCATTTATTTCAGCCTTGGAGGTAAAAACGTGTTTGAATGAAATGCCATTTTTGTGGAGTTTTTGAAGGCAGTTAATCTCAGACTTCCAGGAAATAAAGTTGAAAATAATTTAGGTCACGAGAAAGTGCGAGTTTTATTTATAATCATTACACTTCTCTTACTTTTGTGTTAGACAAGTAAAATGGTTCAAATTAAATCTCTTGTAGCATAAAGTGAAGATATGTTTTTTCTTCTTTTTTGAAGAAAAACAAAAAAAGATAAGATGTTTATTTATTTGCATTGATTTGACCCAGGTCTTTCCGTTTCTCTATTCTCTGCCAGTTTTATTGGTATGTTTTTGGTCATTTACACATTGCAGAGTTCAGATTTGCTATTTATCTTCTTTCCAGATGAGCACACATTTTCACACAACAAGCTCAATACATAAATGAAGAAAATATTTGGATGTTGGCACTACAAAGATTACTGAGAAAACAGGCCTCAAGCTTTCAAAAATATTGCCTCTAAATCTGACCAGCTTTCTGTGAATGTTAACTGATGCTGTTCATTTACATTACTTTGCATTAACTCCACCCCCACAGCATTAACTCTCGACACCGTAGGCTCTACCTAGGAAATTGTGCTTGATTTTTTCGAGTAAAAAATGTATTTGTCAAAGTTTTTTTTTATAGACTCTAATTCTGATCGTCGAGTCAAGCGAAAGTCCTGTTCTTCAAACCGAGGTCATTCAGAAAGTTATTTATGAAAGTAAGACACTTATCAGAATAAATCCAGAGAAGCTTGATTAATAAAAACGTAAACAACCTCTTGAACTTTTGCGTGTAGAAACTCGAAGGTTAAATACTTCACATAATGTAAGACAACATTCTATCTTTGCCTCACCTCTAAAAAGCAGAAAGACACATGTTAACAGCTCATTTGGTAGTTGTACTAATTGACAGTAATACATGGCCATTTCTGTCCAAGTTAGTGTTTCCTCTGAGAACATGGCCTGCCATTAGCACTCTGCCATTTTCCTTGACATGGGCCCATAAACAGTGGTCATAGCACAGTACTCACCAAATTAAAACACTAATTCATTTTGAAGGCTTTACAATATGATAAAGTTTGAAGCTGTAAACAGTGTAGAAAGTAGGACGTCTAATGCATTTCCTTATTAGAATTCCTTCATTTTCAGTAATTAGAATAACTCTGTTTTCATGTCCAACACAAATAAGGAAAAAAAACAATACATTCATGTTTCAAGTCCTAATAATCTGAAAGGACTAGTGGTTTTCACACTTCTTCATTTTTACAACTTTCAAGAGTAATTTCTTTTGATATGACTAGGTATTCAAACGGCTCAACACAAACACACAAACATAAAATAATTTTTTTAAGTGGAAAAAAGGCCACAAATAAGACGGTTTTTGACTTAAGCTAAAAACAAGAGGGAAAACAATGTTTAGTTTGAAAATTCAAAGGCTTTATTCCATTCATTCATTTATTTTTCCAGTATTCAGGAAAAAAGCCTTTATTTTTGTCTCACCGACCTTCAATCGTGCAAAATGCTGCTATTTGTTTCCGTAAAACAGGACTCGAGTTTCTCTGAGACACAAACCAGGAGCATTAATCAAGTCTTTCTTTGTTCGAGCCTCAGATGTATGTGGCCATTTGTCGTGAACGATCACTTTTCCCAAACACCACCGCTTTTGTATATTGATGTTGCGCCACTCTCCTCTGTTTAAATAGCCTGTAATGCATGGCACTATTCGTTGTTTTAATAAGGCTTTAGAGTCCAACATCCAGTGATCTCATCATCCTTTCTGATTTTAAAGTTCACTCAGAGAAGCAGAAAATGGCCTGCGTTATCTCCAGAGACATCGCAGACACAAGCTCCTCCACTGATTGGTTCAATAGAAAGTAATCAATACGCAATCATCATTCTTTTTGCTGGCTGAAGGAATAATTTGGTCACCCTTTCATGTTATTGGCAACTTCAGTGAAAGTGGACACATAAAGCTGTGGACATAACTGGAACATTCAGAAGAAAATAAAGCAATCCAGTGCAACTCCCATACAATAAGTGATACTATTGTTTAATGGTAAATAAAGCACTTTGAACTGCCTTGTTGCTGAAAATGTACTGTATAAATAAATCACCTTACATAGTATCACATATTGTTTATATGTGTAAATCGCTGTCTCCAGTTAGTGATTTTGAATGCAATCACTTTGAAGCACATTCATCTTGGAGCATAAAATAATTTAGTTTTGTTAAGATACAAACCTTCCAGAAAATGCTACATTAACCTATAAAATTTTAAGTGGTTTCTCATTTGTGAATCCCTTGTGTCATTTTGGGGCTTTACGTTTAATATACGTTTTTAAATAAATTATAAAGCAGGCTGTGTCAGGCTTAAACTATGATTAAAAGCAGTGCCATGTAAGAATAACACTTAGCTGCATCAATTGCATAAACTTTAGAAACCCCACAAGAAATTCAAACTTGCTTTTAAAGTTAAAATGTTCTTGGTTGTGTGATCGTTTCACCCTGAAGAAAACTTCTAATCAGCAAATATTCCTCAAGCAGAGATTAATTTTACTGAAACACTTAATCACAGTAGGTGATAATTAGGCGCTTAGAAAAATATATTAGAAGAGGTTAAAAAAGGATTTTGTGTTTTCTAAACTGAAGTCATGTTCCCATCAGTGGACTGACTGGCACTATGACTCAAGGCCCAAGCTTACGGGTTGTTGACTTCTGGAAATGCCAAGGACATAAACTTCTTACCCAGCACAACAAAATGAAATGGACAGTATACGGGCTGCTAAAAGCTCCTATTAAGTCGGTATAGCTCAGCTCTAGTTCACTCTTTCATTACTGAGCTGTAAAATAATGAAAAGGATTGATGGATCTATATAGAAGGCTACTTAAAGCCATTAAACAAATACGCAACATAAAAGCATTGCAACATGAAATGAGGTTGAGGTAAGTATATTTTGAATACCAATATCAATAAATGTTTGCCAGGAAGCGAATTAAAAGTTCAATGAAAAAATATTAATATTTAAGCTAGAGAGATTAAAAGGGACAATTGGACTTTGTTGTAAATGAGGTTTGCGGAGAAGTTACTGGCAGTCAATATGAAATGGAGCTTTAGAGAAAATAGATTGTCAGAAAAATAAATAGTCTTCTGACATGTCGAAGCAACTTGAATTTGACAAATGTTATACAGTGTTTTTTGTGTTCATCTCTATTGAATTTTTCATATTTTGTCCGTTCACAACCACAAACTTCAATATCTTTTAATGACTTTTTGTGATAACACAAGAAAATACATTGTGAAATAATAAAAGGGTACATAGTGACTTATAAGACAAAAGTTTGTACAAGTAAAAACGTAAATGATATGCTTTGGATTTGTATTGACCTTTATTCTGATTTCATGTCGATAAAATACATTGTGACCACACGCCTTATCCTGAGATGTGAACAGATTTGGGCTCCACCAAATAAGTATGAAGACTTAAATTGAAGAAAATCTGCCATAAATTGGACACTTGAAAGCGAAAATTATCGCAGATGTAATTCTGCAAAGATTTAGAGATCAACTAAATTTAGACTCTTCACTTAAATTGGAAAATAGATGTTCTCCATCCAGTCTGACTGAACTTGAGCTATTTTGAAAAGAATTGGCAACAATTTCACTAGATGTCTAAATCTGGTGGAGAATTGAAACTGTGGCAAAAGGTGGTTCTACAAAATCCACACTTTTTTTTCCAGATTTTTCCTACGTAAAGATCTTGAAAAACCACATATCGATTAAATCAAATAACTACCATTTAGTTTTAGTTATAAAAAATGGAGAGGATTTTAGTTATAAAACTAAATGGAGAGGATATTCTTAACATGTTGTCACATTTTAAAACTTTGTAGTGTTCATATAAACTGGTGACGATATTAATTTGTATATGTTTCAACATGGCAGAAACACATCATGCCTTCAAAACCATTCAATAAATGAGGAACCAAGATTGGCTAAATTAGTATGTATTTATTTCTGTTGGTGTTGCACATGACTTATGTTTAACATTACACTGCTTTGTGAATGTTCTTCAAATGTACATCTGCCTTACTTTCGTTTTTTGACAGATTCTGTATGTAATTTTTTATAATGCTAAATGCTGGCGTCCCTTACAATGACACTGCTCGTGTAAGTTAAAGAGGGCAGAAGCAAGTACTGAAGCTTATACCAGGGCAGATTCAAACCCCATCAATATGCAGGCAAACAACTGGGTTGGAACTGCTGTTCCTGTGGTTCTCCATGTGAGAGCAGCAGCAGGTGCCATGTCTGGCTGTGACTGGGCAGACTAACCCATTGATCATAGACTAAAATCACGCACAGGTGAGGAAAAATCCTATGTTTAACTGGGTTCTTTAACCAATAAGCCCTGTGTCTGATCTAAACTCCAGAATTAATTTGATTACCATTCATGAACTAAAATGGCAATTCTGCATATGTAGAAATGTGTGTAACAATTGTTTTATTGAGAATTTTAACATTATTTGTACTTTTTTATTTAAAAAATAGAAACGTTTTTTTCTAGAAATCTCTTTAATAATTGTTCCAATTTTGCCAGTAAAAGCTGAACACAACCGCTCTCTCACACCTGTAATATTATTTTCCTTTGACGTTTTAGCATTAGTAACCTTATTTCAGGGTGAAAATCTGCAGCGTCGTCTGTCAGGTCACATGGAATTCAAATTATCTTTATTTTTCTGTGTATTTGGTTTTCTTCATTATTGCATCTTTGTCTCTACAGAGAAAACTCCTTTTCTACTTATTAACTTCGCAATTTTTAACCTTTGTATTCATATATGCAAAGAAATGTACCAGTTTAACCTTCTGAATCTTACAAATTTATCACAGAAGTACCTGAAAACTTCTTCTTTGGTCTAATTGGCATGTGTAAATATGTCTGCTGTGTTTTTATCCTCTGCACTTTGTTTTCTCTGCTGGCTATGTAGCATTAATGTCAAAACGGACTGCCCAAGTTAAAAAAAAAAAAAAAAACTCTCTCTCTTCACAGTATGTGTGGGCTATGTTGTCTGACGTCAAAACAAATGCAATTTCAACCAGAGCCAGCAGTCAGAATCAAGTTACAATATCTGTTGAGGAAAGCCATTATTTGTTTTCCCTCAAGTTTTCTGTTTTTCTCTCCTTCAGGATAAATTTTCACATTGAAAAAAATTGAAAGCCACAGAAACAGCTGTAATTCTGCAGTCCTTCTCATATTTTCAGTGTCCATAAATTTATGTTAATAGAAGAATCCGATTAGCATAATTGCTAAATAGAATAATTCATAAGTGACTGACGCAGCACAGGTGAAACTAATAAAAAATACTGTGTTTCCAGTAAGATGAATCAATATTAATATAAACTGTTCTAAGGAGATGCCCAAAATATTGGCTAGAACAAATAATTAAAAACAAGGTAACTGGCTTTGTAGGGAGAGGGTTACAAAGCCATTTCTAAGGTTTTAGGACCCCAGTGAATCAAAGTTAAAACCTTTTGATCTTCAAATGAGATTCACTGGAACACATTTATTTTTATTTTATTTTATTGGCTTGTCCAATTCCTCTGCAGAAAACCTTAAACATGTTTCAACATTCTTCAGCAGTTTTTCTTCACTAGTGGAGCCTTGTGAAGTGAGGTTCACTGGTGTTTTGTGACCATTGCTAAAATTACCTGTTATTTCCAGATTTTTCCAAAAGCTCTTTGCAAGTTCTCCTTGGCTGCAGGACAAATCTTTTAAATTTCTATTCATTTTTTGTCTTTTTTGACTCCACTAGGAGATCTTGACCATTATTGTCTTTCCACTTCAAGATCCAATTTCTCTCACTGTACCTTTCAGGAGTTTCGAACTGCAGTCAATGTCTACACAATAGCAAAGACACTCACACAGAGATAGTGTGTCTTTCTGTCTTCACAAGGATTTTGAAGTGGCTTCCATTTACTTTTCATTCATTTCTATAGCCTAACCCTAAACCCTAACCATTTCCAAAATATACCTAACCCTACAGCTAACATAAACTCAATTCACACCTTAACTCTAAGCCTAAGTCCTAACCCAAAACAGCACTTTGGTCCCCACAATGTAGTGTGTTTGAAAAATGGTCCTCACAATGTATATAATATAAAGCGACATGCACACACATGCATATGAGCCTAATGATGCAAAACTTCCAACTCAAGCTTTGTTGCAAATAAGACATTCTGTGCTAACTTTTTTTATTCACTAAGCCAATAAAACTGTAGGAAACAAAATGTTTTTACTGTTCCTCCATTGTTGTGTAGAAGATAATGTCACTGTAAATCACAGGAAACATTGGTACTAGTGTGAGCAGAGGAGTGGAATAAAGCGTTAGAGGGCCCCATTGGGGAGTCTTCTCACAACGTGATTAAAGTACAGCTTGGAACAAGCCAGACTGGAGAGAACATTTCACCCAGCTTTGTTTAATTAATCTGTCTTTTCATGGTTACATTCAGGGCCTTATCCAAAATGCCCTATTAGTTTTACTTTTGCTAATCTTTCTCCTGGACACTTTAATCCGCACAGTTTACAAATTATTTCAATCACTGCTTTCCATTTCAGAATAGGAAATGGCTCTCCAATTATTCAATGTAGACGTCCCAGAGAGAGTACATGATTTATAGATGATGAACTTCTTAAAGGTGAAAACCAGCTAATGAAGTGTTTGCCATGAGGAAAATCTGCTTTTCTGATGGATCTTCACTAGTTTGCCTTACTTACTGAGTGCATTAGGCAAAGCTTCTGTTCACATTGTTCTTTGAAAGTGGTATTTTTTATTTAAATTTTTTTGAAAATGGCTGAATAAAAAGGTTTACTGACCTGGGAACGACAGATGTACTCCACAGCACTGGCACGTTTGAGCAGCAGCACTTCATTAGTTGAAGCAATTACTTTTGAGAAGTCAGTCTTTCACCTGGGCTCCATGAGCTCAAATGTGTGTAACTAATTGAGAGTTTGGGCCCGCAACTGAAGTACAAGTCACACTGACCCCTAAGTGATTGCAAGTACTGGAAAACCTAGCTTCTTTGAAAGGGGGATTAAAGGTGACTGTTTGGCAACAGTCATGAAAAACAACTGTATATTTTTGACTTTATCTATTCATTGTACTGTTTTTTATGTATGTATTTGTACAAAGTCTTTGAAAAATCATAATTATTGTACTTTAGGCTAATTTGCAGATTGGGGCAGGATAAATTGCTTTTTAAGATCTTAAAGCTGATTCCATTTTTTTTTTTTAAAGAGGTTCCCTGGAAATGATTTTGTGATTTGACAAGTTTGACAAGAATGTGGAATGTAACATTTAACTGAGCTTTCCAAAAGCTAAGGGATCCTAACATTTGCATATGACCAAGTTGGATTGTATACCTTTCTTCCCTCCTTAAATGAAACTATTACTTGGAAACTGAATTCTCTACCTGCAGTTTTTACATTTGTTTAAAACATCTAAAATATGATTTAAAAAATAAAATAAAATAAACAAACAAAAGAAATCTACAGGGAGGAAAATACTTTTTGAAGCATTGTACCTACATTATTGCATATTCACTTATTCATCTTTAGGGTTCATATTTTGAAAGAGCTATTGACACAAAATGACCCTAGACATATAGAGATACATCATGGTTTAGATTTAAACATATTGTTAGAATGACCTAGTCAAAGTCCAGCTTTGTTATTGGTGGTATGCCAATTTGAGTTACTGCGTGTTGGAGATAGGAATGTTATACAGTGGAACCCGGCTCCTGTCAAAGAGAAATTAAAACGGCACGAAACAAACATCTGTAAATGTTTTAACATGACAGAAGCATCATCCAGTGTGAGGTTTCTCTTTTCATTACTTGTCTTCGCTTTCAGTAAACACCCATCTCATCTACATAATTATGTCCTCCCAGTGCACCTTTGGTATTATTCTTTATCATCCTGAATAATAAACTCTTGGCCCCCTTGTTACCAAATTATATTGTTGCTATAAAAGCCTTCGGTCGATGCACTTAGCTGCTCTCCCCCATGTGACGCATTCAAGTGAGCATCACCAATATCATCAACATGTGCATCTTGGCCTCGTCCCTCAGTAAACAAATGAACAAATAAATGAACTTCTTACGATCCCATCTGGTCTCTAACCTCTCCGACTAATGCTTTATTTATTAAAAGAAGAGGATTAATTCAGACTAATTAGTTCAGGAGCAGCTAAGTCAACAGGTAGGTGACTAAATCCCAAACTGAGACACAAGGCGAATGAAATACAGGTCAGTGCTCCTGTTTGCCCTTCGTCACTCAGATAGAGAGAAGAAGCTGATGAACACAGTCTGCTGTGGGACTAAGCTTTAGGGAATTTTCTGTGCAATGTACGACTCTTGTGTGCTTCCTGGTAGGAGTATTACCTTGGCTACAGTCACCACAGTGTTCTCTACTGAGGCCATTTGCATATTTTATGACTGTGGGTGAAAGAGGACAGCGGACACGGGAGTGAGAAATAAAGAGAGGGGTAGGCTCTTTGGTGAGGCATAATGGCCCGGCAGGTAAAAACTGCTCCATCCGTAGAAGCCCTGGGATGTGCTGATGGGTAAAGACCGCACAGCTTGGAGGTAAGTTGTTTCTGACAGTTTGTTTTCTCTAACAGGACACGTGTTCTGCAGCCAGGCCTCCTGTGATGCTGTCTTTGGTCTGGCTGCTGTTGTTTTTTTGTAGCTCGCTCCTGTACTCCTGAGGCGCGCTCAGACTCTGGGCTCGGAGTAGCTGTTTGTGTTTCCTTCCCTCCCTTCTAGACTGGAGCGGGATCAAATAGACTGCCTTGAGAACTGCTTATCACATTTTAAAACGTTTATTAAACTGGTCTGCAGGCTACTGCTGTACAAAAAGAAAAAAGAAGGCGAAAACAAGGAAAAGTGAAGCGATGCCTAATTTTCATAAAAATCAGCAGGAAAGAAAAAGTTACTGTTGAGTGTGTGTTGGATTTTGAATTTGTTCAAAATCACACATCCAAGCTCTCTGTCAAATGTATTTAAAATTTGACAGAGAGCTTGTTTGCTAATCTGGAGGCGCTGTGAGCTTTGACCCCTGTTGAGTTATATATTTCAATGATTTACTGCTTTAAGTGGGAGCTGAGAGGTGTGTATACCTTTGCACCGCACATAAACCAAACGCATGTCTATGATTGACATGCAGTAATGATTCACTAACTGCTAAGATTTATCCCATAATATTTTAGCCATCACTTTGATTCATTTCTAATGAAGGCGCAATTAGCAGAAAGATGTGATTGACAGCTTTGCTCTGCATGGCACAATTTTCAGATATTCAACATATTCTCCAGTGAAATAACCTGCAGCAAATGCCCTGCAGGGCAATGACTGTGACATTATGACAGTATTTTACTGCTCTTGGAAGGACAACTGATTAGCCTTTCCAAGTGGATGCCACTTGCTTATGTAATATAGCAGGCAGCCTGTAATCTAGAATTAAGAACAAAAAAGAAAAACAGTTGCGTCTCTCGTTCACCTCTATTCGGTACCACTTTCGCCTTTAGAACTGTTTTTATTTTGCTGGATGTTGGAACCATTCCTCAGAGATGGTTGTTTGTGTGGACTTGACTGCATCACTGAGTTGCAACAATTTTTTTTTTTTCAGCTGCGCATCCATAACGTGATATTCTCATTTCATCACATCCTAAAGGTACACCGTTGAATTGAATTCTGGTGACCGTGGAGGCCGTCGGAGCGCAGCGAGCTCCTTGTCGTGTTCAACAAATCTGTTTCAGATGATATAAGCTTTTGACAAGATGGATTGTCCTTGATGAAGTAGAAGATAGCTACACTCTAGTTTAGAAACTGACCTGTTATCTTTTTCTGAAGAGTTTTCTTTTCTGTTCATTACCTTGTTTTTTATCATTATTATTTAGTTTACTTTGACTTACAGCATTCCATTCATTCTTTTTGACTGTGATCATTATGTTATTATTGTCAATATTTTGGGTGACTAACTTTTGACCTTCTTTGGCTTCAATACATTTTAACAATGCTTTGTTACACATTGTAAATCACAGAATTTTCATCTGTCTCACTCTTGCACCTTATAATACCATATATACAGTAGATACATTTAGATCAGCAGTCAAAATATGCAGCTTGACTTATTTGACTAAATCAAAGAAGTCAAACCATTTGACCTCCAAACTGAATTATTAGGATGCGTGTTTAAAGGATTATTTTACCATCAGCCGGACTTTATCTGTGTTAAGCACCTATTCAGTAACAGTTGCTTTCTATTCTTTCGCCTAAAGGACAAAAAAATAAAATAAAAATCCCCATTATGAGTTATTTATTTGTTTTCAATTTTAATGTCAGGACAACCTCTTGTTGAGGATCATAACAACAGTGTGCGGCAGCACAATTTGGCCACATTGTCCTCTCAAGCATGGCATAACTCTCAACCCAAATAAGTAATTATGGGTGCGCATCTGAGTCAGTCTATCGAGAAAATGAATAGCCGTGGAAAAGGGCTTTTCTTCATTATGTGTAACACTGTTTGCAGTGTGTACATGCTTATTTTCTGACAAGGACGCTGCTATCCTCAGAATGTGAACTGGAACAGCAAAATCATCTTGGCACTAGAATAATTGTGCTTTGAGAGATATGTGGCAGGTTAGTTGATTTCACAGCATTAAATCTATTGTTGTGCATTGCATTGTTCTGCCTTTTTTAGAGGTGTGTGTTACAGTCTGGGTCTATGATCTCTGAATATAAAAGAAAGAAGGAAAGGGTGCTTATTTTATTCAGAAACTCTCGGCTTTCTTTGCTGAGAATTCAGTTTGGGGCTCCGAAGGAAAATTAAGTCTCATCTTGGGGTCAGTAAACTCTCTCTCACTGACAGCTTGGTAGAGGCATGAGACGTGCCTGAAGGGAGAACATGGGGGCTGATAGCTTAAGGTGCAGCGCTGCAGTAAAAAGGCAATGCAACGATACAAAGGAGGTTTTCACAGCTGCCACAGGCGGGTGATTATGCTGCAGAAACTCAGAGGTTGGAGTGGCCCATAGCGCTGTAGAGCTGAAGGACGTGGCTACTGATGGGTCACCAGAGGAAAATCATATCTCACAGCATTCCTTTTCTGTAGAGAAACAGGAAAATCCAGTCATGCTTGATGTCTGTTGATATGTTGAGGTAATAAATTTGCACTAGAATAATGGGAGAAGGATAAATATAATTTTCTATGAACTCATGTTCTTCATCTGAACTAACACGATCTAGTCGTGCCAGATGGTACTACAGCAGCACTGCAGTAACTCTTCCTTTAAGACCGGAGAGTTTGGTTGTTGTTGAAACTGTTGTAAAACCGCTAAGGTGGGAGAGTAACATCTGTCATCCAACAGGAAACTGAATGTACCTTTGATTCTTGCATGCTTTACAGAATTTTTAAATGAATAACATTAAGTTTGGGAATAAAATGTAATGTATTTTCTAAAAATGAAAAATACTTGACTCTTATTTTTAAATCAACCTCTTTAGTAGAGTATTTTGAAACCACCTTTTGGTTTTGGCTTTTTTTTTTTTTACCTATATCAAGGTATATTCCTATACCAGAGAAACACAACTCTTCAAATGAGAACAACGATAAATTTTAATTTTATTTGGAAAAGAAGTATTAACATGATATTTTATTTTATTTCTCCTGCTTTGCAAAACACACATACATTGACACCTACGTGGTTTAGTAAAGGAGCCCAAATACAACCTTCTCACCTGTCGGCAGACATGTTTACCTTTTTGGACACTGCTTTTACTGTCTAGAATTTTTGTATTGTTGATGGGTGATGAGGAAAAAAAAAAAAAGATTGAAAAAGAAGCACAGGGACAATTATGCTCTTCAGAGGTCTATGGCGACCCATTTTGTAAGTGATGTTTGCTGTCATTCTTTGCTGTCCTCTGCTCTCACGCTCTATGACAAATATCTGTTTTTCCTTTCGATTATCCTGGAGGCTGAAATAATGTACTTCTGTCTTCAGTTCCCAAATGTCAGGCATGCATCACCACTTATATTTTCCCCCATAGTTTGCTTCCTTTTTATTTAGGAATGTTTTTTTTCTGCTTTCATTTCAGCTTGGCTTTCTCTGGAACTGATACAGTAATAAGCTGATACAAGTGCCAAATAGCAACTGTCTCTTCAAACTTAATTTGAAAAGAGAAAGTCGTAGATTAAAATCAAAGTTCTGGAAAACAGCTCAACATGTAGATTTCTTGTTTTCCCATCACAATCATAGCCCTTTTCAACTAGGGCTATGATTGAGCAAGTCATTGAATTGAGCTTTTTCCTACGACTCTCACCCACATTACAAAACTGGGGGGAAATAGTTTTTTTCCTTCAGATATAAACATGTCTGACATGCGTGTTTTTCTGACGCGCAGCTTCAGTAAATTCCCAGAGATGTTGTGTACCCTTCACGGTTGACGTGATTTCTGAGTGGAGGTGGTACTGAGCTGTTCCTCCCGTCTTGTTCCTTGCATGTTTCAAAAGATGAGCCTCAAACTCTGCGGTAAGATGCTGTACTTAATTATACAAGAGGTTGAAGGAGTTGGGTTTTCATCCATGTACAAAGCCTCGGTTTAATGACCCACCCTTTGCTTTTTTGTGTTTTTTAGTTTTATTATTTTGTCCTTGTAGAGTTCCATAACTATCTCCTTCAGAAGACAAAGAAATATCAGGGGCTGAGGGGGCATGAACACATAATAAACACTACAAATAAAGCCACTGTGACGGAGGGGAATTGGATTTTGCAGCCTCTGGTGACTGTTAAAATATGAGTTTTGAAAAAGAGCAGTAGAGAAATAATTCAGTTCAACTGGCGTCGATTAATTTAGCACTAGCCAGGTCTGAGGCCATAAAGTCCAGAGCCTCTACCTGCTCCATCCCACAGTCACAGTTCAGAACATTAAACCTTAAAAGTAACATTTTTTTTCAACAAATCTCAGAACATTTTTGGTTTTCCCAAATCAGTTGTGTCCAAAGTCAATCATCAAGGTACAGTATCCTGCATGTTTTCTGCCACATCGGAAGGGAGAAATTGGAGCTGGGTTTGACGTCACACTCGATGTAACAGCATTCCAGTTAGGAAGTCGGAATTTCAACATTTCGATCCCCATAAACGTTGTTTACAGTACCTTTTATGAACATTCAGCTTTACTTTCCATATATAAACCACTTTAATTTGTGCACAAATTACATGCAACATGTAACATTGACTCTATACGCACGCTTATATGTGTTTTGTGAAATAAACATATTTACGCCACATCTTACTACTGTTTGTGTGAGAACCAGTCATATAAAGTCTGAATTGTTCCCACCTTCTCAGTGGGAAATCAGACTTGGTAGAGCATTCCAGTCAATTTTTCCTGACTGGTAGGTAAGTTAGAACTTCCTGGTTCTGTCTACAACTGGACTGTAGCATTAGTACTTCCCTTGGTTCATATTAATCAAACGATGGTTCATTATTAGGCCTCTCCAGGACATTGTTATGCTGAGGAGGTGGAGACACACCTCAAACTGGCAGAACACCAGTCCTAGAGAACTGGAGCTGAACACTACTGCTCCAAATTCTGATTTATTGAATGGGATACAACTTATGGAGTACACTGCTTTGCCACAGTCTTTAGTTATTTCTTGTTTTGTTTTTTTTAAATATATTTCGCTTCCTCTGTTATGGGTTTATTCTTAGGTCTTAAGAATCTTTTTTTCTTGTTTTCACATCATTGTTGTACTGTAAAACTCTTACTTATAAATTATTCAACCACAAAAATATCCCTCCAGAGATGAATATGATGTTGGCAAAGAACTCAACAAAGAATCCATTTGTTGTAAATTGGATCTTATGCTACCAACAGACTGGTGCAAAAAGTACAATTTGTTCCCTTATTTTTTTTTTAATTTAATTTAGATTTTTGTTATTGTAGAATCTATGAAAAACAACAAAATGGTGAAAGAATGCAAAAATTTAATTGTCAAAGTATAGGTTTACTAGCATCATTAGCACTAATATTCTCATTGGAGATTGTATACCAGTTTGGGTCTTTTATTGGAAGGTGCTGATGTGATCAGTAGTTTTGATCACATCAGGATTCCGCGACTGTCTTAGTTCTTAATGTTTCTGTCAAGGTACATAATGCTGTAACTTTGCACAATTGCTGCAGAATTGACTTCATCATAACCATATTGGGTTTAAGTTTGGTTTCCCTTAAGGTGGAAGAAGGAGGGCTCTAGTAATCCATTGAAAATAGCAACGAAGCCAAATTCCTGTTTTAATAACCTGTACCTTATTTCATACTAACAAGCCAAGTGAAGTTAGTGGAAAGACTCACTTGTGAAGCTTTAATAAAGGTCATTCTTGATGTAGCCACATAAAAATGGCATAGCAGACATATTTGTTTATTAGCTGTGTAATCAGGGTTGAGTAGCCTGTAAAATATGCAATAAATATTTTACACCAGTCTTTTGTTACTATGAAAAGTGATGAAGCTGTTAAAACCTTTTTTATCCTACTTTTATTGTTCTCTATAGTCTTTTAAGCTGAATAATTGACAGTTAGGAAGACAGACGTCCCTGAGACGAAGACTATGCCACGTGTAGAAAGAAGAAATTTCTTTCAACATATGAACAGAGATTTCTTTTATCCCTAATATGTGTGTCATATCATCTTTCAATTCCATGGTGTTTGTTAAAAAAGTCTTGTGCTGTGGAGGCAAACTGTGTAATCTCCACATGCTGAGACGTTGGCCGTCCTGAGATTTGCTGAGTGTAGGTGATAATAATTCTTCGAACAGGTGCTGCACCGGAAGCCCTAAGGCTTGGGGAAGTGAGTGATTAGTGGCATTCCCTCAAGATGTATTGCTTCGCTGTATTAAAACCAAACTCTGCCTTTTTTATTCCCTCCAGGGTTTATTAAGTGGGCCAGTTGCCATCGCGACACATTGGCAAGATATTGCCAGGAAAAGCCATAATGGGTCTCCTGACACAGTTCTCTCTCCTCTTGTGGAAGAACTTCACTCTCCGGAAGAGACAAAAGGTACACTCATGCTCACCAGCCTTTTTCTTTTTTTTCTGCAAATCAACGTGTATCTGCCAGAATTGGTCAGCAATAGGGGGAAAATGAGGATGTGGTCCCAGCCTTCTGTTATCAAGGACAGCTAAGTTATTCATGGAGAGGAATGGTAATAGGCAGGGATTTACAACAAAAATCGTCTCCTATAGAAGTAAGCTGCCTTTAACTCCCTCTCTGGAGAATGAGAACAATCTTATCTTAATGCCAGCCAATTCAGAGTGTCACCTTCAATTTTTGATGATCTATCTCTTCTACCCGTTATGTCACATTGCCTGTATTTTACTTCTAACAAAGCCAGTGTTAGGCCCGGTGGAAATGGATATGGACTTTAAAAGGCTTTGTTTGAAGGGCAGAAAGTCTTTCTTCTCAGAGATTATACTTGCTACCTTAAAGGGGAGGTTATAAAAATATCATCCATCCATCCATCCATTTTCCGTCACCCTTCTCCCTAACGGGGTTGGGAGTTGCTGGTGCTTATCTCCAGCTGCGTTCCGGGCAAGAGGCGGGGTTCACCCTGGACAGGTCGCCAGTCTGTCGCAGGGCAACACAGAGAGACAAACAGGACAAACAACCATGCACACACACACTCACACCTAGGGAGAATTTGGGAAGGCCAATTAACCTGACAGTCATGTTTTTGGACTGTGGGAGGAAGCCGGAGAACCCGGAGAGAACCCACGCATGCACAGGGAGAACATACAAATTCCGTGCAGAAAGACCCCGGGCCGGGAATCGAACCCAGGACCTTCTTGCTGCAAGGCAACAGCGCCACTGTGCAGCCCTATAAACATATCAACAACAAAAAAAACAAAGAAGTAGTTTTTAATTAACTTTTTTCCAATAAAACATATTTTCTGATGTTTTCTTTGATGGCAGTCCTTTCATCTGAACCTTAACAACTATAACAGCTATAATAACATCAATAATTTGTGGCACTCCTGTAGGATATAAATGACTTTCATTGTTCATTAGTCAGATGACAGCTATACTGCTTTCAGTGCTTTAGCTTAAGTGTTAGCACTTTAAGAAGTCACAACATGACAACTTAAAGGTTTGAACATTTCAGCTAATTTCACTTCATTTGCTTTAAATGCTTTAACTAGAACTCCATCTGCCATGCAGCATTTTTAATGCTGTTAGAGGTTTCTGTGTTCAAAGGCATCCAAAAAAGAACCACACTGACAATTTCTGTCAGAAAAATATTCCTGTTTCTTAAAAGGTTATTATTATTTTATTAACGTGACATAATATCACTTTCTGCACTCTAAAATAAGTAGATTTTCTAATTCTTGTGTATTCTGTATCAAGAATATTAGTCTCTGACATATCTATGTGTAGAGAGACAGAGACGTGTGAGTCAAGCTCATACTTAATCAACAGTCCAGCCCATTTCTGTTAAGAAAAAAAAAACTAAAAAAAAAACTTCTTGCACAGAACCTTGCCAGTTCCCTCGACCTCATCACCTGCACTGGGTTGAGGGAGCGTCCTTGCACAGATGTGGCCTCACTGCACAGCGTGTTAAATTCAACTCCTTTTCTGAGTTCATAAAATTCTCACAGGTTTTGAGTTAAAGTTATACTTTGAAAATAGTCAACATTGGAACTCTTTAATAGTGTTAAATTATATGACATTCTGTTGTTCCATAACATCACGTAATGCACTTCTAACTGAAATTTATTTCCTTTCACTGTGTTAATTTTTTATTGTGCATCATGTTATTTCACAACGCATTAAAGTGTAAGGTGTATTTTTAAAGCAGAAATTGTGTTTCCTTCCACTGTCATTGTAAAAGTGCATTCTGTGTTCACCAACCTAAAGTCTCCAAATCTTAAAATTCTTGAAGTCAATTGCAAAGCCACAGAAAGTTAACATACTGAGCATGGCACCTCACAGCTTCTGAGAGAAAACTACACTTATCATTTTAATATTTTCAGAATTGCCAGACAGATCTTGGAGAAACTTAACATATTACACAGTTGTGCTACCATATATGGAGATTGAGTCCCATGAAGATCGCTCTTCAGGTTTTTAAGGGTACACAAGCAATGATGCCAAATATGAAAACGTATCGGTGTGCTCCTTGCACCCTTATATAAGGCAGAAAGTCTAGTTTCAAGGAGAAATTTTATTGGCTTTGTTCCCCTGACCGTTCTTAAAATTCTGGTTCGCTTAATTTCTAATTTTGGGCTTGCTTAAACTGTAAATTGAATTTCATAAACTCTTTAATCACTTAAGTATGTCTTACAGAGTCTTCACTTATGCATCTCACAGAGGCATATTATGGACAACCAGCATATTCTGCTTTGTGATAAGTTTACTTCTTCTTAGCTATAGATGGAGATTGAAGTAATTAATATCAAACATTCAAAACAATAAACTATTTGCACGATATGGAACACTACATTATGTATATATATATATATATATATATATATATATATGATTTCTAGAAAATAAATTTGATAGTCAAAGTGGACACAGAATCTCTTCTTTGTTTATGTAAACTGATCCACAACATTGAAGTCTTTTCAGAAGTTAACCAAGCCATGGAGTGTTGCATAGGTATGAAAATTAGGAGGAGGGTTGGAAAGCCTAGCACCACAGATAAACCCCGCCTTTTTTCAAAATTACTCAGAAGCATTTTTAGTGATAATTTTAATGATATATATATTTTAAATTGATGCCCCTACAATGAGCAAACACTGGGTTATTTTCTGAGCGAGTTTTAAGTGAGGTACAATCTGGACACATCTGCAGACCATCACAGGGCAACATAGACATTTACAGAACAAACAACCATGCATGCACACACTAACATGTAAGGTCAATTTAGAGAGACTAATTAACCTTAACAGTGAGGTTTTTGTTGGAGTACCAGGAGAGAACCTACACATGCACTGTTAGAGCATGCACAGTTACATGCTTGTGGAGGTTGCATGTAGAAAAACCGCAGGCTGGGATTTGAACACAGGCTCTACTTACTGAAAGATGGTAGTCTGCCAACTGCTGTTGTGCATCTCCAGAAGTATGCACTTAAGCTATACATTTACTTTTAAGCATGATTTTTCAGCCTCTCAACTGTCATGAGGACACTGGTGTCCTCATGGACCCATTGACTTACATGTAAGTGTTTTGAGAGTGACAGCTAAGGGGTTTTAAATAAAACAGTAGGACAGATGGTTAAAAAAACTACTCCTTTGCCAATTCTTTCATCAGCACTTCCATCACATCACATTTGATAAGTCAGTAATACACGCTACAGAAGCCTTTGATTTCAGCCAACCCATCTCATTTTGTTAACACTTACCCAAGTAAACTTTAAAGTACCCAAACAGGTAATCAAGGAATCTTGTGAGACTTATTTGATTTCTGGGCTGGTATTACTGCTACCGAGAGCTGCGGAGTGTTTGATTTATTCCGTGCAGTGATGACAGGACTCACAGCCACAAGCTTGTTTTGTCAGGAGGCTCGAGCACAGCAGTGTTTCTGTTGTCTGAGTTAAATAAAATGTAAAAAGTGAAGAAGGCAAGTAAGTTATGAAAACATGCCTTTAAAGAAATGCTGAAGGCAGAGTTGTAGTTTTACGTTTTTGCAGCCTGTGTAAATCTATCAGCATTGGAGAGAAACATGTGGGTATTTAAAAAAATTTGGGAGGGTCAAAGTGGGGTGTGGGATGCTTTTCCCCAATAATACATAAGCAGACAGTGGCGGCTTTATGCTTCAGACAGGGGGATATTTAGCCAACGTCAACATGAAATATTATTATTAGGGAAAACCAGTGGGAGTTAGCAAGGACAATGGTGCTTGTGGAGGGCTTGTGGAGGTTAATGACCAATTATATGAATGCCTCACCCAGCATTTTAGGATTTTATAACAGGCATGAAACTGATTTTTATGGTCCAGTATTCAGCATAATTTCTTAGGAAGAGATTATCTATTCACAAAGACTCTGGTGTCCAATGGCAAAACGCCTGGGGAGCCAGACACTGAGAAAGTCTCAGGGATCTGCGTTCACTGTCCATTCCTCCTCTGTTCAGAATACATTAGGATAATGCTTGCTCTTGGCAGAGTTGCAGTGACACTAGATGAAATCAGAAACTTGAAGTTTTAAGAAGTGTTCTTCATAGCTCTATAAACAAACCTATGCAGTTCTTGTCTTGTCTGTAATTTAGCTAATGCTCAGAATTCAGATTTTTTTCCAGGTCAGCCTATATTTGGTTCACCTATCAGGACTAAAACAGTTGTCATTGCTGATTATTTCCATTAATGTCATCAGATGCAATCATGTGAGTGGTCTAACCAGGTCGCTTCACCTGAGATGATGTGTGTGTTGGCAGAATAGGTCAGCCGAGGTTAGATCTAAGAGAATGATTATACATGACAGTGGGAGTGGTGTGTTGTGATGTGGTAAGAGATGCAAAATACCAGTAATAGATGGGCCTGTGCATCATGGACCTCTTCATTGTGTTGTTTCGGTCTAAGCTGATCAAATTTGCATGCTATTGTGATTTATATGATCTGTTTATATAGAAAATTTTGAATTATAATATGTCATGTTTGTGTTAATATGATGTTGCACATAATTCTGAAATATATATTGAGTGTATGTACTTAACAATTATCATTGTTTGATAAAACAATTTCACAACATTTATTTAAAAAAATGACAAACTGACTAAATAAAATGACTAATAAACCAAAATAATCACATTTTTTTGTTTGAACAAAATGGCAGTAATGACTGCTTCTCCAGCTAAAATTATATATATTAATTAAATTCCAAATATGTAGCATTTTCTTTGTCACTGAATATTTGTCATGTCTCCTTGTTTCACTTGAAACAGCTAATCAATTAGCGCTATAAGTGCATTTGGTCTTGAGGGAAAAATATGACAAAGCCAAGCCTTGAGGTCAACCTTTGTGCTTTGTTAGTTTGTCTTCTTACACCTTTCCCTGGTGTTGAAATAAAAAGCCTGACATGCCACTCGGGACTCCGCCTGGAAGGTGGCGAAAAGTGGTTGTATTAACGCACAGAAGTGGTTGACACTCTTTTTTTTTTTTTTTTCAGGAGAGGATTGAGTGTGGCAAGGAGATGATAAGGAGTGTGTGATAGCTTCAGTTTAGGGAGTTACTGGCAGAAATGGCTCTCTCAATCTTGTGCTCGGAGTAATAGTTGGAGTAAACCGAGGAATGCTGATGTAGCTGATGTAGAGTCATGAACTGAGCTGAAACTTCAATATTTTGTCGTAAATATGTATAGCAGTAATATCTATTACACAACATAACTTTGTAAAATGGCCAAAAGGTGATGATATTTTCTATTTTTGCTTTTGCTTTATCTTGAGTGTGCATACAAAAGATAAAAATATATAAATAAAAGACTGTAACTGTCTTGAGCATTTCTGTCTAACAGAAAAAATATATCAATTTACAATGCACAAATTTACCAAAAAGAAATCTTCTATGACAGATCTGTTTTTATGTTTGCTAGTTACCGTACTTCCTTTAACAAGTTGCCATGTTTTCTCTTTAGCTTTAATTCAACAGGTAAATGACCAGATTTCCCCCCTCAAAACCCCAAAACATTAAGATTTTCATATACAGTGTGGCTTAATTTTCTTTCAACCATTCTAAAAGAGTCGAAGCACACTGATAATTTTTAGCTTTTGCTTTGTGGAGATTCAGTGTTGACTGATGAGAACACAATGCAAATTACTTCAGCTGGCATGACTTTTAAAGATGCATTTTATAAACAAAACATTTTAATGAAGGAAATGTCTGTGTTGCAGGTGCGGCTGGTTGTGGAGCTGCTCTGGCCTCTGTTTCTCTTCTTCATACTGGTGGGGGTGAGGTCTACCAATAAGCCAATTCACAAAGGCCAATGTAAGAATAATAGGTTTATCCTGCGTATAAAATAATGAGGCATTTTTGTTCCTTTGAACATTTGTTCTCTAATGAGTGAGATTTTAATTGAAACTACTTTTTTCTGATGGAAACATGTCATAAATACATAAATATAAGTACTTACTTTCACAGCTCAAACTACTAATCGAAAACAAATTGGATGTGAAGTTGAAAAAAAATTTTTTTATATGAATGGATCATAGAAATATAATCACATGTAATTCACCAAGTGAAGTCATATGCTAACATCTGGAAAGCATGACCAGAGTTGATCAAACATTTTAAAATCAGGAGATCTCATTTAATTGCTAATCGTTACCCTTCAGTAAGGCATGGTCAAAGAACATGTGTTCATCTCTTTTCATGTTTGTTTTCTATTCAGGCCACTACCCAAACAAAGCCATGCCATCTGCTGGCGTACTGCCCTGGCTTCAAGGAATTATATGCAACATCGACAACCCATGTTTGAACCACCCAACGCCAGGGGAGACACCAGGCCAAGTGAATAACTTCAACAACTCCATGTATGCTTTGGGATTATATTCAGTACAGTATTGGTGTGGCTTTTTAATTCAACAATTTGAGGTTTTCTATGTCTTTTCAATTTGCTAGAATTGCTGGGATGTTGATTGAGCTGCAGACTGTGCTGGCAGACAGGTCTTTTCTCAGTAGGATCCAGTTGCTGGTAGATAATGTTGACCAGTGGACTTCAGTACTGTCTAAAATGGAACCTGGAAAAGGGAATCGGACTGGTAAGCATTGGCCACTGGCCAACAGAGGGCGCCAGCGCGTCGCCCCACCACTGACCACGCGCCACATTAGCTCTAATAAGATATAAAATAATCACCAATAATAAAGTAAAATATTTGGAAATATACGTATGTATAATTGAAGTTGTATCAGATAAATATTTTATAGTTTATGATGAGTAAAGTTCGTTTAAAAGTTCGTTTATCCACATTTAAGTATTTCCGCTCTTCAATACAAGAGCTGAATACAGCTTGATTTGCATACCACCACCCACCAGTGCGAAGTCGGGGCTGACGTCACATCCGTCAGTCCGAACGTTCGTCTGATTGGCAGTTTAGCCGCGGAAATTGAGACGATGGCGAGAAATGCGGAAAGAAGAGAGAAAAAAAAATAATGATAATAATAACAAAATAATCCAGTTAAGTCGTTTAAAACAATACCGTCAGAGAGAAAAACTCATCGGGAGACGGTAGAGGTGAAAGTCTCGGCTAACTGCATGTAGCAAGGCTAATGCTTTATCCTGCTTTCCCTGCCTCATCCTTGAAACCTCGGTATCTGAGCCAGCATGGATTAACACAGTTCCGACTGAGCAGGTGAGACAGAAGTTGCATGTTTAGGGTAGGTCTTTAAAATGTTTTTAAACGTAGAAGAGGCCCTATATAATATAATAGTCTACATTTTATAGTGCCTGTGTGAATTTGCATGTTGCTATTAAATGTATCGCCTCAGTGCATTGAGCATGCGCTCTAAGAAGAATCTTTTCAAAACCGTCCCTGACTAAAACCACAATTTACTTCCCTCATGGACAGAAGGGCTAAATGTATGTACAAAAAGTAGAACACTACATGGCATCATAATGCTGCGACATTATGATGCATTCATGCATTACATGCATTTCATTCACGTAAAGACACTTGTGTGATATCTTAGTATATGTTTTGATTTGATGAATGGCCATTTTTAGACTAAACCCCACAACAGCTAAACATGATAGGAATGCACAGTTTCAGTGGTTTGGGGGTGTTATTTAATTCTACTAATTTATTATAAGTGAATGGTGTGTTCCTAATTGAAAGACAATATTATTAATTTTATAGTTGTCTCTGATATGTGGAGGAGAGCAGGTCCTGTGGGTGAGGTCAAATTTGGTGTACTCATAATCATGCCACAGTGGCGCCATAGAAAAACAAAATATTAAAGAAAGCCAAAATAGCCCTGTCATGGCTTTTATTAAACTACAGTCAATCAAGGAAAGTATCCCCTTCACGTGGATGACAAGTTGGAGGATTTGTTAGTCCTCTTTATCCCTTAAAAACAATGGTGTGTGATTATTTATGATGCAATTTGCTATGCAGACTGACAGATCGTTTGTCTTGATAAGCTGCTGTTTTGCATTAGGCTCATTTAGTCTGATGATATTCAGATTTTCATACTGCACCTAATTTGCAAAAAGCCAATAGAGGTAGGGAGGAAGGGAGGGCTGTGCTGCTCAACAAGCAGCCTGTGGGTCATTTGCATTTTGGGGTCGCCGGTTTGTAATATACAAGATTAAATCCATCAAAGATCTAAGCCTGGACATAATTAATGGCACTTGCTGTCTGAGGCGAGAGCATGAAAGATCATTAAGAAGGAAAGGGAATGAAGTGCTATCAAAAAGGCTGAAATGGCAAAGGTGATTGTGTCGTCTTCTCTTTTTTGTTTTGTTTTGACCATGGGCTGATCAAAAAGACCCAGGTGGTCATTTGTGCGATGCATGTTCCCGTTCTTGGCCATCTGAACCTCCTGCAGTCATGAAGAGCATAATAATTGTCATCAGTAGAATTCAGAAGGTGAAGGCTGCGTTTCCTATGATGTAATTAATTCTAGTCATTCCCACAATACATCTGTCAGAACTGGACCTTTCCCACCCTATCCAGATAATTGACTGTGGCATTCATATTACAATTACAAAAGCTGTAATTGAATTATTTTATGTAGTCCCTTCATCATCAGCTGCAGCACAAGTTGGACTCCCAGGAAGCAGAAAATACTCACAAAAAAAAAAGAAAATGGCACGGGGTAGGCATGCAGAAGTGGGAGCTCCTGCTGTGCGGCATCATTGTTTCTTTCAGTGATGAAGTGTAACAATAAGGCGATTTTTGGAAACTGCCTCGACTTTTGGCAGCTAATCAACAGAGAACACTTTGGTAAATGCGTAGCATAAAATTGTCTTCTCGTTCACTATCATCCAGCTGAGGTGTTCCTCCCTCTTGCAAGGGATGTAACTGTATTGAAGAAAGCCTATTTTTTTTCTTAAGAAAAGAAAATAGAATAGAATTTGTATTTCTCTGGTCATTTATTCTGGACCAGTATCCTATTGATGGACCCCTTAATGACCTCCTTTTGAGTTTCTTACTGGCCAATTTAATTTGTTAATTGGCCTGTGGATGAAAACAGGCCCAGAGCATCACAGATCCTCCGCTATGCTTCACAATGTGCATAAGGTGGTTTTCCACATAATCATTATTTGTGTGACATAATAACTTGGAATATGCATTGCAGAAAGCTAACACTTATCTTTCCAAAACATGTTTGCAATTAAATCTTCAGTACAGCTTATGTAAACATAGAACAGCAAGAAGTTTAGCACTTTTCAGAAACAACCTGCATGTGAATAGTGTCCGATTGGGTTATAAAAACTCTTGGTGACCAGAAGACCATGGAATGAATATACTCCATTTAGAAGTTGTTTTTCTAAACGTGTTCCCTCTTTCAGGAACCAGCCAAATAATTCACCATTTGTAAATATAAAAAAGTGATTTTGCTTTTGGTGTTTCACCTTCAGCTTTAAAAGCTGCACACTGCATTTTCCAAAAATAATATCAAATTTTGTAATCTTTATTTACCACTGCATTTAAGATAACATCATCGGTATGTAGAGTTGGGATAGTTGGTATTCATTGTGACACAACACATTAGTTCATTTTTGTTTTAGTTGAGAGGACACAATCAAAACTCAGAAGGATAAGTAGAGTGTTGTATGTATGCTTCTGACCAAGAGTCTAAAAATAGTTTTTGTTTAAGACTAAAACATCAAACATGCCTTTTTTTTCAAGTTTAGTTGCATTCCTGTACTGCATGTATAACTATGCCTATACAAAGTGTATTCATAAAACACTGTTTTTCCAAATTTCTTTTTAATTAGTGATCCTAAGAAGTATCCTACAAGACAATGAAACCTTCAGCACCCATCTGACAGAGGGTTTGTTGGTTCCACCAGATGTAGCTCAAAGCCTCATGGATGCGAAGATTCAGCTTAGTTCAGTAAGTAGTCCTCTGCCAAGAAAACAGTAAAATTAAGTTCCCTGGGGTACCCATTCCTTTCATTGTTAGTGTGACCAAAGCAAATTAAAAACTATTGTACTTTTTCAAAAAGCAAAATGTGCTGGAAAAAAACATTTCACAGTCAGTCCTGCAAGAGAAACCTCAGTTTTGACATTCAAAGTGCTCTTCAAAGCTAATTTAACAAGTGCAGCTTCAATTTGCTAAAGGGAAACAAGTTTATCCAAATGTCTCTTGCCTGACTGCTAAATGTGCATTAAATGTTATCAGATAAACTGGAAATAATAAGAATAAAAAAAAACACTTTTATTCAGAAGAAAGGTTAAATTCAGTGAACAATGTCTAAAACATTGCGGTCTGTTTGATGGCCAGAGAGCCAATACAATAGTATTGTTGTATAAAATGGGTGAGAGGGAATTTTGAACAGTCGGTCCATGTGCAAGTTAAGAGCATAGAAACTTCTTGTCAGTGTGATAATAAAAAACAAATATTTGTCTTACATATTGTTTTTATCCATTCATAACAATAAGAAAATGGGTTTTTTTATTACCTAGAAATCTACAAAGACTTGCTTTGATATATTTCAGTATGTATTTTTGCTACGGTGTTACCACTAAATGGGAGAATAAACTCCTCCTCTTACCCAAAAGGTTATGGATAGATGCACTTTTCCCTCGTGTGTCAACTTTTTGGCAATGTTTTTTTTTTTTTTTTTTTTTCAGACAATGGGCATCCCAAGGTTTGACAATGTGAGGAGCATCTTGTGTGAGGGGACAGATCTGGATGACTATGTCCAATTTAGCAGCCAAGCTGGGAGGGAGGCTTTTCAAAATGTCAGCTGCTCCCTCAGTCAACAGCAGCTGATTAAAACCCAGCAAGTCCTTCTACAAAACGTGGATGTGAGGAAAATGCTTTCAGAGGTAAGCCTCTTCCTCGCCAACCTCCACTGAACCAACATATTTCAAAACTTGTCTAACAAACTTTGCTTAGTTTGTTAGACAAGTTTTGAATACTTTGGAAAAGTTCAAAGGAACATTGAATGATAATATTCAGCAAGGGCTTCACACTGATTGGATGTAATAAAACTGGTCATCTTAATGAAAAAAAAAATCCTAGATCGACCTCTGCAACGCTGTCTGGATTAATCAAGGCCATATTAAAAATAAGAATTTAACGAGAACTTAACTTTTTACAGCGTTCCAGGATGATTTAAGGAGTGGCAATTTTAATAGCTCTGATATATTTTAAACCTCCTTTTTATAAGACTCAAAAAACAATTTTGGATTTTTTAAATGGAATTAGAATTAAAAGTCAACTCAATATTTACTGGAGATGCACAGATTGTGGATTCGCTTTAAGAATTATAATTTAGCAATATATAAGAACGGCATTTAAAACCTGTAGCATCCAGTCAGCCCAAACTCTATAAATCATGTAAGATGAAAGTCGGAGGAATTACCATTGATGAGGAAGGATTTACCTAAACATTGTTGCTAATTGTTAATAATTAGACTAGGTTGTCTAATTATTAAAGCAACTCTAAAGTGTTCATTCTTTATTAACAATAATTACAAAAATCATTATTTATGTTTCTGGTTGAATCTGTTGACTTACTTTGCATGAGGTAAGATGAAAACTGAATTGGTTTATGTTCATGGCTCATTGCTTAAAACAATTGGAGCAAAGTATTGTATGACAAAAAGTGCTCTAAAAAAGTTAAATGTTTGTAGATTTTGACCATCATTTGATAAATTGGTTAAATGACTATCATAACATTTGGTTGATTCTCCTCGTGGTTTGGTCAGATAACCAGTAAAATTAGCTTTCTTTCACCTCTTCCCAATTTTACTGTCAGAAAGCAGTACAGAAATTGTGACTGAACAGTGTGTGGGCCATTAACGATCTTTTTTTATAGTGCCTGCTTTAAAAGCACTGGTTGGTGTTTGAATTGGATAAACTAATCATATTTAGGCGCATCAGAAGACAAATTAAAGACATCCATGCTGTTACATTCACTGTACTTGCACATATTGTGGTCAGACACAACAGAACTGACTAAAACGTCTTTTCCTAATTTGCTAATTTAGTTTCTTCTTCTGGTCTCTGTTTGCAAGCTCATTTACAGTATTTCGCAAAATTATTCATACTCTAACATAATTAGAGACTGCAAGGTTACAAGCTAAAAGTTTGTAATTTATGTTTTTATAAGTGAACACTATATAGTGCATAACTTTAAAGTGGACAGAAAATAGCGCGATTCTTAAAATATCTTACAAATTAAAATGCATCTGAATTTGAACTTCTGTTATCCTTCACTCCCTAGTAAAAATGAGAACTGCGGGAGCATGGGGACATGGAATCAGATTGAGTCATATTCACTACCAAGACATTTGGTTGGCCTAAATGAAGCTCCGGAAAGCCATTAAGTGACTCAGTAAGGGACAAGATGTTGATGCGTGGTTTGAGGGGGGAACTGTGGTCCTGAGCTAAGAATATTGTCTTAGGGAATTGAAGAAGTATCTCCTCAATCAGGTCAGCGTGTATTCCGTGGAGAAGGAGAAGACTTATCAAAATGCGATTTCATCACTATTGCAGACGTGCCAAGGTGGTTAAAAAGCTCCCCAGTTAGCCAGTTGGCACAGAGGAATATGATTTGGATTGAGATGCTGAAGCCTCTGTACACTGTAGGACTGTCATGGTTCACGTGTCTTTTTAGTGTCACGTGGAGAACACTACGTGACACGGGTAGGGTGACACGGGTAGGGTGACACGGGTAGGGTGACATCCTGCGCTGATAGTCCTAATTTTTAAGCACCAAGACCAAAGTGTATGTTGAAGAGGAAGATCTTACCGACTATATAACCTTGGACTAAAGAAGAGTCCAAGGTGTTTGTCCCGGCCTTGAAAAAGACAGTCTAAAAGGTTTATACTATTGCAGAACTGCTGAGCAAACACATTGAAAGTTTTTGTGTACTTTACAGTTTCTTTTTGAAATAGATAAGATAAAAACTTTATTGTCCATAGAAATGGAAATTTTGGTTACATAATCTGCCAAATGCCTCCCATAAGAACTATAATTATAACACAACATCATAAACATTTCCACATAATGCATAACAGAAAGCTAAAATGTGATCTGCACTGGTGAGTTCATTTATTCCTCCTCTGGTTTAGAAATTTGACAGAATATGGCACAAAAGAGTTTTTTACTTGTTCGTTCTGCAGTAAAGCATCATGAATTCCTGGATGGCAAAAGATCAAACTCATTGCTCAACACATGAGCACATTCTCATCACGTTCTGTTCAACGCCAGGTGTAATGTACCATAAACAGACTAATTATGTTAGATGACACACATAATTAGTCTGTTAATTTTGTAATTAATTTTGAACCCATTTTCATATTTATCAATGTATCAGTCATTGGATTTTCCATCACTACTGATTGGAAAAGATTTGCAGCTGTAACTACAGCAAAAGGTTCCTTTAAAAACTGTTGGAATAGGAAGTCTTGTAAAAAAAAAAAGTATTAAATTGAATCATTTTTATTCCATTTCAGTTATGTGCCACATAGTGCTGCTTTTTTACATAAAACTTTCATAAAATACATTAAAACTTTGTTGTGACTTTAAGGGCATCTTGTCAAGTGCAGCATTGGTAATGAAACTTCTCTGAATCATAGTCTGTCTGATTAATATAAAAAAATCTCTGAATAGAAAATATGAAGCTTTGTTACTGACTAAGCTAGGCAGTGCAAGCAAAAACCTATATGTACCATAACACTGTAGTAGTAGTGTTATAGGTGTTCACAGGTGAATGTTTTTTTTTTATCTGTGAACCTATTCAATATATGCAGTTACATAATAATTACTCATTTAAGCAAATGTTTTCCTAATTTATTTTAAAAATGTGCCTCTGGTTCCTTTGGGGATAATGAAAGCCTGCACTTTTCTTTGACTTTATCTTTGAGAGAAAATATATGGGACAGAAAATCCAATAAATAAGTGATAAGGCAGGAAGTTCGTAGGAGAGAGCTTTTTGAACAATTTAAGCCCACAGGCGTTTTCAGACATAGAAAAAAGGGAGGCCCAGACAAGATATGGTGGAAAAGCTCTTCAGCGCCTCAAGCAGATAGATGGAAAAGAACATCAGTGCCTTCACACTTAAAGCCTGACATTACTGAGTGACTGTGATAACAACAACGGCACAAAGAAATAGACAAAGGAAGGAGTCAGAGTCTCTAAACTGATTTTGATGTAGTTTTTACACCTTTATGTGTGGAGGAAGCATAAATATGTTGTTCTCAATTAGAACATCCTGTCGTATACACATTATTTAAGATATTAAATAAGATTGTGATGAGTTGCAATAGTGTTCAAATCCCTTGAACTTTTTCACATTTTGTTAAGTTGTAAAACCAAACATTAGTGCATTTTATTGAGATTTTATGTGAAACATGGCCATCTTTCAGTACTACAATGGGAAAAAATTATGGTGTCTGTAAGTACAAACCTGATAGAGCCATACCCTAAATCATAGTTCCATAATCTTGGTCCTTAGGGCCCACTGTCCTGCATGCTGTAGGTGTGTCCCAGCTGCTGGGTGATTAACAGGCTTCAGCAGCAACTGACTGCATGCTAACGAGGTAATACTCTCATTTGAATTGGTTGTGCTGGAGTGGGGAAACATCTAAAACATGCAGTATAGCGGGCCCTGAGGACCAGAGTTGGGGACAGACACTTGACAGATTTAAATTAATTCAAAGTTCGAAAACTGTCTATCATTTTTCATCCACTTAACAATTACGCGGTACTCTGGGTTGGTCTATCATACAAAGCTTCAGTGAAGTTTGCAGTTGTATTGTGACGAAATCTGGTAAAATCTCAGGGGAAATTTTTCCCAGGCGCCGTATATCATCCTAATTCTTGCGCTAAAACAAAAGCTTGTGAACAGAGAAGTTTACAACCAGAAAGCAATTCTGATTTGTGATGGTACTGACTTAATGTACCTCTTAATTGGACTCCTGATCCACTGATCATTACCAGGTGATTTAGCGTAGTCTTCCTCAAAATTAGGAGACTCCAGTGAATTCCATTTTAATTTCCTTCTCTCATTAACAATGAAAGTAAATATCCCCTCTATTTAAAAATAATTCAAGTTTTAATTGAACAGTGTGTACAAAGTAGTTTATTTTTTTCTCCTAAAAAGTGTTTCTCATAAATCTCCTTTGTGTATTATTCAGACATGACGTCTACGCTCAACTTTTTTGACCGTTGTTCTTCATGCATCCCTATGCTTTGGGAGTTAAACCACCAAAGACAAAGCAAACACTCTTAATAAAGGCTACCGCTGACACTTGATGCATGAATCTGATGGTGGTTAAAAGGGCGTGCCATTTAGTTTCCCTGATCGCATTCATATTGTAGGCTTTCAGAATGTCACAGGAGTGCTAAGTAGTTCTAATGCCAATCTAATATAATTGTTTTTGAAACAAAGGTTATAATTACATCAGTTTATGAGTGAACATAAACTAACCTTCATGTTGACTGGCATATAGTAGTAAAGATGCCACATAACCTTAAAATCATGTTATTATTGTTAAGGATTGATCTTGTGATGAAAACTTTGCTACATATCTTTAACATTAAGCATTGAAGATTTGTCGTCCTATCATCCTCACTGGTTGTGGCAGCAACAAATACTTGCATCCTAATTTAGAGGTATTTGTCAAATTTTAGGTTTTTAGAGTTTTAAAAATTGGTTGCCATTCTTGCCCAAATGAACCATGCCTATTTTTCTCCACCTGAGCATGTGCTCTTTCCCATTTTCAACAATAATTGACAGATTGTCAGTCATTTTGAATATGTGCTGATATTAATAGCCAATATTTATTTCCACCTTATTTCTGTTTGTGTTTCTGGAGCAGTAGGGATGGAGGTTGGTCTTGTGGTATTTGTTTGGATGCAGTTCAGGATTAGTGGGTGTTTACCTGAAGCAGAGAGACAGTAGTTTTTAGCTTGTCCAAAGGATAGGGAAACACATCAAATATATATTTGTAATATCTGTTATGAGCCATAACAGCAATATTAATAGATGATGACAATATCTGCCCACATTTTTAAATCGGTGCATCTGCACCCACCAAGACATTTAGATACAGTCTTATTATCCCCTGTGCACTTTGACATTTAATTTAAAGTAACAAAGAGAAGTGACTGAAAAAAATAATTCTTCTCTGACATAAAAGAAGCTACTTTTACATAACTTTTATACAATTCAATTTGAAATGGTTCCAAATGTTGTTAAAAATCTGGTCAGTATATTATGTTACCTTTTTAAGGTTGTGAATGAAATATAATAATGGCACTTTTACATAATTTAGGGGAATACACTAAACTACACGTTTTGTTGGTTGTAACAATGCTGTGTTTTTAAAAAAGACAAAATATGATGCTAATTTTTTACTGTTATATATTAATGAAGAAAACTGACAATGTTAAGCATGACACATTAATAAGCATCAAACTGCACATTATAAATAATTGAGAAAAATATACAACAGCTTAGTTTTATGTTTTCGAAACACAATTAAAATACCAGACATACTGTTGCACAACTAGATTTTTCAAGGTTTCTGTGCCAGTGAAAAATATTTTTTAATCAGGGAAGCACATTAGTGAGTCTATTTGGCAGAAAATGAGTGTGACCCTGTAAATTTTAATTCAAAAGTTCAGATCGAGCTGGCCCTTCACCGTCCCCTTAACATGATGAAGAACTGTAATGTTTTGAACTCCCACGGTAAAAGAAAAGAACAAGGGGATGGGAAAGGCTGAGGGAACGGATGAAAGGTGTTTTCTTTTTTCCTTTTTCTTATTCGCATTACCACCACTTCAATGCAAATGTACTTCAGAAGGTAGTACAATTTATGAAGAGAGTATATTCCTCTCCTCCCCCTTTTTTACCATACAAATTTGTCTTGTACATTTCTGTTCAGCTCCCCTTTTAATTCTCTGTTTGACCGCATTTCATGATAAATACATCAGCAACTCATTTGGGGTTTGTTTCTGCTTGCTTGCATATCTATAGGGGAAATCTCTGGACATGACTGTAGCGTTCCAATGACTAGCCAAACGAATCCATTTTAGCTCTGGTTTATTGTCCTGCTGGAAGGCAAAACTCTACCACTGTACAGTTTCAAGTTAGCAGCCTCACACAGCAGTCAATCCAGAATTGCACTGTACTTAGCTCCATTTAGCTAAAAGTCATCTTGTTGCAAATTTTCCTATATGCGCTGTGAAACTATGGCTCCTCTATAACTACTACATATTCTTAGCTGCTCTTCTGATTAATACTTGCCTTACATACCAACAACTATATGTTGGTAGGCTTGTAGTCAAATATCCATTGCTTCTAATCTAACCCTGCTTTAAAGTTCCCCTCAGCAGTGTTCTTTAGTCTTCATGGTGTTTGTGCTCTAATAAACCTCTCAGGTCTTCACAGAACATGCACATTTACAGAGATTAAATTACACACTGTATACTAATTAGATCACTTTTGAAAATGCTTGGATTGGACTGAATGTAAATGTAGGGCACTATTTTTCTCCACAAAAAAATCCTTCTTTGTGTTGGTCTATATAAAATCCCCCAAAAATACAATAATAAAAGTTTTTTTGTGGTGACATTGACAAAGTGTGAGCATCTGTAAGCAAATTGTGCTTTTTCCTGCCACTGTACGGTTTGGCCAAGTGACATGACTTCTGTAATGTTGATGATAATTTTATTGTCAATATTTGCATTGTGGCTAATTTCTCTGTTTCAATTATTCCTCAAGATCCCTTCAGCTGACCTGAATCCAGCGGACACAGAGGCACTAATGAGAAAAACCACTACAGATGCACTGCCATTGATCGAGAATGTTGGTGTTAATTATCCTCACTCTTTTGAAGAATCTAAAAATCCTCTAGATGATAGGAATGTTATGTAAAAATACTTTTTCTCCTCCTTTTTCCTCAACCAGGTTGTCAGGCTGCGGAACTCCATGAACTTTAAGGCAACAGAGTCCCTGGATTTTCGAGAGGACATCTTTGGAAGCGTCAACATGCTGCTCTGTGGGACGCAGCCTCACTACAACTTCACCAAGATGACCTTCAGTTTTCCTTCACCTACACAGATGGCTAACAATATGTCAACTTCCAGCATGGGCAATAGTTCTGGTAAGTGCCGTAGGGATGTAATTTCTTTGTGACATGCGGTCGCACAGATCCTGTTTTCCAGCTGTAGGACTGCACCAAATTTGATAACAGCATCCAGCAAAAGTAGGGGAGAAAACAGAAACCTGTGGTGCTTAATGCAGGATGACACAGGGATTGATTTGTGGTAATTTTACTGTCCCACATTGCTTTTCAATGTGCTGCATTATGAAAGTAGGAAATTGCTGGGAATTACACAGGATTATCATGGGTGGCGGAATATCCCTGAGTGTTCATAAAGCCTCCATTTTATCTGTTTTGTATGAGAATCTGAGGCAATTTTGGTTGAAAATTGTTGAAAAAAATCTGAATTTAATCATGCCGTACACCAGAAATGGACAATTTATTATGTTAGGGGAGCTGTTGAAGAGACAAACACTGAAAGTAATTATATTTTAGCAATTACACAGTTCAGACAGATTGGAGGAAACCTTATGTATTTCCTGTTTGCTGGTGAGGAAGAGAAGATGAATTAGTAGGGGATGGTTGTGCAGTGCTGCCAGCTGTGGAGTTGCACAGGATGCGGCCACTTACGCACATCCAGAAGCAAGCACCTGTGACACAGTTGGCCCCTTCGCTGGAGCTCGGAAACCGGGCTTGATTAGCGATGCATCCTTGCAGATTGAATCTGCGGCAGGCATCTGCCTTAACCTATCAAATCAGCTCTTTTCATTCCATTTAAAAGCTGTTTGGTCTCCGAACCGACATAATGATGTTTTGTTAATGCAAAGGAAATTCCACATCACATTCTCCCAAGTGGGAGTGAATGAACCACATATATAGCATGCTAAAATTGGCTTTCAAAACTTCCCACAGACGGACTTTTTGTCGTCAGGACAAAAAGTCTTGATGCAGATTTTGATATGAATTAGCATTTTGTGATATTTAGAAACTACAATGCTACCATGGCAGCCAAGTTCTTCAACTAATTGCTAATTATAGTGCTGGGTCCAGATGTTATCGGCATTTCTGTGAAGATGGCTAAGTTCGCTTACAAGTGGTTAACTGGACAGTTTCCATTTTCGTTTGGATCTGGTGGTTTGGTGTGACCTTTCAATCATTGCTGCCTTAAGTTTAGAAATAAAAAAAAGGTGAGTTTTGATTTGAGAGCCAAACTTGTGGCTGGTTAGAATGATGACGGTTCCAAAGCAGATTTAAAACACTTTAAACATTTACAGTCTTGAATATTTCATAATTTCACAATATTTGCAATGCCACCATTTTTCCATGACATATTTATTTCAACAGAAGTGTTACTTTCATTAACATAATGAACCACATTGCCCTCAGATGTTCAGGAATGGTGCTGTTTTACAGAAATTGGCCAGAAGGGGAATTTGCTCAGCCAGAAACTGTACAATTAAAAGACTTTTGTAATTAAGTCATACACATACACATTTTCACCACACAATTTCATAAAATCAGGTTTTAATAAAGTGAGACAAGAAATGCTATTATTTCAGCTTGGCGAACAGTCGGACCACTGATCTCAGAGGGAATGTTAAGACTGACACTGAACTGAGGCTTTTCCTCTTAGAAATTTAAATCAAATGGAAGAATCATTTTGACCAGCTAGAATGATGGTCGCCATGATGGATGCTAACATGAATGCCAAAAAGATGATTATCTTCAGAATGTAAACTTATTTAAATCTGTTTTTACAGCATATTCTGCTCATGCTGCCTTAGTTAAGTGAAAACCCAACTTAGCAGTCATACAAATATCACAAAATGTAATCCAGATGCCTGTAGTACATCCGTCCAACCAATTATATGCAATATAATCATCGTGAGAATGTCAAGCCATCATGCTGCTCAGCAGTGAGACAGATTGTGTTCCAGTTATGAATCAATCCTAGAGCAAACATAAAAGTTAAAGTTAGTTATTCTCAGTGAAACAGGAGTTCTTGCGGTAAGGGCAGAAATGCCACTCACCAAAGCCTTCCCAAAGATTTTCTATACATTGTGCGTACATCTTTTAGATATTTGTCTTCCATATTGATATTTCACCGCAGTGCAGGAATCCATCAATATTGTAAAGTTAAGACTTCCTCCATACTGCTGTGTGCCTCGTGGAAGTGTGAAGCTGCTGATTAGAGATTTATTCCAAGTAGTAACACAGAAAACTGCTTCATTTACACACGTTGGAAGAAACTGGATCACTTCCTGCAAAATAACATAAGTGTACTCATGCTTGATTGATTTAATTAGTAAAAGCTGAAATGTAGATTATATAAACAGTTGTGCATCAGCCTTTGTTTGATGGCTGAATTATTAGTGTAAAGGTTGAGGACTCTATCAAGGTGAAATGGGCGCACTGGCTATGCATGAAGGGATTTTTGTTTCTCATGTCTACATAGCTATTTGTTAATGACAAAACGAAGTAAAGTGCAAATAAGGTACATGTGCTGCATAATAATTAAAAATGATTAAAGTGCATATCTGCTCATTTTGAGACTGGGTTGCTAAAAGTCCTGATTTTTATTTATTTATTCATTTATTTATTTATTTATTTTCTTAATTTCAGATAAACAAATGTAAAATTTGGCCAGTCTTTGTAGTTTCACAACCATAATTCTTTAGATTTACCTTTTTATTTGTTGTTAGAAAAACTTTTTAGAACCTAGTTTGTCAAAAGATTAAAAATTTGTGAACTGCTTTTGAAAAACATGTCAGAATTCTCAGAAGGATGAAGGATTTTCAGTATGCAATTGCATTTATTTATTTATCTAGGTTAAAACCAGCGCTTGCCCTGGTCCTACAAATAATTTTTAAAATTGTTTTTAAGAAAAAAAACCAACAAAACAAAACAAAAACAATGTATTCATAAAAGCACAACTCCAGGTTACAGTGTGATGTGTTTGTGGGGAGCTTAAAGAATAACTGAATGAGTTTGTACCATAAACGCTCTGAGCCTTAGATGTGCAGTGAAACATCTTGTAGCCCCCTGCTCATTAGAGACCCCACAGTCCTGTTTCATTAAATGCTTGCTCTTTGGAGAAAACTGCACAAAATTAGATTTTAATAAGAAGCTGTTATTCCTTGGGAATAAAGTTACTCTGCGGAGTGAAACTGCATGCTCATGCCAGTGTAAATTAGCGAAGACAGCGTACCCTACTTACATAATAAGCAGTAACATCTCAGTTAGCATGCTAATGGCTTTTTCAGATCTGCTGTAGCATTTCATTCTGTTGGTCTATGTAAATGGTCCTGGGATATGCAGTATGTATGCATAATGGCCAATTATGCCTCTTGTGTAAGTCTAAAAGTACTCTCAGAGGATCAGGGAAACAGAGGCCAGATCTTGGGTTTTTGCTAATGAATCAGCAAAATTTCTGTCTTGGTCAACTTTGGACAGTAACCTTTGTATTGTTTACTTAAGGGAACTTGAACTATATTTCATAGAAATATTATACTGGTTGTTTTTTCAACTAGTTATTCAATGGTGGCTCACTTCAAAATGTGAAAAGCCAAATTTGTTTCACCTTCTGGATCAGCAATGTTTGTTTTTCATCCACATTTTAGGATTTTCATAAAAGAACCATATCCCATTTGGTGTCCAGACCTCAGTATGTTATTCCAAAGCTTTCATTTTGTTTGTATTCATTTATATTTTTTGGAGGAGAGTTAATGGATTTCATTAATTATGGAAAGTCACCTTAGACTTTTAGGAGGAAAGCAGCCTTGGGATACTCCCAGCATGTTTGAATGTTTATATGATTCTGTGCCAGGTTTACAATAGATTTAACAAGCTGCAATCCTTCTGAAAATTTTATTTTTCACTTGTCAGTTCACTCAATATTTTTCCAAAGGTCTTAGGGAACATCAAGGTGTTTTTTTATTTGTTATTATTTTTTATGTTTCATGTTTTCTCCATTTGTGAAGAATCTCTCTGTGGTTCATTTGAGTGCTAAAGCCTTAGAAATAAGCTTTAGCACTCTCTAGAAACTTGCATGATCCATGCATGATCTCAATGGTTGAGGGAAGCCTAACCCCCTAAGCCTTTGTCTAAGTCTGCATACAGTCTGTCTCTAAGCAAATGAAACAATCTGAAAACAGCATCTGCCATTTTCCCCGGTTATCATTGTCTGATATTTGAATTGGGTTGATTTCAATCTTTCAAGTATAACCAAATAGGAGAAACAAGATGGCTTACTGAAGTGAGCAAACACTTTTTTCAAAGCATTGTAGAAACCTAATTTTAATGTTTATATGATGTTTTTTGAGGCCAGCTATCAAACAAGAAAATATATGTGCTGTTTGTGGAGTCTTTCGTGTGTTTCATAGTTATTTTCTCAATATCTCAGTGCATTATGCTGGTAGACTGCTTGCAGAAAAACTCGGTTGACCATAAATACACGCAGAGGCTTGGAACCTGTAAACAAGAATGACACAGACACATACATTTCTCCGTCTTTTAAATTAAACGCATGACAAATCACAACTTTGTAAACTATTACACCATAAAATGTTTTCATGTAATAGCTGGAACTCACCGAGGAGTCCAACGGGCAGCTGTTTATGTCAAATGTCTGTTACATCACAGCTTACTTAATCGTCACGCAAACGTTTTTTTCTTTACTTCCTTTTAAAATACTATCCTGCGCATTTAGTTTTATGTTAATCGTATCTTTTGTTACCGTTGACATTTTTGTTGAACAATTTACTTTAAAAATAACCTACTCCAACAAAATTCTCACGTAATTTATTGCTTCATAGTTCTGTTGGTGCAGATCAGAGGTTGTTAAACTTCTTGTTCAAAGGTCCAAATACAAAAAGCAAATGGAAGCCATTACATATGGTTAGAAAGACAAATACAGTTAGAAATATAAGTGTGGGGGTGTGTGCATGTGTGTGAGTTTGACAGCGCTGTTTCACAGAGGTACTGAATTGAGCCCCTCTCTGGGGTACAACTCAAATTGATTAAATTTGTCAGGTAAGTTGAGGGGCTGGCTTAAGGCTCCAAGCAATTATTTTCCTGTGGCTAAGGCTAGTGTATAGACCAACTTGTTGTTTTGTCTTGTTTCAGCGTCTGTTCGGTAATAAACTATGCTTCTGTTGTCAAAAAAACACAGAGACTTGGAGAATATGTCACCTCTGTAATGTGATGCTCCCTTCAGCACAGAAAATATACAAAAATGATTTATCTTTCCCAAGACACAAAGGTGATTCATATTAAGCTGCAAAGCATTTGTCACTGTCACCTTTATTCTCACTTTTTTTTGAGAAACGTTGCCTCTCACTTTGATTATCAGAATGAAGTCAGGAACAAAACAGTGCATGTCTTTTTATTTAGTCCATTTGTCATTTGCTCGCAAATTTATGGAAGCACTTTCCAATGACAAATCCAAGAATAACAGTGAGTATTCAAATGGGCTTTTTAAATGTGTAGTGTTTGGAAGGACATGATATGAAGAAGCAGTTTGTTACAAAATTGAGGAGCAGACCTAACAACAAAGGCCTGATTTTCTCCTCTGCTGTGATATTTTTCAAGTGAACTGGCCAAACAGGATCAGAATTACAATCAAGAAGAAAGGAGTGTAGTGAAAAAAAAAATCACATTGGATTGCTTAAATCAAAGAAATTCACATACTGATACTAAAACCATGATTATTTTAGTCAATAAATCATTATTAAAATGATTGTCCCTGATTAAATTTTTCAATTAGTGAATTGATCATGAACATTTCTTTGTTGATATTCTCTTAAATTAACTGACCCATATATCTTAAATCCAAGATATATGAGTAAAAGAAGCACAATAATAATTCACAATAACTCATTAGCACAATTAGTTACATATTTAAACAAAAAACATATTTACTAATTTTTTAACATCGAACAATTTCTTTTCGCATTTTTATTGTGGTTGTCTCAGTCTGAGATGGCCACAGTTGCAAGAGCAATCAAAAATCAAAGGGACGAAATCTGGAAAATGGGGCAATTTTTCACTGATGTAGTGGTGCACCGATTTATCAGTGCCGATTTCCTTAATTTTGGGAGATCAGTGATCGGCCAATTTTTACATGTGAAGTCGATGTTATCCACTGATCTTGTCTACCTTGACAAAGGTGAAAAATCAACCTGTCTTCTTTGGCTCTCCCATGAGAAAGCTTTTACTGATAGACCGGCCCACCAGGTTATGTCTGCATGTTTGTAATTAACAATAGTCATCCCACTGGCATGAATTCAGCAATTCAGCAATTTTCTCGCTATATTGAGTAACATTTCAGGCAATAATTGTCCAAAATTGATATTGGCAGTTTAGGCGTTTTAAAAGATCAGCGATTGGCCAGAAAACTGCATTTGGTGCACCCCTTATGATATGTAATGGTGATGTATGAGGACAGAGATGACAAAATATCTTTTCAAATGCACAGATTTAGAAAGATTCAAATGATTCATCCTATTCATTGTCTAATGTAAATGGTAAGGAAATGGTCACTTTTCTTTTCTTTGTCACTATTCTTTTGTAATAAATATACACATTTAGCCTGAAAAAAATTGTTAGATAAATAAATGACTAACATTTTAACTACACATAACTTCATTAGATATTTTGTTTAATGTTGGGAGTTGTAAACACAGAGCTTTTTTTAGTCCAGTCTATGAAATCACTGCCTTAAAGCTAAATTTTAACTTCTCTTAAATGCCCAAATTGAAACATAAAGCGCCTCTGTTTCTGTCCCATCATAAGCAGAACAGCTGGCCAAGTTTAGCTACACAGCAGTCTATTAAACAAAACAAGTGCAGATTTTACTCCAAAAAAAAAAAACAAGCCCTGCAGCTTTGTGGGCTGAAACAATAAGCAAATAAAAAGAAGAAGTAATGCATTTATTCTGTCAACTTGGATTCCATTATTAAAATGCTTGACATTCAAGTTAAAATAAACATGGCTGGAGAAATCTCTATTTTAATTGCTCATTAAAAATGGAAACCTAAGTGAATTTTGAACTTAATTGGTGATTTTCTTTGAGGGTCAACATTATAGACCAACGCTTGTTTTTTTTCATATTCCGAAATGATAAATTGGAAATAATTAATGGAAAATGTTGGATTATTTCACGTCGGCTATGATTGTTTCATATTTCGGATATTGATATTTTTTTCTATCAACTCAGAACTTGCCATGCACTGTAGACTCTTAAACCTGCATCAATAGGTGTAAAGGAGTAGATTGTATTGTCAACATCAGAAAGGACTGTGATAGTTTATACAGTTTAAAGAAAATTTGACAATGGTAGATGAGGAAAAGAACAATACGTCCAGGTCATGAGACAAGACATAGGGTGATTTTTTTATTATTATTTAAAATTGTTTTTTTGTTTTTGTTTTTTTTTTTATCAGTGTTTCTCTTCATGTGAGTCTCTTCAGGTTGAAATGGAGCAGTTTTAGTAGGCTACCCACATCTGGGAAGGTTCACCATTGCCCCATGTTTTCTCCAAAAATATCTTTGCAACCGTTTATTAGCTCATAGCTGTTATTGATTTTGTTTCTCATCAGTGCTTGAGATTCTTTAGATCAAGGCATGAAGTGTTGCTTTTTAAGATCTTTTGTCCAAATTTATTTTGAGAGGTTCTTTTTAAGTGTTAGATTTATTTCAATGATCATAATCAAATACATTAACATCAACAAATTGCATCACATTTGCATATTATATTTAATCCTTCCATCAAAAGTAGTTGGTAGAAGTATAAATTTACTGTATATATTCTTAACCCAGTCAACTACTGCTGAATTATTTACAAAGGTTACCATTTCAAAACAATTTTCAGAAGTAGTGCTACTGCAAAAATGACATAGAAACAAGAGTTTAAATATTGCAAAACAGAAACAAATCTTTACCTGCAATATTTTGAATATCCCTGTGTTTACTGTCCAATATTAAATAGCTGTTTAAATGATTAAATGGTTCTACAGGTCTGCCAATAAAGGACCTGGAGTGAAACTGAGTCAAAATTCTGGTCGGTGCCTGTTAATGATAATGACATTCTACTTTCACAAATAGTTTTTTTGGATAGGTTTGTTGTTTACTCTTAATAGATTGACTACGTGTGATGGGAAAAAACAGACAACTAAAATATTCTTGCCTGAATAAATGCTTTCATCTGGCCCTAATCTCTTTTATTTCAGTCAGTATAAATCCTAGAATTGTCTTCAGAAACATTGACAGGACAATCTATGCCTATGGAAGTAGTGAAATCAGAAGTTTATTGTCTTTATCTTGTCACCTACAGTATGAAACTTTCTTACTGGCAGAGTGCAGCTGCATTCAGTCAAACCCTTTTATCAGTCAAACCCTGATATTTTTCACCAGGTGAAACATATCAGGATTGCTAATGTATTTTTTTTTTCTAATTATTTTGTGAAACACCTTAAGCTTACAAAGGATATTTTCTAAAGTGGAGTTAGTTTTCCAATCAAACCAAACCGTGTGTTGAACATACGGTTGGTGAGCTGAACGTAATGCACACTGCTCATTTCTCAAGTGTTAGGATTGCAGAAAGCTGCAGCTTGCAAAGAGAACAGGTGGCCAGACCCAGACCCAACCTAAAGGGAGGCCATTAGCCGTGTGTGCACCGACCTCCCTGGAGCACCAGGGGAAGATGACCAGGCAGAAGGGCTAACATTTAATTGCACTGAAAATGGCCTCTAAACTACCTCTGATGGGAGACATGGCCTCCACGGTGAAATGAGAGGTGAGAGCTTTGAGGCACTGAAATTTTGACGGTTAAAAAAAATAAATAATTAGATGCGGCAGGAAAAAGCAATGATGCACTGACAGGAGTCAGAAGAACAGGGAGAGTCAGACACCCCTATTGAATGGCAGATGACGCACCACATTAATCAGTTGCTTGATAAAGTACCACACTTCAAGAAGGACTCATTCAGATTCAAAAGAAGCAAAATGAAAGTTAAAGAACAAGCCTTCGATGTGCTCCAGGTGCTTTTGCTCACAGCACAGACCTCATGTAACTTACAGCATTCTCACAACGTAGCAATATTCAGGTTGGCAGAAAAGTTAAATTAATAATGATCTTGCTGCTTCTGTACTTATTGATTCTTCTGTTTTTTTGTTTTTTTTACTTGGTTGATAGAAGTTTTTCGGTATGTAGTCAGGTGTGCACCCTTGACTTCTGTTTACTTCAGCCTGTCAGTGTTTTTCAGTGGAAAAAACATGATAAACATCCTCTCTGCAACTTCCTTTTTCCAAAGCTCTTGTAGTTATAACTAAATCTTTGTCCATTTAATTGAGCGATTTTATTCATGACTGAAATTTCCATTGAACGTTTTACTAATAAGATCACTTTGAATCCTCCAAGTATGGTAAACAATCACTTACTCTCCAATAAACACAACTAAATGCCACGGTCATTCTACAGATGTTGGACTTAAAATCACCAGAAACATACTTCCATTGAATTGTTGGTTTATGTTGTCAGTTGAGATGTTTGTCATTGATGTTCACTTTTTTTGTCGTTCTCTCATTACATTCTGAGTAATTAAGTAAAATAGAGTTGTGGAAAAATAAACTAAAATAGGTCAAGTGACCTCAAACATTTAGTTTGCGCGTCCCACACTTTGGGAACGATTGTTGTAACTGATTGGAAAATGAACAAGTCCTTAATCAAGGCTACAGTTTATATAAAGACATCTGTGCTGAAGTGCTCTGATTGGATCAATATTTTCCCCATGTTGAAAATCTTTCTTTCTTGTCATGCTCTTTAAAGCAATTCCATGTGTTTTCGCTTTCTCACACTTCTTAAAGTTAACTGCTGCTGCAAAGGATATTCTCAAACATAGAACCCCTTAAACGGCGAGTCTGTAAGTCAAACACAAGATTGGGTTCATTGTTGTTCTCGTAAATGTAACTATTATTGGACCAGTATTTGAGATGCACCTACTTTTTTCTTCTTATTTGCAGGTCATATTTCGTCAGCAGCAGAATGGCGAGACAACACAACACTATTGTATATTTGTTTAGATCATCAAACAAATATACAATAAGCATATTATGTAGTTGATATCTAACTTTGATGAAAGTTAGAAATCAAGTTTCGTACTAATGAAGAGATAATTTATGTGATTTTGCTTGAACATACATATATGGTTGAATATATGTAATGTAATACTAAATAGGGCTCCACAAGCTTCACAAATTTGAAGGAAATTTATGAAAGGGTAAACAATGTCTTTTGTAGTTTTAAGAACATCAGAAAAATGTGATAAAAAAGAGAATTCAAAATCTGGAAAGCATTCACGCCGGTTGAATATTTTTTCATAAGCATTGCGTATCAAATTAAAATCACAAGGTTTATATTCACAAATTATTTCTGAAAAGACAAGAATTAAATGCTCACAGATTCAAGACAGCTACTACATGTTGAACTCCTGTTTGTCAATGTTCTCTTGGCCTTTGATTTGACTTTCCCAAACTTCTCTGCTCACCTCCTGTCTTCTGCAGATGCCTTTTGTCAGAATCTTGTTGACACCCTGGAGGGCACACCTGGTCTGCGTTACATTTGGAGCACCTTCAAGCCATTATTGCAAGGGAAGATCCTCTACGCACCTGATACACCTGCTGCTCGCCTTCTGGTGAAGGAAGTAGGTTTGGAACAAAAAGAGAGAGAGAGAAAAAAAAAACGTTATGTTTTTGGTTTAATCCCTCCTGCAGATGCAGGCTGCATCTTACATAGCTGGAAATCAGTTTTATTTGGAGTATATATATTCAAATATGTTATTTGGTGCATAGTTAATTCTAACTAGAGGATGCTTTCAATTTGTATAAAGCATGGATGTCACACTTTACAAATGGGGCTGAAGAAAAAAAGAATGAAATATGTAGACTTGAGGCCCTTTTAATGAATGTTTTATCATTTCATGACATGATTTTTCTCCAAGAGATCAGCATAATTTCAGGCGAAACAAACTCAATGTGAAGGGTGAATTTTCCATAGTGATTGTATAATGAGGCCGTGCAGCTTCACAGCCACAGGCCCGGTGCTCTACTCAAGTCGACCCTTTTCACACCACACTCTAAATGCTTACAAGTCAGTTTTATAGAGCAAAAACAAGAATTTACTTCCACCCCACGGGGGCTTTGGGGGTCAGACGCAGGATAAGAAGTGGTTGTGGAAGGAGGTTTTAGTAGAGTCGCGATGTAATGAGTTCCTCCTGAGAGTGAAATTGTAGAGCACTATAATGTATATGTTGGCCTAACATGAACATAAGTCTTAGTGCCTCCCATTGAGAGGAAGGAAGGGTGAGTTGCAGTTTGTTTTGCTAAACATTGTTTATTTCTTGGGTTTTTTTGTGTTTTGTTTTTTGTTCCAGGCAAACAGCACTTTCAACTCTCTTGCCATGTTAAAGGAGCTGGCAGACTCTTGGAATGAACTTGGCCCACGTGTCTGGGATTTTCTGCAGAATAGCCCTCAAGTCAACACGTTGCGGGTGAGGCTCAATGAAGCAGATCCTCACAGAATTACCGCTGTTTTTTTTTTTTTGTTTGTTTGTTTTGTTTTATTAGTTTTTTTTTATTTCACTTAGGTTATCTCAAAGGTTTTCTTTGCAATTTCAAGGTAAAAGAGAAAAAAAGTGTAAGTTTTTCACATGGTAAAAACAGTTTTGCCTCTTATATTGGTATTAGTTGATAAATTATGCATCTATTTATTGTATGTACCTGCTTGTCTCTGTAGGGTGCCTGTTTCCAGCAGTCATTGCTAGTCCAGCAAAACACAGAAGAACACAGTACATACAGCCGTGCATACAAAAACTAATACTTACCTACAGAGAAATAACAGCCATTATTATTTTAAAGTAATTCAGCTGTGTAGAACGAGAGTAACTAATATAAGATTCAGAAGGCAGGATAAGCACTGTTTCTGGTATCTCATTAAAAAGGAGCTGCATGAAGTAAACTTTTAGATGTTCTACAAGTGTCTTAGCCTGATGTAAACCTTAAAGGTGAACATCTATCCACACCAAATAGCAGTCTATGGATGCCTGAAGCAGACAGTTTCAAATGACCAATTTACACTTTTCAAAAACCTGACTACTTTTGTCTGCAATAGGTTGTCTTGGCATTTAGTCCCATCAAATTATAGAGGAAAATTACCAAGCAGTTGCTTGCTTCAGCAGTGATGTAAAAAAGGATACACAAAAAGGGCATAGGGCACTTTAGTTTTTGCTGAGGCTCGTGTGCTTGGAAGAGCAGGCCTGTGCCTTGCTTTGTTTTATTTTTTTCTCACCACACATTCACAGTCCAGTGTCTCACATGAGGCCCAGTCTGACACTAACAACAACCCAGGGATCAAAAGATGAGCAGGATCAATTTTAGCAGCCTGCGCTGCACTGTCTACATCTCGCTCTCTCCTGTAGGCCCTACTTCTGCAGTTCAGTCAAAAATAATGAACAAGTTGTCTCAGAAAATTGTTCATATCAGCAGTTGTGCTCCACTCCAGCCCACGGGATGAAATTCTTTCATTCTTAGGAAGTATAAAGGCTATCCTTTGAGAGAAAATAGGAATTACTTAACATACATCGTCAGTCAGAAGATTACATAGACTCAACGTTGGCATAAATTTGGTAATTAAGCATTTTACTGATCCATTTAAATCATTCTTTTTGCAGAAAAAAAAACACAAGAATAGGGTGCACAAGTTTGAGTTATTTGTAGACTGTAATATGTACACTTGGTCAAATTATATAAAAACTGATATTTATATACATGGGATCCTGTATTTATGGGGGTTGCTTGTAACCGCCTATTTTAGTCACTCAAACACAAAATATTGGGGATTGTTTTGGCACAGAAACTAACATCTACAGTATCAAAAATCAATCAATCAAATTTGATTTGTATAGCACATTTCAGCAGCAAGGCATTTCAAAGAGCTTTACATCATAACAAACACAAAAACACAAAGTCATCTTTGTAACTTAACATTACATTATGTTAAGTCCCATCGTACATTTTGAATACAATTCTAAAGAGGTGGCTTTTTAGTTGAGATTTAAACTCACTCAGTGTTTCAGCTGGAAGTTTGCTTCATATTTGTGGTACAAAGAAAATGAATGCTGCTTCTCCTCTTTTGGTTCTGGTTCTGGGGATGCAGAGCAGACCAGAACCAGAAGACCAGAACCAGAAGAAGGTTGATACAACAACAGCAGACCTTTAATGTATTGTGGTACTAAGCCATTCAGTGATTTATAAATTAACAACAGTATTTTAAAGTGTACTCTCTGAGCTACAGGGAGCCCGTGTTGGGACTTTAAAACTGGTGTTATGTGCTCTATCTTCCTGGTTTTACTGAGAATGCGAGCAGCAGCGTTCTGGATCAGCTGCAGCTGTTTGATTGATTTGTTGGACAGACCTGTGAAGACGCTGTTGCAGTAATCAGTGCGACTAAAGATAAATGGATGAGTTTCTCTAGAGCTCGCTGAGACATAAGTCCTCTAATCCTACAATACTACAACTTCCATTTTTTTCCACTCTGAGTTGCATCTTATCCGCAGCAAAAAAAAATGAATAGCACTCATAGATTGGCTGAATTGTGAACATTATTCTCATTAAAGGCATCAATATTTATGTTTGCACATCAAAACCTTTTCTTTTTCTATTAAAGTAGCAAAGGAAAAGCCACTAAAATTATGCAGTTGTTACAAGGATTGGCAAATTTTTAAAAAAAAAAAAAAAAAAAAAAAACTAAACAAAAAACTAAAATAAGAGGTGGGAGAATGAAGCTGCAGGTTAACATATACATGCTGTGTGCATCAATTTGCAGCACCTTCTGTTGGGTACGAAAACCGAGGGAGAAAAGTAATTATGGATAAGTGCAGGATAATTCTCATCCTGGCGGAGGGGATTATCCAGCAGAAATAAAGGTTGCAGACTCTTCGCCACCACTTCTCTTTCCTCCTCCTCTCTTGCTCTTTGTTTGCCTCTCGCTGTATTTCCTTGACACTGACATTACTCCGGTGTCACTCCAAATGAGCTTATAGGCAGCTGGAGGGAAGCAGACATCGGGAGCTCCATATAGCAAGGGTATTCATTACCCTAGCCCTAACCTTTACACAAATGGACCCGAAATCCTCCTTTGTCTTCATTTTCTCCCAGCTCGGCTTTATGCCCACCGCTCACTATGAAACTTGTGGCTTTCAAAGGTTCGTCATCTCTAGAGGTCTCTCAAGGTTACAGGCTTCAACCATGCGCCTAGAGTAGGGTTGAAATATCTCATGTCTCATCAGACATGATTAAGTAAACATAACGAGACATACATTTGAATCATTGTAATACATTCAAATATGTCACAAAGCATGTGACTCGAAGGTAGTCAGTGGTGCCATAGAATGGCCAGGACCACTGTCTGCAAACATCCACTCTGGTGCATCCTTTTAGAGACCTTTTGACCTTCTTGGAAAATTGTACAGCCGCCATGCGGATCAAAGGTTTACATTTCTTTTAGGAAGAAAAGCAAACCCATTTGACTTTGTCACTGGAAGACAGTCTCATGACAAATAAGTTCATTTAACACTTGACCGGGGAGGTTAAACTGTGCATCTGCAACAATTTTGGTTCAAATGCCACAGAACATTAAGCGGTGGACAACCCATTCAGACACAAACTTCAGCTGAACAGACGCTTTAACAGCTACGCTCCGTTTGACCGGCTGATGCTTCTACATGACATAAACCCATGAGATAAAGAAAGTAAAGGTACAAACTCTTTTGATGCCAGACTATGCATTTCTACAAATTAATGTGATCTTATGTAAAGTCATTCAATTGTAACATACAAACAATACTTATTTAGCAAAGATGAAGAAAAAATAGAGTACAGTCCATGACTTGAAGGGTTGTGACCCACTTTAGCATCAATAATTTGGAGTTGTTCTGCTTTCTTCGACTATCTGTCTTAAACATCATTCTTTCTTTTAATTATGAAATTCTTATGTTGAATTGCTTCAGTTCCTTACGTTTTGTGAACATTTGTTTCATCACAGTACCTTTCAGGTCCTATCACAATTTTATTCATGTAGAGGTCTAGTCATTACCGCTCTACCACTGTTCTCCACTGTTTGTTCCGGTGCTACATCAGGTTGTTTTGCACTGCCTTTTTTAATTTTTTTTTTTTTAAGAAATAAGGCCTCCACTTTGTATTCTCATCTAGAAATGTTTTGTCTTTTAGATTAAATAATTTAAGAACTTGGTAAAAACAAAACAATTTTATCATGTCCTAATGCATAAAATCCTAAACTTGGATGTCAGACCATGACGACAAACAATTTTAATCATAATTCCACATCTGTAAAGATGAACATTTATTTGGATGTTGCATGTTTTTAATGCATCGGCCACAAAAAAAGCTAAGATGTATTTGCCTTTTATTCGTAAAGGTTACATAGCAGAAACTTTATTTAATGTGACACTCTGTTTTTAGCTTTGGCATAATGTCATGAGAAGTGTTGACGGTGAAATGCCACTGAGCACAGTTGGCAGAAGACACTTGAATGTCACGTCAGGATTTAGCGCAACAGATGACCGGTGCTCAGCTGACGTTCAGCTCAGTTTCTACACCAGATCCACATGCCTTTCACATTCTTTCACATTCTCTAGCAGAGGCCTAATTTTAATGGTTTTAATGATTGTCCGGCAGCAATAGTCCCTTCATTTTATATGAAATATGTATAGCACTTGGGGAGGAGGAAGGAAATGGTTATGGCTTGTAAGTGAAGGGCATCACTTTTAAACTAAAAAGGTGGGAATAGAATGAATGCATTCTTAAAGAACTTTTGTATGAGGGACATTTAAATGTCTATATTACTGCTGCACTTGTTCCCACTCTGAGCCGCATATAAGCTTTGCTAATTTGTTGCATCACTGAAGCAGTTCCATCCTTTTATGTCAGGTTTAGGAGAAACGATGCACATGTTTTCCCCTTATCCGTGAATGAAATAATTGTTTGTGTTCTCAATATGCAACAAGATTTGATTAGGATTTATTTCTACTCTGAAAAAATTGTATATCTGCATTTTGCTTACACAGTTGATTGTTGTTCAGATCTATTGACATATGAACGTGGATAAGTCAATAAGTTTATAATTTTTATTGAAAGAGCATAATTTCAATAAGATTTTTGAGCTTGAAAAGTTGTCTTGAATCCACTAAAAAATTAATTCCAGCCCTACTTAAATCTGACCTGCCTTACCCTTCATTAGAATATTCCCCCACCGTATCAGACCCCCTTTAATTTAAATTCACTGCCATTTGTGTGCCTATAACAACTGAAAGCTGTAGCCTAATCACATACATCTTCTTGGTGTCAAAATCAGGCTCTGGTGGCAAATCCCATATTTGCAGCTGCCCTCAACCAGCGCGTCGTTGGAACAGGATGGACAGCTGAGCTGCTGGAGAACTTCCTGTACAATGGCACTCCAGAAGACCGTCCACCTGGCATGCCACCCTACGATTGGCGGGATGTTTACAACTCGACCACTGAAATCCTGAACCTCCTCTCCAAGTTCCTGAATGTACGTAATATAGCTTTTATAGCTATAGCTATAGCTATAGAATATAGCTATGTCTTTTTTCTTTTTGTGTGTGTGTGAAGCACTTTACATTTTAGAGATTTCTCTGCTATTTATGTTTTGAAACTCAATTCTTATCATTAAATTTGCTGAGCATTTTACTGCTCTTCCATCTTTGTTCTAGTTGAGTCTTTCCTTTTAAGTCATTTATTTGATTTCTGATTGATATTATTCTTGAAATTTTTCTTGGTTGGAGTTGATGCGGGAAAACGGCCTACATGACCTTGAAATACTTAAACAATAGGTTAGTTTGGTAACATAAATACAGGAAAACTCCCCACTGAATAAATCCCTGTACTCACAACATTACAACCTCTTATGTCATTCTGAGTTTTTCCCCTGCAGGGCAATCAAGAAAGCTCTGGCCTGTTTGGGCTCGGACACAATGACTCAGAGGGAGTCCTATGCTGTTTGGCATCTAGATATTGGTGACTGAAAGTCATGCTCCTCTGAGTTTGCAGGGTTGAGCCTGTTTTCGTCAGCCTTGTGTGCTTTTCTGTACAGGCTTGATCGGATTGGGATCTGGAGAGTTTTAGTTTGGATCAATGCCTATGGGTTCATTAGTGTTTTAAACCCTTTCCTGAGCAGTCTTTTGTTATATGCTGGGAGATGATACTTCCATTACCACTGTTCTTTTTGCCAAAGCAGAGTTGTAATTACAAGACACAAGAGATTTAGGTTTTTTCAAGGCATCTTCATGAACAGTAAAAAACAGGCTGTCGCAATATGAGATTTTCCATTTTTAATGTTGGTGTATTAGTCAATTTAGATAGTTACTTTCTATAGCTGGTTGAAATTGTAATCTAACATAATTTACTAGATCGAGTAACTAAAGTAGAGGCTCACTGCTGAAAAGCATACAGTATTTTTCATTCCTGTGTGTCCACATGCCACAGAAGCGCAAGACGGATGCACAGTTGTACAACAGCAGCAATAAAAGTGATTTTGTAGTCTGCTTTGCAGGCACCAATAGATAAAGTTTTAAAAAATAAATAGGCATGGAGTCAGTAAGCACACTGCAGTCATCTTTGTTTGTTTTTGATGCATTATGAAGAAGTGGTTGCTAAATAATTAAAAATAAATCTGTGAGGGATGCGGATGTCGAAACACAGCAAAACAGTGGTCACAGTAATAGTTTTTAGATATCCTTTGGATCACCAGATAAAATAAAATGTTTTAATTAATGACACATTTGAAGAAATTTTTAATCACAATGTTGCTGCTTACTGACAGTTTCAAGCAGTAACGTGGCACTTTTACCCTCTGTAAAGTCAAAAAACTTTGTACTAAGATTATTTGAAGCTGTAGCATCAGCTTCCTTATCAGCATAATTTCTCTTTTTCTCAGTCTTGAGAGACGACGGAGTCTTTTGGATCAGTCATGTATCTCTAAATAATTGTCGGTTTACTTTAATTTATCTCTGAATCTTTTGTTCACAACTGTCTCATCTGTCATCTGCCAGAACATCAGGGGTGCCACAATTTGTTAGCTGGGTGCGTTAAATCTAACATGTCCTTGTTTAGCACAGCACTTTATTGTTTTCCAGCTCTTTTGTTGCAGAATCTATTCACTGCTATTGTTCACACCAAAATCAAGGCTGCAGCTTCTTGAAATATCCCTCCATCTCTCTGCTTTTGTCCTTTTCCTCCTTTTGTGGAGAACTACCTGAAGAGGATTAGTGCGCTTGATCATTAAACTCTACCTCTGACTTAACAACCTATCAAGATCTGTCACCGTAACACATCTATGATAATCATATAATGAAAGCACTGTCACAGAGTAGACTGAAGTAAATGTGAAAGGCCATTAAACAGGCCGCTGTGTGTAAAAATACACACATAATATGGTTGACAGTGATATATTGACAGTCTATAGCAGTAGATTTTTTTCTGTCTCTTTTTTCTGTGGAGCCAAAATATAAACACACTCATAATAATTCACCAGCAGGTAACATGGTAGTGTAAGTCCCTGTGGTATGCCAAATATAATATTGCAATCCGTTTTCTTAGTTGATTTTGTTTTCAGTCCAAACACATAACAGAGCTATTCTAGCATATCTTCTAGCTTTGTTCACGCCAGTGGATACATGCATATTTATTGGAATTACAATTTTTTTTATAAACAGGGGAATACGTTGACGTAAAATTATCCTTCATAAAACACCATATTTAGTCAAAATACGGAAAGAAAAAACATGGAAAGTCATTTTGCTTAATGGATCTTTAGAGCAAAGTGGAATGCTAAAACAATAGGCAGTGCTTAAAGTGTACGGACAAGAGAAGATTAAAGCACTTTGCTGACATCTAACATAAGTAACAATTTTTTTGTGAAATTACAACTAAAGACTCAAACCCCAGCATAATCCTGCTTTAAACTTCTCTAAAAGTTTAACTCTAATCCATATGCAATGTTTCTTGGCCTTAATGATGCTACGAGGCATTCATAAAACAGATGAATTTATGGGATTAAATTAAACTTGGGTTGGCTCTATTTACTATGTGATTTCTGAAAGCACTAACACCTAATTTAATTTTGGAGTATCAGAGTAAAGGAGGTTTAATATAATGCATAGCACACTTTTCAGAATTGTCGATTAAGACTGCTGCTGCACTAGTTCACGATTTGTTTCAAATGTAATCTTACTGTTTAATATCTTGATTTGTTGAAGGGTTTTTAACTACGTAAGCATGGCCACATTTTGGCAGTAGGTGGTGATAATGTCAACATTATTAAAAAAATAATGAAAGAATTCAAGAACATCCTGAGCCTTGCTAAACAGTTGTCTCATAAGCCGGGGTTATGTTTTTATCTTGTTTTTCAAATGCCCACTTCTCTCACCGCCATTTTCAGTCGCATGGACATTTTGTGCATGTTAATGTACTTACTTTGTTTAAAGGGTTTGTTTAACCAATGTGAACAGCAGAAATGTAAGTACAATATTGCTGTACATCATCCCGCAGAATAACAACAAATATCCTTCAAAATAAAAGACTTAGACAATCTTAAATGTGTACAAAATTCCCCTAAATTTATGCCTAATTGCACATTTAAAAGCAGTGAATGAAATTACTTCACCCATCCTCTTTCTATTTTGTTAAAACCATATTGAGGTTTTGGTGGAGCAGATAAAATAATAATTGCCACTGCATAATTTGCATCCCTGGGAATAAACTCAATTAGTTGCTACTAATAACCCTGGTCTGATGCTCACAGAGATTAATACACTGCTTCAAATGAATGCTTTTTTTAATAGAATAATATTCAGTATAAGTCATTGTATGAACACTGGTGTTTTTTCCCCCACGAGTATACAAGTTTAAAGGATAAACAGCAGATGCGATGGTTCTCACTTGCAGGGGCTCTTGACTAGAACATTGGCTGTAACTCATCTGGTGTTTGTATATCTCAAGGAGATCAGCTCATCCTTTAAATTAGCAGCCATGTTGCAGCTATGTCTAAACAACTGCGTGTGTGGTTTCGAAGAGAAAAGCCGAGCTCTCAGCATGGTCTGGCCTTTGTTTTTTTGTTTTATCAAGCTGAAGTCAGATTAATGACATAATTTTGCTGAAATTTGGCTGCTAGCCCAGTGGTCATTGAAAGAAAGCTATATAAAATTTATAAACATCGAGATTGTGCCCTCGAGGAGCATCTTGGCTGTTTGGACTGAGGTTAACAAAGAATGGTGCTTATGTTCCAACATGACAAAAGAACAAAGTAAACAGACTGGAGAGGCTCTGAGGGACTTGTAAATGCAATAGATGTAAATTTTCAGGCGTGTAGGAATATTTCTCCTACACGCCTACAGTCCCTGAGGCCTTGTTCCCCCTTTAGGAGGGGAATAAGGTCAGTTTCATAGAAAAATGTTTTACACACTGAAAACACCTTCTGTGGTCTATGTCTAGTATTGAGTATCATTGTATAACTTGTTAATCAAAGACTAATGGTGGCAATAATCCCTCCCAAGGAAATGTTTAATCAAATCAAAAAAGAAAGTAAGATATGTCTTTAGTTTTAGCAATATCAAAATGTGGCTAATTGATCCAGTTTAAATATTTTTATAGTTGATCCAGTGCCTGAAACAAGGCTGCCTTTTTGTACTTGGACTGAATTGGTCCAAGATTTTTCGGCTAAAAAAGTCAAATTTTTATGTTTTCTCAGTTAAAGACGAGAAATTAAAAATAAAATGTCCGTGGATATTTTGGTTTTAGTGGTGTATAAATCACAGTTGGAGGTAATATCATATTGACTTTCCATCACTATCACTTTTAAATTAAGTATTACAGTATTGCATTCGAGTACAAACTGACAACTTCTGAGTATACTCACTGGAATAGGGACAGTACTGGAAAAACATCTGTATGTTACCATAACTGACTTAATACTATGGCGGAGATTCCTCTTTCAGCAGTATTTTACCCAATGAAAACGTCCACTTATCATGGGAAGGCGTAGATCAATGCATTTTGATGTGTTCGAATGGCCCAGTCAAATCCCAGATGTTCTGCAGTACGCAGAAGCTGGTACCAGCATTATTCAGCAGCACATTTTCTTTGCTACATTTTTCTCAGCCATTATCTAAACTTTTGGCCCATCCAACTCTTCAGTTCCCTGTTATCCTCTTTATTATGTACAGAACAAATGGAGTAGCTGTAATATTTTCTGCCATTGCTTGATATAGAATGCAGGCGCAGGCTGCTGGGGGGGAAGAAATGATAAAACTATTGCAGCACTGAGATGCGTGGACATCTGTCAGGTGTGGCTGCCTCCCAGGATGGCTAGCTCATTATCGTCTCGTGAAATGAGGGGACAAGACTGCAGAACAGGGGAGTGTTACTAAGCCTGTATCTCATTTGCCCGTCTCTACTGAAGCCCAAAACATGTTCCCACCCCCCTGGCAGCTCCGGATAATTTGAACTACACTCTCTGTGGTTTAGTCAATAGCTGCGTGAATAGCTTTTTTTTCCTACTAAAAATCCATCTGCTGCTCTTCTAATGAGGTTATTCCTGCCTCAGCTTTATTCCCTCGTGTGAAATCCAGAAGTTTGAATAAAAAGACAACCATTCTCTGAAAAATACAGGAGTAATACTAAAGTAAGAATTTTTTTTTTTCCTTTTGGTTTTCTCTGATTTTGTTGACAGTGTCTTGATCTGAATAAGTTTGAAGCAGCCGCGACAGAAACCCATCTGGTGAACAAAGCCATGGAGCATCTCCAAAATGACACATTCTGGGCTGGAGTTGTCTTTGCGAACCTCCATCCAAACTCAAGTCACATCCCTCCTTATGTGAAGTACAAAATCCGGATGGACATTGATGAGGTGGAGCGCACCAACAAATTGGAATCAAGGTATGGGCTTCTCTTACGACCTCTTCCTTTATCTGCTATTGCTTCTCACATTTTTCACAGGACTTAACATTAGCTTCATCATAAAAGTAAGTGTATGTTGTTTTCAATTTACCCAGTCTTATAAGTTGTAGGAAGGTCTTTGCATGCAGCCACACTGTTCAGGTCACATTGAGATGACATTTATAGATTTCATCACTAGTAGCAATATGCTTACAAATAGTTTGCAAAGTATAAACGATCAAAAGTAAGAATGTAATGGTTATTTCATACACAAAAGACAAGTTGGATGCTGAGGTGTGACTTGATAAATCCTAAACTGTCCACTGCAGTTTTAAATGTAGGAGGTGTTCTAGTGATATTTCTGACTGTGAACTGATACATTCTGATTTCTGTGTAAGGAATTGTTTGGGAGGGCCTAGGTACTGACAGTGAAACATGATGGCTTCTACACATAGCCATGAAACAAAAGGGCAATAATAATATTGAATGTTGAGGTTGGAGATCAAGAGCCACATCAACTAATCATAAAAAATATGGTATAGCTGTGGAAAGGAAAATGCAAGAAAACCGAGGGAGACTAAAGGAGCTGAACTGAGGCTCAAAGAATAAAAGGTTAAAAGCCTGAGAGTAATGTGAAATACAAAAGTACAGGAAACAGAACACAAGAATAAAGAAAAATACAATTCATAAAGAAACACACAACAATAACAGAGAAAGTGCAGAATATATTAAGGCCTACAAAACATGAATAGCTAATAGGAAAAAAATCAAAACCCAAAAAAAGCCCCAAACCCAAAAACCCAAGGAACATAGCACTAAAATGCTGCTTGTGGTTTTGGGAAGAAGTTGCATCGCTCTCATCTGAACTACCTCATTTTTTATGTTTATGGTTTCTGGCCCCAAAACATTAAAACAGAATAGGTGTTTTGTTAATTTTGACTGCATTTTAAATGAATTTGATGGGGGGAAAAAAAATAAAAACTCTTCTTATAAATACAGAAACCTTCTGTAGTTTTCTCACTTACCGTTTGTTAATCAGAGACTCTAAGTATTTCTGCAATGGTGAACTTTTTCTTTAATAAAGAAGATCAAGATTTAATCCAGAGGAGGAAGATTTATGATCAACAACACCAATTTTTTTTTTTTCTTTTCAGAATAAGCTATTTATTTTACTAATGACTTTCAAAATAGTCAGGATAGACGCCTTGCTGCTCAGTTTGTGGTTTACTTGACCTCATTGTCTGACTTTCTTTTTAATAAGGTCATGGTCTCCTGGAGCCAGGGACAACTCCTTTAACGACTTGCGCTACATCTGGGGAGGCTTTGCCTACCTGCAGGACATGATCGACCACGCTGTTATACAACTGCAAACGTCAAACTCTCAGCCACTTGGTGTTTTTGTCCAGCAAATCCCATACCCTTGCTTTGTTGATGATGCGTGAGTACAAATGCTTTTCTCTATTACCATAAGTGTGTGATTGGAGGAAGAAGAAGTAGGTTTTCAAGAGATACCACTTTATCCAGTTGAGGTGCTTCTCAATGTTCCACATGGTCAAATGATGGAGTAGTCACCTACGTACTTTTAGATTTCCCTGCTGAAAAAATATTTCAGTTTATCTATCATGTTTTTTTCTTTAATACATTTGCTGTTATGCATATACCTAAAGAAGAGAGGAAATTTGGTTATATGTTGAGGGTCAGCAAGGGAGGTAGAATCTAAGAAGACAGAAAAACAGCCAGAGTAAATTAAAAGTATTGATTTTAGCCAAACCACGGAAAGTTTACTTATAATTTGGTTGTGTTTAATTATTTAACATACCTGTCAGAGTTTCAATGCTTCCTTGTATCTCATTCTCTCACAAGTGGACTTTCGTCAATTTCTTGAGATAAAAATAAATTATTTCTTCTTTCAAATAAAGTGTACCGTATTTTCCAGACTATAAGTCGCTCCGGAGTATAAGTCGCACCAACCATAAAATGCATAATAAAAAGGAAAATACATGTATAAGGCGCACCGGAGTATCAGTCGCATTTTTGAAGGAAATTTATCTGATTTAATCCAACACCAAGAACAGACATGTCATCTTGAATGGCAATAAAAATAGAATATAGAATAGAATAATAGCCTGAATAATTGTACGGTATACTAACGTTATATGACAAACAACGAACTGAGAACGTGTCTGGTATGTTAACATATTAAGAGTTATTCAGGTAACTATAGCATAAATAACATGCTAACAAGTTTACCAAACCATCCCTGTCACTCCAAATCATTTTACTTTACTATCTTTATTTACTTTAGTAATACATGTACTCCTGTTTTTCTGAGGTATAAATATGATGTGACACAATGGCCAACTTTTCTTAGGTTCCCTTCAAAATGGGAAAGACAAAAATCATAACGTTCAAGTAAGAAAGAGCTCTTTCCCAGATGTACAATCAAAGAAATAACTGGAACGTTTAAAACATAGAGGGCAGTGACATTCAGCATCAAATAGTTGAAATGGCTTCCAACCATGCAGTGTTATCTCCATAAATAAGAAAAAACAGATGTTGTAATCAATAAGTTGGACAACTGTAATAAACATTCTGAATCAATTATGTATCGTTTCTCGCTACAAAAAATTTAAACAAGCAAGGTGGATATTGGTAGATTTTTGTATGAATACATTTAACTCAACTTCAGGTCACTTGACTTCATACAGTGTTTAATTCTGCATGCGTGCATTGGCATTTTAAAGCACAACAAGTAATTGCACAAAAATCTGTCTTACACCTTTCCAGAGATCAGGTCTTTGCCTGTCCAGAGATTTGGGCAATGTTTTTAAATTATTAACATTCAAACATACCCTTTTCGTTCTAAATTATTCAGAATGACAGCACAGAAAGCCATGTTGTGGAAAAACTGTTTTTAGCCTCAATTATTTTACCAATAAATAGTATAGAAGAGGTATTTTGACGTTTTAGATGTGTTAGTCCATTTCTCGTTTTTGTTCTCAAAAAACAAATATCTCCTTGACTTTAATATGTGATTTAAAGTACAGATTTAAAAAGACAGTAAACTATATTATTCCATCTGAATGGAATAATACAATCTTGCTTGCTTGAAAGGGAAAGTGAACATCAACAAGTAAATTTACTAGATTAGAATGCACAGTCTAATTTTAATTTGAAATACTAAAATGGACAATTATTAAAATTACACAATCACAAAAGGGGAATTAAATACATTACAAAATAAAAACAACGGTGATATTATTCAACAGCCACTAGTCTTATATGAGGGGACATGCATCAAATAATCGAAGATGATGCTTAATCTGATGTTTTGTTTTCTAACTGCGGCAGCATCCTGAGCAAATATATAACAGGTCAACAATTATATTAAAAACTAGAGTACCCAACATACAACCCTGAGGTACACTAGATTTCATAAATAGACTTTTTATTTGAATTATTATATGATTTTTTTCCCCTGTTATTCTGACATGACTTAATATACATTTGATTATATTAACAGAAAATTAACTATTAAGTTTATCATGTGTAATTTATGCATACTGAATTGTTTTGACAGTAGCCCAAAGCAATCACATCAGTGGCTTCTCAGAAACCTTATTGTGCTCTTTGTAAACTTTTTTTTTTTCCTTCAAAACTTACATAAACAACATTTCCAGCATCCAAATATACTATTAAATATTCTCTACTGAACCCTAAAGCTCATTCTTGTACCTGCTTTAGCAATATTTTTCTTTTCTCCTTCCTCAGTTCCACCCTTTGCATTTTTGGCAGTGAAACACCTGAAGAACCAGAGCAATCTGGGCAGCTTCAGCAACAGCTGACCCTGTTGGCATTTTCAACATGAGATAACCAAACTGGTTTAGCTTCCAGTACCATCTCATACACACTGAGCGCAGGCCTGCAGTGGCAGCCTGGGATGCAGCCAGACCCCTGCAGGGACCTGATATCACATAAATGTTCTTTTATCAGCAGCCTTTGCTCTGCTGCACGTTCCTAAATCAAAGGCATGCCTTGTTTGGATCCTGAGGTGCTGCTCCACATCAGCAGGTCTCACATGCACATAGAATTGATATGAAACAGAAACAAGCAGAGATGATCTATAGCAATTTTTTTTTTATACTTGTTTACAAGAACAAATTCAACTGAGACATTCAGTTTTATATGCATAGACCATTACCTCAGATCAGCAACATGCTGAACTAATCGATACGGGTGGCCTGTAAAATTCTACAAGAAAATTTTGGAAAAATATGTCTTAACACGCAACAGAAAAAAAAACAAAAAAACAAAAAACCCCAAACATTTTTATGGCTCCTCTAAAAATGAACTGGCAGTATCAAGATTTCTTTCTTCCTGTCTAAATTCACTGAACATATTGGGACATATTTTAACACATTCAACTAAAACTAATTCAGCTTCAGAGTTGCAGATATAAGCAGCTTATAAACAGCTGAGAATTACTTGCTACCAAAGTAATTCTCAGTGTGCAGAACTATGGCATGTCAACACTGTCTGAATCAACAATAAGAGCTTGTTAAAGCTTGTTGTTTATGTTCTTGTGGGACATTTTTGGGATCTCATAGCATTCACACTGAGCGATGCAATGATACTTTTTACAGTAAAAGTGGTGGGTTTGTAAGAAATTTGATGCAAAGGTTAATTGCTTTGAATCTGTTAGTTTGATGACTTCATGAGCAGGATAAAGAAACTCAATTCAGCTGAAGCTGGTCAATCTGGACAATTGACAATGATAATGATCACAATGTATTACTTCTCAAATTTACAAGATACAAAAGGAAATGCATTTTCTCTGGGTTGCAATAATCATATGCAGAGCAACTGTCTTTCAGTTAAAATGTAAATTAATGCAAGCGAAACTGTAACCTCTCTCTTTCTTTCTCTCTTATGAAAATGATTAAATCGTGGTGGCCCTGTCTACTACCAGGTCATATCTTATATAATGCTAAACCATGAATTTATTTTTATTGCTCTTTTCATTCATATTTGTGAACAATTTTTAAAAATGAAACGCTTAAAATATTTCAGTATTCCAGATTCCAGTTAGATAAAATATATCTACAATAAAATAGCTAAGTACCTAAAGTTGCTCACTAAAACTTTTGAAGTAGCTGGAATTTCTAAAAGCCAAGGCTGGACAAAGGTACCAAGTAATTGATTTTTTCTTCTATGTTTCACATTTGGAAAGAGATGTAAAAACAATCTATAACAACCACATATTTTGTAGGTCTTTACATATCTACATTGGATGTTGATAGTTATGGAACCTATAACTAAGCCCTGGCATCATGTTTTATGTCAACATCAGTATTTGTGTTTAATACTATTGTCGAAGTGTTGAAGTTCAAAACAACTGCAAGTTATTTGTTTTTCCGATTTTTATTGAAGGATGATCATATTAATACTGCTTTCGGATTTATGTTTTAATATAGCCAACATGTTCTATTCCAGTTCCATCAGCTCACCCGCTTAGCTCTGCTGTTTGGTCAAATGGAGTGACTTGTGGGTCAAGTTCTTAGAGGTCACTCTGATAGAGCTTTAGATGTCTTTCGCTGCGCTTAAAAACTAGCCAGAGTTGCAGCCAGCACAGCGTCCTCCATCAATCAGCCTTTTATGGTAGAGTGGCTGAATAGAACTCTTAAGTTTAGGATGGATGACAGCTCCCATTGAGTTTGAGAACATTTAAAAGACTTTTGGAGCACCTGGTCTGGTGGGAGAAAAGTTAAAGTGTTGGAGAAGTACTTTGACAAACACATAGACTGTTCATTGCATACCTAATGCCAAACGGCAGCAGTGTCCTCCATTAAGGGTCTCTGGTGAGAGAGATGGACTGCTCAGAAGTGCAGGAAAGATAATTTTTTGCCCAAAACAGATTTTTATTAAGGCAAAGCAGCATGCAATCTAAAGACCATTGTAGATTTTTTTCATTTTGAGAATGAAGCATTTTATTTCAAGTTTGGAAGCGCTGAAGCAAAAAGCCTTAAGAGCAGGGAAGTCTAAAAAACTCAAAACATTACATTTCCTCACGTTTGAAGTCAGGAGGGTTATTTGCTGAGATTCATATTCTATGAAGAAAGACACTTTCACAAGAAGCCGGCCCTGTATCAAATGCAGACCTATTTATTGTACACAAACAAAAGCAAAGTATGCATCAAGCTTTCATCAGAAATTGGCATGCAGACATAGTAAATAGAAAAGTAATCCTCTTTCAGTTCTAAGGTTTTAAGGCTTGGGCCATGGCAAAAAAAAAAGATCTTTAGGCCAAATTAGGCCAAAATTAAAATGTTTGTGAAAGAACTAAGAATCATGAGGTTGAAGAACCAGCTTTAGCAGCAATGACTTTGTTAATCTCTTAATTTGGGAAGAAGAAATTTGGAAAAACTTCTTTACAACATTGATTTGGTTCATTTAGCCTTGTGGGCAGACATCACTTGAGGTTTTTTAAAGACTTTCAATTAGACTGAGGTCTGGACACCATTTATTTTTTTGCTCCGACATCTGTTGTTGATTTGCTGCTATGTTTGAGAGAGTTGCACGTGAACATCGTATGGCTTCTTACTTTGTCAGTCCCTGAATTTGGTTGCCATTTTGTATTAGAATTAAATATGGTGTATAGCAATTGAGTTATTGACACTGACACTTCCTGTGCTGTCTGATAATTACAGAATTGTAATGTTTTATTGGCAATATTGATATGTTGCATTATATTAATTAACCTATTTCATTTACTGTCCTACTTTCCTATTTTGGATTTGGATTTTTTTGTTGTTGTTGTTGTATTATTCAATTTCTCACATTCTAGTTAAAGCATTTTCATTTGCTACAAATAATCCAAACAGTATATATTAATAAAACTAGTTTCTTTATGTTAATATTTAACTAGAAGATAAAACCACATTTCTATAAAACAGAGAAAAAACTAATTATATCTTGTGTAAGTTGTACTATCACTGCAAAAGCAATTTGTCTACTTGGAAAATAAACAGAAATAATTCCATATATATGATTTTTATAATCTATAAAAAGAACCCAAATAAGAAAATACAGTCTATTTCCTTCAGTAAGGCCTTCACTTTTTCGAGCACAGAATCTAAATGATATATTTGTTAAAATTGAGACCGGAACCTTTTTTTTTTTTTTTTTTTAAGCATGCAAAGCTGTGAGGGAGGTGAGTCTTCTCTTTCTCGATTTATCCGTCTACCAGCTGCCCCAAATTTAGGCCAGCCTGCCAATGTTACCAGAGCCCCACAACCCACGGGCCGCCTCAGGTTTTATTTCTTAAGCACCTTTGATCGATCAGCAGATGTATAATTCACGAGAGTCTTGGTGGCAAGGTTGTCAGTGTCAGACACAGTGTGCATGATTGATCTCCTCCTCCTCAGGGAGAAAACAGTCACAAAAGGAGTTAACTCACATAGGACGTCAGTCACTTCAGCCTGTTTGGAGCAGATAATGCTAGAATTAGTGTTCTGACTTAATGTGCACCTTACTGCAGGGTTTCGTACGTATCAGTTAGCTATTTGTGACTGTGTATCGATTTAATTATCTCTTCAAAGAGACGATTTTATGTACATAAGCTGGTGCTGGGTTTTGGATTCAGTTGATATGAGTGTGAACGTTTAGGACACAATGTCAAATGATCCTTTCCCTAAGATTCTGGGATGTCTTTAGAAAGATGATCGATTCCTTTAGGGTTGTGTCAGTGTCATCAAAAATATCTTACTTTCTCCTATTATATTTTTAATGCAGCAGGACTTTTATTTCTTCCAGCTCACCATAAGCACTTTTTGTTTCGATACTATTTTGCAAAATACCACTGTTTATTGAAACCCCTCACTTAAAATTGTTTCAATATTTCTTATTTATGTTTCAATACAGATGTCTAGAACTGTGAACTTTTCCTACACTATTAGTTATAAATATTTATTCCTTGTTATGCAAACCGAAATCAGTTTTATTTTCAAAGCAATGAAGCATAAAAAATATTTACTTAACCCCATTAAATACGAATAAATAACACAATGAAGAACAATAAAAGCAGCACATACTATAATGGCTTAATTGCAGATCAGCAAAACCATAAAGACATTAAAGGGCAAGATGAGGGCTTTACAATTTATTATTTGGCACCAAGGCGGCCAACTTAATATAATTTTGATATTTGTCTGCAATATGGTTAATACAATGCCTTTTAATACCAACAAATATGTTAAAATAACCCAATCACCATTCATTTTTTTAACATTGATCAGAATTTTCAGAAAGAACTAGACAAAAAAAAAAACTTTTTTTTTTTCTTCTTCTGTGAATAAATATAAAACAAAATCTCTAAACCAAATTGTCAGTTGTACTTTAACACTTTCGACTAATCCTTACAAGGGACGCCAATTATGTGGATGGCGCTGTGATTGACACGGAAAATTTCAGAGTAACCACTTTAAATGTTGACTAAAGGGATAATTTATGGTAGTTTGTGGAGAAAACTGCACACGAGAAACGGATTAAAGATGCAAAATCATCCTTCTGAAAAGGAAGATTGATGCATGAGCGAACTGATCCTTAATGTCAGGAATTCAACAAGATTTGTCCAGAGTTATAATAGAACCTAATTTCTGCACGTGCTCTGGAGATGTGCTTTCATCAGATGTTTACCGGTATTTTCTCGATAGAAAGGCCCCGTTCCTCCAGCGACAGCAGATTTTCCGTGGTTCATTCATCCTTCTATTTGTGCTGAACAGAGCTTTGCTTGCACTACATCTCCGGTGTTTATAGATATGCAAGCATTAATGTTGAACACTTTGTCAAAGTGTATTTGATATCTCTCCTTCACTGTCTCATAAATCAAAGGAAGCACTTTATTATATTGGCAGCGTAGGAGATATTGACATGGCATTTTGGTGGCATTATGAAGCCAGTTTAATATCGCCTTATTGTGTTGTAACGGCATCAAATCGTACATCATCTCAGGCATGAGCTGAAGCACTAAATGCTCGATTGAGCTGATGCACCAACTTTATAAAGGTTAGCTCAGCGTAAAAATGAAAACACCTCGAAGGCATCGAGTCCATGAATGCTGCTCAGATTGTCTTGTTTGTTCTTTGGGAATTTAAAACTTTTATTATCTCCAAAGGACATTTCATGTCCTTTTGACTCAATAAATGAAGACAGACATTGTGGAAGGCAGCCTTTGTGGATTTAACATTTGTTTTACATCAGTTCTGCACAGCCAAAGCTAACAAAGTCTTTCAGAGTGAAGTATCTGGAACTTACAAAAAGTTGGAACTCTACATTTCTAATTTTAAATCAAAGGCACAGCCTTGTGTTGTCCAAAGTTAGTTCAAACTGATTTGTTCCTTTTAAACTTTAATCAGCAAAGTTGTTTAAATTTGCTAAATAGCAGGTTTTGTATTTGTTTCTTCAAATTCAAGTTAATTTATTGTGCAATTAAACAGAAACCCCAGCATAGAAACAGTCTGAGCTTTCCGAGTTCAAACTTCTGTCTGCCTTTCTTTCTTTCTTTCTTTCTTTCTTTCTTTCTTTCTTTCTTTCTTTCTTTCTTTCTTTCTTTCTTTCTTTCTTTCTGTCTTTCTTTCTTTTATGTTTTAGCAGAAAAATGAAAGTAAATTGTTATTTTTTGTTCAGTTGTATTTAGTAGGCTAGCTGGAATGTTTCAGCAAGCACCCAGAAACTTTGTAAATGTACTTTCTGATAAACTGTTTGGCAGGTACAATTTCCATGTGTATAACCACGGTGAGTGCTCTTTGTGAAGACGGACTTCTGATATTTGGTTGCTTTCCTCAATGCCCAGCTTTATCCAGAGTATTGGAGCAATTCTACCCATGTTCCTTGTGCTGGCCTTCATGTACTCTGTGTGCATGACCATCAAAAGCCTGGTGCTGGAGAAGGAGCTGCGACTTAAGGAGGTGCTGCGCGCCGTTGGTGTTCAAAACGGCGCACTCTGGTCCGCCAGGTTCATAGAGAACATTGTTCTGCTCACAGTTCCATGTGTGCTCATAAGTATCATGCTCAAGGTCAGTAGGATAGGGTTGCTGAAATGAAAGTATCAAAACTCAAAGCATAAAATGTGAAGGTTATCCAAGCCGTTTATAGAGCTTTTCAAAATTCACAAAGTTTGGAACCTGGAAAAAAAAAATGTTGAATACGAATAAATCTCACATAGGTCATTCTGGACAAAAGCTGTTTATGCTTTGTGTTTTGGTTCTCTCTCTCTCTTTGTTAATCATAACTAATTGATGAGCGTAGAATCAGATCATTATCTGCAAATCTTCTAATCAGCCATCTCCATCTAATTAATTAAGCATGTAACCAAAACTGCACTTGTGTTTTCTTCTGTTCCTGTAATCAGAGTTGTAATTGCTCCTCTTTTATAATTTGGGAAGAGAATATTTGGTGCTATGTGTTTTTTGTGTATGCAGAGGAAATTAATCATGTTTTTCTTACAAACAAGTTTTAGACTATATGGTGCCGAAGGGAATTTGCTTTGTGAGAGTCATAAAGAGGGAGGTGAATGTGGGCTCTTGTTCAGTGGTAAACGGAAGGATGGGCTGAAAAACATCCTTTTGGAGGTTGAGATGGGACAGATCTGTCACATATTGTTTTCTGTTCTTGTTATCTTACAAACTTACCTAAGACCAATAATACAAAAGAGAACGAAAAAACTAGTTTTATGTGCAATCTCCTAGTTCAGATTTTACATTGTTTATGCACATTTGTTTTAATTTATGCTGAATAAATATATGCAAAAGTAACCAAACATTATTTACAACAACTTGAAAATGTTTTAAAAAAGTGATCCTTTTTTATAGTCTTTATTTTTTATTGAACATGTAGTATCAAATAATTTAAGGATAATTAATCTGGTTTATATTAAACACATTTGGATTTTGCTGAAAATATGTTAATACAATATAATATTCAAGGACACCATCAATGATGTCCTTGAATATTGAGGTTGATATTTTTTCTGGTAATGAAAATGAACAGCTGTTTAGGTTTTTTGCCTGCAAGCCGGCTTGATAAAAAATGGTTTTATTGTTTATCTGCTCATTTTGCTTTTGTTGCACATGTCGGTGTTATTCATCTGCTTGAATAACATTCGCTTGAGATCTTTTTAGGAAATAAACACAAGCTGTTGTGCTAAAAGAAACCACGCCTCTAGTGTTCACATGGTGAAGCAGGACCCCCTTTAAATGTTGCACATCCTTCAAAAACCTCTGGTTTTGAAGGCACATTTAATGAAGTAAAAATGATGGTTATTGGGGATGAGTGTAATCAATTTGAGCAGTTTAATTGGAAAATGTAGCTGATAAATAAGAAACCGATACTCGAGCAGCTGGGTTAAATGTAATTTCCCATCAGCCTAATGCGTTTGCAAGCTCTCAACAGTTTGTAAACATTAATAACAATAAATTGAGTTAGTTGCCTGCTGCGTAGGAGCCAGAGCAGTGTCTGTGCATTCAGATCACAGGCTCGTTCTAAATGATAATTTCACAGCCATTTTCAGCACATTAATAATAATTGTGAATCAAATGGTAATTATCAAACGCTGTATCTGGATAAGGTCTACCAACAAACAGTTTAGTCACATGCACCTGGGTCCTCCGTCATTGTGCACTTGTTTTCTCTTCCATTACAGCAGAGATAATGCTTTTACTGTCTGGCACACAGGTGGATTTATTTGCAGTGTTCCCACTCATGGCTCCCACATCAGATCAATTCAGTGAAGGAGTTGTTTGATCAACTTTCCAAATGAATCTTTTGCTGTTCCCACATTTCTGCTTGGTGGTGAATATTTTACTCCAAAAACTGCATTCTAAATCCACAGTATCATCACTGAAGTGTTCAATATCAGTATTGTGAGCCAACTAGCTGAAAAACTTCTCTCACCCCTTCCACAAGCCAAAATGAAAAACCTTTAATGGAAAACTCCAAGACACCACAATTACATGCTGTGTGTGAAGCAGCACACTTGATGCCATGTTCAAAGACAGAAGGAACTTTGTGTGACATTTGTGTGATAGACTGTTGTGTGACCCCCTCCTCACAACACCACTGGCATGGGTCTAACAAGTCATCAGTCTCCGCCACTGACCTTTCTAAACCAGACACTTCTCAGGATGAGAGTCCCAACTTGGTCAGATGCAATGTACTTTCAAAGAAATGCCATTTTTCATTTCACCTTTCTGTCAGCCACGACACAGGAGGTTGAATATGAAGCTAATAATTAGATTAATCCCTTGTTTCCATGGGGCTCTTGATGCATGATGTGGGTTGTAGATGTGCTGGGTTCCATTTACCTTGGTTGTCATATTAAGATTTTGGAAAGACTCTTAGTTTAACTGTGTTCCACCAGCAAGCTGGAAACCTTGTTGGTGTTCCCTATTTATTCCAATATTTTGTAATAAATATTGTATTTATTACAATATTGTATATGTTACGTTTAGTAATGTGGTAACTCATTTATTAAAGCTCTTTTCTCTGAGCGACAGCTTGTTAGACACACGACTCTCCTTAGTCTTAAAGTAACCATCAATCTGTAGCGCTCTATTACATGGAAAAGGCAACGAAATGTTATCTTTTCAAAACCTTAGAGAGACCATCCAAAGTCTAGTTAGTTTATATTTTTGTGTGTTCTTGTTGTGTAGTGATGGCTGCCTTTTAGGGGCAAAAAAAACTATGTTGTTTTTATTTTACTTTTATTCAGAATTCAACTACCAACACATTATGCTATTGGAGCTAAATAAAATCACTTCTGAGTTTAAACAGAATGCATAAACTTATTGCATAAGTTTATTACTGCAGACATTTGTTAAAAGCTCTGTTGTTCTTTATGCTGCTAGTTTCTTATTTTAGATCTATGGTCCAAAATGTAATGTTGGTGGATACATTACATTTGTACCAAGAAATAAACAGAGTGATTCTCTTTTCTGGTAATGCTCCTTCACTTTTCAGATTCCTACGATCACTGGCGAGTTCTCTTCCCTTGTACATGACCTTAGCATGGGTTTATTCAGTGGCCATGATCGTTAAAGGCGTTGTTTCTGAGAAAGAGGCGCGGCTGAAGGAGACCGTGAGAATCATGGGCCTGAGAAACAGCATCTATTGGCTGACCTGGGCGGTTTCCAGCGTGTTGCCGCTAGCCATCAGTGCTTTCCTTCTAACTCTGACACTCAAGGTGATTTAAGGATAATTTAAAATTGGCTCAGAAAGGACCTGACTCTAGTTTTGGAGAGATTAATCTTAGTAATAACAATAGCTTTATCCTAAGCAGCACTTTGACCTTGGAAGATAATTAATTTACCTCAATTGACCTTAAATGTTCTCTTTGATTTTAACAGGCTTTTACATCATGGAACTTCTCTTTAATGAGAATTAATCTTTCTCAGAAGAACCATATTCCCCAGTAGTGCAATGGTTTCTTTTAGTTAGTTACAGAAACTACAACTGCATTACTGATTTTGTTTAAAGTGAATAGAGCTCTCGAAAATTAGAGAATGGTCCTTCAGCAAACAGGTAGAGTAAAAGCGTTGCACATTAAAAGAATTCTTAGAATTTTTTCTTTTCCTCTATATTTATGCTAATACAGGTACTTCTAAAGGAAATTGGAATATGTGTAAAAGTGCAATATTTCTTGTCAATCATCTCAGAAATTTACCTTAAATGTTCTCTTTGATTTTAACATGTTATTTTTTAGAATAATAACATAGATTTACATATTCCAAGTCTTTTGCCAATTATGGGTTACAGATAATGAAAACCCAACATTCAGTGTCTCAGAAAATTTTAATACCATTCCCAAAGTCATTAAAAAAAACTCGCATACAACACTGCGAGTAGGTGTTAACCAAAATCATCTTTTACTCTGCCTGAACTGGAAAAGCCATACAAATTCAGAAATTGTAAAATGAACTAAAACCTCTCTGTTCAATTTTGATTTCCTCAAATTGTTGCAAATTTCCCAAAAGGTAAACTGGAAAGAGTACAACCACAAGGAGAAATGACATGCATAATGTACCTGAGTTTTGAAACCTGCTGCAACAGATGGATAGAAATCTGTTTTGAACAGGAGAGGTTTTAGTCATGTTCTAAAATAACTGTGTGGTCTTTTTCTGTGATAAATCTGCTATGATGATCATTCTCTTCCCAACCTGCCTTTGTGATTACCTCTAGGAACTTTGCAGTGTTTTTGAGACTAACTTTTCTCTCTGTCTTTTTCACCAAACTTTTCACACAGTACGGCAAAGTCCTGCAGTACAGCGACCCATCAGTAATCTTTGTGTTCTTGCTGGTCTTCTGTTTGGCCACCATCTCCCAGTGCTTCCTCATTAGCGTCTTCTTCTCTAAGGCCAATTTAGCGGCGGCGTGTGGCGGCCTCATCTTCTTTCTCCTCTACCTGCCACACAGCCTCTGCTACGCCTGGAGCGACGTCATGGGTTTTGGGGCCAAGGTGGCTGTGGTAAGTTCATCTTTAGCTCTAACATTTCTTCTTCTTTTTTTTTTTTTTTTTAATTATGTCTTCTCCTGCTGTTATTATAAGGGTGGATTTTATCCTCAGTGTTATTCCAAGGTTATATTTGAACTATTTTGATCAAAATTTAAAGTCACAGTTGTTCGTCCTATATCTTTTCAATGATCCTTAAAAAAAAAAGACCCAGAGTATTTTATAGTGAAAGGAGTGAGTTCACCTCTAGCACAAGTAAAGTCTATTTCAGATTTTTCATCATCTTTGCAAGCCAACAAATGGTAAAAAAAGAAGGTCCTGGGTTCGATTCCCGGCCCGGTGTCTTTCTGCACGGAGTTTGCATGTTCTCCCTGTGTGTGCATGGGTTCTCTCCGGGTTCTCCGGCTTCCTCCCACAGTCCAAAAACATGACTGTCAGGTTAATTGGTCTTTCCAAATTCTCCTTAGGTGTGAGTGTGTGTGTGCATGGTTGTTTGTCCTGTTTGTCTCTGTGTTGCCCTGCGACAGACTGGCGACCTGTCCAGGGTGAACCCCGCCTCTCGCCCGGAACACAGCTGGAGATAAGCACCAGCAACTCCCGACCCCGTTAGGGAGAAGGGTGTTCAGAAAATGGCTGCTTTTAGGAAATGCTTTTTGTATTCATGATGTCTCCATGAATTTTTGTTACGGTTTGTGTGCGCTGTCGTATTTTCACATGAGGATTCTCATAAAAGATTTGCATAAATGAAAAGAGAAATACTCACATTGTTCATTTTTATTGTGTTTTCTCCTGTTTCTGAGAAACAACAAATAGCTCAACTTTCAGTGTAGCCTTTCTGTGTGACCTTCATTAAACTTTTGGTATTATTTGTCTTAACACTGTGACTGGAAGATAGAAAGATAGAAATCTTGATTGCGGTGTGTGCCAATGCATCCCTAAACAGCATTTTGTCTGCTTCAAAAATGCTGCATCAGGTGTTTTTTTTATGGTCACTGTTTTTATGTTGTTTCACTGGACAACATTCTGTCCTGTTATAAAGACAAATATTATTGTGTAAAGTGAATGGAATATCAAATGGAAAGTCTGAACTTTGACTAGACTGTTCTACACCATGAATTTGCTTTGATTTAAAGTATCCAAAGTATCTGACTTTGTTGTGTCTATGGCTTGTGGAAAACTGCAAACAAGGCTATATGTTTCTTTCTTTTCTTGACACTCGTTCATTATAAGCTTGCTATTGGCATAACTAGCAGTTCTTAGATTTTGACACCTCAGTTGTAGTTCCCTGCTTTTCTTCCAGAGTTACCGTGAGCCTCTTGGTAGCTTCTCTGACTATCAATCTTCTTGGATGTGTCCAAATTCATGACTGCTTCCTTTGAAGGCCTCAGCTTACCCAATCAATGTTCTGTAATATGTAGGAATTTCAATATAACGAGCTCCAAACAAAAGCATCTGGTTTCTTTTACTGCAGCACAAACTTAATGGCAGATTAGAACTAGTTTTTAAACTACACAGTTGGATGTTCAGTGTTGGAAACAAAATTAACTCCTGTTTAGATTAACGCCCTTATTAGGTCTCAGAAAAAACCCCAAAGGGTCGTTTGCATTTCCTCCCCAAGTTTGGAACTGCAATAATGACACAAACCACCATCCAATTTATTCTTTCTCTCTGTCAGAGTGCTGGGTGTGTAGTCTGCCTTTTTTTATTCAGCTCAGATAAAACCACATCATTCCAAGACCAACACATCCCATCCCCTAACACACACTCACACACACAGCGGCCTTGATACTTTGGTTTTTAATCTGAACGAATTTTTTCCATTTTGTAAAGACAATATTCACCTGTGTGCTGGAGGGAGAGCTTCAGGCAATGCACAGAGGTAAAACAAAGAAAATTCTGCTGTGCTTTGACCACTTCCTTTCTTCTTTAATGAGATAGAAATAGGAGAGAGGCTAAACTTCCTTTGTACTGGATAACCAGAGACATTTTCAATTAACCATTAAGTCCAGGAAAATCTTGAAAATTGCTAAGCTTCCAAAAAAAATAATGGCTCTTCTTTGAAATCAATTAATTGATCTATGGTTTTATGACAGCAAGCATGAGTCCACTGGCATACATTGGAATCTACAGTTGAAAGAAGTGTCTTAAAAAGAAGGTTATTTTCACAATCTCTTACAAAGCGTTTCGGCTATTTCAGCATTTGCTCAGAAACACGGTACAAAGTCAAAGAGGAAATGAGAGTTTAGTTTATTTAGGTTTCACATTTAGTTGCAGCAAAGCAGTGGTCCACACATCATATAATCACAACTCTAAAAAAAAATTGTTAAAAATTAAAATGAAACAAAACAACATAATGGGTAGGACTATAATTTTGCATTTCTATAATTCTTCAGATTATTTAATATTTAATATAATATCTCGAAAATAGCATAATAATTATGTCTAAGAATAAGAATGGGTACAACACTTCGTGAAGGAGACTTTTTCAAACAGAACTGTATTTATCCCTGTGGGGTTATTGCCCTGTCATTCCAGGAATACTGGTCATAACTGTCAAAAATGAACAAAAAGAGTAGCCACCTTGATTACTCTTCCTCTTAACAATGGATTTTGTCCAAAGCCAGCTGAATGATGTCTAAATCTCCAGTTTGACATGTGTTCAATAAGAGGGGGCTTGTTTTGTCTGCCTCCCAACTTGTGCCCTTTTCTCAACAGCCAAAAGGATTGGGCTCTTGTTGTTTTGTCAGCCGTTCATACAGAGGTCAAGGATGGGTGGCCCTTCGCCCCGCTGTCAGCCCTCATCTGTTGACTGATTGGCAGATGGGCAGCGGAGGGCAGCGCAAGATGCTGCCAGCAGGGTTAGGAGCCAGGCAGGCTAGAGGTTTGGCGTCAGCCACAGAGCTGCTTTCTCGCTCGTCCTCTCTCTCCATCTCTGTGTAGTTGTGTAACCTCGGCTATCCGTGATGATTCGTCTCTCAAGCTTCAGCAAACACTTGTGCAGGAGTATAAATGCTGCGAGCAAATGAGGTGTGATGAAACAGCTGGCGGGCAACATGGCAATGTGGAACGAGGGGCCATGGCAGATGATGTCTCACGCGGGCAAAGCATCATTTGCAATTTCCTGCTGTATGAAAAATCCAACAGATTTTTGTTTGCAGCAGATGGATTCAGCTGTCCATCTTGTCGGGTGGCAACAGTCTCTCATGGCATCACCTAAATTTGGTGATTAAAGATGGTCTTTCAACCATTTCTTTTCATTAGCTCGACGTTTTATGGCGCAATCATTCAGTTCATTAACCTTAAACAATTTGTTTTGGAAATACACAAATTTAGTGACCTCTTTCACATTCTGTCATGTTACAGCCACAACCCTCCATCGAACTTGTTATGATTTTATGTGCTTGACCAAAACTAATAGTGTGATTGTGAAGTAAAATGGAAAACATACAAGGTTGTTAAACTTATCACTCATGTACCAGTTACTCTTATACTTTCTAATAAAATCAAGATAGCTGTTAATTAGAAGTCACCTCTGTGTTATTCCGTTTAACGTTAAACACAACTGTCCTGCAAGGCCCTCAGTTTAAATTTATTCAGTGAACCATCAGCATCATGAAGACCAAGGAACAAGGTATAATGTTTTGGGAAGGTTTAAATCGGAGTTAGGTTATGAAACGACATCCCTCTGAACATCTCACAAAGACATGTTCAGTTTAGCATCTTAAAATTAAGCATATACCATAATTATGGCCTATTCAAAGTACAGAGCAATTAAGGTGCCAAAGAAATACCTGCAAATTAATGTCCACACATTACAAAACCCTAAAAATCATGTAAAGACATAGTCTCTTGCTGTAGAAACAGCAAAAGGTTTCTACCCACCAAGAGACTGAATAGAAAATGCACACCAGACTGAGAGAAAAATGGAAACTGTGTCACAACCCTTAAGTTTCTTAGTTACGCAAAGCTTAGTGTTTTTCTCACCTTCCAATCAGAAATGTCAATTTGTTATATGAGGATTTTATGTGACAGACAATGATATCAACTTCAATGGATGGGAATACTTTATGAAAGGCAGTGGACTTGGCTGCACTTAGAGGGGAGAAAAACTCAGCATGTCTCCTCATAAAGCTCACTCCCTAATTAGTAATCTTCTAGTTTCATTGAGAAATGAAAAGGAAAAGCACAAATTTATTGTTTTTTGTTGGTTGGTGAGCCAAGCTCTGTTGGCTGAGACCGCTCACCAGGCATCCACCCAAGACTCCAGATCCAAGCTTAGCTGATTCCTCCATTCCCATCTTTACAGTACAGTATGTTAACAGAACCAGCTGCTCGCCCCTATTACATATTCAGCATGCAGATGAAAAGGAGCAGGGTGAACTTTGTGCAACATTTGCATATTTTCTGAGTAGTTAAGAATTTTGCTTAACTAAAAATGTTTGTTTTTCCATCTTCAGAGTTTGTTGTCATGTGTTGCCTTTGGTTATGGGTGCGAGAACTTTTCCAAATATGAGGAGCAAGGCATCGGTATACACTGGAACAACATTATCAAGAGTCCCCAGGAGGGGGATCCATACGCCTTCATCATCTCCATCGCCATGATGCTCGTTGACGCCGTCTTATACTGGGTGCTAACCTGGTACATTGAAAATGTTTTCCCAGGTAATGATCTGGAGTAAATTATTAATTTATGTCCAATATTGTCTGCTTTTTTGGTGTTCTAGTTTTTGAGAAGAAATGCCTATAGTACAAATCTTGTATAGAAGTTTGATGAAACTTCTAATCTGCAAGGACTGGAGATTTTATACTTTTTCAAGAGCAGTAACAGGATAATATAGCATTTAAACTATTTTCCTTGTGGCAGTCGGAGAAGCTGTTGTATTTGTTAGTCGACATGCTCAGTGACCGTTGTAACTTGTATTAGCAAAACAAGATTCTACAGAAGTATTTTTGTGCACTGTGGCAGCATTTTCACCATATGAGTTTGGACAGGATAATAAACGTTCCAAATTTAATGAGAATCATTTTCAGATGAGGTTTGGGGAGAGCAATTCATCTTTCTTAGTTGTAACTCTGGATTCAATGGGTCATTAGAGTAGATTTTTCTCACTTCAAATTTAAAATTCAGGCCTATGAGTGCAAATATAAACTTCACAGAAGAAACTTATGTTGTAATGAACTGTTAAAAGACTACATTTGTGATGTAGCTATTTGTTTTCTTTTTAATAGTTTTTCCAAATAGCATTGGTTGACTGTTTCAACATCACTTCACCAAACAATCATTTGTCGTTCTTGAACAGAATTCTATATTTTATTAATATCTATGCACCATTGTTCTGAACTGAATGAATAATTTTTTCTTCCTCCACTTTTATTTTACGCCTTGCACCTCCTAGTTTTCATTGTATATTTTTAAGCCAACATGTATGGAAATATGACAATCGTTCTTCTTGTTTGATTGCAGGTCAATATGGGATTCCTAAGCCATGGTACTTCCTGTTCACTTCGTCTTACTGGTGTGGGTTGACACCAGGAGCTGAAAACAACCCTGATCTGCTGACAAACTCTCGGGCGCACATCGGTAAACTCCCATTTCATTTTCAGTTCTCACTTCTTGGTGTGCAATTGTTGTTCATATTCTCATCAGCGTGTTTATGTCCTGTGGGAAACACGGTTCTGATAAGACCTGAAGGTGAGAAGAGAAGGGTTGAGAACAAACATTAGCACCTTATTTGTCACATCTGGTGATAATGGTGCTTTGTGCTTTGAGGGGTGGGGATAGCAGGAGTTTGAAGTGAAGGAAACTGCTAAAAACAAGCAAAATTGCCAATTAACATTCCTAGTAACAAGTTTTTGTTTCTGTTTCTTTCTTTTTAGCTTTTCTGTGTCCATGCTTGTGGATATGTGGATATGTTTCATAGATCAAAATGGGCTCTCAGAAATTCGCTAAACTCATAATATGAGTAATCGTGTAATTAGAATCATTTTTGATGGTTTTCATTTTCTCAGAACGCTGGTCTAAACAAAAACGTAATTAATGTAAACAATTGATGCAAACCTTTATATTTTGAAACGCATATTTTATTCAGTTTTTTTTCTTCAAATTTTTTGCTAATGTACATTTTATTTATCTCATATTTTTTCTTACTATTCAAAAAGATATTGGTGTAAATACTGAAGGTGTGGTAAACACTTTAGCACTTCATTTTGTTTATTCTAAGTTAGTCATATTTGATATTGGATTTTAGTTTAATTTGTTTTGAACTGAAGTTAAATGAAAAAACCCACAAAGCATTAATACATAAATGTTGATGCAGATGTTACACCTTTAAACAATTCATCTGTAAACATGATCAACTTTAATCATTTTTTTCTTTAGTATTGATGTATTTTCTTATATATGTCAATTTATTCTTTTTTTTTTTTTTTAGTTTTTTGCCTTTTCAGAATTTATTTTACTCATAACAAGAGGTGTTTTTCCTTTCTCTTTAAATGCATTTTTCTTGTTTCTCTTTGTAGGGCCATACGTGTGTTTTCATAAAGGATATTTTGAAAGACCACCTCCCAGTGCGAAAGCGGGGGTGTCAGTTCGCAATCTTGTCAAAATCTACAAGACTGGGAAGAAACTGGCGGTGGACGGCCTGAGCGTGGACTTCTACGAGAATCAGATCACATCATTTTTGGGCCACAATGGAGCTGGAAAAACAACCACAATGTGAGGCATATTATTTAATTCTCTTGTATTTTCCGACCTGTCTCAACCTTTGTATGAATTGAACATAAACTGCTGACTTTATTGTAGCTGCATGTATTCAGAGTTTACTGCTTTGAAGAGGGAGAGCATACTATGAAGACATCCATCAGAAAGAGTCAGCTATTACAACCGATAGTGGGAGTTATCTAATTACTGCTTGGGAAATAGCTAAAAAAGGTTGGTTGGGGTTTTGGATGACAGAAAATAAATGAAATCCACTGTCCCAGAAAGTCTGAGTGACACAGAGAGCAAGCGATGCAGGACTAAGGGCTGCAGGGAAGACGTCTGCTCTGAGCCACTGGAACGAAACATAACAGGGAACAATAAGAGGAAGGACAGAGTAAGGACTCTGTCACATACTAAAACACTGTTTTGGTGTTTTTTATTAAGGGCTATATCTCCTCATCAGGGAGATGGGATCTCATAGCTGATGTTTTCTCTTTTTTTTGTAATTCAGGAGAAGAGAATCTAAACTCCCTAAAACTGTATTAAGTTTTATTCAGTTTTAGTTTAAACGGTGAGTTTATATAGATATAGTTTGCATGGTCCTTATGATAAAAATAAATATTATACTGAAAAAAATCTTTAGATATAGTGAAAAAACTTGCTTTTATGAGTTATAATTTTTTAAAGAAAGAAAACAGTCTATACATAGCAAATGTGGGGCAAGAAAATATCTTATTATAGAGATAAAAGTTTTAAGCCAAAGACATTTATTTCACTAAATGCAACAAAAACTAAGAAATAATTAGACACAAAGAAGCTATATATATCTCAATGACATTTAACCAGAGGGTCAAACTTTTCCTGTTTTAGTTCACTTAAGCTTACTATAATAATTTAAATTTGTTACATGTCAGAATTATTTTTTTTTTTTTTACTTTTTAAATGTCAGATGTGGTTAGTAAAATTGCCTTGTAAGTTGTATATCGCATGACATAAAATGAGTTGGGCCATTCTCCTTCAATATGATCACTGCTAGAATTTTGGCCTATTCCTATTTAATTGAAGTAACTCAGTCAGGTGTGTAGTCTGTCTCGCTCTCACACACCTCTGTGTGTGAGAGCGATATTTAGTCACCCAAATATCGATCGTTTTTGTTGTTAAGCCATTCTGAATTAAACTTGACTGAGTGGCTTGGGTAATCTTTTATTATTATTATTATTATTTTTAATATAATTATTTTTCCTTTGTTTCTCTTCATAGGTCAATTTTGACAGGACTGTTCCCACCGACATCAGGAACAGCCCTCATCCATGGATACGACATCCGTACCGACATAGACAGGATTAGGAAGTATTTGGGAATGTGTCCGCAGCATAATGTCCTATTTAATGAGTGAGTGAATTAACAAGGCTTAGTCATTCTCTCTCTTTGGATTACAAAGTGGAAGTATGTGGGTCTTTGCAACAATGTATTTTTTCCATGTAATGAGGCCTTGCAATGACTCAGGCTCCCTAGCAACACATAATTATTCAGTGTTTATTATGAAATGCATTGACCTTTATTTATTCTGTCTATAAGACTTTCCTGAAACTGCTTTTACTGATCACCGTATATTTTCTTTTTCTTTTACTTTGTCTCATTTTTTTGTTTGTTGCCTGTAACTGATACTCTGGTACCCAATGCTAATTACAGCAGGTCCCAATTAATTTCCTTGGTAACTTCCAATCACTAGAAAAGGACTGCTGTAAAATGCCTCTGTCAAATTAATTATGATACATATTTAGCAAGTTTTTTTAATTTTCTTATTATTGCTAAAAAGTTTCTGGAACTCCAAATATCTAAGTCTGAAATAGTATTACATTTTGGCATTAAAAATGGTTTCAGTGGGAACCCTGACATAGATCAAATGTTCATTAAGGACTGAAGATGTCTGGAGGGAAATTAATTGCTTTCAAACATTTAAACGGACAGAAATACAGTAGTTTTACGTTAGGCCACTTGTCCCCCTTCTCACATTAGCTGAACTGGTCTTTCATGCTGTTGTAAAACTTTTCTAGACTCACTGTGGAGGAGCACATTTACTTCTACGCCAGGTTGAAGGGACATAGTCGCAGTGAGGTCGACTCTGAGATGGACCAGATGATTAAAGATGTTGGTTTACCACACAAGCGTAAGGATCTTGCTAAGAACCTATCAGGTAAGGCTCAGTGTACCATGACACAGCTCTTATTTGATTGACATTATGCTGAATGATTTTTATGAAGAAAACATGCTACTTATAAGCCAGTCCTTCCTTTCTTAGTACCTGCATGCAACTCCTGCTCTACACCCACTGTACCGGTGCTCTGTAATTCATTGTCTGGGGGGCACAAGCAGATCCTATTTGATAGATTGTTTCAAGTCACGGAATGCTTGTGAGCAAAATCACTGAAATATGACTTTCAAGGTTGATCTATGATGACATTTCCACTACATTAGCGCCGCACTGGATGCATTTTGAAGAGCCTGCTAAGAGAGAGGAGCTGAGAATTATTGTTGTGAAAGTGTATCTGCGTCCCGGCAATCAATCATTTCACAGCTTCCAAACGGCAATAAAGCATAGAGCTGAGCATCTCGTCATATTTATTCCATAATCACTTTCCAATGTTAGCACGTGATTATTTGAAACGTAATGCTGACACAGCCATGTGGTATTTTATTTTTTATAAAAATGTCTTAATAAAAATGTGACTGTTTTAACTAATTTACATTTGATCAAATAATAAGTGAGAACAATGCTTTTTCAAAAGTATTTGTAGTCCCAGAACTTTTTCACGTCGTGTTACAACCAAAAAATTGAATGTTCACCTAAACTTGACATAGCAAGGCAAGAATTGTTGTGAAGTTCACACAAATCATGATCATTTTATTCAGTGAAGACATAGATAGAAAACCAACATACCAACATAAATATTGAGTAAATGAATAATTATTTTGGATGGTGCCACCTAATGAAAACATGTAAATCTTGTGTAATAACAGTGTGTTTTAAGAAATTATTTTTGGTGATTTAAAAGAACCCCACCATCTCTTCTGAGATAAGCCAGTAAAATTATCAAGACAGCAATCAAGACAATTTTAGCAGATTAAGAATCTGGAAATTTGTAAAAAATCATATAAAACTTTTTTTTTTTTTTTTTTTCAAAACGTTTTAACAACTATGTGTTGTCTTTAATGCTTTCCAGGTGGCATGCAGCGAAAACTCTCTGTGGCAATAGCCTTTGTTGGTGGTTCAAAGATTGTCATCCTAGATGAGCCAACAGCAGGAGTGGACCCTTACGCTCGCCGGGGGATTTGGGAACTACTGCTAAAGTACAAACAAGGTGTGAATTCAGGAATAACTACAGTTTTGACGTCTCTCTACTTGTTTTGCATTTACAGAACAAGTAGGATTTCTCACAGCTCGTTTGAAGCGTTTTAGACTAAGAAAAAAAATCTTCACCTGTACTGAACCTTTCAACCTACAGCAATATTAGATGTAGGAATTCAGAGTGGCCTACAAGTATCTTTTTAGCCCTGCTGTCAGAAAAAGTCAACTGTAAATGGAGAGAAATTGTGAATTGTACAAAGACGGGTCGAAGTGGAAGAGAAGACAAGTGGCTTTTATTGACGAACTCCCTAATTGTCTGCTGAGTTAGTCAGCCTGTCACTCTCTGGCTTTTATATACACTGTGCTTGCTGAAGACTATAAGCAGAGCATGCACATTTTCTCTCCAAATGTCTAAATGTTTAATGTGCACTGAGTGACATTCCGCCCTCACTATGTCATTAGCATCGGCCTCTCTCTAATCAAGCCTTTTTTACTCCAATCGTTAGCTGCAGATAACTCGGTTCTAATGAGAACCCCCACATTGTGGCTGCTCGAAATGACTCATTTTTGTTTCTCTCCGGTTTTATTTGAGCCACTGTCTTATGAAGGGTTGTCATTAGGCAAAGGATGTGGGAAAATGCTACAGGGAGTCTATTTGTGTGAAAAACTGAAGGATGAATTTAGAGTTAATATTACAGTTCATCACAGCTTATCAAATGTGGAGGTTTTCCGCATGAACAGGTTGACCACATTGCCTCAGAGTGGGTGTAGCTTTTATTAAACTGAGTGGTGGCTTATTTGTTTGGTGGCACTTTACCCTTTATGTTAAATTTACTGGAAATAAGTACTTTTAATATAGATTGATGTTGTAAGCCTTCATATGTTTCATTTAACTGTTGGCCTAAGCTGAAGTAATTCAATATTGACATCTTGTCATAAGAAGATAATATTCAACAATATATAAAACCTAAAACTTTAGTTATTGACTCCTAGGTCTGATTCATATGTCTCCACGAACTTTACATTCTGCTTTTTTGTACACATAATGATTCAATAAACAGAAAAAGAAAAGAGGAACAAAAATAGAGAAATAAAGAAAATACCTCACTTTAGAAAGTGATTAAAATAGCAAATTATAAATTGAATTTTAGGTACACACATTTTCTGAATTGGTCTATATGATCACTTCTAGTTCAAAATGTAGTTGAAGTTAAACTTGAACAGAATAAATGTAAACTGTACACATATCCTTGGAAAACATTGATTTAGCGGTTTCTCCACTTTTGTCTAGGAGAGAAATATTTTATGTTTATATTTATAACAGCCTTTGACAAACATGGACATCACATTTGATAGACTGCTCAAATCTGAGCTGAAATAATCAAATATTAAATGATATACTTAACAAAAGATTTGGTAGAACACAGTTTAAAAAGATATGTATAAATAAAACAAAGATACAACATATGGTGTCCAAGGGAAGTTCTCAATTGCGGTTTGACTTAGTTCCCTTGTTAGAATTATTCCCAAGTTTCTTAAGTGTTGAATTGACTACTTAATTTGTTTTAATTCCATAGAAATGTAAGGAAAACAGCTTTATGGTGACACAAGGAGTTGGAACGATTTGCTGCATATGCAGCACATACATAATTTAATGCATAAATTCAATTGCAATGGATGGTAAATTACAACATACATATGAGATGTGACAAATGTAGTCAAAATTAATGTCAATTAATTCTGAATAAATGGGACATTTTTGCATTTGCATTGAAAACTTGATGGAACAAAGAAAATGTTAACTAAGCCCTTGTACCAACTATTTTAGGACTGCAATGTGTTTTATATACCTAACATAGTGCAACTATCATGCAAATGCAAATTTATGTATAGCAGAAGTCAGTGTAGTGAGACAAATGGGATAAAATATAGAAGATTTTTTTTCATGCAACAGTCAAAATATTACCAAAAACAACAAAGTAATGACATATAAAACTTTTTCCATGACGGTACACAACATTTTATGTCAGGCTCATGAATTTCTTTTACAAACCATGTCTAAAATTTGTTAAAATTTTATAATAAGCACAAGGACTTGTAACCCAATGGACAGGATATATATTGTGTTGAAATAACTTAAGAGGTTTATGACTTGAAGTGACTGTCACTGATAGCAGTTATAGAGTTTGTTTGTTCTTTATTACGAAGCCAAAGCTCATTATGTTTTCATCCTGCCTTTCTCATCCACTGCGAAATCCACCTGTCTCAACTTGATTTAGAGGAAAGGGATCAAAATAAAAGAATACAGTTTGGTAACTCTACTTTGCTGTATGTGTTTTGAGTATGTAAAACAGCAATTTACCTGAACACATCCTTGATATATTACTGCATGCTCTAATTTGCTGCAACTTGCTATAAATCAAAATACCTTTGAGAGCCATTTGCTGTCCAAACAAATTAATTTTTTTCTCCAACTTGCAAATGATTCAATACTTTTTGGACTTTCTCTACATATACCCACACATTCATCTTCCAGGTTTGACTATCCCATGCAAAACGAGCCCAGTCGGTTAGACTAAACCGCAAGCAATCTCTTCAGCCGTAACTTTTTTTTTTTTAAAACCATGTTTTCCTGCTGTATGTTAAATTGACTGGATTGCGTGCCTTGATGTTTCATTTCAGTTTATGCAGAAGGTAGGCTGAGTTTGCGAGGCAAAACATCATGCAGAAATGCTTTACTGTGAAGAGATGAATTAAGCAGTTCGACTCGAGGCAGGGCGTGCATTGACGTGAAGAGAGAAAGAGAGAGAGAGAGAGAGAAACAAGGCATGTAGAAATAGTTGGACAAGCAAAATGGCTGCAACGGGCCACAGTTAATGACCTCTCAGTGCGTCCTTATTCCCGGGATAATGTGACGTGTGAGGATACAAATTTAACTTTGTGCAAAAACAGCCATGCTCAGCACCGTGCCTGACCCTTGGCAGTAATAACCATCCTAAACATTTGTGCAGAAAAGGTGAAAACCCTTGCTTGTGCTAAATTTAGAACGCTGATGTCTTACACCTTACACATGTTGAGATGTGTCTTTGTAGGTTGCAAGAACTGAAGATGCTGCAGGAAAAGCATCACAAAAATCCAACTTCTGTGACCAGAGGAGAAGAATGTTAAATATTTTTGAAATAATTATTTCATGTCATCTATTTCATGTCACATTTACTCTTTAATATAAAATATATTAAAAGCTTTGTTTGATTCTACTAAAGTGAGGTTACGTTTGGTACTTAACAGCCTTCAGCAATAACATTATATGGAAAATTGTTTAGAAAATATGTCAAGTCAAGCTAATAGCTAGCAATTTAAACTAATTTGCTATTTAATTTAATGGATACTGTTGCTAATTGCCACTTAAGCTAACAGTTACACTAGCAACAGCTCCCCAAACTAAAAGCTTCAGTGGCTTTTAGTTCAGCAAAGTACTACTCAAACTGACAACTGTTCAATTGCTACTTAGCTTAACGACTATTTCAGCTGACAGCAACTTAACTTAACAGCTACTGCGCTTAGCAGCTACTTTGACAATTTCCTAAGCTAGCAGTCACTAAAGCTAAAAGTGACCCACAGTTAATCCAGAAAGTATTCATAGCAGTTTGCTCATTATTGCCTACTCCTCAGAAAAGAAAGTAGCTATTGGTTGTCATGGAAGTCACTGTATGATGCTATTGGATAATTAGCTTATTTGGTCATCTGTGATGGAGGTAGAAGAAAAAAATATCAATGTTGGCAAGACAAAATACTTTTTTTTTTTTTTTCTAAAAGTTATTCAGTAAATCTAGCTGAGTAAATCTAACCAGTGGCTACACACCTCTGGATCCTTTGCTATTTCTCTTTCTGTCTCGTTTGAGGGCTGTTGCTTTATATCTCCAACAGCTATCCCTTATTTTTATGTATTCATTTATTTTTTTTGACTTCTACAGTGATTCTGCCGTCAAAAGGAGAAAAAACCATTTTTTATTTTCGTAATCACAAATTTTTCTGTTAAGGTTCCTGAATTCAATCAGGCCAACTTTGAGGATATCTACTGAAAAAATGTGCAAACTATTCATTGCCAATAAAGGTGTGTCTCAAGCATGTGACTGCAATTTATTTAGGCTTTAATAACAAGTCACTTGAGAAACCCGTGTCAAAGCAGCTATCTTTCATTGTAATAGAGGTAACAGGTTAAATGTTTGCTACTTAAAAACATGACTGGATCAAAGAACCCATTTCTCTCTGATACTGCTTTCCTGCAGACAGCAGAGACAGGACCACGCTGCGACTTCATTACAAATCTGCCGTTTTTTTCCCTGGCTTTCTGGGGTATGTGATAATTAATATGTGTTATCTGATCCAGCGTGATGTAAAAGGATTAGAACACCTGTGAATAATCGTGCAATTCATGCCGTTTTTGTCACTGCAAATGCATTCAGTTTGATGCCGCTCAAATCAAAGGACTCTGGGAACAAAACAAAGCTGGAGTAAAATTTGTTTCCTATAGAAATGTTGGAAAGCAGCCTGTGAAAGGCCTTTATCGTTATTTTAATTATGTCCCAGTTTCACACCCACGCGCTTTTCTTCAGTTTGTTTTGTTACCATGCTCAAAGGAACGAGAAAAAAATAGATCACAGTGAAATTGACACTAAGAAGATAAGTGACGACATGCGGATTCCGATCTTGATATCTGCCACATTTTTGGGAGACCGTGTCCACAAAAATGCTTTGTATGAATTTTTATGAATAACTTCTACAAGCCATACTTGGAGCCTGCCTTTTATTTTATCTTTCAGCAGTTATCTAAAAGACATGCTTACTGTGGTTGTCCTCAGGTCGCACCATTATTTTGTCAACACACCACATGGACGAGGCAGACATCTTAGGAGACCGCATAGCCATCATCTCTCAAGGAAAGTTGCGATGCTGCGGCTCCTCGCTCTTCCTGAAGAAGTGTTTTGGCAGTGGCTACTACCTGACTCTGGTCAGAAATGGGACTGAAAAGATGACCAATCAACGTAAAAATATCACACAAAGTTTGTCCAAGGACTACTTACAAATGGTAAGTTACAAGGACATGCTTACAAATGGTAAGCATGTTTCATTTTTTAAATAATTTGTTTTAAAAGCAATTTAACATTTTTTATCAATGTCTTAGTGTATGTGCCTTTGTTAGCAGGCAGAGTAGTAAACATTCTGTACATTCAAGGGTCAAATTTGAGCTGATTTCTCCTTGAGAAAATTGGATATTGGCATGTTAAAAGTAAAGCAAACCCATAACTTGCTTTTGATACAAGGTTGCCTAACTGCAACCTTGGCTCTGTATGCTGACGATTCCAGCCAATGTGTGCATGTGGTTCATCTTCAGGTTCAAGACTCGCAGTGTGAGTCAGATTAAGCTGATTTCTACAAACAAGGTGCACACATCATAATCCTCAAACTCAAAAGTAGCAAATCCCCATGCACATTCACACACTACGATACAGTTATCTATTACTTGACTGTACTCTAAAGCATAATACTCTCATAATACTCTCATTACTCCCAGCTAATGAGATCAGTCAATGAAGAAAAAATACTTGATAATATAACAATAGAACAGCTGTTCTTTGTTTTTTTTTTTAATATTTCAATCTATGGTAGTGCATCTAAAAGTTTTTACAAATCTAAAGAAACCTTGCAAAACGTATCCTGTCATGTAAGTATTTGTATGGTTCAAAATGTGTGTGCTTAATGGAATGAACATGTGGAACTCTCAGTATACTACTGCATCAGGATAGTGATTTACACTCCCACATATTGCAGTCTTGGGATTTTTTTTTCTTTTAACGTTGTTTCAATTTAATGATCACCTAAACATCAGAGAATAACTCAGGCTGATACTCATTATAGTCTATGAGTATCCCCAAGAGTTAAGAAAATTGCCTGCTAAGTCAGTCTAAACTGGGTTAAGTCCCATACTTTGTTGGATGCTGCAAACAGTCTGCTTGGTGAGGTGAATGGATTTTCATCAGTATAAATAGAGATGTCTCCCTGCTTGGCTTTTAGTAGCTTGAGTAGCAGGTTTCTGCATCTTTCTCTGGTATGTTCAGAAGTTTTGGCCTAATGTGTGTGACGCATCCGGTGTTGGCTATGGGTGTTGTCATGTAGTCTGCCTGTGTCCCGGGATGCCTGCTTAATGTGGGTTGGAGATTCACTTGATGGCAGGAAATCAGGCTTGGTGGAGCAGGTTGTCTGGTGGCAAGGGTGCCAGCAGGTGGGCTGCTCTGAGGTGTTGGTGGTGGACACTAACATCATGTGTGTAGGCATTTGATCCGCTCAGTGCAATCTGACCTGAGGATATTGCCAGATGGGGGTCTTTATTTTTGGATTGGGTTGCGTTTAATTGCCTCCACGGGGGGTTTTGTAGTGCAGCGCGGTCAACTGTCTGCAGGATTGTGACGACAACTTTCTGTGGCTGTTGGCAGTGTGGAGATGTTTCCTTTTTGTGGATCTTGTTAGGGGTTTGGAGTGCAGTGGGAACAGTTTATGAGGGCCTGCTGAGTTTCCCCAAAAGTTTAATGCCACAACTTTTCTTCCACTACTATGAATAATTACAGCAGTTAAAGCATTTCTGTCACGATCTGCCTAAAATAACAGCTTAATTTTTTTTATCATTGGGAAAACTGCATTCTGTAATTAGTTCCTTTATTATTTTATCAGTTTATATTTACCTGATTTGTTGTTTCACAAAAAACTTTAGCTTGACCTTGCATTTTTAGAGTAACTTTCAATAATTGGAATAAGGTTATTTTATTTTGATATAATGTATGAACAGAGTTCAAAAGAATATTTGACATATTCTTTGTTGTTAGATAAGCAGTTTAAAATTAGGTTCTTTCTTGTAATCTTCTCACTGCTATAATCTTAGTTTAGTCCTTTCAAGAACTAGTGAATGTCTTTAAAACTAAATTGCTGCTTTTGCTAGCCTATAAAACCTAAGATGTTTTTCTCATTTTTAAATCTAAAATAGAAATAAAATGGTGGTCTTCAAAAATGACAAGTTTCCAATAGTAGATATTTATTCGAATGTGTATGTTGTTTCCTCTCAAAAAAATCATGTAGTTTTTCTGGCTCTAGATACATTTTATTTAGCTCGACTGAGGGCCAAAAGTTTTTCTTTGGGTTAAAAAAGGTTGCAGTCTCTTTCAAGTCAACTGTTTAATGAAGTTAATTTAGTCATTGTTATTTCACTGGAAAAAAAGGGAAAAAAAAACATGCATTTTATTCCAGAAATTTAAAAGATTTACTCAACTATTTTCTGAGATCAAATATGTGTATTCTGTTGTTTTGCTTAAAGATACGAACAGCAGACACTTCATCACAGATTAAGCACACTTCATGCAGATGTACCCACACAGCTCTATTTAGACTAATTAAGTACAAACTTACAGAGGCACATTATTTGATTAATGCTTTATAGGAGTCCTTGAGGAGGCACTGCTCATCATTCTAAGTGGTAAGGTATCATAGCCTTTCTAATCCAATTCTGATTAACAGGAGACAGGCCGTCCTTCCAGGCATAGTCCAGATGATGGCTTCGGCAGTCAAACATGGGACAATTCTGACCGTACAGGTACATGGTTATTTTGGTTCATTTGCATGCATATTTAAAAATTGTTTTAGTTTTTGTACATTTTTCTAATTTTCACATAATTCAAACCATAAACACCAACATCTCTTTTACCCCCCTGAGCTCTCGTCATCTGAGGCTCTAAAACGTTTCGGCAAGAGCATGGAAAACTATCATTTCTGACGATGGAAAACAGTGTTGAATAGAAGAGAATTTTTATTTAATTAGCTTATTTAATGTTTGCTTTTGTGGTTCACCTTTTTAACCTTGATTTTTTAAACTGGCTACTAAATTAGATAAGATTCCTTTAAAATTAAAATTGGACACTTCATTCAGTCATTTTGTGTTCTTGTGTCCACTGTTTTTAATTTCTTTCACTTTGCAATAATACACATCAGGTAACATTGTCCTGCAAATCACATTAGTTCTCGCAGCTAGCTGCGTTCTTCATCGACGCACGAGCCGAGTGCTCCACCGCTAAGAGTTGTCTGAGGTTTTGCGTGGACAAGCTCAGAGATGAGAGGGTCATGTTATTTATGAAGTGATTTCATAACATAAACTGTTCTCAACTAAATTGAACTACATTAACTTCGTTCTTCAATGTTAATTATTTCTATAAACTGTATCAGCCTGCATAAGATAGCAAACATGAGTTGAAATACATGAGTGGTTTTTTGACAGTATACGCTAAGCATGAAGTTATTTTTTGGTATTTCTTAAAGAGGGTTGTGAGGGTTTTATCAATAAGGGCTATTCGTCATACAGGTTCTTCAGAACCTGATTCTGATTAGATTCTGGTGTTTATAAATACAAACTAAAGATAGATTGAAGAATCCAGATCCTTCCTTCTTTTCTTGCTTCGTTGGGTGCAGAGTGGCGGTCTCCTATCCCAATTGTGATTTTATACCAGGTTGGCTACATCCTGGGAGGGGCAAAAGTCCATTGCAAGGGCAACATAGGCACCAACAGGGCAGAACAATTGGAAACACACCTTTACATGAAGGGCAGAGTATCAAGTTCAAGGAAAACACCTTTTTATGCACAACAGTTAAATACCAGATACAAAGCAGCATCATAGCAGGAATCACATTTCTATAAGTGACAGCCCATTATTCTTCATTAGTCTAAAACAAGCAGACCACATCACCACACACAGCCACATGTGCACTCCAAAAAGTGATTCAGTCTGAAGTGTAAAGTAGATCCATTTACTTCTCCACAAAGTGCCAAGCCAGTAGTTGTTAAGCTTCAGTAATTATGTATGAGAGGCGCTGGATCAATAATGGATGTGTTGTGTTCTGCAACGCTGTGTGGATTGATCCTCACCAAATCCCTGCTTCAGAGCAGATGACTGAGAAGAGTTACAGTTTGTTCGGAGAAGGTGTTTTTGCAAATGTCCCATGATCAAGTGCAAGTTGTGTATTTTAGAGGTCTTGATTTGTTTGGGAGTGCTGCACCAATGCCACACTGCAGGTCTTTTAATATTACATGTGGTTGCTGAAATTTAGCGGCGGCTACTCGTAAATAATCTGAAGACACACAAAAACAAATCCAATCAAAATGTACAGTACAGACCAAAGGTTTGGACACACCTTTTCATTCAATGAGTTTCCTTTATTATCGTGACTATTGACATTGTAGATTCACACTGAAGGCATCAAACTATGAATTAACACATGTGAAAATATGTACTAAGCAAAAAAGTGTAAAACAACTGAAAATACGCCTTATATTGTAGTTTCTTCAAAGTAGCAACGTTTTGCTGCGATTACTGCTTTGCACACACTCTGCATTCTCTTGATGAGCTTCAAGAGGTCGTCACCTGAAATGGTTTTCACTTCACAGGTGTGCCCTGTCAGGTTAATAAGTGGACTTTCTTGCCTTATAAATAGTCATGAAAATAAAGGAAACCCATTGAATGAGAAGATTGTGTCCAAACTTTTGGTCTGTACTGTATATTCAACCAAAAGGAAAGGAATGTTTTTTATCTTTATTTTTTGGGGAAAACGTTACATTCTGTATAGACAGTTCTTCAAATTGATTCTTTTTTGTTTTATCTATTTAAGCAGATCTTGCTGCTGTGACTCGGCTTGTGCGCCACCATGTACCAGAAGCTGCATTTTTGGAGAGCATCGGTCAGGAGATCACCTTCATCCTGCCCTATAGTGGAGCCAGAGACGGGACCTTTGCCAGACTCTTCCACAGGCTTGATCTCGCTATGGCTGACCTTGGCCTGACCAGCTATGGCATCTCTGACACCACATTGGAGGAGGTAAACTGACAGCAGCAGTGACAGCATTCAAAAATAATAAATTCACTGTAGGAAGATAAGAAGAATTATATCCTTATTTTGTCTTCAACGGTTTTTGGCATTTTTTTAGGAGGGAAAATATTCAATTTTAAGAAATTATCTTTTATTTTTAACCCAAATCACTGGTTCGATGCGCAAACAAGGGATAAATATGTGGAAAATCCCCTCATAACCTCACTGCTGAGTAAGGAGGATCTGTGCTGGTGTGGGCTTTTTTACTTTACCAAACACTTTCTTAAACACCAGGACAATTAAAGCAGCATTTATTGGCTTATTTATCAAAAAATTTCAAGATGAGGTCATGCGACTGTTTAAGAATACATTTATTTAAAGGTCGTCTTAAAAGTAAATGTGCGCAATATTCTATACTCAGTCTTTTTGCTTCTAGGTTTGTTCCTTTTCTTTTCCTGACTATTTGTTTCTCTTAGTCACCTTTTTAGATGCAACGCCACCTCATGATATCAGAGTAAACAATAATTTTTCTCAAAAAAGTAATTTACTTCACAGCAACAATATGTTTTCTAGCGATTTGTTTGTATTCTATTATAACTGAAACTATTCTGTAATTTTGATGGTTCACGTATAATATTACAGATTATTTTCTCACTTTTATATGAAGTCTTAGTTTCCCATATGGATGACTCTTTTTGGAGGTGAACTAGACAGACATACCGTTTGATCTTAAACGTGTATGACTCTTCATGTATGACTCTTAGACACACCAGAGACACTCATGGCTGGAAGGCAATATGAATAATTGCTTTTTAAATGTACTGAAACTCAACCATGACAAGATTTTTTTTTTTTTTTCTTCATCCATTTCATCTTTTGAAGCCTGGATATGCTGCTGTGAATACTTGGTTATTAATAATTGAACATGAACATATAGAAGCTGTGGAAGTTGTTTTTTTAATTTTTTTAAGTCAACTGTTGAGAAGCTTGAATTGGGAAATTTACTATAGTGTTAAATTAAGAAATTGGCCATGTGAAAATGGTCTGTTTAGAAGAATTGCATCTTTTTGTCAAAGAAATGTTCACAAGAGGATTCCCCTTGGGCATCTAATGTACACTCTATTTTTTGAAATAAGATATGGTAAGAAATTACGTGACTGTTCACCTCTAGGAAGAAATGAGCTGCATAAGTAAATACAGAAAACAGGGGTATCATTACAGAAAAGCTACATGGTATGTGTTGAAATAAAGTTCATCCCACCAAATGTATGAAACAGAGCAGTTTGACACTGACTTTATGACAAGTCTGTGTGGAACTCTCAAGTTCATAAACACTGTAAAATAAAGAAACCTTCAAGTTATTTGCAGAAATTCATCATAATTGTGCATTTGATATGAAGTGTCTTGTAAATATTAAACCTAAATATAATGAAAAATGATTCAATTTTGTTTATTTTGCAGATATTTCTGAAAGTTGCTGAAGAAACTGGCGTGGATGCAGAAGTGCCATGTAAGATTGCAAAACATGTAGTAAAGTAACAATGGTGCATTGTTCACTCATATAATGATGGTCTTGTTAAGAAAAGCAAAGTTTAAAAGGAACAGTTTGGTTGAAAGTTGATGCTAAAAACCAAAGGAAAAGTGCGAAGTGCAACTATTCACATAATAAAAGTGATTCATTTCTGCTGCTTTTATTATTAATCTTAAACAATAAGCTACTATTCACTTTGTGATTGATTGATTAAGCTTATTGAGTTTTTTATTTTTTTTTTACCTGCTAGCTGTTTTTTTTTAATTTATTTATTTTTTTTATTTCATCCGTTTCTTAAAAACTTCTCCTTCCAGGTTATCAAAAGTGTCTGTTCCTTAAAAACTCCTGAGTTTGTGCTTTTACATGGCAATAAGTGGCATCTTGCGAGACAGGGAGCTATTCTTATTGTTATTTATATCCTTAAATTGGGTCAGGCGAAAACAACATATCTTATTTGTATTCCCACAGCAGCAAAGGAGCCATTGGTTAGAGACTGGAAAAGAAGCTCCCGCGAATATAAAAGGAACAGCGTTTCCAACGTCCGCGCCAAATCAGAGCACAACGGGATGAGAGGCATGTTCTTTCAAATTTACTTTCTCCATTTTTTTTTATTTTTTTTTTTAATGAATGATACAATTGTGAATATACATAATCACACACTTTAAATATTATATTGCGTCAATAAAATACTATGCTGACTATGTACAAGATAACGTGTGCCGTCATGGATGTAGCAGGTTTTGCATTAATTACTTTAAATCACTGACCAGAAGTCCAGTCCAGTTCTTTTTTTTTTCTTACCCCAGATTAGATACCTCAGAACTTACAATTTTAACCCACATCTTGATTCCACTTTTGCATTATGACTTTTAAAGCTCAGACTCCAAATGCAGTCTATGCCTTGTGAATCTTGTTCAAGCAAACTCTTAGCTGTATTCTGCTTCATAATTTTCTCAGAGCTGCAATTATCCCTGTTGCTTCTGAAACTTTTTTCAGAAGCACTCCTCTTTCCATGAGTTTGCTTCGACATAGCACTCTCTGAAAAGCCAGCTCGTCTTGGAGAAATCTTTTATGGGCTACTCTCCAAGGAGAGGGCGGATGTCTGTCCGCTCTGTCTTCTGGACAACTCTGAAGTCATTCTACTGAAATACATTTCTGTAGAATGAAAAATTTGTCTTGTATATTAATCAAATCTTCTGACAAATTGAAATTTGTATTTTTATTTGTAAGATGTCATAATCATCAACAGTATTTCTCTGTTTGCAAGAATGTGTTTTATTTTCAGAAATAAAGTAAAATATAAGTTTATAATGATATCTTAGTTTATTGAGATACTCCTCAATATAGTGTGAAAATATTGTAGTGATTGTAGTTTCTTGATAAAGCTTGATAATTTTCTGTTTTATTTCTGTTTTAGAAGTTAAAGACAAATTTTTAAATAAAGTTGAAGGTAAGTACTTTTTTTTCACATTAAGCAAAAATAATGACAGTTTTAATTTGCTCTAATTTAATTTTATTTAGTAAAAAATAACCTGTCATGCTGACAATTGATTGAGTCAAGCTGACCATTTTCATATATATTCATATATATGTGAGGTGAATAACAGTTAACTTAATGGCAGATTATAAGAAAAGTGCCAGCCTGAATGGAAGAGGATCCAGGGTCATCACCGGTTGGAAACTGATCAGAACACAGTTTGTGGCTCTCTTCATCAAGCGCTTCCACCACGCCCGAAGGAGCCGCAAGGGACTCATTGCACAGGTAATGGCCTCGGTTTGTCATATTGATGAATTGAAGGGTTACCCTCACGCAGTTGCACGGGAGGATCAAGGTAGAATTGTGTGAAATGCATGTTGGCTTTCCAAAATCAGTTAGTGACACGTATGATCGAGTGTGTTAATTTAAACTCTGAAGGGAACGCATCAGTCTTTATGTAGTCAATAGTTGTGGAAATTTAAGTTGTTCAAAAAGAAATTCACACTGAAAGCAATGCATAAAGCGTTGAAGAATGAACAGCGGCACCTCAGAATGATGTAACGTCGTGTCAGTACGGTGCATTTGCAATAATCGTCTTCAGATCCCCGAGGCATGTGTCGTACAAGAAGACACTCGAGAGACAAAAGAGAGGGCTAACCGTGGAGAAGGTATTTTGTATTATTCAGACACATTCTTAGTCTCAATATAACCCAGTGCAAATTTTTCAACATCCTGTTTGCCCTTTGAAAGGACAACACATTTTGTACATCCAGAAAAGAGACAAAAAAACACACTTCCAGAAATGAAAGGTGCTTCAGCTGTATCATATCTTTCACCTGACCACTGAGCAAAAAAAAACAGGAAGACATCTAGTGTGACGCTTCCGATTTGTTTTCATCAATCAAGTGTTTTGATTAGACACGTATTAAAATTGAACAATTAAACAGATGACAGGCTTCTGTTAGCTCATTAAGTGAATGTCTGTATTATTTTCTTCTTTGTAAACATAATTTCAAAAGTCAAGACTAATAAAGAGACATAATTTCAGCAAGTCGAAACCAATTTCAGTAAGTAGCAATTTTCTAGGCAATGAAGTTTTTTTTTTTTCCCCCCCACAGCTTTGAGACTTAAATTGCCTTTGCCATTCCTCTATATTCATTATTCACAACATTGTGCTTGTATATATGTAGCACTGCTATCAGTTATGATCCCTCCCATTATGGTAAAATAATCAGGGCTGAAACAGAGCAGCAAAGAACATCCTCTCCTTTGTTGGAGATGCAGAACAGAAAGTACAAGCGCTTCACCTTTGATAGGCTCTTGTAATTTGCTGCGTTACCAATGCCCATTAGTCACTGTCAGTCCTGGACGTCCCTCTATGCAGGGTACGCATAGGAAGATTGTTCGGTATGTATGCGGATGTGTATGTACAAGGCCACATCTATTTCTCATTTAGCTAAAGGTCTCTCTTTTGCTCTGTTGTGTCAACAGCTTTCATTGCTCGCGGATGTGTTTCGACAGCGAGGTGAAGTCTTTGATTGCAAGCTTTTATGGAAAAATCTAGGGGAAGAAGTTTGAGATGGTATTTTTGATTAAAGTTTAAAATGCAAAGAGTTTTCTAACAGTTATAACGTGGTAGATGAGTTTAAAAGTTTGAATACGCAGTGCTGAGACAAGACTCTGGAACTATTGATTTGGAAGTAGACATATTTTTCCAGTCTTATTTGACTGGCTTTGAGTTAAATACCCCTTCTTTTTCAAAATATTTTATTTGAAATATTGTACATATATTTGATTTCTTTCACTGTATATTCTACTAAGGTTAAGAAATATTTCAGAAAGAAAATCCTTTTCTCCACTAAAGTTTAGATCCAACTGGGGCCAGGACAAGTTAAAAATCCATGTTTAATCAAATTGAATATTTTATTTCTGACCACTTTTTAAGGAGAATTACTTTCAACAGGACTTGTGTCCAAAATTCAAAAGAGTGGTTCAGGAAATGTAAATTTTAAAAGTCTTTTGATATGAGGTGTCATTGTTTTTCTTTGGAAATTGGTGCAGCTAGTACTGCACAGCACAGTGTAGAAATTTCAGCCTTTTCATTCAAATTCATATTAGAAAAAAAAGCTAGCAGAAAGGTTCTTTCGTTCTTTGTCTTTAATGTGGCTGCTCCCAGTCACTGCAGATTTTTGTAATTACTGGATGAACTGAAAGGGCTACCTGAAAGGGAAAAAAACAAAATTTCTTTCTCTAATGGCCTTCTTCTGCTTTGTGTTCTGTAATTATTTCAATTTTCATCATAGCAGGCAGCTGCGTTAAGAAGTCCATAGGTGCTCTTTGTAGAAACTAAGCTTTGGAGTGAAATTCTTTACAAAAGCTTTCAAAGATGCATCACCTTTTCCTTTTTGGTTTTACACTAACATCATTTTCCTCTCCTTTTTCAAAATTTCATAGTTTTTATTTAAACTAAATTGACCATACATGTTGAATCTTAACTTATTTTTGCTGTTTGAATGGTGATGTGCTGCGTTATATGTACGCAGCACAAAAATTTGACCCCCAAAAAACTTTGTACCTCTTCCATACGTGGTACTAAATATGCAGTAGTTTTTCAAGCATCGTCAGTCTGAATTGTCATGTAACTGTTACATCATAGACGTGAGAAACGATGGTTAAAAATTATAATTATGAAAATTATGAAGTGATGACAAAAAAATTGTCAGGGAAGTGAATCCCACCACGAAGTATCCAAATCCTTCTTCAGAAGTTGGAGACAATGCTCCACAAAAGGCCATTGTTTTTAGTTGTGCTTTCGATTTCTTAGCTTTCGTATGATCTTATGACAATCCTATCAGCTGCCATTGCTCAAAAACTCTAAAAATGATCCATTAATAGTGGCATCCGTTATTACTATGTAATAATGGATGCATTGTGTTTTTTTGTGTGTATGCGAACTGCTTTCTGACATGTATGTTCTTTGTTTGTTCAAGCATGTTGCTTTGGGTCGTAAAATGTTCACACAGAAGCCTTACTGTGGTTGTATTTAATTAGTGGTATGAATGAAGATGAAAAAAAGATTTAATAAGAGATTGGAATTGAGCATCAAGACCAACTGTGGAAGCATAGCTGTAGAAATAATACAAACTTTAGTTGGTGTTTTTGAGGCTTAATTGAGTTGTGAGTAGCCAACTCAAATAAGCCTCAGAATATCTGGTAGTATGAGAATCAGACAACCAGTGTTGGGCACCACTGGTATCTGACCTGTTAGTGAAAACAAATATTAACCCTAATCCAGTTCGTATATGACTTCAACCTCTTCCCAGAATCTCCGCTAAACTTTGGGTGCAATACACTTCATCATTGGTTTAGAGCTTTGTTTATCATGTGTGAGCGCTACTCCTTGTTTATCAGCAGGTTTTCTCAATGTCAGACACACCAGCTGTTGCCTGTATTTACTGCTGACAAAAAGGAAAAAGCGAAAAACTGTTATTTATGTTTTTTTTTTTTTTTTTGGTGGTCTGCCATTAGGCTTTTCAGTCCAATTTCTGCTTTTCAGTTTTTTTCCGTGCACATTTTCATTTAAATTTAACGTTTTCAATTGCAGCTCCCGTGAATTGCCTGGGTAAATTTCCATGCTCTGCAATTAATCAGTTGGATTCAGAACCTCCCCTTTTTAATACGACCCGACCTACAAATGATTAAATATCAGAGATATGTAGCTTTTTTTTTTCTATAACCCCCTTTGTCAGCTCTAACAATGTGATGAAAAGAGAATTACACGAAGAGGATCGGATGTGAAGACGAGGTTAGGCAAGGGTGTTTTCTGTTTGCGTGGGTGTGCACGTGTAAGTGTATGAGTTAAATAACAAGAGACGAAAGAAAGGCGAGAATCTAATTATATCTGAGTGGCCAGATGACGACGGGTGTGTTGCAAGTGTTTAATCAAACTCATAAAGCATGCAGAGGGGCCCAAACAAGTTGGCAGGGAGCATATTAATGGGTAAGCTTTGTTGTACTGGTCCTGGATTATTGTTAATTAGATGAGCCTCTTTTGGATTTTGCCATACAAAACAACCAGAAAGCAGAGAAACTAATGACATGTTGTTGATTAGGAGTTGTGAAACTGTAAATATTGATCTGTTTTCATATTTGGAGGAGTCTTTTTCTTTTAGAAAGAGGACAATTATATGTTTATCTTTTACTGTAACGGTTGAAATGGGACCAATACATGTTTACTTTAAAATAGAACATATAAAAGATTTGCTGTACTTCACCATCAATAGCTGTTAATGACGAAAAAGTGTGTGATGATGCGTTCCTTTTACCTTCACCGCACTCTTATGTGCTACTTTGTTTTGTTCTCTTTAATAACATCCAGTAAAACACATTTTTGCTTTATTACTAGTTATAAAAATGCAGATAGTTAATTGGGGTTGTTCCTTTTGCAAGGCACTGTGCGCTTTTAATCTTTAATGCTGATTTTAAAAATTTTGGATTGACGCCGTTTGTATATGGTCATCTTCATATTGGATTTCTCTGACTATCTCATTATAATTCAAAAGGGTTTCAGATGGTGCAGCGTAAAGACAGTTTAATGAGGTGCTTTGACTTGAAATTTGTCACTGTCCCCCTAGGTGGTTTTGCCTGCTTTCTTCGTGTGCCTATCTCTGATCTTCTCCCTCATCGTTCCACCATTCAGAGAATATCCAAGTCTGGAGCTGCAGCCATGGATGTACAGTAATCCCCAAACCACATTTTATAGGTAACAACATCTAATAGAATATCATTAGATTTTTTTTCCTCATACACTGAAGTTATTTTCCTTCAAATTCACCAAGGAATTTTATAGGAGGTATGAACGAGTAATTTTATTCCTACTGAAAATAACTTTATAACAGTGTGAGTTTATCTCAAATTCCATTTTACATAGTGACTGGATCATATTCTGTGGCTTCATGATCAAAGATATACACCATGAAAGTAAACAGTTTCACAGACTGAAACCTCAAACTTGTTTACGCATTAATCCAGATTGCACAGTTTTAAGATGTCTCAACTGCATTTGACTTCCTCTTGATCAAAATATAATTTTGAATTGGATTATTCTATGATGGACATTGATTCATTACAACACAGTTTATGATCTGTTATGCCTTTCCTTTTTTGTAAGAAAAAAAAAAAAAAAAAGGGTCCTGCCGGAAAACTGCAGTATTTAAACAAGTCTTGCCTGGATAAATAATTTGTACTGAATACACTGTAGATTCTTTTGGATTTATCCCATTAAGGAATACCAACATTTTCTTGAAAATATTATTATTGTTAATCTTGTCTAATCCTCTTGAAGCTAATTATTACACTCTATGTGCTGATTGCAACACAATTGTGAATAAGAACCTTTACCACTTCCTGAAGCACAATACGGAAGCACTTATGAGGAATTTACTAAATAAAGTAACAGTCAAAGCAATTTGTCTATGACCCTAATAAAACAAAATCCATTAGATTTTTACCAGAAATTAATTTCAGGCAAATGATTTTAAATGTTATCATGACATGCCTCTCACAGTAATATTTCAGTATTTTCATAGGGGTACAAAAGCGCAACATCGGTGGCAGTATTTAACATTAAAATCAAAGCAAAAAGATGTAAGAACTGCAGTCACGGTGTATTGGCAGCAGATTTTGTATTGCTAAGGTCATCCGTCTGGACATTGTCCCGCTTTTGGCTGACTTTCTTCATCACAAGCATAACTGCTGACAAAGTTTTGCTCTGACTAACTGTGTAAACAGTGCAGCAAAGTGTACCGCTGCAAAAACTTTAAAAAGAAAACTCACCATATCACCATGCATAAAATAAATTCTAATGGAAATGCCTGTTCCCGAATATTCCTGTTTGTTGGATATGTAGAGAAAGTAGTTCAGTACCAGACTTCGAGGGTCATTGCTTATAATTTTATTTGTATGTTTTTGAGATGCGATTATTAACTTTAGATACTTCCAACTTTGTTTCTTCCTAATTGAAAAATACTAAAAAGCTAATATTTGCAACTTTTCATTGAATTAAAAAATAAAACTTTTTACAACCAAATTATTTCTTTTAATAAATGCCCAATTTTATGAAGTTGCCTCTTTGAATCACTGAATGTCATACTCCTTAAAATCCTGTTATGCCACATGGTTCTGTGTGCAAATAAGACCAACCAAAATTCCCCTTTACCCTTTCACAACATAAATTAGCAGCTATTTTTTTCTCTTTTATGCACACCCAAAAATGTCATAAAAATAGTAAGATTTACGGTGGCATTTTCTATTTTATTGTTTATTGAAAATATAAAAGATGCTTCAACACCTGTTATGGCATAAATGATAAGTACAATTTCACTTAATGCTTGAAAGTGATAGTCGTTTGACAAAGTGCAGCTTATTGTAATTGTGCATATAAGCTAACATGAAATCCCTGAACAGAACCAGTATGAATTCTAATCATGCTGTCATTAGTATCTGACTATTATAGGTTTGTTTCTTTCCCAAGTCTCCCTCAAATATTCTTCCCATTCTCCATGCTAGTTGCACCCTCTGCCCTTTACTTTCATGGTACTTTGGGATTTAAAACGGTACTTCATAAAGACCGCGCTGATGGCCCTCGGCCAGCAGTGGTCACAGCTCAGCCAACCATTTGGATTAATATAGTGTTCATTGTCTCATTTAGGGGCGTCTCTGTGAAGGTCATACGGCCGTTTCCTGGCCACCAGCAAGTGGAAGTAGTCTGCCTGTAAAAGAAAAAAAAAAGATTATGTGCAGCCATCTGTTTTGTAATTAACAATGGCTGGGTTACTGTGTTATTTAAGATAATAAAACTACTGGATAGCTCCAAAATGAAGACTTGGGCATATACACGGAAACAGTGGAACTAATGAATGACTCACAGAAGGAGGAACTAAGCTGATATGAGCAGAATGTCAAATAATGGCCTGGGAACATCTTGTTCGTCTTAGATCACATTTTATTTTCTTAAAGGGGTGGTATTATGTATTTTCCAGGTATATAGTGTCATTTTATGGCATAATCAAGAAATTGTGTTGCCTCAGTTGTTCTAAAATGCGGTAGATATCAAACATGACTTAAATGAAATTTGACTTTGGAATTTAATGCCATAAAATTGGGCCTCTGTTGCTTTAAGAAGCTCCTGCTCTTTCCAATACTTTGCCTGTAGCATGTCATTGCATCATTGACTTTCCATTAAGCCATTTATGATTTTAGCAGCGATGAACAGAGTAGTTCAGGGATTCTCTGTGAAGCGGACGATTGGCAGAAGACTGCAGCTCCAAGGAGGAGCTTTGTGGAAGTAAGCGTTGCTTGGCGAGAGCAAGCGTTTAGGCACCCCCGAATAGCTGCCACAGTTGATTCAAGGATAAAAGAATCAAAGCAAAACTTCAGATATGTTTTTGGTGAGGGAACAATTCTACTGCAGGATTACAATTAGCTGGACTTTATAGGATTATTTGAGGGAAACCAAACACAAGCTCTACAAGCTTTAGGCCATTCTCAAGTAGCATGCAGCACTGTTACCAAGACTATACAAAGCCTCACCATCATATTTTTAATTTTCTAGGCATACAATATTAGATGTTTTAAAGTTGTGTAAACTTCAATGTTCTTTTTAAATTAGAAAACCACTCAATTTTTGATGTATATTCTAAATCATTTGTTACCAGAAACACAGTAAAGGTCTGCTTTCAATACAGTAATTTATATTAAAGTTTAAAACTTGATTGAAATAGTGCTATCAACACATTTTTTTTTACCTTCCGAATTCTGTTTAGGGCCCCATTGAGACTGGAGCCAATGCCATCAGAATTTTCCTTTTTCAATTATTTTTGGGCTTTCGGTTCAATAGTTGCAATCATCTCCCTGTCCAAAGTTAGGAAATTTCTTTACATATTTAAAAAACAGTCAGTATAAACAAGTGAAACTTCATCCTTTAGGAAAAACACACTTGCTTGGTGAGTAAGTAGAAATCTATAATCTTCAGTTTCACAAATAAACTTACAGTGGTGCTTTAATGTGCAGTGTGGCAGGTCATTAGCAATACATATTTTGGTTTTGGAATTTGACCTATAGACTGACATTGTCTGTTGTAAATGTTGTATTTTAATTTTTCACCCATTTCTAATATGCACAGCAATGACATGTCTGAAAATTTGGAGGTGTCAAAGGTGACAGAAACCTTATTGAACAACCCTGGTTTTGGGACACGTTGTATGCATGGAGATCCGATACCGTAAGTATTCTGGACTTTTTCATAAATAAAAAACCAAAAATTAGTGTCTGAGAGTTGTAAAATACCTATAATACTGATAATATTAACATTTTACTTACTCAAACCTCACTTATAGGAGTCTTTGGCTGTGAAAGGAATCCAAATTAATAATCTCTTACCATTGCCTTTCAGAGGTTTACCATGTTCTCCAACTTACTCTGATTGGACCATTCCATCTGTGGATCAGTCAATCAAAGACATCTTCCTCAATGGGAACTGGAGCATGGCTAACCCTTCGCCTTCCTGCCAATGCAGCACTCCTAAACGGAGCATTATGTTACCCGACTGTCCACCCGGAGCGGGAGGGCTCCCTCCACCACAGGTTAGTGTGTCATTCTGTACAGTTGGGCTATTTCTTACAATAAATCGCTCTGTTACCCTCCGAGGTCCCTTTACCACGACGGGGTCGCTGTGTGCCGAGCAGCATAGTAAATATGTGGCATAGAGCAGCGAGGGAATGCAAAGGTCTAAATATGAGAAACGACAAATAAATCAGTGACAGTGCAGTACAATAAAAATGCTTATCATTGAGGCATGTTTGCATGCTCTCTGAAAGTCCCAGTCAGCACCATTTTGATTCAAAGATGTAAAGGTACTTACCAACAGGAAATTTGCATCGCATTGCAAAATGGAAATCAGACTTCTGTGTTAGCTCTTTATTGTGAACTTGCACTCAAGCATGAAAGCAGAGACCAACTAAAAATATCATGAGCTTCATTGTCGGTGACTCAGCTAGTTCTATATATTTACTAAAAATGAACATAAAAATTTGCCCTACCAGTGTCATATTCCTCATTAAGTACAGTGACTTTCAAAATATGCAGTATCTTTATCGCCTTGGTATTTTATGTGATATGAAGACAAAAATACATATTGGTGAAGTGGAAGCAAATCTGAAAAGTGTGGCATGGTATTTGACCCATTGACTTACAAACAACCAGTGAGCTTCAGAGGGTAGTTCTTCAGATGTTCGGCAAATAAAGTTAGAGAGGAAACAGCATTATGAAGACCAAGAGAAAGAGCAGACATCAGGGAAAAGCTTTTAGTATAAACTTCATGCTTTACACCAAGTACGGAGGACAATAAGCAATACTCATCACTCTGAACTCATCTCTGTGGTTACATGTGGTGGCGGCAGTCTCATGATGTGGGAATTATTTTCTTCAAGGAAGAAAAGTATTGATTTAGAGACATAATCAAACTTTTCTGATTTTCTTCTACAAAAAAATTTAAGCCATGCATCATTTTCCTTCCAACTCATAGATATGCACTACATTGTGTTGTTCAAGCACATAAAAGCTCAATAAATTTCTCTTTAAAATGTTCCTCTGACATCCAAGTGGTATACATACTTTGATACTGCAGTCACATTGTCAAAGTACGTATACTTTGACAATGGGAACGTATACATATTTTCACATACTTTTACAGGTATGCATACCTGACTTTTTAAAAAGTCAGGTATGCTAAACTTTTTAAAAAAAAGTCTCGCATACCTGTAAATGTTTGAGTGCAGGGCCAGCATAGAATTCACTTTTTTTTTTCTGCTCACGTCATACGTCCAGGGAACTTGGCAGGTTTCATCCCGCGGCAAGTCAATACCAATTCTTCATAGACCATTACTTCAACAACAGACATGGACAAATGCAATGAATGGATCACTTCATTTCACGTTCTGACCTGAAATGAAGGGATCCAAGCAGGGGATCGATGGGCACCACGTCACTGCCAAGCTGCAGCCACCTGCTGGCTGAACTAATCATGATGCGGAGAGCAAGTGGGATTTCATTTAGAGCTAAATGATTTGCACTGCTGTTGGCCAATGACGATGAGAAATCTAAAGTTTAGAGGGAGAGAGAGAGTAGGTGGATTTTCCTTCCTAGAGTCGATTTGGTCATTTTGTGGAATGTACCAACATTGCAAGAGAACTGGATTTAAACATGTTACCTACTCATGTCTGACATCCCAAAATAGGCCTTACATACGTAAAAGATTTAACAATCTTATTCCTGATTGTACACTTTCATTTTTATTTTACCGGTGACTGCTTAGGATACAAGTAATGCAGCTTGTGATAGTTTTGGGGATTAGGTTACGCAAAAAAGACTGAGCATTGTCTTTCTGCAATAATTTAACCATCATGCTGCAGGATAGACGGTGTACTACTTTTTGCATATTGTTCTACAGAACTGCCTGTAAAGCCTCATAGGCATCCTTATGATGCTGAAATACCACCTGTCAAGTTTTTTTTTTTTTTTTCCAAGAACTTTTCACAAGCTTTAGAAAGATCTCTTAGGAAATAAACTGTAGCCCACACAGTTGGATTGTGTGCTGCTGGGCAGCCTGGGTATAACCGGATTTTAGAAGTGGGAAGGTGTTTCAGCAAATCCTGTTGCGCAAGGTAGGTGTGGAATTGAATGTTAAAAACTAGGAAAATGTTCCATTAAGTACAAAACGGTAGTGTTTGCATATTTCTCATATATTTTTCTCAGTTTTTTTGGGAATATAATATCTCTGAATGCCTTTTGATCAGGCATGATTCACCCACATTAGGTCACACTTTGGTTTTCTCTTAAGCTTACAACCATATGGTTATATGAGATTAGAAGTAACTCCTTTGTTATTTTGCAGAACCAATTAAATGGCTATCACCAGGACATTAGACGTGCAAGAAAAAAATGAAATACCTAGAGCAATAATATAATATGCAGATGGTACGCAGAAAAATGACCGTGGTTCAGGGTAGATGCTGCAGATGGGGAGCATCTTATGTTCATTTTGTGGTTTTCTTTTTCACCAAGTTTTCACTTTTCTGTGAAGAGCATTATGATCAGAATGGCACAGCAGCCAGACCAGACAAAAATACACATGTAGAAATTTGAATTCTCGATGAGAGGTGAGCTGCTTTTTGAAGTATAGGTGGTGCTCATGCATCATTTTGACCAGATTGTTTAAGCTACAACATATAAAATCAAAAAGAGGTTATTTTAAGCTCAACTCCTCAAACCTGACTTAAAAAAATTATGCATTAATGCTGTTTGGCTTGTTGGTAAACAAATCAGATAGGTTTTCATTAGTATATTCATGAAACAGATAATTTACATAGCACCAAATTAGACTTTAACACTGAAGAGTATTAATAAGGGCTCATATTACAGACAATGTATGCATGATTCCCGTGTTCCATATATTTATTTTGCAAATTATTAATGAATAATACATAATGCCTTTAACAGATGCCATCCTGGCATAATAGATGAAGATAACTTTTTCTCATCGCTGTGTTAGCGTGTTTATTCATGTGAAGTTAATTATGTAGAAAGTTTGCTGTAGAACATGCAGTTAAAGATGAGAACCACTTCAGTGTTATTTACGTGATTTTAAAATAGATGTTTGGGTTAAGTTCAACTTACAAATAAGTCAGCAACAGCTTTTGGTGTTTTGAGTTGAGATATATCTTTACAAACAAAGAAAAGGAAAAAAAAACATATCCATAGAATAATTCCTTGAGGTTCTGCTCATACTGTGTATGTTCCAGTGATGCAATTTCAAATTTCACCAAAGCTTGGTGAGGTAAACATAGGGGTGTCACAGGGATTGGTATAAAGCATTTTTTATAATGTATACTACTGCAAATGGTCAATTGACTAAAAGTGAGACTTGAACAATTACTGCTTGGCTTGCTACTATAATGTACATACGTTTTTGCATAATTTCAACTTGTTATTATTGTTATTGTCATTACTGTGAGCCGTACAACTGAGTATAAAATAAAATTATGACATGTGCAATGGGATTAAAAAAGAGTTGGAAAAAAATGCAGCCACATTACATGAAATCAGTTCCATGGCATTTCACTCTGAATTAATGAGCTTTTTTTTTGTCATGTTGCAAGGACAAATGAAAAAAAAAAAAAAAAAAAAAACATTGTGAAAGAAAAAAGTCAATACCTTCAAACGAGCAGGAAATCTATTTATATTGCCTCAAACTTTTCATTTTACTGCTTTATTTCTCCCAATCCCCTATATAGCTTCCTTATATCACAACAAAGTACTGTAATGTGCTATTTCACACTTGGCATGGATTTCCAATCCTTTGTAGGAGCCATGTGAAACTAAAATGGTGGACTTCTTTGTAACAAGACCATCCAGAGCGCTTTTAAAGGAGCAGCTGTCCAGGAATCATGTTAAAGGATGATTGTTGAGCCAGTCAAACAGAAGTAGTGCCCTTTCTGTAACCTTTTCCAGCTTCTGATGTGCAATCCTAGCATATGAGAGCGTTGTTGGCATCTCATGTCCTGCTGGGCTACCAATGTCTTTCCCTCATATCTTTTTATTGTTATTATCTTGATGTATTCTTCATTCTCTTTCTGCGTTTCAGTTGAAGAAAACACTTGATGCGTCTCTGCCTGACTTTCTCTCTCATTATTCAAATTCTGCTTCTTTGTAACTTAACAGGAATACTGCTATTTCCCAGCATGCAATTAGTGGAAAGTAGTTTCAGTAGCCAGTCCTAGTAAAACGGCCATTTATTAAGGCCACAACTTTGGTCTTGTTACCTCCACTTGCACCATTCCTTATTTATTCATGGCAACTTATTTCCTTGACTTGTGATCCTGTAAAAGAGAATTAAATCGTCTCATTTTTTCTCATGGAAACAACCTTGAGGACAGTGAATTACCATCATGCAGAAGGATTATCGCCAGTCATCTCCCACTGTGTGTGAAGGTGCTCAAAATATCACTTTCTATGCCCTCAATGCATTCTTTTTATAAAAAATGCAGCGCTTTATTTATTTGGCAGAGGTCCGATTTTGACGCACTATGAGCCGGCAAACTCTCAAGGCTTGTATTTCATCATCAGAAACTGGAAAAAATTTATGATGGTATCTGATTTTGGATGGTAGAGAGACCATGATTCAGCATGATCTTATGATGAAATAGAGTTTTTTTTCTCTTAAGGCATTGATTGTAGGCTGTGGATAAAACTGTGCTTCCAACTCTCCACAGTTAGATTTTATCTCTTCTTAACAAGCATGATCTGTTGAGTCGTATACGCAATGTAACACACAACACCAGAATGTTATGTCTAGCAAGGCCAGGTTGACTAACTGCTGATGAACACAGTGACAAATTTACTTAATGTACAAGTTGTGCATTATGGCTAAGTCATGGTAACTTTATGTATGATATACCAGATGATCTGCTTTTCTATTATTATAATTTCTAAGAACAGTTGCAAATTTAATGTCTGCAATATACAGATATTGTCCCAAGAAATACAAGGTTTCCATTGCCACTAATACAGTCTTGGTTTAAAAGTTTCTAAAACCACTGTTATTAGCAATACCTTAAATCCTAGTAATTGTTTTGTCTATGACAGGAAATGAATGCAGAGGGAGCAACATCGCTTCCTGTGTGTTGGGTTTCACCCCCGGTTGCTATGACTTTATCATGTTGCTGTTGTTTATCGCTCCCTGTGTGTCAACCCCTTAACGAGAAGTGAACTCTTGCATCAGGCACTTGCCAGGCTCATGGTGTCGTACCACAGAGTGTAGCATAAAAACCCCGCGAGGAAGAACAAGCCAGGGGAACGCTGGTTTAAAAGCAGAACATGACAGCTGCAGCTTGGGAGCACTTTGAATTCAAACTGAATGACTATGGTGAACCATTTAACCTGTGTGTCATGTTATGTTGCATTTGTTATGAAGCAGTGGCAGTTACACTCCAATATCTCAAACATGGAGCTGCAACAAAAGCATAATTATCCCTTGCAGATTTTCAGCTTGGAAAAAAATAAACAACCTAAAACCAATGGGCTATCTCCATTGTACTGGAAGTCGATAATGAATTTCTTTTAATTGACAACCAAAATACAAAAAGCTATTGCAAAATATTCCACACTATTTGCCTAATAGCTAAATAGATTCTGCCCTATAATCTAATTGAAATGCAAGCATTTCGAAAAACACTGTAAACTTATGACATCCAGTATACAGTTGTAAGTTTGCACTTTTTTTTTCTTCTTTTTTTTTTTTTTTTACAACAGTCCTACCCTACACTAGTGCCTGTTTTTCCTTGTCTGAGTCTAGTGATTATATTTTGAAGAGCACCTTTGTTTACAGAGAGTTAATAACCCATTTTATTGTTTTTGATTTATTTATTTCAAATATTTAAAATGTTTTGCACTTCTGGTGTTCAGTTTTCTTTAGAAATGTGTGTATTGATCCTTGAGAGGGTGTGCTTGCTTTACTACACCATTATCATTATTAATGGGCTACCAGAGTTTAGTTTTTGGGAAAGCACACTATGCTTGATTGGTGTGAATGCACCCTTAGACTTCGCTCTCATTAGCTGTTACAGTTCATTAGGTAACTGCCATGCTGCCATTGTCAAAATCCCAGGATGACTAAATGTATATACACACCATCCAACCCATATTGCACATATATAAAGGTACTTAAAATACATAGGAAGGTGATAAACCTTATCACTGCACTGCAAATATGTACACCATAATCCACTGTCAAGGCTTCTAAATTAATTCAAGTCCATGGCAAAGACCACCCATGAAAGTAGAGCATATCATGAGGATGTACTTCCTTTGACCTGGAATACTCTCCTGTTGAATAAATCATGACAAAGTGCACCAGCTCCACACTAGTTTTTTTTTTTTTCTTTTTATCTTTTATCCTGCCAATCCTCAGAATATGCCCTTGAGAAACTACAGAAAATAAGAGAGAGAGGGAAAATACTGGATACTGCACCACAGGAGGTAGTGTGGAAACATTGTTTCCATGGTAATGACAAGCAACAGTAAGCCCGCTATCAGTTCTGAGGTATTGACTCTCATTCATCTGTGATATTTAACCTTCACAGACGAATAGCCAGCCATGCATGCACTGGAATTGATAAAGGCGACATATTCCCTACATTACAATTGATGTCATTATCATTTAGAAGCTGGCAGAATACTCTGCTTGGCCTCATCTATCAGGCTGCTCAGGTCTGCCATTAACTTTAAATTTTTTTGAAGATGAAGGAGATGGGTCTGTATGGTGACTAGGAAAGTTCCAAAACAGAAGACTTGTAGAATATTTGCAGTACAATGTTAAAAGTAAATGCAACATCTCCACATGTGCAAAGTCTCCAACAACGACATTGGTTTTTTAGAACTGCATGTTTGTAATGCAGTGTGCGCTTTGTCCTTATCTGATGTCTATATTGGGCTATATTATGGGGTTGTGATCACAGACATTCAATAAATGTCAGATCAGTTCCAGAAACACATATTGACATTCATGTCTAAGTAGTAATGCTAAGCAAACATGTAGTACTACACGATACTTCTCATAAAAGTTTGAAGGGTTTTTGCTTTTACCCTGACTTCTCACAGGCTTGTCAGCATCATTATTCTGTTCAGTACTTGTAAGACAGGGGACTCCACAGCTTTAAAAAATTAATTTAAGAAAAGTGTTCACAAACACAGAATTCAATTTCAGCTTTACCTCAATGGGAGCATGGCATAACCAGTACCAAGAACACAAGTCATTCAGGCATTTCTGCAGTGCTCGACTATGCCAGCTCCTTCAATAGATTTGATTACTTCTTGGTTTACATTTCCCTCACCCCGACTCACTTCCTTGGCCATCAAGCCGCACAGAGAACAGACAACTTAAATGGAAAGCTGAATACACAGAGCCTTGCTGATGGAAGCCCAGGTATTATCCTCACATAATGTTCCCCTTTCAGTCTTTCAGATGGACGACGTGGACCAAGGCCAAAATAATTAGACCCACACAGTCTAAACTCATTGTGCGCACAGTGGATCGTAGAAGCTCTTACTTTAGGTTTTTGTTTGTGTCTCGGTTCCTGTGGCTTTCAGAAAGTGAAGCATGTTTGTTCAGAGATAAGCCAAGGTTGTCGTGCCGTTCATCCACCTTATCTCTGATTCATAAGCCAGATGGGACTCTCTTCTTCCTCTGTTTTCTCTTCTTGTTTCTTCTTTGCCTTCTGATTTCAGTTATCCTCCTTGTTTTCTTCTTCACTTTTTAAATTTGCGTTGCAGTTTTCTGCAGAACTGTGTTTTCATTTGAGTTTTGCTTTTGCCTTTTTTAATCAAAATGTAATTTAGCCACCAATGTTTTTCTGCGTAAAATTATAATGCTTTGCATAAGTAATCACAAGGAGTGATGCATAGCATGTTTTAAAACTATCCTATCTGAAACATAAGCTCATTTAGCTGGTTTTAGCAGCTAAATAACCTCATCATCATATCATTGAGTTTTACAGGACTCTGCTAATGACCCATACATTCTGCAGAGTGTGAAATCAGGGAAGCATTCCAAACAAGCCAAACACTGGCCTTTGAGAACTGACTTTGGACACTTCTTTTTCTTTTTCAGTTTTTTTTTTTTTTTTTGGTTCTAGTGGCCTTAATTTGAAAGTGCTCAGACAGGAAAGTAGTTGAAGAGAGAGAGGGAAACCATGACATGCGACGGCCATGTCAAGGACTAAGGCCTCCTAATGTGGGATGTGCTTAACCCCTGCACCACCACAGGACCCCTGACTTTGGTCACTTATAACTTAAACTAACAGGCCATTCAAGGAGAGAATTAATCACTGAAGGATGTGAGGTGAACGTGGGTTCTGAGAAATTCTGGTTAGTGTTACCCCTAACCCTAACTCTTACCCTAACCCTAAACATATTATATTTAAAATGTAAGGGTTTTCTTCCTTATATTTAGGTTTATAATGGGATTTGATGGCCAGTAAGGACAGATTATCTTATATTTTCAAACCCCCTTGTTTTTAATGAAGACACCGTTCGAAATAAAAATCAGGCTAGATAAGATTTATGTGGTGGTCTATTTCAGAAACACGGGCATTATGAATGCATTCATTTCAAAAGCTTACTTAGTTCTGAACTGTAAGAAAAAGTCATCACTTTAAAAACCAATTATTGATATGTACTGATCTTTTCAATGACATTTGAGTTAGCAGTTTTTTATAATAGCTTCTGAGACATGTCTGCTTCATGGTTTTGAATAACTCTGGCACACTGTCCATGGAATAAAATGTTTTTTCAGTTCAGTCTAATGTCATGAAGACATCAGTGCAAAATGTGTGTTTCGATGTTGAAAAAGGCTACTTTGTGAGGCCCCACAATGCTACAAATACACTGAAGTTTTGTGGTTGTTTTGAGACAAGATGTGAACGTTGAAGAGGTATAAACACTTTTTCAAGGCAATATAGCAATCGAGCTTTAATTGAAATGTTGCTCTATTTGCTAAGTGAGAAAGATTAGTATATATCCAAGGCTAATTGGCACAGCAGTAGCAGATTAAACAACATACTGTTTGAATGTAAAGCTCACTCATCAACCCCTTTGTAACCAGGGGCATGTGGATAAATTGCACATGGGGGGATCCAAACCCAACTTTATAAAGGACAACTCTGCTTACTAATTAGTGTTACCTCTGTGGATAAGCTTTGGAATTGCATCTGTGGTTCATCTACTGAGCATCACTCTGCACAAGGTGCAGTTTATTCATAGCTCTGAATCAAACCCCTTCCTAATTGGATGTTTGAATGTGCCCATTCATCCACACAGGGGCATCTAATTAAGGTCCTTTGACATTAGACACAGCTTTCTGAGTTTTGGCAGGGGTCTCAATTTCAGCCAGGCTTCCCATAGTCGAGCTTAATTGACTATTATGATAAGAGTTGAGTGTGTGTTTCTCACCAGTGTAAACACATGCCACCTGTTAAGTATTCTTGCTTTTCACTGTTGTTGATTTTGCACAAACTGCGTGAATTTTAATGCATAGGTGAGTGTTTATTTCAGCTAAGACATGTTTGATGAGTAATCATTCACAGGATGTGACAGGAGGTTTGAATACAAATGATTTATGGTATGTTGTGCCAGAATTGGCAAAAATAAATATGTAAACATGTTCATAGTTCTGTTTTCAGACATTGTCCTCATTGTTCCAATCTGAGGTTTACGCACACATGCACACGCACACATCATCCATGAATAGCTGGTTGTTTTGTTCAGGGTGGAATAACTTTGCAACACACAAACATGTTTTGGATTTTTTCAAATCCACAAAAGGTGAAAAATGACTTAAAATATAAAAACACCACTCATATTTAGGTAAATGTTACCTCGTAAGTTAATAGCAAAGTTTAACATTAACCTCCATTGTCTAAAAAGGTGTAATTTTTCTGTTTCAGCAGCTAATTATGTCCAGGTTTCAAGAGAGCTGAACTAAGACTCAAAGAACTACAAACCAAAAGCAAAAACACACCTGGCAGTAATGTACAGAATCAATTCAAAAGTAAATATAAAAAAACAAAACAAAGAAAATACACAAATAAAACTAAGAAAGTAATCACAACAGAATGAACAGTAAATACGGCAAAACCCAAATGATGATAATAAAAACTGAGCATAGCAAGATCTTTTTAACAATAATAATCTCAGTAATGATGAACACAAACACCTGAGGATTGTGACATCTTCTCTGAGAAGCCTGCGTAAGATGACCAAACTCTGCAATGAGCCTATTTCTGGGTGAATCCTTTTTGAGGCAGCAGTAGGAAGCAGCTGTTTTTACTACAAATACACATTGATCAAAATCACAGCTTGGCTGAATATGAGTAAAACTGATGAAAAGGGTATCATGATGTTCCCTAATAACCAGATGTTCTTTTGAAAACATACATGGAAAGAAAAAGGGTCTAAAATTGTTGCTTACAGTTGTTGCTTGCTGTCTTTGACAGAGAGTACAGAACACAACAGAAACTCTGCTGGATTTAACTGGACGAAACATGACAGACTTCTTGATCAAGACTTTTGAGGATTCCGGGAAGAAAAGGTAACAAATATTTATTTTATACTCTAGTAGCACCACTTTTTTTTTTTTTTTTTTTTTTTTCCACAAATCCAGCCAAATTCCTGCATTCTGTCATTTCTCGTCTTCACGGATTCTGCAGTTGAAATGTTTTGACAAATCCTTGTGGGCCACTCTTTGATTTACTTTCCTTAACCTGTCATTCTGCTGTATGGAAACAGTTTCTGCCAACTATCAGTGATGGAATGAAAGGAATTAGCTTGACGTTTGTTTAATCATGACTCTAAAGCTGTCCACGTTTCCTTTGCATTCTGTGTACCCTTCACGAGTATCACCACCTCTCATAAGGATGTTTAAAAAACCTTAAATAAATCCATGTTTTATATGTATATATTTTAATATATATTACACTTACAGAATCTCCACCTTGGTCTGATGATTGTCATATTGTCTGTATGGTCTCTATGTAATGGCTTGACTCGGGAAGAATCATTACTTTGTTGATATGATTCCAGCTTTTTTTATGGCCCCATGTTGATGTGCCGTTTGGAGAGGCGCTTAACCAAGTGCAAAATAAGGCAGCGTCTATTGTTGGTGTGTTTATCAGGCGCATCACCGTACTCACATTATTTACATTGTCAAGGAAAGTCACTTTGGGAACAGTGACAGATGACCATAACGGTGTCGGATAGAGGTGATTTCAAGTGACCAAATTGTAAAATGCTGCCTCGACCTGTTCTTGTTACAGATGGATATAACCTCAATTTCTTGCATTCATGTCTTTTTTTTTTTCCTTTTTTTTTGACAAATTTCTGTGTCAATAAATTGTGCAGATTTTTCCAATCAATCCAAACTCTACTGCTGAGTTTGAATGTACCTTTTTTCATGTATGTGGACTAAACTTATTGGGAATTTCATGACGTAAAGACAAATTACCACCAATGTAGATGTTTGGCATACCTGGTGTTACTGTTGTGACTGTATATGTCTTCTTCTCCAAATGAATCCATCTCCACTTGTTTTTTCTTCCTGTGATTGCAGGTATGGAGGAATTTCTGTGGGAGCAATCAACTCAGAAGTCCGTCTATCTGAGGCAGAGGTTGAGGATGTCTTCAGGGATTTGAAAAATTTTTTGAACTCATCTCAGGTACGTCATAAATGTTTGCACTGATTGCACCAAATTGGCTTACGCAGTCGGTTTCTTTGTATCTATGTCAAATGGTTCTGAAACAGCACCGCAGTTGTAGAAAGCCAACACTTTTTTTCATAGGGACTGGATTCTCTTTTGTAAAGGCTTATTTACAAAAACAAAAGGAGAATGCTTAAGTCATCTCTTCTTTAAAAGAAAAACTAGCAAGTCTTATCAATCTTTAATATCTCAGCATAGGTGTGAGTTGTCTGGATGCTTGCAGCTTGTTACAGGGACATTTTTTTTTTTCATTTTGACAGCTGAAGAAAACATGAACTCTGACTTGGAAAATAGCTTGAAATGTTTGTTTTTGATCAGCCTCAGAACAATATTGGTTGGGAAACTAAAACATTTTGTTGTTTTTCTCAGTATTTGGAAAAACAACAAGAGTCGATGCAAACATTAGCACTGTTCTTACTCAAGGTTAAATTGCCTGTTGAGGATGTTTTATGCAGTTTTATGACTGCCTAAGAAGTTTGTTGGAGAACTTTAGTTGAGGAGACATTTAAAGTAGAGTTAGGTTAAAGACCAACATTCACAGCTCAGGTGTTACAATCTTTAGATTGGATAATTATCATGTTTGCACTTCACAAATCAGGCCTTTATCCAAGTTTGCCAAGAAGAAAGTTACTGTGTTTACAGTTCACCATAACCATTGGAGGGGACACATCAAACATGTGGGACAAGAAGCTTGATTGTCAGTATAAATACAGATCGAAATTGAGTGTTTATGGCTCACATGCAAAGTGAGCATGATTTATTCAGCGTGTGGAACAACACTCTCAATAAACCATATTCACCTTCAAACATGGTGGTGGCAGCATCGTACTGTGAGGATATTGTTCTTCAGAAGTTATTCTGAGGGGATAGGAAGAGTGAAGGAGCTAAATATAGTGCATGGCTTTGAAAGAGTTGAGACTGGATCTAACCCAAATATTCATTAATGCAATTTTACGTTTTAGTCCTATATAAGAATACAGTTTAATTTAATAATGAAAATAAACCTTTTTCCAATTATCAAAAAAGATGTGCATAATTATGTGGTTTTATAAACAAAAATGTGATGCACCTTTCAAATTGTTAGAAAACAATTAGATTTTTTTGCGTTGTAAATCACTGTTTAGATTTATAGTCTAAACTATCGTGTATTGTCTCGTGATAATTGATAACTTCATTTAACATATTTTGTTAAATAAATTACCCTGTCACACAATTAAATGTTGTACAAAAGAAAATAACCCTACACCTAAGCTCCAAAAAAGAATATGAAAAGAATAAATAGATGAAATCATATTAAATTTTAATTATTACAGCAATAAATAAAGAGACAAGTTTCAATTCAGGACTTGCTTTTAAATTAGTTCTTATAGGCGCAGTGACATTTCAGCATTGACATCAAGGCTGCAGCTCTCGTATATAAACATTGGTTTCTTTCTTTTTGCCTGTTGTGTCAACGGTGGCTCTTAATTTTTGTAGTGTGTAGACCTTGATGAATTACAGAACAATAAAAAGGAATAAAACAGCAGGGCAAAGATTAACATTCCTCACATCTGTCGTTGAGTGTCCTTGGCAACAGACCACAGCTATGTGACACTTTAAATAGACCAAGAAGTTAAGAAGCTTCATGTTTAAAACAATTCACACTCAATCCTTTTAGTTTTTTAACTCACACTTGGTTTTTATTTTGTTTGTATTTATAATCTTTAACTCAGTCAGTTTAGCTCATGTGAATTGTTTTATAGTCGAGCTAAAGTATTCAAGGCCTCAGGGGCAATTTTTCTAGAGCCCCATGCCAAAACCAGTTGTCTCCCTCTTTTGTCTTTTTTATTTTCCCTCTTTGTTTGTCTCCCGCAAATAAACTCATTAACATTTCAAATTTGTGGACATTCTAACTACTCTAAGATCAGCGGGCTGCTTTGGCTTCGGGCAACTCCAGCATCATCCTTGCCCGTGTTTACCCCCCTGCGTCTCCGGGATCTCAATGCTAATGTGACTTTAATTTGAGCAGAGGAAATGATGTAGCCCTTAATGGCTTGGCATTAACTGTCCTAACATTGCTGTCCTTGTTATATAAAAAAAAAAAAGAAGAAAAAAAAAAACATGTAACACTGTCCTTGGGAAATGTCTGGCTTTCTGCTGGTTCTCGGCAGGTTTGTGATGTGAAATGCTAACTGGAAGTAGCACTTTTTTTTTTGTACTTTGTCAGTTCCGACTGGGAAGTGGGCATTTAAATTTAGGCTTAATTGTATTTTCTGTATCCAGCAGGTAGAAATGGAGTTATGTGCAGCAGGATGCATCGGGACCAATAAGAAACAGCAAGCATAAGTGCTGAAAATGTCATAATTAGGCCAAAAGAAAGAAAAAAAAAAACACAATAGTTGAATGATGAGAGAATGCGACTGTTTCCTGAAATGCTTCTATAACCCATTAAGGGAAGTTTTCCTCACTGAATATGTGAATTTAATAATCTTATATCCGCTTATTGTAGCTTTGTTACTGTATGTAGGAGGAAATGATAGATGCCCACATGGCTTTAAATATTACTTGAGTTGAGGGCCTTTTCAATGCTTTATTAATGCAATAGAAGTAGTCTTAAATACATACCACAAAAATTGTTGAAGGGAAAATTTTATGTCCTTTCATGCACACACATACATATACTAAAGGTGCGAGCCATTGTCACAATGCGCTTTTAGTTACCAATATGTGGAATGAGAATGTATAAAAAATTTGAACACCATTTGCTGAGTGTGTGTTTGCAGTGCAAACACACACACTTGAAAACTGCCAAATAGGCAATTTGACCAGTGAAATGGTCAAAAAGATTTTCCCTTGCACACTTCAGCGGTGTGTCGTGAACTCCGGCACTGACAGGGGTCTTCGGGCCAAACTAGCCTTGTCATTGTTATTGAGCAGGAAGGAGTTTGTCAAGGATTAGACTCAGGCAGCTGTTGGCCCACTTCTCATCTTGTTTCAGTTGCCGCTAATCCTCGGGAATTCTCCCAACTGGAGCCTCTTCTTTCCTGCTTGGCACGATTCGTGCCAGAGTGGAGTGAAAACGTGAAAACACGCACACACAAAAAGAAGATTTCCTTTGGTTGTTGCTGTGGGATGCATCACAGACAAGCGTAGGAGTCTTGTTCTCGGCCCCGTTCATGAATAGACTTGGAACAGAGAGAATGTTATTCAACAAATATTTCTGTCAGCAGAGATTTCGGAGCTCTTCCCCTGTCCCCTTTTTTCCCCCCCAACACTGATACAGAAGAAGATGATGAGTTCATGCTGCATTACTGAAATGATGTGTAAACATTTTGTTAAGCCATGCAAGCAGAATGATTCGAAAGGAGGACAAGAAATGCTCTGAATAGACAAAGTATTGCACTTCTGAGAATGCCACTGTGCGTTATAGGTTTTTGAGACTGAACGATTGTAGAATGGAGAAAAATAAGCCTCTTGTAACTGTCTCTAGAGCTGGAGATGTCTCTTTGTTGTCCATTGCTCTCCTTTCCATTGCCGCCGTGTCAGTGCAGACAAGAATTTGCACCTGAGCACACTCCTGCATTCTCAGGATGTCTTTCTTGATTTCTCTCCTCTTATTTTTCCCACCTCCCACACCAGTTGTCACTGACACTTTACCTCCTCAGACTTCTCTGATGCTGCATACACTTCCCCCTGTAACCCACCGACACACGCGCACACACAACCCCTTTTTTTCCCACTCCTTTCGTTTGCTTCTGATGAAGGCAGAGTCCAACAGGAGGTCCATTTGCATTTATATCACACATGTAATGTCCTCAGCACTCTCGCGGCTGAGCTCAACAGCGTGGTGTCAGCATGCCACTTCTGAAAATCGGACGCCCATCATCTCGTGCCCTCATCTCAAGGCTCATTTCACATGGTGCACAAGTGGAGGGCAGCAGCTTTTAATGCAACCTGTCCAGTCTGTTCTCCCTCCAACATTTGCATCTCCTCACCACTTTTAAAAGTATTTATTATTCTATTTAATTGTCTTTCTTGGATGATTGATTACATGATGTAATTAAACAGTTGTATCACTCCATAAAATAATTCATTGCCTTTAAACTTATTCACTTTTTTTGTGACATTGCAACCACTAATTATAGTGTATTTAATTTTAATTTTCTCTTTTATAGTAAAACGAAGGAGCAAATAAATATGAAGTGGAACAAAAGCAAAATAGGGTTTTCAAAATTCTGTTCAAGCAAAAACCTGAGAATTGAGATCTGTATTTTCTTTAGCCCTCTTAGTTAAATACTTTATAAAACAACCATTTGTTACACATACATCTATAAGGCCTTTACTGGCTTTGCTTTTATGGGGGCTGAAATTTGCATCCGTCCTTCTTTGGAAAATGAAGATAGATGAATATCACTGTCAAATATGGCCACAAATTTGAATTAACCTGTATGTCCTGACTATAACTGGGCTATTCTAATTCATGAATATGGTTAGATGTAAATCATTTCACTGAATATGAAATGTAGACCTATCAATGTAACACACTGAAGTACTCTTAATTTGGATTCCCTGTAATAATTGTCCCTGAGAGTCATGTTGCCACCTCTGTTGTTGGTCTCTCCGTCTCCTGAGTTGCCATAGACTGTTGGCTGTTTCACTGAGTAATGTTCTTCTATTCCAACTTGTCATTTGGGTTGACAACCACTTCATGGTTGGTTTGCAGTTTGCCTTACTCTTTGCATGGTCATATGATAGATTGAGCAGTGAACTTATTTTGTAAATATAACCCTACTGTAAGCTTCTCCACAACTGTATTCCCATCAATTTTCATTTTTTTCAGAATCCTCATAATAATTGTTTTCCTTATATTCTCCAACAAACAGCAGGTGTTGTCCTCTCAGTGGCTCTTCGACAACCGCTGTATTTATACTGACAACACTGACTCTGGCCCTAACAACTGGCCCTGTATATGAGCAATGAAAATAAACAATTGCACTTAAATTGTGGATGATTCAGTCTTATAATTTCCTCCTGGTATACATGGACTTGATATGCCATGATGGGAATCATTTTTTGTATCGATTTAGTCACCTGCACTGTGCGAAAAGTAAAAAAAATGTCCACTTATCTTCACCAAGTGGTAGGAATGGGATTATGTCAAAACAGCAGATGTCCAAAAAACATCTACTTAACACATCCAATGCTCTACTATCCAATGGACTCTATTTTCTAATTTACATGAATTTTGGAAGAAATCGACTGCACTGGATTTTAGTTGGGTGTGATAAAATTAAAGGTGGTTAAAGACAAATGTACATAAAGCTTTTTTTTCCAATTGAAAGTCAATATTTTTCTTCCACCCCACAACTTAGTGTTTGTCCTGTTCATAAAATCCCCCAAAATATTGAGTTTGTAATGTGACAATATGGTAAGAGTTCAAAGGGTTTGACTACATTTACAAGGCACCGTTTGGTAATAGTGACACTCATTTTAATTATTTTGCATAACAAATCCAGAAATATTACACACACAAAAAAAAGCAATCAGAAATATGGTGGGCATATTTTAGTTCCCCTGAAGCCTGAGTAAAATAAGTGGCTCAGTACTCCCTAATGCTCTCCAGAAGTCTTAATTCTTGTCTCCCTCTGCTTCACACTTTGCATTTCAAAGAGCACTGGTGCTTTTCTAAGGGTATCCAATTAAGTTTCTACTCAGGATTGTTTTTCCTCTTGTTTTCTCCTCCGTCTTTATTAGGATAACGTCACTGATCAGACCCTGCAGAGAGCAGAGACGGTGATGAAGAAGCTTGGAACCAGGCACAATGTCAAGGTATCGTATTAACATTCTGAGACCGTTACGCCAAATTAAAGAGGATGAAAGTGTGACTGTGAGAGGTGAAAATGAGTGTGGTGCATTTGGGGCTTTTTGGGGGAACTGTGGTGATTAAAAGGGAATGGAGCACACAGGCAAGAGAACGCTAATGCAACATTTTATTAAAGCGTTGCATTAGCGTGTCATAAATTGTAATGTCATAAGTAATACTCGAGCATCTCGGACTGCAAAATGACTCCTCCTCCCACTTAGCCGAAGTCGCCCAGATGCAGGACAATACTGGGAAAAAAAGGTGTCAGATTGCAGACTTGAGACTGATGTGAGGGTTTACCTCCAAGTGAGACATCAATTCTGAACATACATCCTGAGCTACATAGAAGTGTTTTAGACTTTGAGAGCAACAAAAAGAAAAAAGGCAATAAGAAAAAATAAATAAATAAATAAAATAAAGATAGTTTTACGAAAGTGTCAGTAATTGAGACAGAGTGGCTCAAATAATGAACAACGTCCCCATTAAATTGCACTAGAATAACCAATCTTTGATGTTTTTGAATATCCCTAAGCAGAACTGGCAAAAAAAAAAAAAAAAAACTCAAGTCACTATTCAAATTCAGTAAATTTGTTTTAAATTATAAAATTATGTTGAATCCCCCCTACAAACATCAAACACTTCTCTTACTGGGAATTTCTCTCCTCCATGGAATTTTTGATGCTCTTTAATTTTTCTAGAAAGTAAAAATTTTAATAGGATTTTTCCACTCTACTTGTCAAAACTATGTATTTAGTAGACAAGCCTCGTGCTCTCAAACCTTGTCTGTCTTGAATGAACTTTTTGAGAGGTTTTCTGATAAGATGCAGGTATTTTTCGTGAGATAAAGCGAGGCGGCGTGCACGCGTGTGTGTCTATGTGTGCTAATTCCTTCACAGGCTCCTTTGTGATGGCGCGTTGTGTTAGGCTGGCACTCAGACACCATCCACTCTTAATTATCGCTGAACTACCAGCAGGGAGTCCTCTCTCACACCCACTTTCTTTCATCTTCTTTTTTTTTTCCTTCTTTTTCAACTCCCCAGCAACTAAAGGCTCAGAGAATCACTTACATAAAAAAGAATGTGTTAAAAGTATTTTTGCTTCACGGCTTGCGCGCTGTGTCGCATCAGGATTTTACTGTGAGATGACTGATGCCCAATTAATAAAAAAATATAGGTTTTGCGTATTTTGATGGTCCATACTTCCTCCAACAAGCTCAGAATGTCATTTGAACTCCTTTCTTTTGAAAGGAGAAAATGGCTGAGCAGTGGACTGGGAACACAGAACTGCAGCACAAAACATTAGAGGAGTGTCCCACAGAACCAGTGTTTTATTATAGATCATAGCATATCTTCCTAATCCAAGAAAAAATGCTGATAATCTATTTCACCTGCTTCTTTATTGCCATTGTAGTAAGACAAATTACCTGGTTTATTTGTCAGGCAGGTATACCTGTTGAATTCTTGACCAATCACATAGCAGCATCTGGCTATGTATGGTAAAATATGTCATAATGAAGTTGAAACTGTTGTAACAATATGATGAGAAAAGACTGATTTAAGTAGCTTCAAAGGCAGCATGGTTATTGGTACCACATGGGCTGGTCTGAATATTTTAGAAACTGCTAACATGCTGGGACCTCTATGCATTACCAAGTTAATAGAGAATATTCTAAAAAAGAGAAAATAGAATGTCCAGTTACTGGGAATTGCATTGACTAAAAAAAAATGTTTTAAAATCAGAGTTCAGAGGAGAATAGGTGGAGTGGTTCAAGAATGTGGAGTGGTAACAGTAGCTATGCAAACCTGCTACACAGAATACATGCAACTCATGTTAGCTAAGAAATAAGTCACAGCAGTTTAAAAGGATTATCAAGTTTGTTGGTAAAGGTAAAGGCTTACAACCAAGCGAGCTGATTCACTTGCTAGCATTGCCTCTCAGACTCCAACTGATAGCTAACAAGTAGAAAAATGGTACTTTTGTCATTCCATACCCTACAGAGAATTACATTGATTTACAAAGTGTTACACAATTTACGCATTCTCCTCATTTATTGAAGATGAAAAGGGTACAGGGGAGCCTACAGCTTTAAGTTTAACTTATATCATTTTTTTAAAATGTTGCTTCAAAATTTTGGATATGTAGATAAATGCTAGATCTCATGTAACTCCTTGACCATTCTCTGTTTTGTAGGTGTGGTTCTACAATCGGGCATGGCATGGCATGGTGTCATTCCTTAGTGTGGCTAACAATGGCATCCTGAGAGGAAATCTTCCCAAGGGAGAGGATCCACGCCACCATGGCATCTCCATTTCTAATCACCCCCTAAATCTCACCAAGGAGCAGCTCTCCTCAGCAGCCATGTAAGTGAAAACGAAGAGTCCTTTGGCGTTTCTTCTACCCTTCTCACAACATTATCTATCATCCTTTTGTTTCAGTGGAATTGAAAGAAATAATGGAATAGAAAAATCAGGCTCTCAAATCATCTTCCTATGTGTTAACACCATAGTGTGTTCGGGTTGATCACCACATTAACCAGCTTGCTAGAGATAATGTTGGAGAAATTCCACCACATGAGTGCAAATATTCAAAAGAGCCAAATATTGTTGCAACTCTTACACTTTCTATTTTTTACCCCAAAATTCTCTCAGTGATGCATAAAAAGGGACACATATATTTCAATGATATCACATGACTTTATGTCCCACAAAATCTCTAATTACATTGAAATTCATGTTACATACATGATGTCACAACAGAAAAAAGTTGCTTGCGTTTAATTCATTTTGCATATTATTTAACTTACTGCCATTGTTTAATGAAAACATAGATGATTTCATTTATTTCAAACAAAGTATAATTTCCGTATGTAAATCATTAGGAATATGGTGCAGTAAGAGAATCTAGTGTGTGGTTTCAGCTCCCTGACCTATGTGTGTGTGTGTGTGCACTTCCATCTGTTCCCTTCTGGCTCTTATGTTTCCTCTAACATTATAAGAAAAGTCATGCAAGTTAGTTTACTTGATGATTCCAGATATAGCCTCTAGATATAAATGTGTTTTGACCTCTTACTACTGTTAGGTGAAAGAAACTGTCAGCAGACTCACTGCAATGTTTACCTTTAGTTTCCTTCTCAAAATTCAGTGTTTTGTCAAATATACTTGAGAGAACTTTTTGTAACTTCTGCTGTTGGTGGCCAAAGAAACTTTTCCATCTCTGAGATGTCAAACATACAGTTTCATCCTCTTGGCTTGTATTGTTACTGGCACGTTTCCAGCTGGGATCCCTTTTTTTTTTTTTTTTTCTTTTAATGTCACTGAACCTTCAACTCTCCTATAGAAGTGACACTATGTTAAGTATCACTTCCTGTATTTAACTGGAGAGCAGCCTCTCACAGATTTTATGTCCTTTAAAAAGGAAAAAAAGGCTCTGATCAAAATGTGACTATATTTGGCTCATTGGTCTTAATACCATATTTTGCAGCAGTATCAGAGGATGCGTTTTGATTTCCAGTTTTAATTAGGCCCTATGGCTTTCTCTCTAGATGCAAAAAGCAACTAGATGCAATGGGATAATTTTTGGGGATATATTTTTAAAATGTGTGTAGTTATGTTTTAATTGGCTTGACAGTTGAGATTTAATTATTTAATTCTGACTGTACTTAATCTAAAACTAAGCTATTTTTTGCCATCCTAATTATGAAAATCCTCTAACAACTAGAATCAGACTCAATGGGGTCCTTACCTGGCAACTTACCAGTATGTGTTGCTAAGGTGAATTTTCCTCTGCTGTCATTTCCTCATTAGGTTCATTTTCCACCTTGTAGCAAAATTGCTCCTTGCAAAGAAGTGAAAAACAGTTTGAAGAATCAAGATTGTTGCTGTAGTTCATAATTTCCTCGTTATCTGTATAAAGTCAGCTTTTTCTGTCACATTTCCAGAGTCCCACTTGTATCACACTAATTTCAGTTGGGAGTTTCACACATTGCGGTGAGACGAGAAGAAGCAGACTATATCATGTTGAAAGAGAGGAAACAGCCAATTGTCTAAAGCACAAAAAGACTATAACGGGTGCTGCTCCTGACAGCTAAGAACAGGGAACTTAACAGGGAACGATATGCATGGGCTCACCAGATCTTCACAGTAACATCATAGGACAATAATGCTTGGACAATTAGTCTTGATTTTAGTTGTCAGATTTTCCTTGGCAGTCAGAATGTAAGGATGTAGAAAGAGTGATTTATTCTGCTTTTTATCAACTGTTTTAGCTGTTGGTGGTGGTGTGTTGGTGTGGGGATATTTTCTTTGGACACCTCAGTACCAGTTAAGCTTAGCCAGTACCACTGCTGACAATAATATCCCTTTTAACCACAATTTGAATGTTGACCACTATGCTTTTGGTATTACAGTCCCATTGGGGATATTTGTTCCAATCTCACCTTTTGACTGTCTAAATAGCCTTTGAGATGTTTGCAAGCAGATAAGATTTGGCTTAGTTTTAACTTTTATAGACACTTCAGATGTAGTTTAGATATATTTTGATCCAATCATGCAGAGCTGGAAATGGAGGACAAGAGTGGCAGCAATGCAACAAAGGCAGAACAGAAGGCTATAAAGCACTGGGCAAATCAGTGGATGATCACAACATTTATAGTATTGGCACCATTAATTTCTAATACCCAATGAACTCTACGTATAAGAAATTAGTGACACTGCACATTACAGCATATTAATGCTTCATTTACTGAGTAATAAATGGATAGATGCTTGTCCTGTGAATTTTAGATCATCATCATGGTCTGTTGTTGATTTTGGCGGTAGCATTACATCCATCTGCTGCAGATAATCACAATCATATCTCGTAACAAAATACAGGCTCCTTACTTTCCATTGAGATTGGTTTCAGTCCATGCTCCCAGTCTGCAGCCAGTCTGGTGTTTATGAAGAGCCTGGAGGCCAACGACAGCTTTGAGTTAGGGAGGGAGGTGGCGCCTGGAGATAATTACGACAGTCTGTCTGCCATAGATTCAGCCTGAGCCTCTCTTTCTTTTCTACCTCCTGGTCCAGAGCGTGACATAATTTAAGAGCTATGATTTCAAGATTAGATGGTACTTTCCTTAATATTGAAAAAGCAGACAGGTGTCGGGGCATAAAAATAAAGTTGACAGGTGTGGGGAGGGACCCGATTAAGCACAGCAGTAAAGCACAGTGTACATTGCTTCTTTAATCAGAATGACAGAGTTACATGAAACATTGTGCGCACACTCACCGTTTTTAGCTGTAAGCAAGAAAAGATCAATGAAACTGCTGTACCCCATTATTTGTTCGAAAAAGGAAGTTGGTAAAAGCAGGTTGAGAAGTCAGCGCATCTGACAGTTTCAATCTGGAAATCTCTTATGGTAAAAATCATTTACTATTCAGTCTGTGAAAACGTGAAAAATAAATACTGTCATGTTCATTAAGTGAACAAAACCTCCTTGGTAATTTGTCTGGAAAAAAAGTATTCACATAGAAAACGAAGAGGCGACATATCTATATTATAAACACTCATAATTGAGCACATTTTAGAATAATAATTTAACCAACTATGAATGACTTAGTACTGGTAGCAAAGAAGTACCCTGAGAAAATTTGCATAATTACTGATAGAATGTGACAACTTTACCAAAGACCAGAGACCTTTTAGGTTTGAAGTGACAATGCTCATCACTGATTGGACAAAAGATCCTAAACACAGAGCTACATTATACAGAGCTCTCCGCTTCACCTGTTGCTCATACTGACTTCCCTAGACATCACGCCAAATTAGTAGCAGCTGTAACTTAACAATTTTCTCCACAAGGTTTGATGGGCTTCCAAAAGCTTATGAATGTTAGAAATGAATACATTCAAAACAAAACAAAAAGTTTCAACCTTCTCTCCCCTATCAAATGCGATTATTCAGACTATATTTGTGTGAACTTTCCCTATGCTCCATTCTAGGGACCGTTAGCTCTAATTTTAATGTTTTATTTAATGGCCAAAAAATCCAACAAAGCCTTCTGTTTCTAAAATAATCTGCAATAAGGGGATTTTAAATATAAGCCTCTGACAAAAAAAAAATATATATATTATGAACACAGTAACTGTGCAATTCTCGAGATAATTTCTAATCGTGTGTTATTTTTTTGGACGCACCAGTTTGTTTTGACACCTCTCTGCTTGCAGCCATTTTTAAACTTGTGTGAAGTTTAAAAAAAAGAAGAAGAAAATACTTTTTTGAAGTAAAAGAGAAGTCATGTAAAATTATAGCTTAATTTTTATGTGCTCACTGTTCTTCATCTGCACGGATACAAAAATAGCGCTTTTGTTAATTTTCTTCTGTGATTAAAAAAAAAACAAAAAAAAAAAACATCTAGAGTTTTCTTAACTGCACTGGACTATTGTCTCTGACAGATGACAAAACCTCCAATTTGAGTGTAAAACAAATTAATCTATACAAATATTGGAAACCGGAACCGCTAGTGATTTGTATTTACCCCAGTAGCTTCAAACTTACTTGTTGTATTGGCTCACTGCTGTGCCAATATGAGCCACATCTTGGTCACTGTCCAAAAATGTTTTATATTCTATATTTAATATACTTATGCAATACTTTTGCATTTAAAACTTTGCTCTGTAGCCCTTAGCAATAAAAATGCCCTGAAGGAGACCAATACCTTCTATCCAGCTTTCCTCCCACTGTTCATCTTTCTTGTTCTTCCATTATTGGTTAATTAGCAGATTGCTTGTCCTCTTTTCACAGTAATTAACCACCTTCAAGCTTTCAGAGCTGGTTCATTCAGCTCTCCGTCCCCTGTATTACATCCCCACAGCCCCTTGAAACTGGCAGAAACGTGGGCTGGAATCAACTTGGTGTAAATTATTTTGTATTTATGTGTTCTAATTGGTGCCTGTTTGTCAATGATAAATGTGACAGGGGCAGCTGATTTAATATGAAAATGATTCAGCATGACAGAAGCACTGGAAAGCGGGGGTTAAAGAATGAAAATCATTTTTATCCTGTGCTAATTAAGCAGTTGGACTGAAGGACCTTTTCGAAGGAGAACTGTATTAAAAAGAATGTATGGCAATGAAATGAAGATCGGCTTAATAAAAGACAGTTTTTCAAAAAAAAAAATTCTGTTTTGTCTGAAATAATGTTCTCTACTTGTAACATATTGGTGTGATTGGGGAAGAAAAAAATGGAACAAATTGTGGGGTTTGCAGACTAGTGAGAAATGTTGAGGATGCAAGTGATGCATGGAGCCATGCAAATAAATAAAGTGAGTGAAAAGTGAACTAAATATACACTTTTGTGTTGGGCTACATTAAATAAAAAAATACACATTTAAGTATTTAATGTGTAAGATATACCACTGGTTTGGTATATCTTCACCAAACCAGTGTATGATTAAAATGACCCGTGATTGAAATGATCCTCAGAGGTTCTTTGAAGTTTGTGGGATCGTTGGAATGTTTTGAAGCGAACCATAGTGCGGCTGCAGTTGGATGCAGATCTGCACATCTGTCATAATTTTTTTTTAGAAACAGTCAGTAATTTGGACATCTTGTCCATACCATAAGATAATGGGGATGACGTGTTTTCTGTTTGTACATCTCGGTAAGTAGAATTAGAAGAAAGCATGCACACAGAATTTAAAATCCCTTTTTCACCGATCCCAAGCTGATCACGCTGAGGTTCTGAAGCCTAAATTTATATTTGAGTGATTGATTTTATGCATTGATTTTTTTTTTTTTTCAATGAGCAACACTAGAAGTGCTATAAACTACATTATAAATTCTCTAAACCAAAGCTCACACTAACCTTATGCACCCAGCTGTTGTATTTAAGAGTTATTCAGCATGGAAAATAGAACAGTTTAAATAAATAATTTAACGCTCAAAATCAGACATTCATCCTTGTTATAAAATGCTACATGTTTCTTTTATGATTTGTGTACACTTAACTCTCTGCTTCACTTTAAATCTAAAATGTTATCTCTTGATCCGCAGGGCGACGACCTCTACAGACGTGGTGGTGTCCATCTGTGTTATTTTCGCCATGTCCTTCATCCCTGCCAGCTTCGTCCTTTTTCTAATCCAGGAGAGGGTGAGCAAAGCCAAGCATCTGCAATTTGTCAGCGGTGTAAACCCGACCATCTACTGGTTAACCAATTTCGTCTGGGATATGGTAAGTGTTGTTCCAGCTCTCCAAGGATTAAATCTCAATTAATAATATTGAACATGTGCTGCTAAAAATGTGATCTTTAATCCTTCCAGGTTTGCTTCAAAGTGCTTTTATTTCTTGTTTTATAATCTAACTCACTGATGTCCGAAAGATTTTATTCCCACCTAGGGCTATGAGTGAAAAATTTCAATCCACTGTAATTGATAAGGCAGCTCTGACAGCACTGGCCACAGGGAAAAGGGCTTTCCCTGATACACTGTTATAGGCTGAGGCGTAATTATCGACAGCAGCTGCCCCCGTTGGTTATGCTCAACAGGCTTACTGGTACTTTCCCCCAGGCGTCATGGAAGTAAACATTTCATCAGGCTCTTTTGGTAACAAAATGCCATCAGGGCACACATCATTATTGTGAATAAATGCAGTCTAAGTGGAGGACAAATGCACCTAGGGAGCCAGAGTAAAGATTTTTATTTATTTTTTTTTTGTATTCTGACGTGGACTGCATTACCAAATAAATAAAATCAAAGCATAAATATTGAACGTCTCCATTGGAATCTCTCTAAAGCACGAAGAAGGTATATTAAACTAAATATCCACCAGTTTAAAGCAAGTGTTTTCAAAGTGTGGAAGAGATCACGCCCCTCAGACAAAAAGACAACTGCGCCCCCCCACCTGCCCTTATTGCAATTATTCCTGTAAACTTTCTAGTGTTGCTCTGCTTGATTTTTCATTTACACTTGATTCATTGATGTTGTGGGATTTACCGGCTTAAGCTATGTGTAACACCACATGATATGATGCTTCAGTTGCCTTGTTGTTTACAGTGTTGAAAGTATGAACTACTTTCTGCTGTGAGTGCACTACATTTAGTCTCTTGTGAAAAAAAAACTCCTGATGCTTTGCAGAAAATACTGTGACCGCAGAACACCTTCACATTCAGCCCAGGAAAAACTTAATTTTAAATAATCATGGTCATTCTTGATTCCTTTTTTTATTGTTGGCACAGACACTGTCTCTCCTTACTTATTATTGCTTTAGGTACTAAAATATTCTCAGTTAGTTTGTCTGTACAGGTCAATAATTTATCCTAAACATGAGCTTTCAGTGAATCTATTAAAAATAAAAAAATAAAAAAAACAGCATGACGTTGTTTTGGATATTTTATGGTTTAAATTCTCTATATGATCAATCAAAGATAATGTAACTTTGGGTAAATGCTATTAATCGAGCTGATTTAAGCTACAAATACAGATTCCAGGCCACTAGCACAGTGAAATGAAAGGCTATTTTGACTAAATGTACAGATTCAGCAGCGATGTTTTGAAATGCCCTCCCGAACAGTTTCCGTATGTCATATTTAGGTATACCAGGTCTATCTTTACCAAGTCTAAATATGTATTTAACACTAGTTTTGACACCTTTTAAGTCAGTATGGAATAAATTTACAATGAGTTATATATATCTCATTGTATATATATATGCATATAAATATATATATATATATATATGTCACAGTATTATAGCACAGTTGTTCAGTCAGTGTGTCACTGAGAAAACATTTACTTCAAAGAGCAGCAAATGCGTCTCTTCATCACTGAATTAATTAGAAAGTTAAAGCTTGGTACACTTAAGTGCTAATTGAAAAGTTATTCACTGATTTTATAATCAGTCAGAGAAAAAAATTAGATAAAAGACATTATCACAGTTTGCAGTGCAACTGTTGATGCTCTGTTGGCCGACTTCTCTTAAAAACCACAAATTGTCTGCTTAAAATCGGTGCTCATGTTTTATTTTCATTATCGTTTTGACAGTGTAACTACATCGTGCCCTGCTTCATCGTGATTGTGATCTTCCTCTGTTTTCAACAAAAAGCCTACGTTTCACCTCCGAATCTGCCCGCTTTGATACTGCTCCTAATTTTTTATGGGTAAGTTAATTAAAATGTTCAACTTCCCTGGAAGTGTTTGTCAACCTTCTTCATAGTCACATTAATTAATTTCTGTTTTTGTCGAATTAGTCTAACAGTTATTTTTTCTCTCCATTTAGTGCATTTGCTATAAGGTTGAGCAATATTGAATAACACGACCAAAATTAATCAGGTTCACATTATTGTGCAATGGGAGTCTGGTTTTGCCCACGAATAACTATAAATAATTGCAAAGGGCAATTATTAATAAAGGAATGTTGATAGTTTGTGGACTAAGTTGAATAGAAAAAAAAAAAAAAAACAGAAGACGTGACAGATGTCCATCAGATTTTCTGCTTCAGCACGGCAGTTGCCATGTTTTCATAGCCTTAGTTTCTGATTGGTTACATGCAACATACAACAGGCTGCATTCTCATTTGTTCTTGGGGGAACACCACAGGCTGCATACCATCTTAGAAACCATCCTGCTAATCAGGACATCCTTAAGAGTCTCGGAAAAGGGAATATTGGGACAAAATTTTCTTCTAACTCTATGATTAAGGATATTAATAGTTAATCACCTTCAGCAGTTTGCTGTGGCTGAGTTCTCTAGCCTTTTGCCAGATTTATCTTTTGAAATGCTTTTAGGGCTATTTTATGCAAGGTATTAGCATGAAAGGTAAGAAAAATACCCATAAATGAGATAAGGTCAACCTTAACAGATTATTAGTGATTACAACACTCGCTGGAACAGTCAGCAGATTGACCTATATGAGCTGGTCAAAACTCTGTATAATCCGACTTGTGCGGAGGAAATTCAAGGTTAAGGCTCAAGAGTGTGATGCTGTTATAGACAGGTTGCAGGGCCAGCTGGTTGGGAAATTTCAAGCCCAAAACACTCAGAGACCAGCTCCGTACAGTGCCTGTTTGACTCACATTATTTCTCACCACACACTGGAAAAGTCACACTGCAGAGCTTCAAGACAGAACTGGACTTTAGCCAAGCATCAGTTCTTCAGTAGGAGTTGCGCTTAGAAATAGAAAAAAACAATAATGAAGGTGTCACATGCCACATGTGTTTCTCCCTTTAGGAGTTTCTTGATTGTCGTTTCATCTGTATATCAAACCCCACAGAGTGCCATTGCATTCCTTCTTTGGTTATGCACTGACCGTTTTCATTTTTAAGAGCTTCCATGTGTATGGAAAATTGCTAGCCTGAGCTGTGATTTATGAAAGACCTGTGGTATCTTTGAGAGGTAATAATTTTGACTGGTTTGTGGATGAAACTGTTTTGTGAAAGCTCATGGTTTCAATTAAAGTCCCAGCAGCATTTAGTACAATTGTTATGGTAGACCAGAAGAGGTGTTTTTCTGGCATCCATCCCAAACATTCAAAGTTGAATTTAGATGGTGTCTTCTCATTGCTAAGAGTTTGTGAAACCAGGATTTCACTTGTTTTTCACAGCATCCTACTCATTTGGTGGCCTTTATATGACTGTTGTTGCTTTGTGAATGTGAATTTCCTATCAAAAGTTCTTTAAAGGGTGAATTTAGGAGTGGTTTTAAAAAAAAATAATGTAAGAGTTTGCAATTGCAATTCCAATTCCTTTATTTTAAGACTATTGATGCATTTTTTTAGTGTTTCCTGTTTTGATGGAATAATCAAAGTTTCATAGCCAGTGACAATCAATAAGTCATTTCTATGCTATATAAATAACACCCAGTCTGTTCTGCCATATTTTCCGGAAAGTTAACACACACACACACGCATGCACACCTGCATGCAACAACAGATAGAAAGGGCAAAAAAAAAAAAAACAGAGATCTCAGTGCTGACCTTTAAAAAGCCATATAAGTAAATCATTTAAAAAAATATGTCTAATTTTATTCTACAATGTGCCTCTAAAGTTCAGGCCAAAGCCATTAATGGAAACATTTTAGTTTGGTTTTCTTTTTTCATTGTGACTAATAAATTCTTTCTGTAACAATTACAGCGCTTAAGTTTTATTGCACAACAGCTTAACAGATACACAAACTCTACAGAAAGCCATCTGTGAAACAAATGTAATCAGTTAAAAATAAATGACTAGCTCATGTAAATACATTTTCTAAATCATATATTTTGCATAAATTGCATGCAAGAGCATAAAATTATGGAGATGATCTGCCAGTGGTACTGGATGACCCACCGCAACTCCACTTCATAACGGTTTCACTTCGTCTCCTTTTATAACCGAACTTGATTTGCTCTTTGCCAAGTGTGGGCGGCATCCATTTTGCAACGCTTTTATGGGTCACTTACTTGAAATGCAAATTATCTGATTGAGGCTGCTGGTGTCGTGAACCGGCACAGTTGACCTGGTAATCTACATTCATGAATTGAAAATTGCACGGATTCAGTAACTGCTAATTTTGTATTTGCCACCACTATTAACCCTGGTGGTTATTTTCATGAGTGTGGGCCAGTGTGGAAATAGCCTCTCAGAAATTTGAAGTTGGACAGAATTTTTTATGAAGTTTTTATTCTGGTATCTCTCTGATTGTGTCTTGTTTTGCTCTGATCAGATGGGCCATCACACCTATGATGTACCCAGCCTCCTTTGTCTTCAGCGTTCCCAGCACAGCTTACGTGGTGTTGACCTGCGTCAACCTCTTCATTGGCGTCAATGGCAGTGTGGCCACCTTCATCATGGAGCTCATTGATGATGATGTGAGTGACAAACACAACACAAAGCACAACCGTTAAATCAGCCACTTACTCGCCCTATGAAATTACAAGGCACAGTTAAATTAATTCAATACAATATGGGACTAACCTACATAAGCTTAATACATGAGAAGCGGTTGCTAATTATACTTTCATAAACTCATGCAAAGTCATTATGTCTGTTTATGCTCTATAAATTGTGTTCCTGTTGTATTTTGATGATCCATTTTGTCTTTTGCTCTAACCTCTGGTTTCCCTGTTAACACTTGTTCTTAAGTTGCTCATGTTCATGGATTCCCAGTCTGTTGTGTTTGATTGTGCTCTGTTAACTTAGCGTTTCCTTTTATCCTCAAGTTTCTTTGTAATTTCTTGAGTTTGGTCACTTTGTCCTTCCTCACTTGTTCCTAGATCCATTACAGCTGTTTTACATTCAGTTCTAAGGCTTGATTAAGTCACAGTGTGTTCCCAGATATCTGATTGTGCATTGTTCATCTGCTCAAACAATTATACGCAGGGATAAAAACCTTGTAAATGTCCAGCCTTCATACTGTTTAGGAATGAGAGTGCTTATGTATCCTAGAGATAAAATTGCTGTGCCAAATATGTATATCAACAAAAGTAGGATGAAAGTCATACATGGAAGGAGGCAAATTTAATGTTTGCACACTTCAGAATTTGAAGATTGTTAAAAAGAAAAGCCTTTTCTAGAAAATCCAGATCTGGAAATTTTGCAAAAACAAAACAAAAATGGTGATACAGATTTACATAAAACAGAAATGTCAAGCTAATTTTTTTATGAAAAAAAAAAAAGAAAAGAAAGTTGTCTTTTTACACAGTATATGTCTCTGTAGAGATCTCTCCTCTCATCTCTACAGAGGAGAGGAAGACTCTCTTTCTGCCAAGCAGCAAACTCGGGCTGTAAAAATTTCACAGCTGCTCAAAAATCCTATTTACGCAGGAGCCATAACAGAAGCTGGCTAATTGACTTGAATCCTTGATAAACGTTGTGTGTTTTCTAAGCAAAGCCTTCCTTGGGCCTGCATACATGTAGGTGGGTGGGTAGAACGTGTGTATCCACCTGGTGTTTGCCTTAAAGCAGCCCATTTAATCCTTTCAAGGATTTTTCAAAGAGCCCATTTTTTCCTTTTTTTTTTTTAACTTTAATCGTTCACTGAGAATAAGGGTCCTCAGAGAAGTTCCCGCATCCATCTTTCAGCGAATTGTTCATTATGGCGGCAGCCTTGGTCTCAAAGGATTTAAAAAGACAAAGAAAACCAAAAGGGAGCTAAATAAGAAATGCAGAGATTTGGTTTGGAGAGGAAGCAACGCAGAGTGAGAGGAAAAAAACTGAATGTCAATCATTTTTATTTGTGATTGTATTTAAATGGAATTTCATGAAAAACTTGGCAGTTTCTGACACAGAAATGATATTTTCATCAGTGGATGGATTTTATCTACGTCTTTGCTTTTCTTTCCCTGTCATTCACTGAACCAAATTCCTCCAGATAGATCTGTAGTTACACAATTAGCATTCCCCATCAACACACACAATAACACAATGACAAGCTCCTCATGCATCTGATGCTTCATAAGAGTCCCAGCAGTTTCCACAGCTCCTCTCTGATGCTGGATGTTGTCTTTCCGGACAGTTTTTCTTCCCCTCGCCGACGCAGATCCCTGTGACTTGATGTCTCCTCTGCCTCTGTTCAGGATGTTTCTCTGCAATGATTATATTGTTGCCAGCATTCATTGGCAATTTTTAGTCATTTATATTTTACTCGGCTCTATTTTTGCCGTCTGCGTTCTTATTATTTATTAATACAGTGTCAGTGGGGCATGTAACTCATAAAAGGTGCCAGCTTAATGGGCAGGATGTTGCCCGCAGGCAGAGTAAAGGGACGGATTTACAGCTTGCATCTCTTGCTTCGAAGCGCTGGGGATGCTGATGGTGTTTCTGTGAGACTTGATGGCGACAATAATCACTTTAATTAGACTTGTTTTTCACTGTTAAGAGAACAGATGGGTCAGCAACAATTGGAGAATGTCAAAACCCTCAACAAGAGTTCAGACTTGATTTCTCTGTGGAATAGACTTTATCATTTTTCGCATTGCAACCAAAATCTTGAAGGGTTTCCACTGGGATTTTATAACAGATCAACATGGAGACGTAAGTCGGATGTGAAATGAAAAGGGCACAGGTGTCCTCTAATTTTTTGACAAATCACATTCTGAGAAGTGTTTCTACTTTAATACTCCTAAATAAAATCCAGTGCAACCAGTTTTGTTTCATATGTTCACTAGAGTGTAATTTAATTGGACATAAATCCAACTGTTCTGAAAGGCCTAAATGGGAGAAACATTGTGAAAACCAAAAAACACAGAAGAGAAAGTCAAGAGGAAGTTGCGGAGAGGTTTTAAGCAGGTTTTGGATCGGAACAGAATATCCTAGGATTTGAACAACACATCGACCACTGTTTAATCCATCACTCTGAAATCAAATTGAGAATGTCACAGCTGCAAATCTAAAAAGACACTGCCCACCACCTGAACTGACAGAAATGGGAAAGTGCAGCATTAATCAAAGACGCTGCCGAGAGGATGCAGAGATGCACAACTTAGGCGGAAGAATATGTTGACAGCAGAACTATAAGTGATGTGCTCCACAAATGGGGAGTTTGAGGAAGACTGGCACTGTGAAAGCTATTGTTGAAAGATAGCATGCCACAAGCCATGTAGGAAAACCCTGCAGACATGTGGATGAAGATGCTCTCGTCAAATAGTGATGGCAGCAAGATGGGGATATTTTTCCTAGTGTCGGGACAAGAAGGCTCAACAGAGTTGATTGGAAGATTGATGGAGATAATTTCAGGACAATAACTGAGGAAAGCCTGTTTTGAGGTTAAAGAGGACTTGAGACCTGAGGAAAAGGTTCACTCTCAAAATAAATATAAAAATAAATATTCTAATGCATTTCTTACCAACGGGTTCTTCAAAGTGGCTTCTGTGAGAATTGCATTGATATTGTTTTACTGCTATCACTAGTCAGTGTTGTCATTGAGCAAAAAACAAATGTGAATGCAATTCAGCAAAATTAGTCATCATTACTTTTGGTTCACTGTTATTACTTTAGTCTTTACCTATGATTCATTTGAGGAGTTTTTGCTACTAGAGTAGTTTTTCTAGCTGACACTACAATACAGTGCAACACTTGAGAATTTGCTTCATATTGGTTTAATAAATATTATGCATAAAATATTTTTGTGAGTGCCACTGAAGGCAAAGCAAGAACATCCGGTACAGTACTTGTACAGTCGCACTAGAGCGGTCCAGTCAAAGTCAAGATTCAAGTACATCTGAGAATCTGTGAGTATCTCTGAAAATCAATGTTCACAGATATTCCTTATCCAGCCTAACTGAGCTTGAGCTACTTTGCAACGCAGAAGGAGGAAAAAAAAAATTCAGTCTGAAGGAGGAACATGCTCCCACAGAATGGCAGCCAGTGCAGTTGACGAGAGGTTTCACAATCGAAGGTGAGGCTCAGCTCGCGGCTGCCACACTGGCTTCGTTTCTGAGCTTTTGAATGGGAAGATGCGAAAATTCAGCGATTTTGAAGAAAAAATAATCAGAATTGGTTAAGCTAAATAAAAAATAGGTACTTTATAGTACAAACCACAGGGTGAACAAAGAAATATAAATGATTTTGTCATTATATATTATTTTTCTGCCTCACCTGCCTCCCTTGACCGCACATCACTGGTAGAGACATACCCCGTAAGATTGGAGCTGGAAAAACAGCAAATGGTTATTTTACAAAGTGTTAACTCATGAGGGATGAATAGAAATACACAAGATTTTTCAGCTGTTTATATGAGAAAAGTGGAAAATAAATTGGTGTCATCTCGCTACTTTAACACTATTCTTTGTTTATCAAAAGGAATTCCCCCAAAAAATATGCTAAAGCTTGTGGGTGTAGCGCAGCAAAGTATGGAAAAGTTCAAGTGGCTTGAATATGTTTGCATGACATGACAGCGAACAGATGTACTCCTACAGCATGACGGCTCAATCCAGCAACAAAGCTTTGTCTCATCATATCCAGGCTCCTCGGCGGTGGCGTTAGTCAAACAGTGTCACTCAAAAGTAAAGCTACAGGCTCCAGGATGTTTTCTGACTTCAAGCAGAGGGAGGATCTTGATCCCCTTTGGGCATTGCTCCATTTTTTATCAGTGAAAGAAAAATGTGAGGGAAAGAAAACAGCAGAGTGAAGAACCGGAGCAGCACTTTCACACACTCTTTGCCCTAGTTTTTGTTTTAAAACCACTGGGATATTTTCTACCCCTTAGGACTGTCCGACTCCCTGTAGACTACATCAATCCTGGCTCGCCTAACGCCTCGAGCCGTGTCTGAGTCAATACCTCCACCACGTGCCACTCGGAGATAACCACAGGCAGGCATTGTGATTTTTTTTTTTTTACTATTCTTTTTTTGTTTAGTGATGGAGGTAAAGGTGGTACCATTAAATTTAACTTGAGCAGATTGTATCAAACTCTATATTTACTGCCCAGCATTGCATTCTAGCATTGCACTCAAAAGCACGAGTTCATACATTACCCTGAACGATGTAAGCGATAGTAGTTCCACAAAAATATCAACCATATAAAATACGATAGTTGACGGTTTGAGGTGTGTATATATATTTTTTATCTGCATGCTTTCCCTGATGTTAAGAACGGAGCTGCATTGAGGAAATAAGCACAAGCAGTGATATGGGTCAGATAAACCAGAGTGCATACTCTACCACCGTCGCAAGCAAAAAGGATTTACAGCAGCGAACAAAAAAGTAAGGAGGACAAATTTGCTAGTATTCCATCATTTGCTCGTACAAATGATAGGAGAAACTAAATTAAGTCCCGCTTTATGTCACACATGTTCGCTGTGTGCCAGAAAGCTTACCTTCACACGCAACCTTTCCCAAGTCAGCCTATGGCTCTTGTACCCAAGATCATTGCTGTATAGTAGTTGCTTGACTTTCCTATGTCTCTACTAGCTCTCTGGAGAATGTAAGGAATAAAGGTGCCTTCAGAAAATCCCAGCGTGGATGTGTGTTTAAATATTTACATCCAACAGCAAGAGACTAAACACACAGGCAGACAAATTGTGGGTTTAATCACTTTCAAAAAATTTAAAGTGATTTTATTAAGAGATATTTTGTTTCATCAACCTATTTCCTTTAGAATGAGTTTGCATTGACATTTCTTGGGGGATTTGTTGGTAACCAGTGGCAACAGGTGAAAATATCCTTGGTGATGTGCGAATAGATTTCCCTTCCTCGCCAAGTACAAGGATTCAAATGAATGGTGTGGAAAATGACAACAATTTCTCAGTAATGTAAAATTTCTGATACAGGAAAATTTCATGAAGAGGGTGTTGGGGGGGAAACAGCAGTTTACTTAACAACCCTCTTTTGGCTTGGTTTTGTTCTAGACCTGCTTAGGATATGATGAAGTCTCAGGATTACAAGGTTTCCTGGAGAAAAATATACCACAGTATTTCAGTAACCTTAGCTTCACATGCATGTCAACCTAACCATGATCTCAAAGAGCTGAGGGAAACAAAGAAAAGAAACTTTGGGTCATTATTCAATGACCCTCCATAAGTTCTGAATATTTCAGTCTGGAGAAACCATCCTTCATGCTTCAGACAGCTTCAGCAGATTTTGCAGGAAAAAATTAAATAAAATTACCAGCAGTTTAGGCTGCAAAAGATCCTTCCACGCCAAAAGAAATTAGGAGTCCCATCAGTTTTTTTGTGTGGGCCTATTTAATTGGTTTTAGTATTTTTTAAAAATGATACAATACAAAAAAAATCTGATTTGTGTCCAAATGTAGACTAAACTTTTATTGTTTAGTCTACATTGTTTGTGTACTGTGGAAGGCTATCCTTGCTCGTATGCATGTCTGCAAAAAATGCTGTGTATTTTAACTGAATTCATAAGAAACATAAAACTATGGTCCTATTACTGTATATTTATTAATCTTTCTTGTGTAAGCTCTGAGAGTTCTTTTCAAGTCAAACTCTGCTCTTTGTGTGTTCTGAAATATTTAGCTTTTCAAAGGAGGACTTGAAGATTAAAAAGCACCATACACCAAATGCATCAAGGTAGAAGGAGAAAGGCAACAAATTATTGCTAAACTCAACATCTGAAGGTTTGCTTTTACACAATGATCGGTGAGAGCTTTTCATCATGGTCTCATGTCTACTCCAGTGACCACCTGCTCATAAGAGCAGAAAAGAATATTCTTACATAAGTCCACGTTTGATCTTAAGCATCTCTGTGTTTATTTTTCCTCAAAGGGAAATGAATAGACTTGGTTGCATTTTTATTAATTTGCAGAGCACTCATATTATATGCATAGTGAAACCATTTTAAAGTAAAAAAATAAAAAAATAAAAAAATCAGCGTCATGGAGAGTGTTTTTAAATTGTTTTGCGGACTGTACTTCATTTGTTATATCCTCCCATTTTGTTCGCTACCCTCCAGCCCTTCTCACCCTTTGCCAATCTCCCCACCTTTTTTTTTTTTGTGGATGTGGCATTATTATCTGTCCTTGCTGTTTCAGGTAAAAGTAGAAAGAGTTGAGCATGAAAATCCATACCTGCATCACAGATGCATTCAGTCACTTGAGCTTTGTTGTTCTTTAGATTCTAGCAAATGGTAAAAACATCTACCGTGTGTTTTTGTGGAGTCATATTGGCTGCAAACTCTTCATGAGCTTAATTAACAAATACAATATCTGGCTGTTTGCTGCTTTGTGTACATATCCAGTAAAATTGACTTACAATTCTTATGGGGACTGTTTCTACCGGTTTTACATATTTGCTGCAGATCCACTTCTTAGTCCAATGTTCCTGAGAAGCATTGCAAATAGCATCATAGAGGAGCATCATTGCGATGAAATGCCGAAGGGGAAATGTCAGAAAGAGCAGGAGCTTCTTAAAGAGACAGAGGACAATTTCAAGGTTTCAAATTGCAAAGTCCAATTTCTTTTAAGTTATGGTTAATATATACAACATTTTCATTGCAACTGAGGGTTATATAATTACTTTATTACTATATGTCTGGACAATACACAATGCTCCGTTTTACTTGTAAAATGGGATGCACCCAAAAAGTCCTGTCACATGTTTCTGAGGCATAAAACTAGTGAGAGTTTAAGTTAGTATGACCTAACCTAACGAATCCAAGACGTTTGCAACCAAAACTTCTGTCTTTTGTGTAGTTTTTCTTGCCTGTCACACAGCAAATTGCTGAGATTAGCTACTTCTTTATCAAGCAGGCACATAACCCAGAAACGTCACTGGTGAAAGTCTGTCTGACTGTGGCATTTGGCCTGTTGTGGCTCCATGCAATCTTGGTAACTGCATATTGAAAGCTCAGTCATGCAAACTAATTTTGCCTTGCAATAACACACACACATGCACACACACACATCATGAATGAAATATGGGACATTAATGGACTTTACCTGGAAAACTATGGCACAACTTACAACATCCTGCAGTACCTAATCTTTACACCGGCGAAAGCAGAAATGATGAATTTTTAGTCTCCTACTGCGTACGCGTGAGCTTTGAAGACTGCAATGAAGCAGGATGCATAATGCATGAAGTAGGTTTTGAACGCCAAGCCACTGCAGGTATATTTATAGTTTATCCTTGCTCTTTCTGTGTTTTGTTTTCCAAACTCTGTTTCTCCTCTGTGGTGTACTGGACGTCCTTCCTTACATCCATTAGATTGTTACAAACTCATTTTTCTGAAGCGATTTAGCTCATTACTGCTTTGTCCTTTATTGGGATCCCACATAATTGCCATCATGGGGGAATATGTTTGGTAAAAGAGCAGTAAAATACCTTGTCAAGATAAGACATGCTTTTAATTTATTCCTTGTTGAACAGTGAGCCAATATGGTTTTGCCCTGTTTTCTGTGTTTTCTGTCTTGTTTATCACATTGTCAAAAGAATTCCAAAAGAGGCAGATAAACAGAGTTCTCATCTCTTGGGTCAGGATGTTGCGTTTCCCTCAGTTATGATTTAAAAGACGAACATCTGTTTGCCTGAGCCTCTGCTCATCCATTTATTTGTACATGCTTTTCCGTATGTGGGCCTTTTCACAGATCACACAGTATGTTCCCCACTGTCAAATGCGGTAGATGAAACTTAATACACTGTGCTCTCTGAACACGCCATTTGGAGCTCTGAAACACAACAGCGCTCAGCGTGCGAATGGAGTGCGGGGTGTTTAATTATCAGCACTGTCTTCTGAAGTTCTAGCTCCTCTTGCCCCGCTGATTAAAGATTAATGTTCAACATATTGTGCTTGGGCTATACAAAAACCCTACCAGGGCAAATAAATATTAGAAAGTTTGTCATGCCTCTGATGGGTTTGTTTTTGTTTTGTTTTTTGTTTTTCTTCAACAGAACATATCCCGCATTAATGACATAGTGAAGCAGGTGCTTCTGATATTCCCACATTTCTGTCTGGGCAGAGGTCTTATCGACATGGCCAAGAACCAGGCAATGGCAACACTTTTCATCAGTTTTGGTAAGTATTACTGCCACACCAGAAGCAAAAAAACAAACTATATCGCATTAACTGACACATGACGTTTTGCAACTTTATTTGTTGCTCATATGTCTATACATTTTTAGCTTCAAATGCTTTCAATGTTGTCTGAAAGCAATATGCTTGGAGAACTATTAACAAGCATCCAGTGGTAAGATTTAAGAAAAAAACACTCTGTGGCGCCTTCCTCATATACACTGCACAGAAGACTGACTGCTTGTGACAAAAACTACAATTTTAAAAGCTTAAATGCTGTCACTATTCAGATCTTTGTCACTAGAATGGTAGGTATATCAGTGGTCAATACAGTAATTGTGCAAGTCTCACTTTTCTTCATTAATCGGTTCTTGTTTTGAGAGTTTACTTAAGTTACATTATGTCACAGTTTGTTCCAAGGACACGGTCTCTCACACCAGTGAAAGTATGGGACTTTCTACTGTTGGTTCTTCTCACAAAACACAATTTGGCCTTTGACGTCAGTTTAAAACAAGGTTGTAAGTAGAGAAGATGTCAAAGTCTAGGTATACATTCATACCGGTGCTGCAAACTATCCTTCATTCACCCTGGTACACAAATAGAAAATTAAGCTGCAACTACAGTTCATTATCATGTTTGTTGGTGCTTTTCAGGAAATCAACCAACTCCAAGAATGAACTTTTGTTTTTGTAAATTTGAATCAATTAGTTTTGTGCATCTTTGTTGATGTATCCATTAAAATAATGTTTATACATACACCAGAACATTATCCAGATTATTTAAAAGCATTCTAATACATCAACATTTTTGGATTTTTTTGTTAAATAGCACAACAAAGAGGAGGAAAAAGTACTCAGAAAGAGAATACACTCTGTCTGTGGGAGGAAACTTGACACAAACTAGAGTGTGAGTTATCCTTGAACAGTTTGGCTGAAAGGAGAACAGATAAACGCTAACAAACAAACACTGAACAGGTTGGTGAGAACAGTAAAACATACTTGCTGAGATCAGAGAGAGCTGCTTAAAGCTACAGGGAGAGAAGAACAGATTGGGTGAAAAAAAAATTAGAGAGAATATTTACCCATTCATTTTAAAAGGTTGTGTTTCTCTTTTTTCTTTTGACAAATACCTGGGTTCCATTTTTCAATGTACAGAAACAGTTCTTCAGGTCTACTAAACTAACAATGGATTGATTTTAAAACAGTGCAATTCAGTGTTACGACGGTATTTACAAAGACAGAGGTTCAAAAATGATAAAATTATATAAATTTTTATAGAAAAAAACTACCATATTAGTACTGTTAATATTAATTTTTGAGGTAGTCGATAATTGCGTTAATATTGATTTTTGAGGTTTTTCAGAAAGATGGGGATATTGCTCCGATAAACAAACTCAAACTCATTGAAAATCTATTTGAACATCGGTTTGCCCAAACTGTATCTGCAGTTACTCAGAATGACTCGGTGGGGTCCTTCCACTCACCTCCCTCCCTGATTCTGACCAAATATTAAGCATACCTGAGATCTAGTTTGATAAATATGGGGAACCGTGAAAAAAACTTGTTGAAAAACAGCAGTTGTTCAAATTGCAGCTTGCCTCATAATTTTGAAAATGGTGTATAGCATACCAATTGGCATATGTGTTTAAGTGTAACACCATAAACATAAGAATATTTAGGCATAAAAATAGCATCCCTTGGCTCTACTTGTGGTCACAACTCCAAGAAACACTAAAGTAGTACACATACCCACAAATCATTCAGCCCTTCCCAGAGAAACACTCAATTCAACCACAGTCCTCATTTTAAAGTGACACCATGCCATTTCTTTCAAATGGCTAGTTCTCCAGGGGGGAAATATTTGACCGGTAACACAGCTCCCAAACCTCTACTAAAGCTCTGAGTTAAATTTAGACAGGAGAAAGGGAGACAAGTGGTATGGTGGCTGCGGAGGTGGATCTGGGGTCGAGGGGGCTGTCAAGAGGCAAAGAGGAAGAGGAGCTTTATCTGTCGAGAGATGGAGCAGGAAATAGCGGTCTGAGGAATAATTTGCAGTGGTGGTGGAGACCAGAGAGAGAAAAGCAATCACAACTTAAAAGGGCTGGTGTGAAGAGGGGCTATTTACCAGAGAATGAGACTGAAAGCACTTTCGTTTTTCTTGTCTCTCATTTTGCCCCCCCACTACTCCCCTCTCCCCGCTGTATCCGGCTTTAAGGAGGGAGAAAGTTTATGTTGAGGGCTGTCACCGCTTTACTTATGTGTTCATCCATTAAAGACCCTCATTCATACAAAACAAATACAGGATGTCAACAATTTTCTCAAATGACTTTTTTTTTTTGTTAAATTTTAGCTATTCCGTCTAAAGCTTAAGTGGCTTCTTAAACTGCTGCCTTCAATAATACGTCACAGAAACATTTTAAAAGGCCGATAACATTTACAGAAGACACACTATAATTTGGCTGTCTGTGAAGTGAAAACATAGCAGTTTTCTTTTTATTTTGACAATTTTTACATGAAAAACTTTCTGACAAGATTTAGAAATGGACCTAAAATGACCCATGAATCTCATCGCTGTCCTCATATCCTTTGTTTCAGGGGAAGATCGTTTTAAAGACCCACTGAGCTGGGACATGGTGGGAAAAAATCTCCTTGCCATGTCTATTCAAGGAGCTGTGATGTTCATCATTACCATTCTCATCCAGTACAAGTTCTTCTGCAAACCGAGGTGACTATTAGAAACTTTTTAATGGCATTTTTCTTTCCCTAGGTACAGTAATATGAGACAATAATTAAGATGTGAAAATTTAATATTGCCATGAGAAATTTCTTATTTAACCAGAATTTTGATGATGTTACATTACAGAATTGTATAAAGTGACTTGGTTCTTGCTTCGGGTTTCCATTTTTCAGAGGCACTAGCATTTTAAAAACAAACTTGGTTTACAATTTTAACAATCAGTTGACTAATCATTGCAGTGAGCCCTCCCAAAGAAAATTGGCTTAAAATGGGGTTAGGACAAAACACACAGACTGCTAAGCAAATTTTATTTCAAGTAAACTGCTTTATTTTCCACTAGTGACCAGTCCAACCCTTTTTGTTCAGTGACCACTAGAGATGGACATCAGCGCCCCCAGTTACCCTGCCCAGAAAAACAGAAATAAATAATGGATGCTTTATTTATCAGAGCTTTGGAGTTGGTTGTTTTTCAATTAAGTAGCTCAAACATAGCTACTTAATTGAAAAAGGTAGCGCAGTGACAGTATTCAGTGTCTTTGCGGTAACACTTAACATTGTATTGGTGTAAGGACAAGAGTTAAAAACAAAGGCACAATATTTTGTCATCACATGTAAGAAATGTCTGCTGTGTTTGAGCCAGTCGGGACATTACCCCTGCATCTTTCTCCGCCCATCTTATTTTTGCTAACTAGAAACCTTTGCACTCAAAAGTCTGATTTATTTTAAATTTAGTAGATTTTGTCAATTCAAGCTTAAATTAAATAACATTGGAAATTTTTATGACTTTTTAAATGAACCAAAAAGAAAGAAATGTCATAATAGGCTATTTAAACATAAACTTAAGATGTTTTTGGTTTGCAAAAAGATGTGCTGAAAATACAAAGGGAAGAAAAATATGACTAATTGCAATTTTATTCAAAACTTTATGCCTCGGCTGACATCAGTGACCAATGGCAAACCCACTTATCTTGTCCCACTGGGATTAACTTTTGCTTTAAAATAAAGCTCTGACAGTGGAAAATATTATTGTTATGTGCAAGTTGTCAAGTAAGGAGTTTGCCTTTCACTGAAGCTTGTCACGTCTAAAATATTATCTGAATGTAAACATGTGGAAAGCACAGACGTCTCCAACGATAACATTGATGTCCATAGTTCACATTTCAGAAAAAAGTATTCTTTTCAAAGAAGCTACATGAATGATCACGTTTTCCTGGAATATTTAGCACTATAGGTTGTTCAGCACCAATCTGGTGATTGAATAAAGAACACATTAATTTATTGAATAGCAAATTATATGTAATAATTTACTATTCAATAAATTAATGCATCTAAAAGGGGTTTTAGATTTAAAATATTGCTTATTTTATGTAGTTTTTGATTAAAATGTGATTAACTGTATTAAATAAATTACAAACCCTTCCATTAAATTCATTAAAAAAATTTAGTTCCATGTAAGTGGTTCGCACATTTGTTCCACATGCACCTCTTTGCTATCCAAATAGCAACATTTGTTTATTCGTTCTCTGACCGCATTTGGGTTTGTGGGTGTGAATTTTTGTCAAATTAATGTTTCCATGGAAACTAACCTTCTGCAGCTCATGAAAATTGTAGGAATTGTTTTCACAGGGTTTGAACTTTGACTGAACTAATTTATTAGGTTTATTTTAATAGTAATAAGCAGAGATAATCGCTTCCCTTGGCTTTGTGTCCAATCAGGCTTATATCACCAAAGCGATTGGCTACAGAGGAGGAGGACATTGACGTTGCCCGGGAACGCCAGAGAGTGTATCAAGGCAGAGCTCAGAACGACCTGTTGAGGATCAGTGACCTCACAAAGGTATTCAACCTTGATTTCAAATACTTTTTTCAGTCTTTTTCTATGATAAGTCATCCCGCAGGCTGCGTTGCACAACAAGGCACAATCACACAATTTTAATACACTTTGGCATAGTCCTGTTTCAATGTACAAGCCGCAGGATTCTAATTAGTGAAAGAGCATACTGCCTTCAGATGATCCCCAGCTGCCCATCTTTTCTTGAAATGTGACAGTTTTGTGAATGCGTATGGTAACATTTGATCATGAATGCCATAAAAAACACATTTTTTGAGTCTTTGGTTTTTTTCTTTCTAATTAAACACCAGCAAGGTACTTTTTATTTGCCCTTGAGGGTCCTCATTCAATTAATTTTTATTTTTTTTGTTACATCAAAAACCATACGTATTTTACATTTTTGAGATGCATTTCGCACACAGCAACCTCCTCATTTATCTTCACCTCTGCTAAAGATGTGTGAAAAATTTTTAATTAAATTTGTCTTTTATAGCAGTAGCAAAAAATAATAAATATATTTTTTTTCATTTACTGAGTTGAAAAATACAATCTTTAGAAATACTGTAACAGTTGCTAACAACTACTGGAATCCCTAACATGTAATGATGAATAAATAGTATTTTTTTTATTTGGAGTTTACTGCTTTAAATTGATCAAAATATCTCCAAAAATCTAGTAAGTAATACATGTGTCTTTGATTCCTCATGGTATAAATATGAAGTAATATCAGGCCTATTTTTCTTACCTACTTTTAAAAAATGGGGAACACAAGGGAACAACAAACAGAAGAAATATAGGAAATTTATTTCTGCATATTTGTAAATTTGTTTGCTATGTTATGTTCATATATATTTGTATTAAATAAAAATAAAAATTTGATTAAAATACTACGCAAAAATATAAGAATGCCAGCTTTCGTAACACAGCAAATACCTAAAATTAGATAAGGCAAGAATAAGACCTTCATATAAAGATGGAATGCAACACATTCATATTTGCCAAGTCAAGCTAAAATTTAGAGCTGTTTAGAAGTCAAACAAGCTCCTAAACAGTTCTCAGAAAGCAGATGAACTTCCCTTCACTAGTAAGGAGTGACATCTTCAGGTCACCATGTCTCCATAAGCACAATCTGTGAAAACTTTTATACATTTTTAGTAATTGTGTCAATAATCCTGGACTGTGCTATATAGTATGTGACTGACTTTTCTTAACATGTCTTCTGTATTCTGTACAGTTCAAGTAAAAAAAAAAAATCAAACACATTTATTAGAAGTGTAAAAAACACAATGGATGTTGCATTGTGTTGCACACCCTTAACCTAATACCTTGTTGAAGTGGGGGTTTTTTTAAATTAGTTTCAGCATCCCGTCTTCTCAATTACACACCTCTCTGGTAACATAAAGTTCAGCTTTCCACATAACTGAACATTGTGGAAAGTTTAAGAGATTAATTGGCATCCTATTGGTGAAGCCTTGGTTATCTGAGAGGTTGCAGTGATTCAAAAGCAATTCATTCTTCAAATGTGTAGCTCAGGAGTAGGACACCAAAACATCTCCTGATTTATAAAGAAGTCTTTGACAAAGAAAGCAGTCACCAATAGTTGACATGGATAAAAGCTTGCAGTAGCGCTACAAAAACTGGTCATTTCTCCAAAAGAAAAGAAAATACAAGACTGAAATGTAGGTTATCATTTCTTGAAGAAATTCAGCAAGGACTGACACAGAATCTAAGAGATGCTCCATCCCTCAAATTGATCATCAGTAATCATGTTTTTAGCTAACAACTGATTGGAATATATAATGTTGGTGCTCGAATACCGTTTTATGTCTGTGAAACTGTCTTTTTTAGCTGTTTCTATTAAATCTAAATACATAGATGATTTAATAACCATCTATTTGTTTGAGGCACTTTCTGCTTCCACTCGTCACATAGTTCTTACAAACTACGGGACAGACCAGGACTGGTTTCCATTTCTTCAATAACAGTAGAAGCAGAACAATGTATTGTGAAGAAGAGGTTGTGGTTTTGACGTACCAATAATCGTTTAAAAGTTGTGTCTTGAGTCAACACAACTGTGGTTTGTCCTTATTTAGTTTTCAACTCTTTGTTATGGTGATTCATATGGAAGAAGTATTACTTCAAAAAATGTAAAAAAACTAGACTGTCAATGAGCAAAAAAGCAGTCAAAGTCCAGGATGACAGAGGGAATGGCATAAGACTGGTTTTGTTTTGGTGTTAGTACTCTGGGCTTTAGTTCATCACAGTGCTTGTGCGTCTCTCAGGCGGCAGGATTAATGTTTGCTCCACTGGCAGATGTTCCCTCCCTGCGGGCCGCGTGGCAGCAGGAAGTGTCACAACGGCAGCCTCCATTGCACTTCTGACGCAGACAGTTGGCGGATCTAAGAGCCTTTTCCTCCTTACCACCTTTCCTTACTTCTCTGCTCCCTTGGTCTCCTCGGTCTCACCGTACTTAATCTTTCGCTTATTGCTCACTCGCACAGTTGGCGCCGTGCTCTCAGGGATAATTACTGAACAAGTGCTGGCTGAAACAGTTGGAGAGGTAATGTATTACAAATCATCTCTCAAGGTGAAAAAAAAAGCGAGAAGCTTGTGTAGTTGTTCCTCTTCAGACAGGATTTATGTAACTTTTTGGAGAATAACGCCTTATCGGTGTAACAGATGACTTCACAAAACTTCTGTTTCTGATGAAGTGGACACCTTCTCCAATGACAGTCTGTGTCTGAAATGACACATTTTCCGTCACTGTGGAAAAACAGCAGTTTGTTGGCAGAAGGCATCAGGATTCTTCATGCAGTGCCCTCATTGACTCCCACAACAGCTGTGGCCCATCCATTTGAGAGGGGGGTTAGATAACAAATTGATCAATGAGCACACGGCTTCGGTGGCCACACACCACAGGATACACCCTGTCATAAATCCAAGCATGCCTCTGAAGCGATCGACAGCACATCAGTCATGTGTCGGATTCCTGAATCACCCTCTTTCCTTCCATCTCCTTTTCCTCCTCCTCCAAACATCAGAGTTTTTCCCCTTCTGCTAGCTTCCACTTAGCATTAGCACCTCGACTGTCATCGGTTAAGACTCTAATGGAAGCATGTCGGTCTGAGAGCCCGTTATTGGGATGCCGCTGTCAATTGAGCGTTTCCAGACGCTCATTAAGTTGACAGGGAAGTTTTCGGAAGACCTGTGACAGATGTTTGAGTTCAGAAGATGAGCAGATGAGTGGCACCTTGGCGTGCTACAGCTCTGCTAATGTGATAATGTTTGCCCTTGGACTTTCAGAGGCACAAATCAGACATGAGCTGACAAGAGTTCTTTATTGAATAATCAGTAAAATGTTACCTCTGCTTCTCCCTGGTGAGATGAGGAAGTAGGTATTTGCTATCCAGCTGAATTTATTATTATTATTTACATTTATTACTCAAAAATAAAAACATTGCGTATTGAAATGACTGTACTTTTTAAAAAATGTTCTCTGCGTAAGATAAGAAAAATAAAAAATATATAAGATATTGAAAAATAATTTTACTTCCAACCATTTGTCTGTATGTTCATCCATCTAAATTTCTAGATTAAGTAATTTTTTGTTTTAAGAAACACATTTTTTTCTTTTTTTTTTTTTTGAAGAAAATAAAACATTTGAAAGAGAAACCAAGGAGAGTTGTTGGCAAGAGTTTCACTCGCAATTTGACAGAAAGGAAAATATAGTCAAGCCAAGACGTGACATGTAAGCAGGTCCTAACAAAAATGTCTGAATATTGGATTTAAATATAAAGGTGCTTCAAAATAGAAGTAATTTAACTATGTGCACACCTATGAACATCTTTTCTTTGTTTTTTGGTGTAAAAGTCACATTTACTGTGTTTGAGTTTCCAAACTCTGCTTGCTAATTTACCAAATGCTAACTGAGTTTTCTTCTGGATTCTTGGTTGACATCCCATCTCTCCACCTTAAATGAAAATAAAAATAAAAAATGAGCTGCTTCACAAAGCAGTCATTCTTCATAGCTCTGAAGGACACAGTCTTTGTTGTAGATTTATATTCTTTTTAATGTTATATCACTATCAGCAACTGTACCGAAGACTTTTCCATCTAACCACCTGCAGCAAAACAAAACTTTGGATTGAGTATAAAAGAATCTTCCTGGAAAACTATTATATACTATCATGTTGAATACAATTCAGCAATTTTCATTCCAGGTAAATGTTACTGCAATTCATTAGCCATACTGTTTTTTGTTTTGTTTTTCTTTTTTAGGTAGATAAAGTGTGATTAGGCACACTGAGATGAAGCAGCTTAATGAGGCTGATCTCAAGCCGTGGATGTTTTTGTGTGAAGTCTTTCAGATGACCTGAAAAATCCCAGCCATCTTTTAATCGGACCATAAAGAGTCAGAATGAAATAGTTACGTTGAAAATGTTTTAAAGGTAAACGAGAGAAAAGCGATGGATTCATAATTAGACAGGTTTAACAAAGCTGTACTTTGTGTAAGACGACTCATTAATATTCAGTCATTCACTCATGACTGTGACCATAATGTGCCTTTGGCAACTTAGGCATTCTGCTTCATATTCGTTGAGCATTCTAACAAAAAAGGAGCACTTCACATGCCCTGACCTAATTGACTTTAAAAGAGAAGCATCTTGATAACTTCGATGCAGAGCCATGGTGGTGTTTTATTGTCTGAGTTGTCAGTAATTTACACTCTGGAGGCATTTTGGCTCAATCTTTTCTACGGAATTGTTTTAATTCAGTCACATTGGTGATGATTAAATATGAAATCTGAAAATTATAGCATTTATTTGAAACTTTGCATGTAAACTTGTGCAAGTGATTTTAAAAAAAAGTTTTCTAAACCACTTCCTTTATTCATTTTCATACAAGCTGGTTAGAACATCTCCTCTGTTTTAGGGTATGTTGTTTTGTTTATTTATTTTGCTCAGTTTGGTTTCCAGTCTGTTGCGCTGAGAACACTAGATGTGTTTGAAGAAAGCACCCATTAATAAAATACTTCCAGCTTGTGAGTGTTGAAGGTTATTGAGGCTGATAAAGTGCTCCTCAAAGTCGAGGCAGATTATTTTCACAGGCTCCATCACTGCAAACACTTATTTTAAAAAAAAAGAAGAATTCTACTTTTCCGTTCTGAACAAGTTTCTCAAATGTATTTGGAAAGCCTTTCCCTGACTGGCTTCTTCATAGTTTTCCAAATGATCCCTTGTATTTAAAATGTGTTTCCTTGACTTTCACAATCTCTCTTTCCCTTTTTCTGCTACCTGCTTCCTCCCCCTCCCCTTTTTTTCTTTCTGCTGCTATCTCGCTGTACTCTCTCATGCCATCCACTGTTCTGTCGCCCTCGCAGTCTGCTCCCCACCGTCCGCCGCCTCCTGCCTTTTCTCTGGCTGGTTGGTTGATTCATTGTATTGTCTGTTCACTGCAGGTATACCCTGGGAAGAGCACCCCTGCTGTGGACCAGCTATGCGTGGGCGTGCCTGCTGCAGAGGTGAACCAGATGCTGGCATATTACACAAGCAACTTCTCTATTGTAAAGTTTTTGTGAAATTTGTCAGCCAGGAGAGCTTTTTTTTTTTGCACAGTGAAAGCTAGGGGTTTACATACACAGAAAAAATGGACACGTATATATTTTACTCTCACTCCCTGCATCTAAATCAGACCAAACGCATCTTGTTGTAGATTAGATAGAATTAACTCAATAATGAAAGAAAGGCTGTGTCCGAGATTTGTTTGTTTATTTATTATTGTCTTCAAAATTGGGAGTTTACATGTCCTCAGTATCTTATGTTTTCAATCAACAAAGTTTAATTGAATAGCACATTTCAGCAATAAGGCAGCTTAAAACTTTGGATTTTCCTCCACGATCTTCTCACTGGCGTTGGGCATTGTTTGAATAAGAACAAGTCTTATTCCTAATTTCGATTCTAGGTCTTAATGATTCTTGATTCCAGTTCTATTTAGACACTGTGTCAAAAGCGTTCACACGTTTTAAATGATCTGGATGACCAGCTCTCTGGATAAAATAGTTTCAGCTTCTGATTTCAGTTTAATTCTGAGATTTTTATCTTTTATTAACTTCACCATGATTTTTTTCACTACTACTTCTAACTAGTTTATAAATATCACATGTACTTGAATATAAATGTTAAGAATCTTCTTTATATGGATGCACTTCGCAAGAGCGCCTTATATTTTAAAGCTGATGAAAACACATTTACAGCAGGACTCGCATTAACTCAATATTTTCCATCTTTTGTTTTTTTTTTTGTTGTTTTTTTTAACTGTGACTGCCATCTGTCATTTTGACAGATTATACACACCTGACCACTTTGTGCAGACATGTGGACATTTCCAACTTTACACATAGAGAATATCACGGATGTAACTAAATCAATCAATCAAAAAAAATCCCACTTGGGTGTCATCTCTGACCAAGACACTACAACACTGAAGTCAATGCATCTTGCTATCCATGAGCTGACAGTGTGTTGAAGACACGTGTAGGCTTTGGAGCGTATCTGCAGCTGAACCACTGCTGCGGGATTCTCCTCTCGCTCAGGGAATCAGGAAAAAACCCTCATTCAGACAGTCTGGGTGACTTTTGATCGCATTAATTGGAAAGATGTTCCAAATGTTCCCTGATATCACTGCACAGAAACATTTGCTTGATGTCATCACAAGAACTTATATACAGAAAATAAAACAAACCTCCCCTCCCCAACATTTTAAACCCAATCCAGGTCAGGAGCTAGTGCAGTATAAAATCATAAATGGTGAGCAGAGTGAGTCTGTTCGGTGCGATGCTGGCAATCAGAGCTGTAGGAAGGAGCATCAATGTGGCGCGTTAGATACAGAGATTTCTATAACTCTTTTCCATTAACCCAGAGGTTTTTAAACATGTTGGTCATGTTCCCTTCTTTGCACAACTTTTTCTTGCTGTAAATGTTGCAGTGAGCCAACTAGTCAGTTTTTTTAATAAATGTAGCCAAGCTCTTTATTCCTGCTGCACGCTGCCCATGTGTGGCTCAGCACAAACTTCCAGCTGATTCTTATTTGTTGAAATGCGGCAAATTTTTTGTTGGCAGACTGGAAATCGAAACTACAAACTGAAATTTAAAAATTAAACTACGTAACTACATACGTATATTGTCAACTACCGGTCCATATTTTTACAAATTTCTTATATTTAAAAAAAAAACAAAAAAAACATTGCAATTGTATAATCAGGCCATACTGGACAAAAATACAGGTGTGTTTATATCACAGGTGTTTATAAGGCCAAAATCAATGTGATATTGGTTGAGTCATTGACCATAGCTTCTGTTTTTAAATCAATAGATTTTGTCTCATTCTTTCCTCCAACCGAGTCCAAACAAAATGTTCTCTAAACTCAGCTTAATGAAGGTAGCAAAGCAATCCATCTCCATTACTAATGACATAATAGTACTGTTTAGTATAAGTGTTCAAAAATAAACACACAAAGACTACACAGTACCAAGCAGCGAAAGGGTGTGGATTAAATTTAATGTCACAACCTTGTAAATTACAACCAGATAACAAATTTAGTTAAATGCAATCATTTCATAGCATGTGATGTGTTACACACGGCTTAAAAGCTGTTCTACACACACATATAAACACAGTGTGAAAAGCTGACAGTCATTGGGGCTCAGAGGGCTTCCCCGCTGGTACCCATCGTCGCTGCCGGTGTTTACTCGGAGCCCAGTGTAAATGCCAGAGGAATATTGGGATTCGTGGGGCTCTGCTGATCACACGCCACACTTCCATGCATTATTTACATCAAGCTTAGCCCTGCTCGACGCGTTCATTGGGCGCGGGTCACAAACAAGCAGGGATCAATGGAAGACAGGAATCAAATATTTATGCCAAAGTCAGAATACCTAAGACCGAGGGGGGGAGGGGTCACATGACCACAAATAGAGGGGTCTGTAGGAACAACTTCCTTTCATGCCGAAGCTGTAGAATCAGTAGCATCGGGAGAAAAACATAAAGACCGAGGAGGGCGTTTGTTTGTTGTAGTGTGAAGAGGCACGTAGAGACTCTGGGAATAGCCAGACTCTCACAGTGTTTGTTGATTTACTTGCTGTTTTGTTTGTGCACACAATATGTCAATTTGTTATTTTGTAAAACACCGAACTACTCGGAAAGACGTTCACACTCTCCGTACATTCGCCTTATTGTGTTTGATAATGATCACAGAGCATTACGAATGCATTCAAGAATGTTGCCCTGTCAGTTCTCCGATGAGATTTGCACTGTTTTCCTAATGGACGACCCCTCTGCTCCAGTGTTTCGGCTTGCTGGGGATCAACGGCGCTGGGAAAACCACGACATTCAAGATGCTGACGGGAGACATCCCAGTCTCCAGCGGAGAGGCCTTTCTAAACGGATACAGGTGAGGCTCTGTGTCCCACTAGTGCACAGAGTAACTTATCTCAATTAGCCACCCAAGATAGCTGCTCAGGTGGGGATCGAGCTCCGTTTTTTTTTTTTTTTTTCTTCCCCTCTCTCACCATATTTTTTCTTTTTTGTTTTTTAGGCTGCAACTTTTATATTTAGGTTTTTCTACCTTCAGTGTGTTCTGTTGTTAGGGTTCCTGGAAATCACTGTTATTTGATTAAAATGTATTTTCTTGTTTGAAAAGCATGGCAAAATAAAAGCAGAGTAGTAGACAATGTTTGTATCTCCAGACTATAGTAACTGTTTCATCCATCCACAAATTTCTTCTTCCCCTTCTTCCTTTTTTCTTTCCTTCCTTCCTGTCTTTCCATTTTTTCTATGTCTCTTCTGTCCTTCCATTGTTCTTTCTTTCAGTTTGCCTTTCAATTGCTTCATCTTTACTTCAACACTTTGGTTATTCCTTTCCTACTTGTCTCCTGTGCTTGCTATTTCATTCTTCAGGTTTTTTTTATTCCTTTCTTCATCCCTTCCATCTCACCTACTTTTTCTCTTTCCTATCCTCCCTTCATTTTGTCCTTCCTTCTTCTGTCCTTTGTTCCCCCAACTTTATCTTTTCTTTTGTTCTCTCTACCGGCATACTTTTCTTCGAAATTCTATTTTAAAGGCTGCCACTGTTATAAGTTTTCTATGAATTTTTGTATCCATACGCAGTGAGGCAGGACAAAAGTCTCTGGAAGCCTGAATATGGGAATGTGTGGGAATTTGATATATATATATATTCCTGCTTTGTCTCCTCACCAACATATTCAGAACACTGTGATCTTTCTTGCAAATATATCATTCCCTTTGACCTATACCTGCTTCAGTGTTGCATGTCTACAAAATCAACCACAAAGAATGGTTGTACATGTAATAAGAAAAAATAAAACATCTTGACAACATCAAAACAAGAACCCAGAACGCTTTGCGAGAAAGTAGGCTTGCCGTCTCTTATTTTTAGGAACAAACAGCTCTGTTCCTTTACCTCCTTCGGCAAGTATCTCCAAGCCCAGCTGAGGAAGTGCACACACAGTGGAGCGGTGGTTGCTCTAGATGTTCGTTCATACATCTGATAATTGACTTTGTGTTCGACACGGGGGCAAAGTCGTATGCAGCGGGGGCCTTACACAGCTCCGGTAATGTTGATTAATGTGGGTGATAGTGATCAAAGAAAAATCTCTGGGACCTTTAGGGGAATCAGCTGAAAAGAGGAAAAACAGATGTGAGCAGGCAACACCCACTCTTATGTTTTCATCTCATTATGCTCGCTTTCTGGGCTCCGGCAAGAAGAACGATCAGCAGAGGAGGAAAGGCAACATTTTCTTAAATGGATGCTTCTGCTCTCGCAACAGTTCTCTTTCTTATCTGTAATTTCAAGAATATCTGTCCCTGCCTGCATCGACTTCCTTTTCTACTTGGAGTGTTAAAAAAGGAAACCATGTGGGTGTTGGCTCGTTTGCTATCTTTTGTTCTAATAGACCAAGAGGAAATTAGAAAATTAGTGAATCATTACCTAATTTGTGGTTGTGTTGGATGTTTGTGTGATTTCTCAATTGCAAACAAAAGCACATCTCCTCTCCACCCCACATATTTCTAAGTTATAGACATTTAAATTCAGTTCTGTTTATTTTTATAGTTTCAGTTCACAAGAACCATCTTCTCAGGGTTCTTTGCGAGACAAATAGGACATTTTCTTTTCAGGTATGTAGAATCTAATTCAGTTCAGATTGACTTCAAATCCATGTAAGTCATTCCTGCACAATAAAAATCAAACAGTCACATTCACATCAAGCTCCAAATCAATCTGAATTAAAGTGCAACACAGTCAGATTAAGCCGCTGATGTAAATTGGCCTCAATTTACAGAGGCCAATTGGAAGAAGGCTTTGTCTACATATAAATATAGATATTGAAGGGTCTTTTAAATCTGACTTCAGTTTGAAGTTTAATTTTACGTTTGTCTTCTCCAAATCTGGTTTTCTCACTCTTCCAACAGAAAGTCACTGTCAGATTTTTCTATTTTTTATTTTTTATCAAAATCTACAATGAACAAAAATGTTCTGAGACTTGATTTGAAGTAGACACATCTCGGCTTTTCACAGAGTTTCCTCCTGATCTGAAGGGCTTATAAACTACATACACCTTGTTCAGACTTTGTGCTTAGGACACTAAACAAGCAGACTTTGGGGGTCTACATGGGTTGTAATTGACTAGCAACTCAGACCAGTTCATTTACAAAGTAGAATTGTTCTTTTTCTGTTTTTTCTTGTCTGCAAGCCTCTGAGACATCATGTGCTGTCCGAAGCACAGTAATGACAAAGGTTACCTTAAGAAGTTCCCAAAGTTTTCCTGAACCCTTTAGGAACAAACAACTCTTTACCTCCTTTTTATATGGATTATGTGATGCTTTTATCTTAACTCAATGTCCTGACGAATGTTTAAAATTGTTTTTCTGAATGATTGCTTTAAATTGTTTTAGACTTTTTCTTTTTTATATAACCCAGTCCCCTGTTAAGTAAAAACAACTCCACTGAGTGTCTGCCAAAGGCAAAGTTAGACTGCAGGAATACTGATGTATTAATAAAGCGATGCTCAAGTCTTTGTGTCAACCTCTACCTTCACTGGGAGTAGTCAGTTATTGTTTAGAGATCTGAAGATTTCCATTCTAATGATTTCAGAATGCATAAATGGATTTTTTTTTTTTTGTTTTGTTTGTAGCTTTTGTCTATTCACTTTGGAATTGAAGCCCCCTTTTCTCTAGATTAAGACTACACCATAAAAATGAAAATCAGAAAAAAAATGAAAAGGTATTTATTCATTTATAAAGTTGTCTTGGCTGATTTAAGAACATTCTTCATTCTGTACTATGGATAAGAAAAGGCTGATGAGAGTTTGATGTTCAAAAATTGTGGCGAGAGGATGTCAAGATATCGCTTGTTGGTTATCTGTGACTTATGACCAGAATGCACTACTACCTGTGACCTTATCATTGGATAATATGCAGAACCAGCAACTATGGTTTCATGCAAAGGCTACAACCTTATATCCCCAAAGTTATACACTGATGGTCACCAGCAGGACTTTCACTGCTATTTCTTACCTTTGGCTAAAACGTTCCCCACCTCTATGGAAAATTCTTTTAACTACATTGGATTGGATTTTCACTGTGACATTTAAATAACAATGAAACATCCTGTTAGGAGGTTTGTTGCTTAATTATGGCCAGCAAATTTAATTTGACACATTTAAAATACAGCTCACCTGCAGATGGATGCTTGAGGCGTTGCTAAATTTGTATCATCTAATGGGGTTTTTGGCAGCTGAAGTATGCTTTTATTCTTCATAAATGTGAAGGAAAAATCTTTTTGCTGTGATTGTGGGAATTTGTATATACATTGGGGTACAAAAGAACTGGCAGGAACATAAAATGAGCTTTTTTGTTGGACCCAGATGCTTAGATGTTTTATTGATCCATGGAGGAAAAAAAAATTGCAATAGCATATGTAACAAGAATAATTGCAGAATAATCAAACCTATATACTCTAAGTAAAAAAAAAAAGTCATGGGTCACTGATTAAACATTTTTAGAAAATCAAATTAACTGTAAATAATGAATAAATTGTGATTTTTGCTGAGAAAGTCGCTGCTCAATGTCTCTTGCTGGACATTAAGCAATGGAAGCTAAATCAGTTGAAAGGTCTCTTTTAGATGTTTACCATTTTAACAAATTTGGAAAATGCTGTATGTTATAAGGTAACACTGATTTCCAATCCATGTTGCAAAATCGATTAGTCTGCAGGGATTCAATAAGCAAAGTTAGGCTTTAAACAACATTCATTAAATTCTATCAGGCAGAAGACCGACAAACATTCCTCAGCAAAAACTTCAAGAAGAAATACTTTTATTCCAACTCAGAATGATTTTTGATGTTGAATCCTTCCATGAAACTGATGTTGAGAAATACTTTACCACTTTGTGTTAGAACCAGATGCAGACCATTACCTACACTCACCGCAAACCTTTATCACAACAAGACCAAAACACAGAATTAGATCACTGAAGCTTTTTTATTCAGTCATTTTTGGGATTTATCCATTTGACCGTTCATTTTGAAAAATATCCATTAAAAAACTCTCCCAATGTTATCTTTAAGAAACAAAGCAGCTTGGTAGAGGTGAAAAAAAATCCACTTCACCACTTTATGCCTTGGAGTGATAAAGACGGCTTGTATTTATTTATTTATTTTTTTACCCAATTTGCTTCAGACACAGTGACATTTAGTTGGCGGTACGTGCAGAATATAAAACATTTCATTCTGTGGCTTTTTCTGGGCTATCTCTGTTTTCTTGCGTTTCTTATCAAGACATTGTGAATATTTAACAAGTCTCTCAGAAATGTTTGCTTTTCCAGCTCTTGAACTCTTCTCCTTCTCCAAAGGTTTTGTCATACCATGTTATAATTAAGTTATTTAAAAAAAACTATTGTCAATCGTACTATAAAGAATATTTTGTTTTGTTTTTTTTCCCAGCATACGGACAGAAATGAGACATGTTCACCAGAACATGGGTTACTGTCCCCAGTTTGACGCCATTGATGACCTTTTGACTGGACGGGAGCATCTGGAGTTTTATGCTCGGCTAAGAGGGGTACCAGAAAAAGAGGTTGCCATGGTAATTGACATTTTATTTCTACCTTAAAAATGGATTGAGGCAACATTAGGCTGTAAAGCTGATGCAGACGCAATAAAATGCTTTCTTTTTCCAGGAGGCTTAGGGTGTGTTCTCCGCTGCATGTCAGCAAGAATACATGTTCAGAAACAAACATGCAGAAGCTAGAGATAACCTGGATGCAAGAAGCCATGCATAATGAAATATGGCCCATGGAACAAAAGCAGCAGCTGTGGGTTATGGCTCTACATTATTCACAGGGCCCAGTGGTGTGGCATGCCTTAGGCAGGCTGGCTGCTCTTCTCTCACACCAACTGCCTGCAGGAGAAAAAAAAATCAAAAGAGGAAGGGGGCCAGCAGTGACCACAGACTCAGAGCCAGGACTTTGATGTCTTAGCTGCAGCGCAAAGGGACCCCGTCCTGCAAGCAATACTCTGAATGTTGCAGCAATCCATTGTGATGTTATTTGAAAAAGCTTAATATATTGGCACAAAAAAAGTAGAAAGTGAGTAGCAGCCATTGGTCAAACATCATCAGCAAGCATCAACTCTATATAAGATGAGGGTTGACAGAATAATACAAAAAAAATATAATGTTTATATTTACTTATCCTGGAGATGTGCTTATTTTTATACTCATGAACATTTATTTAAAGATTGGGATACAAAATACAAACTTTCTGAGTTGTTGAAGTAAAAATTGATGGAGCAATTTTGAATAAATTAAGCATTTTTCATTTAATTTGAAAAAAAAACAAAACATTGGCTCTACATATGAGCTTTTACCTAATCATAATACCTCATTTACCTAAGCATTTACAGACTGTGCTATTGTTTTTAAAAACTAAATCTTAGCATTTTGCAAAGTTCCTAATGGTTAATGTTTGACAATGTTTGCTTTACCAAAAATTCACTCCACAGCTTGTGATTAACGACTCACTGTGTTATCTCCCTGTCGACATATTTGAACTTGAAAACCACGGAGCTCAATGTTTGCTGTATAACCAAAACCAAATGTCATCCATGACAATATCATGAGTTCATTCCTGGGTTTACAAGCAATCATTTTGAATCCATAATGGCAGCTTTGTCTTTCTCTCTCTTGAAAGGTGGCTGAGTGGGGGATTCAGAAGTTGGGGCTGATCAAGTACGCCAACAAGTCAGCAGGAACCTACAGCGGTGGGAACAAACGTAAACTTTCCACAGCAATGGCCTTGATCGGGTGTCCGCCAGTGGTTTTCTTGGTAAGATTGAACTTCATTATTATGTTCTACACTGTGAAATGAATTATGCTGCTGTTTCATAAGTGTGTGGTACTTTCTGTCAATATTTGCCCATTGGAGGTGTTTAGAGTGAAGTGGATCATTTATTTTGTCTCTGTGCGCTGAGAGATTGTATCGAGGAGATGGAAATAGCTTTGGAATATGAAGCAAGGTCTAAGAGGCAGGAAAAACAAGATATGGATCGAAGCTGCAAATCCTCATTAAATTTCCCAAAGGAGTGCAAGTGTATACCTTGGGAGAAGAGTGGTCACATACACGCTCACATTTGAACCAAGATTTACTCCCTTGGTTCTGAAAGCAAAGAGTGGTGTTCATTTAAAAATCAAGTACAAGTTAAGATAAAGAAATGTCACCGTATTATAGATGGTAAATAATTACCTTCGAGTTTAATATTCCTAGGTCTACTGCATTACTTTTTCTTTGTCGATCTCTGAAAATCTCAGTAAGACTTTTGAGAAACCAGCAATAAGAACAATCCATGACGCACGTGCTATTTGTGGCCTTTTCCTCACACTATTTGTGCACTATACCTGACCAATGCCAGTATGCTGTCTGCTGAAAAATAGCAGAGGGTAGGTGGAAAAGAAAAAAAAAGAATCCTGGCGTGTCTGAAAGTTATGTGTTTAAGAAACTGAAAAGATTTGAAAGGAGTTCATCACCAACTGCAGTCATTCAAAGTTGTGCATGTGGTTTTGAACCAAAAGGTAAAAAGCATCAAAGTTCCCGGTCTTCCAACGTTATCAAACCCCCGCAATCCCTTCATCTCTGGCGCAATAAAGAAATTAGCCATGATATCTAGCCATAACCCTAATCATGGACTACACTGAATGAAGGTTCAGGGTAAAATGAAAAGTACCACCTCTGTACTAACACATTTTCTCGAGTTGAGTTTTCACACACATTTTCTTTTCTTTCTTTTTTTTTTCCCTGGTGGATGTAAAAAGAAAAGAAAGAAAAAGGGGAGCGGTCAAGAATAACTCTAATTTTACACTGGTTCCTGGAAATTGTCCTTGCACTGGAGACCTACCTTTGGTTTTCTTTTCTGTGTATTTTTTAAAAAAATATTTGAGTTATTTATATTTCAGAGCTGAGTGGTTTAGCAAATAGCATAATTATCTGAAAATGCTCAAATACTGGTCATTAAATTAGTATGAAAGCAGGAAAAAACATTAAAACATCATCAAGGCCACTCTAAAAGATTGGGAAAATGTTTTTGAAGAAAGAAGGTATGAGAGACTGTTTTATATTTGTATAAATGTTTATGTAGAAAACAGTTCTGCTTTTCTTCCACAAAGAAAGATTAAAAGCAAGGATTAGATTAGATACATCTTGTGCTTCTTTCTTGGAGTAATTTACCTGATTTGATTTACTTAAAAATGTGTGTGTATATATATTTATATATATATATATATATATATATATATATATATATATATATATATATATATATATATGCATATATATATATATATGCCTGACATGGAAGCTCATGTCAGGCATCATAGTGGCCAAGATAAGCAAACACATGGATAAGCACATGAGCATGGCACAGAAAGGTATCGGTGTAAATAGCAGAGGAGCCAAACACCAACTCCTCGTAGACCGCACAGTTGCCCGAGACTGCAAAACCCGACACACCAACCTGTGCATGGCTTGGATTGATTACAAGAAAGCCTATGACTCAATGCCGCATACTTGGATCATTGAATGCTTAGAGATGTATAACATCAACAGGACTCTGAGAGCCTTCATTGCAAACTCAATGAGGCTGTGGAAACCACCCTTGAAGCCAACTGCAAACCACTTGCACAAGTGTCCATCAAATGTGGCATATACCAAGGAGATGCTCTGTCCCCCGCTACTGTTCTGCATAGGCCTGAACCCCCTCAGCCAAATTATCAACAAGACTGGCTACGGATACCGACTCAAAAATGGGGCCAACATCAGTCACCTTCTCTACATGGATGACATCAAGCTGTACGCCAAGAGTGAGCGAGACATCGACTCACTGATCCACACCACCAGGATCTACAGCACGGACATTGGGATGTCATTCGGACTAGAGAAGTGTGGTCGGCTGATTACAAAGAGGGGGGAAGGTGATCCGCACAGAAGGGGTCTCACTCCCAGAAGGAACAATAGCAGACATAGAGGACAGTTACAAGTACCTAGGTATACCACAAGCAAATGGCAACCTCGATGAGGCCACAAGGAAAGGAGCCACAGCTAAATACCTCCAACGAATAAGGCAAGTCCTGAGAAGCCAGCTCAATGGCAAGAACAAAATCCGTGCGATAAACAGCTATGCCCTGCCAGTAATCAGATACCCTGCTGGAATAATTAGCTGGCCAAAGGAGGAGATAAAAGCCACAGATATTAAGACTAGAAAGCTACTAACAATGGATGGAGGGTTCCATCCCAAATCCAGCACCCTGAGACTGTACACGAGCCGCAAAGAAGGAGTCAGAGGACTAGTGAGTGTGAGAACCACTGTCCAGGACGAAACAACTAAGATCCATAAATACATCAGGCCTCAACAGACAATGTGCTCAGTGAATGTCTCAGACAACAGGGAACGGAGGTTGAAGTGCCAGAGATACCATCATGGGAGGACAAGCCCCTACATGGGATGTACCACCAGCAAATAACTGAAGTGGCTGATATCAGTAAATCCTACCAATGGCTGGAAAAAGCTGGGCTCAAGGACAGCACAGAGGCCCTCATCATGGCCGCCCAGGAACAGGCCCTAAACACCAGAGCAATAGAGGCCCAGATCTACCACACCAGACAAGACCCAAGGTGTAGGTTGTGCAAGGAGGCCCCTGAGACAGTCCAGCACATAACAGCAGGGTGCAAGATACTGGCAGGGAAAGCGTACATGGAACGACATAACCAAGTGGCAGGCATAGTGTACAGAAACATCTGTGCAGAATATGGACTGGAAACCCCGAGATCAGTGGGAAACACCCCCAAAGGTGGTGGAGAATGCCAGAGCTAAGATCCTGTGGGACTTCCAGATCCAGACAGACAGAATGGTAATGGCGAACCAACCAGACATTGTCATAGTGGATAAACAACAGAGGAAAGCCATTGTGGTAGATGTAGCAATACCAAGCGATTGCAACATCAGGAAAAAGGAGCACAAGAAACTGGAGAAATACCAGGGCCTCAGGGAGGAACTGGAGAGGGCCTGGAAGGTGAAGACCACAGTGGTGCCTGTGGTCATCGGGGCCCTCGGGGCAGTCACCCCCAAACTGGAGCAGTGGCTACAACAGATCCCAGGAACAACATCAGACATCTCAGTCCAGAAATGTGCAGTCCTTGGCACAGCCAAGATACTGCAGGACCCTCAAGCTCCCAGGCCTCTGGTAGAGGACCCGAGCTCAGAGGATAAGAACCACCCGCGGTGGGTGAGAAGGGAATTTTATTTTTTTATATATATATATATATATATATATATAAATTATCTATTATTTATATGCCATATACGTCCCATAACTAAATTAACCAACCGGATCTACATTCAAGTCTAAATTGTCATGAAATGATAGCCATCCATGTTCTACCAAAGGCCATTTCGGATCACATTTTCATGTGATCTGCTACCAAGCACACAAAGCAAATTGTAACCATATACTTCCTCAGAAGTAATAAAGAGAAACTCTAAATGTGCCAAACGCATGATTTCCTGTGAGCTCATGTAGCAATACGACATTTGTTGGTTTGCTGAATTATTCACCATTTCCTCCTCTTACACTGTAATATATGCATAGCATTTCATAAGTTTATGCTTCTAATAACTTCAGCACAGTAATGAATAATCCATAATAAATTACATGTAATAGGATAATCTTTACAGCTTTGGCGGGATCAAATTGTGCACACCGTTCCAAACTGCCTTATTTAGTCCCTGCAGCCAAGTTAGCCTTCACTTTAAAGCTGAGGGATAATGTGGCATCTGTGTCTGTGTCAATTTAAGCATTGTGTGGTAGCCCAGGGAGCCCAGTCAGCCTTGAGGCAGCATCACATAGGTTTTTTTATTTTTTTATTTTATTTTTTATTTTTTTGCACAGACTTGCGTTGGGCATCCTGACCAAACCCGTGGGATTTGTAGGATTCGGTTTCTGAGGGAAGTCTGGAATGAAACCAGTCAGTCTGAGGACTGTCACTCTAATCGTGTGTGAACAGACAGGCCCTGAGGAAAAAGAGAAACAGCAGTGGCACTCTGTGTGTCTCCGTGTTGAGTTGTGCAGAGCTGAGCCGAGCTGAGCCTGCCTGCGTCCTCGTTATGAGCGCATGGGGGTTATGGTCAGAAAACAATCCCTGTGCACTGCATGTCTGTGGGCTTCTAAATGTCTCTTTTTGTTTCTTATTAATTGTGTTGTATGCCTGTGGAACAGCTGCAGAGCACCTTGGCAGATACAGGACTTCACTGAACAGATGGCTCTCCAATGTTCCAAAAAATATTCCCTATTACAGATCTAAAAGACATTTGATTGCTCTTCATTGCATTGTTTTTGTTTTGTTTTCAAAGCCCACCTGCAGTGCCTTGTAGAAAAATAAATAAATAAATAAATAAAATAAAGCTATCCATACTCCTCCAGTAGTTACATATACACAACCAAGAATGACAAAAGTTGCACCCAGAGTTTTTTGCTATTTAGTCCAAATCTGGCAAGTTCTAATTAAAGATGATAAAATAGTTTTATTGTGAGGGTTTTTTTTTTTATATATTAAATCTCAGATAACTGAAAAGTATAACAAAAATATCATTTGAAAACATCAGTTTCCTTAAATATTTACATACATAAAGTTTTCCCTTTCTTAGTATGTATGTTTTCTGTCTTTTATTATTTATAACAACCAGATATGTGTCCTCCTTTCCCTGAAAAAATCATATTTACTAAATATTTAGACGTATTTTGTAAATGTATGTACCAAAGTCTTCCTTGGAGCAAACATCACTTGATGTTTTTTATTCTTTTTGCAATACTTTTTAAAATATATATCATTAAGAAAGTACATAAATTATTCACCTAATATTTTCCATATTAAGAAGATTTTTATTTGTCAGTTGAAAGCTTCTCCTTGTAGATTGGGTAGATCAAATTTGTTACATTCTTGAATTGATGTAATAATCTACAGAAAAGCATTCTGATACACTGTGGGTGCCTCTTTGATCAGCATAAAAGTGTATATAAAATGTGAAGCTAAATGAAAATGGTACATTGATTAGAATAATATTTACAAAGTGGGGAAATTATTTCTAGCCTCCTTTATTCTGATACCTCTAAATAAAATGCTATTTTGCAAGGAGAAATGGAAAAAGCATCAGTTTCTACATGTGCAAGGCAGATGGAGATGTAATTGTGCAGCAGGTCTTCTCTGATTGATTCTCTCCTTGCACTGTTTGGACTCTAGATTTGTTATTTTGGTAAAGTATAATAATAATAATAATAAAAAAAACACATTTAAATTTGCTGTTGTGATGCAACAACATGTAAAAGGCAGCTCAAATTTCTATCTCAGGTGGTGATAAACAGCTCCACACTGCAGTTTATTCCTAAACAATCTGATGATTTCAAAAGAAAGAGAAAGCTAATTTTTGGGGGGGGTTTTTTGTTTTTTTTTTATTATTATTTACTGCAGGATGAGCCAACCACCGGGATGGACCCCAAAGCCAGACGCTTCCTTTGGGACTGCATCCTGAGTGTCATCAAAGAGGGACGCTCAGTCATTCTCACATCGCACAGGTGGGACCCCACTCGTCTCATCGATCCTCCTTTGATGCGCTCACCCAGTCAAAATATTTAGACTCTCCTCCGGGGGAGAAAAGTGCGGAAAACATGTTTTCTGTAGGCGAATGGGAGCCATAAATATTGTAATTATAATTGATTGAAGTCCCTGTTTCGTTGAGAGGTATTGTTTCCAGAGTGGCAGTTAATATTGGCTGCCAGAAACACACTGGCTGCTATAAAGCTTTCATGAAGCGTGAGGGCATATCGACTGACTGCAGCTTTGGGCCTTCTTTGAAAGGGGAAACTGTCAATATCAGTGCTCGAGTCTTTTCATTACCCAAGACTTCCTGAAGCAAACTTAAGTTCCCAAAACTTTGTTTCCTCCTGTGGAGGAAAAATAAGCAGAAAATGCAATTGTTTGCTTACTTCATCATTCACTTTAACATTCCCCCGAATTGAGGCATTTGTTCCCCCTGGCTCAGTTTCGTTTAGAATAGATTCTCCTCATTACACTGGCTTCTTTGATGGAGGAATAAAAGCATTTGTTGTTGTCGCAGGCAATGTGGCAGAGCTGCGTCCAATTGTCCATGTCATGACCAGGTGGTTCTGTTTTGTTAGGTGGCAAATTCATCGGGTTTTACAAACTCATAATACTAATTGTGCCGTACTTCAGAAGGCTGTCACAGGTTTCGCTTCAGCTACGTTTGGCTCAAGCTGTGGCTCAACAATAAAAAAAGATCCAAAAAGATAATAAATAATAGGGCTGCAGATGGCACTCTGTACTCAGTCTAATTACAATATTTGTCCTCCATTTAAGGTGTCAGAACGGATGAGTAAAATGCTCAGAACAAAGATTTTACTTTGAGAGAAAGGCGCTCTGAAAGTTCTTACGAAGGTTAAAAAGTTGCATAAACATTGTTGTTTTCTTTTAGATCCCATTGTTTTAAGAGAAAAACACACTTGGTAAAAAGCTTACTTTTTCTATTTCCTTCCCTCTCGTGTCTTCCAACAGCATGGAGGAGTGTGAAGCACTGTGCACTCGAATGGCAATCATGGTAAATGGTCGCTTCAAATGCCTGGGAAGCATCCAGCATCTGAAAAGCAGGTGAGGACTCTTAATTTGGGTGTTAAAAGAACTTACAATTTTAAATATGAACTAAAAAGAACTACCTTTTCAACTATAGTGAACGAAAAGTCCAAAGCTAAACTCTCTTTTTTTCTCTGTCGGTGCTCCTGTTGTCAATATGAACAGACCTCTACAGGTGTTGCACTTGCTTTTTCTTGTTTATACGTAACCTTCATTTATGTGACATTTTCAAAAGCCAGCATTTAATACCACAAAGAGGCCAGTCCATTACCTTGGGTACAGACGGCTGACATTATTGCCACTCCTTTTGTTTGAGCTTGTAAGAGAAATGACGTTCAACCAGCAGACACACACATATGCGGGAACAAAATTCCTGTCAGGAATACGCGGTGGCAGTCGCTGGGTGGAGAGTTGGATCAATACACCTGAGATGAGGGGGTGGAGCGGTCCATTTGTCAAGTTGTGCAGGGGATTAAGGGAAACGCAAGGAACAGCACGAAGGGGGCGGCAGTGTCAAGGGTATTTCCCATCAAGAGCGTTAATGTCACATGAATAACTGCGGTTTTAGATCACTGCAAAGGAGAAAAACATAGGCTGCTCTGTAGGAATGGCTATTAAAAGATGGGGAGAGTTGAGGTGAAAGACTAAAGTGGGAGGGTTTGAACTAATCAGTCCCTCCCAGATGTTAGGGTAGCAGGCAAATTCTCTGCCAATTATGTCCTGAACGTAAGGGCATGAGCAGAGTGGTGTAAATAATTTATGAAGTAAGCGGGAGTTATCAGATAGGTAGGAGCAACACGAGACAATGTGGGGGGGAAAGGGGAACAGGAAGGTGAACACATGTCCCACTTCGCTCCACTTGCTGCTAGGTAAAAAGGGAATCTCACTTCACAAGACAAGCATGTGAGGGGGAAACCAGATAAGCACTGCGTCTACATAGATTTTCGCTGCGCTTATTTTAGATCTCACACGGACAATTTACACGCCGCAGAAATACTATCGCTCAGCTCTCGCTGTGCAGTGAATAATTTCTAATTAAGCTTCCCTATCTCCACAGCGCTCTGTGTAATTAATGTTTCATGAGGTGTGAGACCCTGTTAATGACTGAAAAGGCAATTAAGCAATGTCTTCTCTGTTTTCTTTCCTTGTCACTATCTTGCCACGTTTGTGCTGTGGCACATCATCCACACACACACACACACACACACGCATGCCTACACTCACTCTCTTACTGTTGAAATTTGCACACAAAAAATATCACATGAAGGGCCTCTTGAACCTTTCCACTTTTGGTCATGTTATACCCACAAGCGGCATTGTGTTTCATCAGGATTCGATGATAGACCAACTCAAAGTAGAACATAACTGTGAAGTGAATGGAGAAGTATGTGCACTCTTTGTTTGTGTTTTTACAAATACAAATCAAGTCTTTCAGAGCATGTCTCTCCTACCTTAGCAACTACTTATCAGACACCTTTTCTTCCAAACCAAAAAAGGAATTAGACCAGAGGACACTTACTTATACTTATCTACCAACCCTGAATAGGAGTATCCAGTTTATTTACTTTGGATAAACATTATTAGCTTTTCTTCTTTTGCTCTTTCATTTGGTTTGTTATTTTGTTTGTATTTTCTTTTAAGTCCTGTGAAGCACTTTGTAATGCCTTGTTGCTGAAAATGTGCTACATAAATAAAATTACCTTTACCTTTATCAGTTTTGCACCTCTACTAAGATCAGTTTATCCCACCCTAACATGTGGCATGTAGCCCACAAAGTTCAATCCTTCGCAGAGCAACTTATTTTACATGTTTACTGTGTTATAGCAATGGGCAAATGGAACTTCTTATAGTTTTTATTTTTATTTTCCAAAAAGAACTTTCTCTACTAGTAGGACCATGAAGTACATATCACCAGAAAAAGTAATATCTGGAAATCATCATGGATCTCTTGGCATATTCTCTTATTTCTCTTCTTCTGTCTTGCAGTTGTGCTATGCCCTTTCCATTTTCAGACAATTAATAGAACAGATTTTGTGAGGTTCAAAGCTTGGTAATATTCTAGAGAGCTAAATCTGCTTTGAATTAATCCCCAACTTTATCTCTGACATGTCTACTGTGAGCCTAGGTCTTCATGAGGCAGTTGGTTCACTGATTTTCTCTAATAAATCCTCTGTTGCACACTTTGACTACTTAATAGTCAAAGTGTGCAATTTAATTTCACTTAAATTTTATTTGGAGGTGTCATAGTAAATAGGGACTGAACAAACTGGTATTTACTAGTCAACGTTTTTATAAAAACAAAAGAAAAAATACAGCAATTTTTTCTTCTGTTTTGGAAGTAAACACTACTTTGTCACTACACGCAAATCCTAAGAAAATAGGATTTTCGTAGGAAAAGTCTAAGAAAATCCAAAATTCTTTTCTTCGCAGAAGAATTTTGAATATTTTAATAGCTGCTAGTTACCTCTGAATATATCAGAAAAAGGGCTTGTTTGCACAAGTAACAGCTTCCAGATGGAGAAGCTTGCGTTAGGAATAAGGGAGGCATTGCATCAGAGGTAGGTGATGCATGCCATTGTCACACGGCGAGAGCATCTTGACCTGCGAAGCGGGGGGTTACCACTTCATCCCCTCGCCACTTGCTCCTCCATCGTTTTTCCATCACAAGCCCCAGAAACGAGCACGGCATCTCACCATGGCGGCAGCTCTCGCAGTTTTGACCCCCCATGGCTCATATGTAATACATGCTTACCCTCAAACATTTGCAACCTTTCACTCCCTCGCTTCCTCCCAGAATCCTTCTCCTTCAAACCCCCCTAACTGCATTGTCCTTATTTGTCTCTCGCCGCCATTTTCTGTACTTACAGTCGTCTTTGTTAGTGCTGCCCCCTTTAGTTCATCATTTCACCTCTTGGTTATCGGTGAAACACCCGCCTGCTGCTTTAATAAACCTGCCTTTGTGTGAGTCAGACACAAAATGAGCCAATTTCTCCCACTGCTGAGGTGGTCATCAGGTGAAAAGAAGGCTGAAGATTAAGTTTGGGCAGTCCCTTCTGAGACGGCGGGCAGCCTCTTCGTTATCCCCATCCATCTGTTTATCCCTCCTCATATACGGCCCCCTTAAATCACTCACATTTCAGGAGTTTATGAAAAGCGGACTGAGATGGTGAGGAATAAATAAGCAAAAAAAAAAAATGCACAGGAGGCTATAAATTGGTTTTTAGTATGGTGGTGCGCTCGTATGAAAGCTCCTAGGTGTTAAGTAAACCCAAATGAAGTGGAGGAACCAATAAAAGCAGCTTCAAAGCTTCCTCATAATCTTGTCAGTTAGGAAGGACACCGTCTAGCCAACTGCAGGATTTTCCACTGATTGATATCATTCATCTCTTCATAGAGTACCTGCAGTTAAGCACATCCAACACCCAGGAGTCTTATACTCTTCATGGTCAAAATGCGTCACCATATTAAAAAGAAAAAAAAAAAAAAAGTGGGGCAGAGCGTGGCTTTAATGCATTAAGGTAATGCTGGAGTGTTTTCTTTTACAAGAGCAGTCTCTGAAAGTTTGGATCAGTTCCTGAAGTTGACATGGAGAAGTCCAATAAACTCCTTCCTTCTTGCTGTGCGTCAGCTCTGCAGGTATGCCATTAAGTAAATATGTTAGTGCTTTTAAGTGCTTGTCAACTGCAGAGATGGATGACAAAATAATCCTCTTTACGGTTTACAATGCATCAACATCGTAGGTGTAATTAAGACACAGCGCTGTCAGACAGATGGTGCATTGGGTGGACTGTCTACGTAAGAGCTGCTGACTTTCAGAATGCACATCTTCAGCTTTGATAGCTGTAGGACAACTTTAATTTGTTTGAAACTGTGATGGTTGAAATATATTGTTGTTTGCTGTCACATCTACAAGCAGTCTTAAAATTACCAGACAACAGGCTACATCTAAAATCTGTATGGGTTTGTTTTGCTGTACACATGAAAATCTTAAATTACATTTCACATTTTAGTACCCCTGAAGATAACCCTCTACTAGTACAAGTACATATAGACGTTTAATTCTGTGACACAGAATTCTGAGAATATCTCATCCCAATGTTTGTCTTGTGGTACCAGTCATGCTTGTTTCTCAAGATTGTTTTTTGTTAAAGGTCTTAAACAAGCCATACTCTGATTAAAAGATTCGTATCAATTTTCTTTTCCTTTTTCTATTACTTTACGGTACTCTTTCCACTATTTTCAAAATTGTAGTTGCATTCGTTTCAAAAAGTGTAAAAGGAAAGACTAGAGCCTGGAATGCAGCCAGGATTATAGGGAAACTGTGATGCGTTGGAGCCACAAACCCGACCATCGATGCATGACCAACGTCCAGGCAGATCAAACCTCCAGCTTGAATTGAAATTCGTAAACTGGAGATTTAGAGGTGATTTATTTGATGACGAGGAGAAGGTCAGGAGAACTTCAGCAATAGAGACTTAACAGGCCTCCAACAGGCCAAAAACACATTTGTCATATTGTTAATCTTATAGGGAAGAATTTCTTTTAATGGTAGGATTTTTTATTAACTGTGGCAGCAATAACTTCCAATGAATTATGTTACAAAACTTCAAAACTAGTTGGATTATCAGTTTGACTTTTGCTATTTTCTCCATTTGTTGCTTACATGAGAGCATCAATAAAGGCTATAGTTGCTATAATGCAATTGCAGCCATATAGTTACCTTAAAAAGACTACAAAGAGATTTAGAATAGTTTCTTTTATCAATTATCACAATGGTATAAGATTTTTTAAATGTCTTATGTGTAAAAAAACAAATCTATTGTGATTAAACTAAGATATTTTGATCAATAGTCATAACAGAATAATTTCAAACACTAACTCTTTCCTTGAATAGTTCGATTAATTCTTGAATATGTGAAGATCTTTCAAAGTTTTCTCTTTTTCTTCTTACTGTGTTTTACCTGTGCTCAATCCAGTGTTGAATGTATTCCGATTTCTTTATGAGAAATAACTAAAATAAGTTTTTACATTAAATATTTTAGCACCAATAAGGTGTTTACCAATAAAGCTTTGATCTAAAAATGTATTATTGTACAGGAGACGATCTCCATTCACTCCTTCTCAACCATCTGACTCTTAAATTAGGGAAGAATTTTGGACTTCTTTCAACTGTTTTCCTCCTGGATCAGCGCATCTTCACTCTGAAAGCTCCAACTAGGGGTCTGAAGAAGCTTCTTGTATGATGGTGCTTGATCAAAGTGTCAGATCACCCAAGCCCCACTCTGACCTCTCGCCCTGCAGTTGCCCCTCCCCTCCTGTGCTCACAAACGTTGTGACTTGGCAGCAGCACTGATGACCTTTCTAGGCTCCCGCAGACGAAGAAAGGCAGCCGAATTATTTTCAGCCCGTCATGCTCTTATCTGTGTCTGGCTGTTGTTTGTTTTAAATTACATGGAAGAATGACTACCAGGCATACCACGGTGGAGGAGAAGATTGAGGCAGAATAATGAAAATGAAGAAAGGGGAAAAGAGTCGGGGGAGAGGAGGGAGGGCATGCTGTTGAAATTACAGCTGCTCTGCCACGCTGTGTTGAGCTGCTGTATCATATCTGAAATGTAAAATATTCTGAAGGGATTAGCTGTGGCAATGTGTGCAGTCATGACTGTAAATATAACCCATTCATTATTTCCTCCCAGGCTAAATTTAGTCCCAAGTTGCTAAGATCTTGCTTTTATGTGGTTTTCAAATCACCAGTTGAAACCTAATTTCTTGTTTCAAACACTGGCCCACGTGTGGCAGCGTGGGCTCTTTTTACTGATATCTGTGTTTTCCGGTCCACACACTTGCAGAAGTTCTTTTAGAGGAGCCAAGACAGTGTGTCCAGGATGAAAGAACGTGGATTCTGGTGGATTTAGAGGGGAAGTAAAATATGAGCATATAAAAGACTTATTTCCCTCAAAGTGGTGCCTGAAATCTCTGCCTTGGTGCAACAAGAGAGGAAATAAAAGGCAAGCAGAGGGACAGACTGAGGGAGAGCTAATTGATAAGGGCTTTTTACTGTCACGGAAAGACTGCTTTCCACTGAAGTAGGTATTTCGCTACAATGTTTTTAGAAAGTTGGACTTGTGCAGCTTGGTTGAGTTTGAGAGTTGTTTGACTAAGCTCATCTCAGATATAGCAAAAAGTAAACACCAAAAGGCAATGGTCTTAACCTTGATGGGGGACTGTTGCCTTTTAGTCTGCTGTATCCTAAAGAAAAATAAGTTGAATATTATTGGGGGGGTTTTTGACATGACATTGGATTCTGGCTAGAGTTTGTGAAAAATACCTGATTTATAAATTATGGTTAAGAACATTTACAAGAAAACAGAGTTTCCAAGACAATATGGAAAAGATTCACCCATCCATCCAAATATTTTTCATATTATGAATGTTTGGATTTATATTTATAGTGTCTGCAACAAAATTTTTTGAGAAAACTTTGAATTTGGACATAAAAATATGTAGAAAACCTCAAAGAAAGACAGAAACCGGTTGATTTGACATTTCCACAAATGTTTTGTATATCAATCAACAATGCTCTCCGAAATTCTTCTCAAGATTTTACAACCGTGCTAACACTAACGTAGCTACAGATCCCTGCTTCCTATATTTTCTACAAAGTTTAACTCTGTGGTCCCTTAAAAAAAAAAATCTGTCAAACTTCAGCTGCTGACTCAAAGTGTTATATGAACAAAACCCAATAGTTCAGCCAAAGTTTGAGCTCAGGAAGTTTCACATTTATTTTTTTCTATTGATAAAAAAATAAAAAAAATACACTCCTATATGGAAGGCTTTTTCTTCAGTTCCATTGAATCAAAAATGTGTTATTCAGTGGATAAAACAAAAAGAGGCTTCTTGCTTAAAAATGTTTTATGTGCATGATCACACAGACAAAGCAGCACTGGAGTTCTCTGTGACTCTCGAAATTCCTGTTTGAACCTTCTTGCATTGAAATTATTTAATTCTCGGATTATTATTAGCTCATTTAATTATGGAGACAAAGTAGACAATGTCTTTGTTGTGTGACTTGTTGTGCACACTGATTAGTTTGGATTGGCAGTATTGGAAAAAACTGCCAAGGACCAAGCAGGTGGAAAGAAGTTAGGCATGAGGTTAACTGCTGTGATCAGTCTGAAGATAAAAGTTTTTATACATCTTACGAAAACTTCCAGACTTTGCACGGCTGATGTGTTCGTGATGGGAAGGTCTTTTGAAACATTTCTCTTGTTTCACCAAAACCGTAACCTTAGTGGTTGCCTGTTCCAAGAAGGAGACCAAAAATATTTAATGAAATAATGCTTAAATATTTTTATGTAGGAAATAAATGCGTATCGGTTTCCTAAAACATGTTTCAGGAAATTACAAACATTTATTAAAATAATGTTATTACTGGCATAATGGCAAGGAAACTCATCTTCAAACCAGATTTGAAATCACTAAACATAAACAATACAATTCCTAAAAAAAATAAAAAAAATAAATAAAAATAAAAAAAAAAACTGTTCAATAATTGTAGTAACTTACAATATTGCCACATTTTGACTCTTTAAGTCTAATTTCTCATGTTCTGACTCAAGGATCCTGGCCACCTTATAAAATTTGCTTGTGTCTTTCAGTAGCAACAGGGCTTCACTTCCTCCTCCCTCCCTTTGGGATCACGCAGGCTTGGTTTATCCACCACATCTCTAATTGTCACTGAGGGGGCTCCAACACTCGTTACATGAAGCTCAGTACAAGCCACAATGGACATTTCTGAGAGTAAATCCAACATCAGGGAATTAATTAGGCAGAAAACAAGGGGTCATAGGAGAACTAATGACAGAATAACAAGGCACAGAGTTTTTATTTGCTGCTCAGCAGACATAACACATTCAAAGACATGGAATGCTAATTAAGTTTAGAGTTTAGCCTCATTTATGACAATATTTATGTCTGTGATGACTTTTTATGCATCGTTTTGCAAAATTATTAATTAGACTGGGCTTGTTAATGTCTTTGGGAATTATTTTATTTCCAATTGAACATTTTTAGCTTCAGTTCATAATATAGTGGTATTGTCTCCATCCAATGTTGACACTACCACTTTTTTAGACTTTATAAGAGTCTAAAAAAGTTGTAATAAAATTAGACACAATTACAGTCCTGAAGCATTGCTTCAGTACAATGAGCAACATTTTTGTGATTTTTTATATTTAAATGAGCAGTCTATTACAGATTATAAAAAAATATAAAACATGTCGACACAGTGCCCTTATTCTCAGCCAAACTTAAAAGGGACCTATTGTGTAAAATTTATTTCGTACTTCCTTTTGCATCCCAGTTGTTTCTAAAAACAGTCTAAGTGCTTCAAAAACATTCAGCCATTTTCTGACAATAAGTCAATGTTTTTTGGTGTCAGGAAAACGAACCTACCAAATATAAGGTCACCAATCTGCAGGCACTTCCTGGCAATATGTGAAAATGCTATTAACTATTCTTAGCTACAGTTTGGGGCTGCATGTTTACTAGCAATACTCAGGCCTGGCTACTGCCAGACTTCTAGAATCAATGAATTACTGAAATAGGCTGAATTTATGATAATTCTTCAAAAATGTGACATGGCTGCTGTTTGGACTCAAACCTTTTGAGGTTTTGCTCTTTTAAGTTAAAATTTAGGATGTTTTGCATGAAGGTTAGTCAAAGATTACCTAACTGAGCAGTCACAAAAAAAGTTAATAAATATTGTCTGATTTCTACTTGTTCTAAGCCTAAAGTAAACATCACACCTCCTCAGTGTGTCATCAGATTCAGCAGTCTTCTCATGAAGAATCTCTCATTTCGTTCAAGTGTGTTGAAACATATAAAAGATGGAGGGCAGCAGCTCTTGAGGACTGGAGTTGGAGACTTGTTCCACAAACCTTGGAACAAGTTTTGAGCTTTGGGAATTCTTGCAACTTTCAGATTTTTTTTTTTTCTGTCAAGTTAAATACTGCGTAATTTATGGTCAGCATTGCATGTTTCCTTCTTTTTATACAACCACCACAGAAATGATGTAAATCAAATGTCTACTAACTCTGTTCCAGATTCGGTGATGGGTACACGGTGATCGTGCGTGTCGGCGGCTCCCCTCCTGCCCTCAAACCAGTCGAGGATTTTGTCAAGCTGACTTTCCCACGCAGCGTTCTCAAGGAGAAACACCACAACACACTCCAGTACCAATTCCCATACGCACAGAGAGCTTTGGCCAACATCTTCAACCAGTTCACCAGAAATCAGCGCAGGCTGCACGTGGAGGACTACTCTGTGTCCCAGACAACTCTGGATCAGGTGAGACATAAAAAAAAATAAAAATAAAAATTGCCTCACTTTATTTATTAAAAACTTTTCATCTTGTTTAAATCATGGATCATGCATGAAATTTGTATATGAAAGCAGGATTAAATGATAGGATATGCTTCCACATCTTCATGTTTTGAAAAGTTTCTGCAAATGTTACAAAAAAAACTTAACACTGTGTGCATAAAGCCCATATTGATTTAAGTTTGCCTACATACCTCCAGCTTGAAATGGGTCAAATACATAGAATCATAACTTTGGTATTGTGCATTTTTGACATTATTCTTCTAAACTATCAATATTTTTCAGCTCAACCTGTAATATTTCATTAGTTTTCCATTATTCAATTTACTTGCGTTGCAAAATGACTCTCATTTTTCACACAAGAGACTTGAAACACATTTTCGTTGTAGTAGTACATAAAAAAGAAGAAGTCTTTGCTTTAGGAAGTTACTTTGGTGGTGATTGATTTTCTATTACCCAGATTTATTAGTACAAACTCTGGAGCTTCACTTTTATCCTCGTGGGGAAGTTCTTCTGGAGTGCATTTTGACAAATAAATGATGATGTTGAGAACAATAAATATTTTCTATGTTTTTATTCTTGAGAGCAAACTATTGATTTTTAGCCAGTTTTACTGTACAAGGGAGACATTTTGACCCTGAAATTATTTTTCCTGAAATAGACTGATATTTACAAATAATCTATTTTAGCTCAGCTTATTGGAATACTACTTCAACTATCCATGCACTCTAGGAATTTTAAAGTAACCAATAGCACTTAATAGCCAAGAAAGTTTTACTGTACCAATTTTGTATCTTGACGTCTGCAGAGACATACGACGTTCATCATATTAAAATACTCCTGCAGGGTTTTGTGGCACGCTTGGGACGGACAATCATTTGTTTAGAGCAGAGATATGCCGGAAACGTGACAGACAGAGAGCCGTGAGGACCAGGTCTGAGAAACATTCTTGTAGGGCATCTTGAGTCTTCTCTTATGTTCTCTTTTCTTCAGCTCACCTCACAGGTTTCCTACAGGATTTAACTCTGTCCGTTGCAGAACAACGATTTTATGTCCAATGATCAGATTTTTGTCAATTCAATCATTTTATTTTGAATCAATATCTTCTGAAACACACACTGATGACAAGTTCCTCATGACAGATCTTCTGCATCAGATATGTTATACTTTTCTCCATAGTCATCTTTTTATTTTTACTTTATGCCAGACCCACCAGAATTGTCTGTTGCTAAATATTTTTCCCCGTCAGGCCAAAGCACACAGTTGTGGTAGGTTTTATCTGACAATATTTTGTACATCTCCTTAAGATAACACTTTGTCTTTGCTCACCATTCCTCTTTGCACAATCGCTCTACATGCTCCAGAGTCCTGAGTCCCTCCATTACACTTCTTTCTTTTCTGCATTAATCAGCCATGATTAATGCAGAATGTTTTTGGATCCTGATCGAGCTGTTCTGTATTTTCTTGCCAACAGCATAAAATATTTGTTAGAGAAACCTGACCCAATGCTGCATCAGACTTTTACCCCTATCTGAATTAATGTATGTAAAGTTATGTTGGATTCATCACATTTATTTTGTGCGAAATTATGCTGCTGCATTAAGAGATTAATTTATTTCCTATTTGCTTTAAGATTTTTGACACGTTTTCAGCTGAGATGCCCCAAAAATGCGGGGAGTGCTTTATATATCTTCTCTTTATTTCATCCCAAGCGCTACGGCTTTTTGTTGAAAATAAGCCGAGTACTGGATGCCTCAGTCTGTCTTCACCTTGTGTTTTTTTCTCGCGCCCCCAGAGGTCTGATACAATCAGGCAGTGAGTGGTGAGTGTGGGTGTGATTGGTCTTACAAACCCTCTATTAGCTCCACAGCAGATGACCAGACGGGGAGGTGGGGATGACTTCTCGTAGGTCTGGAAAGGTCATGAGTCCACCTCGCTGAGAGAGGAGCAAAAACAGACACAGATGGGAGGCATCTTTACGGTCTCTCTGCTGTATTTTAATCAAATTATCAGCGCCATATAAAGGATGCTGCAGCAATATTAAGAATTTTACTGTCAGACTTTTATGAAGACGATCCCCATGTGGATGGCTTGTAATTTGGGATGAATGCCATCTTTGCGGGTATTATTTGTGTAAAATACGTCTTTCAGGAGTCATTTAGTCATCCAATTAAGTATTTAAAACATACATCAGAAAGTAAATGCTTTCATTAATATTTATGGTAAGCGTTTAACTAAGCTATGTTCCAACTTCAGCCGTACTGCAGCTGCTAACCTTGAATACGTCTCTGAACATTTGTATCAGAGACACAAACAGCTGCTGCAGTTTGTGCTCTGGTCAATATTTACCAGATAAAAGGCAGTAAATAAATCATACCTAAACCAGCAGGTCAGGGTGTTATAACACAGAAGGGGTTGGGGCGCAGAGCCAATAGAGACCCAGACAGTCACCTTTCAGCTGCTGATTTATACAGCACAGCCTTGACCTATAGTATAACACCCAACTTGAACTACAATTAATATTGATCGACACGGCCTTCGGCTGCGGCGGTGATGGTGATTGTGGGGACGGTGTGGATCTCAAAGGAGAATGTGACAGTGTCACTTGTCTTTCAGAGGACAGTCTGGGTCCAGAAGACAAAACGTTATCAAGAGAATATTTGGAAAATCGTTCAAATTTGTCACCAAAGCAAGACAAGTTGGAAGGCAATAAATAGTTTTTTTTTCAAGATGCGTTACGTATTGTTGCTAAAGGTGCTATGTTCAGTTGATGTTGATATTATTGGACCATGTAGCAGTTCTAGCTATAAAGACGTGGATAGATAGGATTGTGGGGCTATCAGCAGAAAAATAGAGTCCAAGAACACTTTTTATGCAGCCTGTTAAAGGTGGGACTGATCGTCCATTTGTGCTTTATGCCAACATTCTCATCTTTTTTGCCAAATGAATATTTGTTTATGAGGATTCATGCAAAAACAACAATCTTGGCACTCCCCTTGCTAGTGCTTTGCTTTTTTTTAAATACACATAATGTGATATAGTTTTGGCCAGTATGAATGAGCAGATGGAAACGTATTATCACTGACAATGGAAAGGTGTGAAATTGCTTTCTTGGGTTAACTTCAAATCATTGCTTGTGGTAAATGGTGCATTTCTGGAATAGCTTATTTTCAAATTTTCTCTATAAATTGTCTAAAACAGATTACTTGGATTATAATTCTGATAAACAACAATACCATTACCAAACATTTCCTGATGTGGACATTTCATTTTGATGTTTTTTCAGTCTGAAACATCTATAAATGGGTGAAATCGACATCCCTTGTTGGGTACCTGGGATTATGCTTATTGATAAATGGGAAGATCCAAATCAAACTTATTCTACTGATTGGACTTGATATATTTCTGTCTTTTTGCAGCTTGGAAGAACTTCAGACATGTCTCAGTAGGGTATAGAAAAGTCTGTTTCCTAATAAATAACTCGTAGCATCGCTGCGCTTCATCTGATTTCATTCTAAGAGCCTCACAGATACTAAAATTAGCACATTAACAGTGTCCACACTGAATAATGATATGGATGAAGGTAAACGGGTTAGATAAAAATCTTTAAAACATTTTTTGACTGACCTGTGAAGCTAAAAAAAAAAAATGTCTGATTCCAGTCATCAAAAAATTTCTCATCTGATTTCTAAGCTTAAGCCGACACCCTGATCACTAACTGGAATGTTTTACTATTTATCCTTTGTGAAGTGAAGTCCCAGCCTAGAAATTTGCATCAATACATTGGTGTGTTTGCAGATTGTGTGTATGATCTCTAGATAAATCCCTTTGCACTCTGCAACATGTCCTTTGTTATATAACAGAGGTTAATTGTGTAAATGACGTCCTTCCCCTCCTGCGTTATGCCTCGGTGGTCTCCAAATCAACACCTGAGTTTACCCTCCATAATGTAATTAATGCCTGTATCCATCTGTTATCACAGAAATGCCACCGAGTTGCACCGGTGCATGATGTTCATGTCATTCCTGGATGCATAAATAATAGGGGATACTAGAGGAAGCAAAAAAAAAAAACAAAAAAAAATTAGGACTCATCACAGCACAAGATGTATCAACTTTATTTATTTTTTGTTACAGTCAAAAGTGCTGCACTATGCAAGACCTTTCCAACTATTGGTCTCATGGAAAGTTAAACACAAACACTACTTGGATATTCTGCTGGTTAACTGCACAGCCTTGAGTGTGAATATGAAATTCGGAGCGTGCCTCGGCATATCAAACCGATATCAGCCAGCAGCGGGGTCAGAGATGCCCACAGAGATGGGCAGAGAGGGTATTTGTTGCTACTGTCATTCTTATCCTCTTACTCACTGTCATCTGACAAAATGCTTTGACAAGCCTGACCTTGATGCACGCTGCTGATGAGTTGACGTCAGCCTTGCACACTTGAGCTTTAGCGGCTCTGCTGCTTGTTTCTTAGTTGTGAGGTTTCCCAGCATACAGCCGTCACTCTGCAGATTTATCGTTTGAGCTAATTTTGTGTCCCTGTTTTAGAAACGCAACAAGATTTAAAATCCTGATGACGGATGAGTTGATCTGATGTCTAAGCCTTGCAGTTTGTTGAAGAGGTTCACACAAAGTATCCCCTAGCAGCTTTTCCTCCACAATTAGTATGCGTTTAACTACATCCATGTCACCGTCGTGCCTCCTAACCAGTTTATCTGACGTAAAGCAACCCCACAACATGATACTGCCACCACCATATGTTAAGTGTGAGCAGTGGCCCTTCTGGCATTCTTGTTTGTTGCTCTTTCTTGAAAGTGTCATCTTTGAATATTCATTTCATTACCTTTTCTGTGAATTTATCAAATATTCCTGATATAAACTTCCTCAAACTTTATCCCTAACACATCTATGTTGAATTAACAAGAGGACGATTCATTTAGTTTTTACTATTAGGCTATTTCTAAAAATATGTAGTTGCACTGGATTTCGGGTAGAGAGGCTGAATAGAAGCACACGGCCCCACCTTCCAGGAAAACATTTTGAAATCCACAGATCATCATAAAATCATGCAGTAGTTTGTGTTGGTGTATCGTGAAATCCATCTAAAAATACATTGAACTCAAGGGTTGTGAAAACCACAAATTGATCATTTGATTTATGTTCCAGCAGGTTTTCTTTCTACTTTTCCACTGATGCAAGTTTTGAGAAGATTTAAAAATAAATCTGAGCACGAGCACTTAAAACTTTGTGGACAACTGATACTTGTGGCTAAAGATTTATCTTGGCTCAAAAAATGCAATCAGATACCTGACATTTAGATGCTTTATTTATTTATATTTTATATTTGCGTTCCTCTGAAAATAAATCTTTTTTCATTGATGTACTCCTCCGTCTGGCCTCAGTCCATTCATTTTCTTGAAAAATAAAACGCACACAGTTCTTCCTTCTCTGCTTTTTTTATCCTCCTGGTTTTTTTAGTACTAAGCTGCAACATGTGCTCTCTGCACTTCAGAAAGGCAAATACCGTTTACCAGTTAAGACACTGGTCCTGTTGATGCTTTGTGTTAGCCGTCAGGACTTGTGTTCCCAACATATAACTGCTAATAAACGGCGAGTAATTAAAGCATACACAGCTGAGCTAATCACCACATTTCACACCGTTCCCTGAACCAATTTGCTGAAGCTCTCCCTGAGCAGCCGAGCTCATACAACACACCTCGACCACATGGTCCAAGAGTGAGAGTTGGCAGGTCTGAACAGAACCATGTTGCACTTAGCGCATGCACCTGAAGTGTTTTCTTTGTAGATACCTGAGATACTTTCTAATAATATAAAATGTTCCATTAAGAAGCATTTTTACAATAAGGAATTAACTCTCCAAGCACAACTTTTCTTTTCTATTTTTTATTTTTTTTTGTTTAACTCGGCTTAGTCCGGTTTTGTTTGTCATCTTCAATTTTACATTTCTTTATTTTCTTTACATTTTCATATTAAAAATTCTTTTTCTTTATATATTTCTGAACTGAGCTTTCTTATGTTTTCCAGAGGTTTTTTTTGTTTGTTTTTTTACAGCTTTTTTTTTTTAAATTTACTGTCATGGTAACAGTCAGACGTCTGACCACATTTTCCAAAGTGAATCCATAAAATGTTCTCATTGACAAATTAAATATGTCACCATAATTAACATTTATTCTTTTAATGATGCTGTTGCAGACATAAAAAAAATAAATAAACAATAGGCTGCAGATTATATTCATTAGTTAATTAAAACAGAATAATGCTAGCAGATCTCTCTTTCCCAGTTATCGGTGTTTCATGAAACAAAAGAATACGTTTCAGCTCAATACAACACTGATGTGTTCGTCTGGTAATTCAAGCCCTGTTGCTCGAGTTTATTTGCCTCTTACTAGAGCATATGTTGTGACCATAAAGAGCATTTTAATTGATAGAAACTCTGAGTGATTTCTGATAGGATTGGCCTTGATGACTATTCTTTTTTTTTTCTCCCCCCCGTATCCCCATGATTTTAAAAGCAGCCTCATAAATCACATGCTTTTACTTTCACACAGCCATTGAAATCCATTTAATGAAAAAGCAATGCTCTTATCACTTTATACGATCCTCTTTGCTGCTTTTGCTCTGCAGAATAAAAGTTTTTTTATTTGTTTTTTTTTCTTTGCGTGCCATTACCGCTGAAGCTGGCTGCAGCGAGCCTGATGTTTATACAGCACAATGAAACTCACACAGCTTTTTTTATTTATTTTTTTTTTATTTTTTATGAAAGCCATTGGATTGATTTTGTCTTATAATATATTGGCATCACAGAGAGGAGAATGATTGTTTTATTCTCTTTCTCAGCTGGTCAAAGATGTCAAGCTGACATTCACTGTGTGAGTCCAGACGTCTGCTTGATGCCTCGTGGCCTTTGTACGGCAACTCATTCACATGAAAGCTGCCAGCTGAGTCACTGTTTCTGGCTTCTTTTTTTTTTTCTTTCTTTCTTTCTTACAAAACCAGGAGAAAAAAGGAGAGAAACACTATATTGAGAAATGGAATTTGTCTTGATTTTTTTGTCAATGTGTTGTTGATGTTTCAGGTGTTTGTGAACTTTGCACGCCACCAGCATGGGGAGGAAGAGTCTCAGGCCTACAGCAACCCAGTCGACATCACAGACGAGGTGCCACTGAGGTCGCTGCGGACCTCCCGAAAAGCGGAGAACGCCTAATGGAGAAATCTACGTATTGTACCTGAAGGAATCGGCAATACATCTTGAAAAGCTGTTTTAATTTTATTGGATTCTTAACAACTACCTCTGAGATTGTTCTGTGAAGTCAGGCTTCGTGTTGATGCGTACAGAAAAACACGTCATGATCAGGTTCTTTTCATTTATTTATTTCGACATTTTATTGCAATTTGATATTTGACATCTCCTCTGTGCTCCTAAATTTGTGTCAAAAACGAAACTGTTGCTCTAATACTATTACTTGCAGGGAAGGCGTTTCTTCTTTCTTTACCAAAACAAATTACATTTTTACTGCGTTTACAGTGGAATAGTTTTGAAGAATTTTCTAAAGTTGTGTTCAAGTGTAAAAAGGATATTGGTCAAAAAAATAAAAATCTCTTACTTTAAAAATAAGATCGCAACACTAAACATATCAATTTTAACTTAAGTGGAGTTACTCTACTGGCTCCTGTATACATTTAAAAGATTTGTGCTGTATTTTTAGCTCAAGGGTAGATGAACTTTCGTTTTTCAAAGGTTTACAGACCGAAAAGAAAGCAATCTGTTTTGAGACGTGTTGCTGATCATTACATACCTCAGGCCTGGTCTTTGGGCCAAATCTTCCAGCTTGCGCACAGATAATTGCACAGCATCTCGGACGCCTTATTTTATTTGAAGACGAGTATCGTCTGTTGACATTTGAGAGAATGTGATTCTATCGGTTGTGTCGCAAACACCATGTGGGAATGCTGAAGCGACGCAATCGCCGACATGCACAGCAGCTTTATTTGCTCCAGTAATAACTTTCAGACAAATAACATCTGTGGAATGCTTTTGCATTGAACGTCTGAACATTTTCAGTTAATTAGAGGCAAGCTGAAGGACTGACTCTGAGGTTACTGCAAAGTCAAGTAGGTGTCAAAATGTTAGTTATTTAAAGAGGACGACATATCCTTTGCGTGCCTACACGCGTTTACACACAGCACTTTCCAAAGCTCTTGAAGCTGCTCTGAATGCAGAAGTCATTCATGTAAGTGGCCATGAGGTTTTTATGAAATCATCTGGAGGCTGTGTGAGCCTTAAAAGCTTTAATTTTGTTTTAATTTATTCCTTGATGAATTATTTCCGGTGTGTTGATTTATGTCCGTATTATGTTTTCAAAAGGATATGAGAGTTCAAGTGTAACTTTGACATTTTCACATTAATGCTCAGACAATGTGTAAACAAAAGATGTATAATGAAAATGAATACATTGTGTCATTATATGTGCGCTTTAAACAATTTGATATTTCTGTAAGACAGTGTGATGATCCTGATACAATGCTTTATGTCAAAATAAATTAAAAAAAAACAACTCATTAATTAATTGCGATTGGTTTTGGTATTTATTCAATTCCGTAAAACAGCTGTGAGGAAGTTGTTAAAATTTGAGCTGTTTTTTTTACAACATTTGGCAGATTTTTAGGAAGTGTTTATAGGAGAATTACATCAAAGTAGTTGTCATTATGTGGCAGAAAACCATTACATTTTAATAAAAGGCCACGATTTGCACTCGTTATTTCATTTATTCTGAAGTGGAGAAGATTAATCATTAGTGGTTGATAGTCATTGGTTCATCAAGTGTCACTTTTTAGTAACTTTGTCAAATTTAAAAAATTGTCACACAAAACAGAGGTCTTGTTGTGTTCCAAGAGTCTCGGTAAAAATATAAAGAACAATGGAAAATGTTATCATGTCGCCTGTCACATCTATAGAGGAAGTCAATGACATCCATCCATCCATTCCATCCATTCCATCCATCCATCCATCCATCCATTCCATCCATCCATCCATCCATCCATCCATTTTCTAACACCCTTGTCCCTACTGGGGTCAGGAGGTGCTGGTGTCTTTCTCTGGGCGAGAGACGGGGTCAACCTGGACAGGTCACCTCCTGCACATCTTATACGTAAATGTATAGTAATCTCATATTAGTGCTTCTAAGGTATTTAAACATTTGACTTGTGTGAATGTCTGACTAAAGAAATATCTTACGTTTAATGTGGCCGATGGCATAGTAAATATATATAATATTGTTAATCCCAAATGACCTGAAACAAGACAAGCTGTTTTTCAACCACGTTGAAACCCTAGAATTGGTAAATGGAGCGATTTCGTCATACCATAAAAATATTGCAAGTGTTTCTTCAATACAAGAACTTTTTTTCATTTTCACAACTTTGTTTTTGCACATCCACAAACACTCTGCCTTGCCTGCAAAAGTATATTATTGAAGAGGCATTTAATGATTCTTTAGATGAACTAATAAAGGCCTCTGGTCGAGGTTTACACTGTGTGCTCCCTTGTGACTCTGCTTTTCCATCCAATAGTATTCTCTCTACTCAAACTGCAAAAGAAAATAGAAAAATGCTGCTCTGCAGAAATAGTTTTCCAGTTCAGGTAATATTTTATTTAATCACTGTTTCCTTTGTCATTTATTTCCCTGTCACCTTCCCACTTTCAACATCTTCATGTGTTGCAAAACTAATTCTTCAGTTGATTTTCGAGCTCTAAACAACATTCTTGTGCGGTTTACTTGCCACATTGGGAGTCCCGATAAAACGCTGATACCCCCGTCACATACTTTGCGGTTTGCTTGTGGAGCTTAACATAGTTTGCATTCTTTGTGAAATCCTCGAATGGCGGTATTGTGTGTTGCAAACTAAAATGAATCTGTTTGGGTTCTGAATATTTTTCCAAGGCAAAGTGAATCAACATTTAATTGTAATACGACTCTGAATTAATGTTTGCTCACAGCTTTAGTTGTCCAAAGAGTCATTTGAGTCCCGGTTTGAAAAGTCTCTTTAATTTTCTTCATGCTGTTTTATTTACTTTACTTTTTCTGGGGTTTTTTTTTTTTCTTCTTCTTCTCCTTCTTTCTCTTCAACAGGAGCTCTGCTCATTCTGTATTCAACATTCTTCCTCCTGAATCTAGAGGATGCCAGAACACAGACTGAGCCTCAGGCATTTTACTTCACTGTTAGTGGAGAGGCTTCATCTGAAAGCCGAAAAGATGTTTTGTCTGCCAGGTGTCTGATGATGATTTCATTTTCCTGTCAAACTGTTGCACCGATGCTTTTTTATTTTCTGTGTGGGCTTCCTCTGTATTTTAGTTTATGGAGCGAGTTCAAGGCTCACATTTAATTTTTAGAACCAGTTGAATTTGAATATAATATCACAATTGCGTCTCCTACTGGAAGTCTTGTGTGTCTGTTACTAGCACATCTCAAATATTCTGTAAAAGTGAAGTTTTTCTTGCCAGTCATTTCAGTAAGATCATTTTATCATTTGTTACACAGAGTGAAACATTTCAAGCTTTTATTTATTTATTTATTTTTTGTGCAATTTTATTGATTACAACTTGCGGGTAAAGAAAACCCCACATTCACTGTCTCATAAAATCGCAATACCACCTTGGACCAATCAAAAACAGATGTTTTCTGGACGTACTTTCTGAAAAGTACGTCCATTTCTTTGTAATTTCTGAGTTTTTCTTAATACAATGCATTCTTAAGGCAAAGCAGTCCTCTCCATAAATCGAGCACCTTGTCTAAATCTTTGGGCGTCTGCCAGGTATCACTTGTCTTTGCTTTCTTTTCTCATTTAGCACACAGAGTTCTGCGGCACAGTGCCAGACATGGAGACATGATCGCCCATTTGTGAACCCTGCTGAGGTGATCAAATCTCAGATGTTAAGATACTTGTTACTTTTTACCATTATTTAAATGTTGATGTTTTTTTTGGTGTAAGACGTTAGTTTATGGGCAAGGGTTGCATTGGAGAAGGAAAGTTGAACACTCGGAAACCAGGAGTAAATGGTGCTAATGCTTTAAATACTGTTTATATGTTCTTGACGAATTGTTTAATTGTTTGATGAGTAGATTGTTTTGGAAATTGGAATCTCAAGTGCAACACAAGGGCTATAAAAGCTTTAAGTATCCTTTAAAAGTAAAAAATGTTTAGTTATGTAGCACCTTCTAGAGAGAAAAATCACTGTGCTTTACCTAGACCGATAAATAAAACCTGATCGAAACAGGATAAATAAACGAATAAATTGAATGGTAGCGATCAATTGAAATCAAAATATTAATTGAACAAAAATAATGGGATTCAACTCGAGCCTAAAGAAACAGCTTGATCTCAATTGGAGACAAATCTGAAACTCACTCTGCTCGTGTTACATAATATTTTTAAAATGTCAAGCTGTCTGGTTTTTTTTTTTTTGTATGCTTCATAAAATTGTCTGAAGAAATGGGAACTTCCTTTTACTGAATTGCTGGTGATGAAGGAAGAGCTGAAGAGACAATTTAATTGAATACTTTAAGTTCTGAATTGATTGCTGAAACAACAACACTGGGTCATACCTTGAATTTAGGAGAAATGTTTAGGGATAAAATATTTCTGGTGATAAATAGCTTAGCAAGCACAAAAAAACAAAACATACAATTGTGACGAATAGAAGCAGCAGTATCTGAAATGTCGACCAAAATCCAAAGGAAAAAAGTTTGTAGTTAATGAAGCTGAAAGTCAATGGTTCAGTTGTACAAAATGGGAGGAGACTGGAACAAAATGACAATGCATTGAACTAATGAACTGATGGAAAAAAGGCAACTTAGCCAGGAGCCAGCGCACACAGAGTGGTTCTTTTTTCTTACAGTAATTTTCACACGCTGCCCTGTTATTTCCCAAGACTGATCATTTACTCCTACCTCTAAATCATTTCACTGTAGCTTTCTTTCTGTGAGAAACTTTCTGTTCGATCTTAAAACCTCATCAAGATCATAAGCGATTACGCAAAAATACCAAACATTTTGCCGACATAAAGTGTTTTGGGGCTTCAGAGTGTGAAGATTAGAGGTCAGAGGAGATTTGATGATCTGCTTCACAGGTGAGTTTTGCAGGAAATCCCCACCTTATTTTAAACTGTGATGATCCTCAGCTCTCTGCAGCTTTTGCTTGGGATTGGTTATTGTAGGTAGATGAGAGAAACTATTCATACAATATGTTGTGTATAACTGTGTTATTTTGCTTAACTCCCAAAAAAACGAAAATATTTTTTTTGAGTTTTGTTCGTTAATTAGCTTTTGTTCTCACATTTTGATCCATTTTGAACAATAACTCGTTGGTTTATCCTTTAGCGAAAGATTTATGTTTAAATTTGACAGCTATTTGTGGTTTAGTTGACCAAAAAGAACCCGCGCTTTTATTCACTTATCATTTTAAGAGTTTGAGTTGGGACGATATTGGTAGTATCCATTTAAAAATACTAAATTCTTGTCATAGAGCAAAGCAGGAGGCCATCACCAAAACAAGAAGTACAAAAAAAAAAATCAGCCTTTCTCCCATCTCTTCATTATTTTTGACCAGGCAGAGAATTTTCACCAACAAATTCAAATAATAATGACTTGTAAGGATTTTCGGAGACAAAACCTCTTTTTCTTCTCGGTTTAATGGACAGTTTCCAGTTTGGAAGCCCATAAATATTGGCGTTTGTCCGTAGAAGTAGAGCATTAGGCTGTTGGCTGTGGATTCAGATGCTGAGTAAATTAAAACAATCAGCGCCTGTAATGAATATTCTGAGCCAAGGCGTCATGCTAATTGAGCCAGTTTGAGTGGATTCCAATAAATATTGAAGAAGTTCAATCTCCACAAACTGATATAGAAAGATTTTTATGAAACTGTTTCAGCCAATGTGCTTCCTCTCTTCTGAGTATAACATTTCAACCAGTTTCTGCCCACATCTGCTCAGGTTTGGTGCTGTAGCTACAAACAGAACATATTTCCCTTTAAATCTATAGAAAGTGACGAATCCCTCCTTCTATGCGTTACAAAGAGATGCTGCTTTAAGAAAATAATCTAACATCGCTTATCCACGCGGTTTTTTTAGTTTAGCATACTTAATTTTTATTTTTTTTAATCTTATGTTCAGTTTTTTCAGACATTTTGTCTGCACTGATAAAAGATTCGCTCACCTCGGCCTGCCACGTGTTTTTTGATAGAGCCTGGAGCGGTGGGGTGTTGCAACTACTTTTTGATCACTTCTGCTGACTCTTTGACCTTTAGGGTTCAATCATAGTACATACTGCTGAGCTAACACACCTTACTGACTCCATGAAGTATTGAAGAAGAAAATCCATGCCCTGTTTCGGTTTTTTTTTTTTTTAGCTCTCAAAACTAGCAGATTTTCTATAACTGAATGAAAAAGCTTTTCAAAGCTTACTTTGGATTTTGGTCGACTTTTCACATGTTGCTGCTTTTATTCGTCAGAATTTTATGCTTTGTTTTTGAATGAAGACATTTTTGAGAAATATCTTCTGCCGATGCTGAACATGAAATAAGGATGGACCGAATTTTTATGAAAATAATGATTCCAAAAATCGACTTTTTTTGTAGACCTTGTACAGAGAAAATGTTGACGTGTTCAATACTCAAATGTGCTGCAGCAGTTTGACCTCATTCCTGCATGTTTAAAGTCGTGCACTTGAAAGCATGTGACCGGATCAGAAATGGCGGCTTGGACAGCAGCGAACCTCTTCCCCATTCAGTCATTCACAAACACGCTTCAGCGTATCAGCAGTTTCCGATTTTGACGTTTGAGAAAAAAAAAAAGAAAAAAAAACGTTCTACTCACGTTGTCGGTTCTTGAATTTCCTGATTTTGCCATAAGTGATAACATCTCTCCTTTTTAAACGCCTGTGTCAGCAGCAGGATGTTAATGTTTCGACAGGCCTCGTGCTATCAAATATTTAGTGTTTAAACAGGCAGGGATTTTAATATTAACCTTGTGGTTTTTGACAGACGCGCTGCCCAACTCGTCAGTGTTGACTTGTAGGATCCTTTTGACATTGCATATGGAAAACCTTGGCAGGCTGAATTTTTTATACTTTATCAAATTAAAGTATGAAAACACATATGCGATTCCCATGGGTTGTTTGACAACAATGTGCCGCCTGAAGCAGCTCTGCGGATAAAAGGAAGAGGCTAACATTCGGGGACTGCTATCACAAATGCCCCAGATCTAAATGATCTGGGATTGAGAAGCTGCTTTTATTATTCTAGATGGGATTTTGAAAGGCTTTGATATTATTAATTTTTTTTTTTTTTTTAACTTTCTATCCTACATCAAGTGTGTCTGTGTTTAATATTTAAGAACGGCACTGAATAATTTATTTAGCTCTTTGTGTCCGTAGAGCTACACGCAGTGACCATCCTTCAAAGGGAGAGATAAGCAGACGGATTCATTCTTCGATGTGGAGTAAACATTCATGCCATCTCCTTAAACATGAAAAGGGATATGATCAAATGCTCGCTTGTAATGTGAGCAAAATGTTCGACATTTCAGATTTTAATCATATTTTGTGTGTGATTTTTAGTCCCTCAAAGATACAGCGGTAAACATGCCAGTAGTGATAGAATCACTATGAAAGTTTTCTATACGTTTACATTCCAGATTCACCAGGAAGCTCCAATTAGTGATTCAAAAATATATTAAAGTGCCAGGATTGGCTTTTTAATGGTAGCAGATCATTCATTGCTTTTTCTGCTGCACTTGTGGATTCCAATCTGTTATGCACACTACGTAGTAGTCGTCTTGCGATTGGAAGGTTGTAGGTTCAATTCTAGCTCCCAGCAGGAGGAAGCTGGAATTTAACCTCATACTGCCTACCGATCTGCGTATCGGCGTGTGACGGTGAGAGCGTTTGTGGGCGCAAATGGGTGAATGTGACTTTAGTGTAAAGTGCTTTGTGTGGTCAAAATGACTGGAAAAGCTCTATATGAGTTCAGTGTATTTACATATTTGCATATAAATAAAAAAATAAAACGCCGCCAAACAAAATGGTAGAAATTTAAACACAATTTCACTCAGACCTCAAATGGAGAAAGGAATTTAGTCTCTATCAAAGAAAAGTCATGATAACAAGGAAACAAAGTTATGAGCTAAAGTGAAGAACAGTAAAAAAAAATAAAAAAATGCTTGTGTTTTCAGCAGAAATCCCTACAGTCATCTCCAGAGAAGACAGTTTGACAGGAGGAGAACTGGTGTTCCACGATAAATGATGCATGAATTCCATTTAGCTGCCTCCGTCTCAGCATCCACGTTTTCTATAAAGTCAGGACTGACAAGTTGCCCTGGTTTGCTCAGACTGTCGAGCAGATCTGTGTTTCTGTCTGTGTTATTAGCAGCGCATGAGCCGCATGACATGTCCGAAACGTAAAAAAAACAACAACAAAAAAAACAATCCAGACTGCTAGTTGAAAGCTTTTAATAAGCAAAGATAAAATAACTGTAAACTATATGGTGGTTCTCCCCAAATTGGTCTTTCTGGTTCTTGTCCACTCATAATGCTGGGCCTCGGATGCTGAGAGCCGTAAGGCTTTTGCTTTTCTCAACAGTATAACTTCCTTTCAATCCCAGATGACAAACTAGCACTTAGATCTATTACATGCTCGGCTCTTTGTTTCCCTTTTTTCCTAGAAATATCAGTGTGGCGGTAACAAAGTGTTTTAGCGGGAGTGTCCTCTTTGTCTTCTGGTTCTTCTGTGCTTCATTCTACTTTAGCAAAGATCAACCATCATTTATGATTATGTGTGTCATCCAATAACCTCCATCATCCCAGGATGGTGTAACCTGCAGGTCAGTAAAAAAAAAAAAAAAAACACGAATTGAAAAATATTTGCAGAGCTCCACTTGTCTGGCTTTCTTCAGCTTTAGGCCATCATTGGGTCATTAACTGAGAGCACAAGATTTGCTGCTTCACCAGAACATAATCAAGATATTAGAAAAAAAAAAGATTTTGCTTCACCTTACCTCTATTTTATGATATATTTATATATAAGGCTTTCATCCATTGCTATCCAATTTTGACAGGCTGGGGGAACAAATTCCAGGAAGTAAATCCAGATTTCCCCCTGTCTAGCATCAGTGTTCAGCTCATTCTGGTTATCTGGATCCACAATGTTTGTCTGGCTGAGAATCCCTGAAAGAGATGCATTCAGGTTGTTTCCTGATCAGATGCCTGAAGCCTGTCGACTAACTCCCTCCAATGTGGAAAAAAATATCTGCTTTGCTCCAAGCTACCCTCTGGATGATTAATCTCTTCATCATATTATAAAGGCTGAGTCCAGCCACCATATAAAGAATGTATCCATCTACATATATTTCCCACTCCATCCTACCATTACTTGTGAAGTATACATAATATATATACTTAGGGCAGCTCCTAAAACCCTGCCTGGAGAAAGCTTTTCACCTTTTTCTGATTGACAACCAAGACGTGAGATACAGAGAAGCTGAATCTTATTTTCATCCGCTTTGCATCCATCTTTGAGCCGCTCCGCTGCATGATGATGTCATCAGTACGGCTGGGAGAACCCAACAGGACCGTATCACCTGCAAAAAGCCAAACAGCTTTGGCAACCAAAAACCCTCCTCTTCAGAAATACGCCTTGAGATTCTCTCCATGAACACAAAAATCAATGTCAACCTGCTTTGGAGACATGTTTGCTTTTTGGGTTAAGGGTTTAACAACATTCCCTCACGTGACTCAAGTAACACAGATCGAAAATGAACAGTTTCTGTTGCAGCACATCATCTGAATCAGTACCGCCACCTGATTCAGGTGACTATTTTTCCCCCCCCCACACCAAGACACGGCGTGAGGACTAAATGTGCCTCGCTTCTGCTGTTGAACAGAGCTGAGCCATTGTTGATGTTTTCAGCAGTGCATGAACCTCATAACAACATGCCAAGCATCCGTATGAATGAAAAAGTCATGCTTGGGGTAAAGGTCATGTTTTTCACAGTGAAAATGAATTTCGAAAGCTTTTAACAGACAAAAGCGAATATAAAAGAAAGCTTGAAAGCAGCTCTGGCTTTATGTTTTGAAATATGTGTTTCATCATTTCGGCCAATGATGTTTACTAGAGTTCCTCATTCAAGGAACTTCTGTTGACCCTGTCGACAGCTGAGTCCAAATATCACCTCACGGAAACCTTCTTCTCTTCTCCTTGATGTTCAAGAATTGCTTTTATTGGCATTTCTGAACAAACTCTCTTGTGCTTTTTTTTTTAATTTTTTTTTTTACGCTGAACACATCCCTGTTGAAAAGGGTGGGAATTTGTTTTATTCTTAAAACACAGCAGGGCTGCTTACTACCACAATGGCCCGCCCAAAGAAAAGTGACCACAAAAAACAAGGTCAGACCCTAATACGCAATGTATTTTCATCTAAATGTTTCACAAAGCGCTTGTACTGATGGCGGGAGAGTCTGACCCACTTTGTGAAGCTTTCTCTTGCACAACCCCAAAGATTCTCAGGTCCAGACTCAAGTGGCCAATCAGTGTATGGAGATAATGTCTTATGCTTCCTGAACAACGCTTCCTCGAGTCCGATGAATCTGGTTTTGTCATTTGGGAACATGTCTGTGTCATCAGGGAAGAGAAAAACCACTAATGGAATAACCTGGTCATTCAGAATCTTCAAGTACCTCGTTAGACTCGTCTTAAACAGAGGAGCGTGTTTTTGACTGGATTTCTACAATGACACTCTAGTCATTACATCAACGAAGGTTAAAAAAAACATGTTCCAAGCTGAGATAATTACTCATGTTGTACATATTTACTTTGTTAAATCCAGGCAATTTTATTTTTGCCCTTTTTCAAGCTTTTATCTAAACGTTTATGAGCTTATTCTGATCCGATGTGCAGCACCGTTTCAAGCTTTGAGCTCCGACTTCACTCGGCTGAGTGATCTACGCTGCAGTGATTGTTGAGACCTACAAGGGTGTGTGATGGAGCAATCTGTGATACGGTTCCGTTTAACCGAATCACTTTATCTTTAACAAGGCAGGAATGCTCCAGAAATGCCCATGATAACCACGTATTGTCACACTCGTCGTCTTGGGCAATTTAGGATTCTTCTTTTATTTTGCTCTTAAAGATGGTCCGGCGTCTCTGCAGGGCTTCCAGCTGAGAGATGATAAGGGTTCGAACTCGATGTGTGGGCCACTATTCTCTTTTGATTGCTGATCATTTGGGATCTCCTGCTGCGATGAATGCAGCAACATCTCTGTCAGAGATGCTTCTCATCCCTTTTTGGGCAATTTTCTTTCTGTTTGTTGATCGAACCCGAAGCATTGCCACCTTTTTATAGCAGGAGATGAGTGGGAGCAAAAATGACGTTGGCTGATTAAGACCATTTATATATTTTTTTGCTTTCTTCAAATCACTTTGCAATCAGCAGTGAAAAAACTTTCTTATAATTCTTAACATTGTGTGTCCTTGAACTTGATTAGCTTGCACAAATTGTAGTTATTTGTTCTGGGGAAGAGAGACTGATTGGTTTAGTTCGTGACTATTAATGTTTACAATGGAAAAGTAATGAGTTAAAACTTTCTGCTATGTTCAGCATGAGTTCTTTTGTGTCAAGTAAACATTGATGCCACCATGCCAAGGATTTACCTAGAGGGCAAGCTGTTTCCTTTACAACAATTGAGGAAGATATTAAGCAAGCAGGTCACATGAGACACTGAGGGCTTAAGATCTCGGTACTCAACAATCGCTGCAGCGTCGGTCACTCAGCCGAGTGAAAAGCCAACTTCCACCCTTCTTCATCAAAACAAAAAATTGCACATTTTCTTGTACAAGACCTGCACACCGACATTTCTCCCATCACCATTTCATGGCTTTATAGGTTTAAATGTTTTGCTTTTAATACCCTAATCAACCCCTACTTATTACAACGTAGGGGTAGATTTTTTATTTTTTTATTTTCTTTTGACATTTTAGGATACAAACGAAGTCAGGGGAAATGTTTCATCCAAACTTTTATGATTGAAAGTAAACTTTTGCCTATACTAACTTATTCCATTAGGAAATTAAGTTTAATGAGACCAATAAATAACATCTGCAATTGTTGCTGCCATTTATGTTCGCTCTCTGTTTTTTTACTCACCCTTATGTTTCTTGTCCCTTTCTCTCATTTTTTCTGATTAAGGTGGGAAAATATGTTTTTCATTTGCTCTTGAAAATTTTCCTGCACATGTTGTCAGTAAGGTGATGTTTTAATCACTTATTTATCATACTGGACTGGTCTTAGTCAAGTTTTGGAATTATGAATTCACTTTTCCACAAAAAAAAATATGGTGAATCACAACGAATCGCTAGCTAAAACAGAGAGTGATTAATTTTTTGCCATAAGATGATGTCCTTTTGTTTTTCCTTTTCCCTTTAACAATGAAATCATCATTTAAAACTTGCATTTTGTAATCCTTCAATTTAATTTGTTGACTATTGGAAACATTGAAGTGAGTCAAAAAAGCAAATTGTTCCCAAAAAGTTTTCTTCAGATATTTGTCAACAGCACTGCTAATTCAGATTAGGCTTGACTTGAGTTGTGTTGATGTGTAAACTGACACTGTCCTCTGTCGGCCATGTTTTTCTCATTTCTTCCTCCCTGCTTCGTCTGGCTTGTTGCTGAGTTTGTTTCCTTGTCTTGACCATTACAGGGAGCCTTGAAGTCTCCCTGAAAGGGAGTTATGAGACTTCGGTCATAATGTTTCGTACAACCTTGTCTGTAAAGCGATGCACTCGCGTGAGAGAAACGGCAGGGTTCTCGTTGACAATAGAGGCAAAATAACAAGCAGGCTCTCCCTGCCTCTTGCCACTTTAAAACCTTGCTGTCTAATGGCATCGCGAAAAGGCTTGGTTTTCTGTAACAAGCAGCCGGAGGAAGAGGAAGGGGAGTAAAACTGATGGGGAAGAAAACTGGATAAGAGTTCACAACCCAGACTCGCTCGTGCTCTCGTGTTTCTCATCGCTCTCTTTCTCCCTAATGCCTCCCAGTGCTTTTCAGTCTGTTTTGGTAACAGGGCGTGCCACTCTGCTCCGAGTGTTTATCTGCCAACATGAGGAGGGGGGTGTCATCTCCCTGACAGCTCAAACCCATCAGTGTGTGCACAAACCAGCTTTAGCAGATGACAAAGCGCCGCTCAGCCTGCCGACAGAACCGCACGACTCCCAGCATGCTTCGCCCTCAGTACGTCACCTACCTGGTTCTGCACCAGCTCATTATTCACTTGGACTGGGTTTTTTAACCCAGCATCTATAAAAAGGTGTTTTTAAGACATTTGTTTGTTTTTTGCTGAGTGCATGGGTATCTACAGCAACAGCACTATTATCAACCAGAAAGCAGGAACTTCTGCATGGGAAGATACGAATAGTTAAGCCGATGTTGTGATGTGGTGGTTCGGTCTCCGTCTGATGAATTTATTGCATAGCTGAGCACTGAATCCAAAACAATGATGTAAATGAGCAGAAAAATTAATCAGATTGGTTTAAAGGGATTGTTATTCAGCACAGGTTTAAGACTTAAGAAGAAAACCTTTTCAGAACTTATTGATGCATCACACTCATCTGTCTGCAGGTGCATAGCGATCAGCAAAGCTTGACTGAGCACAGGATGGTTCCCCCTGATAGTAATTTCTGAACCGCTCGCGAGGACTCATGTCTTCATTTGTTGAGTTTTTCTCCAGACATAGACAGCCCCAGCTATTTTTAATGCATACGTCTGCTTCAAGGCATTCCAATAACCTCTGTGTGGTACATTTGTCAATGGTAAGTGAATATGTGATGTATTCTTATGATAATAAATGGTTTACTCCTCCGAAACTAGTTGGATAAACAGTTATATGCTGATGCTGTGGGACATGCTGCCTTGCAAAAGTATTCAAACCTTTCCGGCCATTTTCCCATTTTCTCAGGTTACAACCAGAATCTTCAATCAATTAATCAATCAAACTTTACTTATTTAGCACCTTCCAGCAACACCTCATCTTGACCAAAGTGCTTTGCAAAGTAAAAACAAACACAAAATGCAATTAATCAGAAGAAGTGCAAAGTAAGAAACTAAAAAACACGAGTGCGAAGGCAGGGAGCAGCAGAGGGTGAAGGAGGACGACTGTGGAGTGAGAGACATCCAGTGTAGATCCAGAGTCAGGCGAGTCTTGAGAAAGGTGAGGAATGAAGGGTTTGGACCTGCAACCAGAAAGTGCAGAGCTCAAGGAAAAGTCTAAGACTTTGCAAGATCAAGTATGAAGCTGCTTGACCCTATCAAAGACAGTCAAGCATCAGGCTTCAAATGGTCATCTAGCAGCTCCTTAAAAGCCTCAACTAAACAAAGAAACCCATCATTAGCAGGTGTGCAAAGAGCAGCGATATTCTAAGAAAGATCAGGCAAAGAACACAATCCTAACAAAGAAAGCTTTTGGAAGAACGTTTTCTGGTCAGACATAGACTGTCCCAGCTGTCTTTTTAGGCCAGAAAGTTCCAACATTCTGCAGAGAAAATCAAAACTCTACATCGTTCCAAACATACCATGAAGCACGATGGTGGCCGCGTCATGCAGTGGGGAGGGTTTTTCTTTTTCAGGGACAGTGAAAATGATAGGAAGATATGTGATTGGCAAGCAGTTGTGAAAGAAAAAAAAATATTAGAGGCTTCAAAATGAGTGTGGTGGAGGTTCACCTTCCATAAAGACAGCAACCTAAAACATACAATGCAATAATAATTTAGATCAAAGTATATCTATGTGTTACAATGGCCCAATCAGTGCAGTTCAGATTCTAAATGTCCAATTCAGAATCTGTGTCGAAGATGACATGTCTCATTCATAAACACTCTCCACCCAAAAAGTGGGCAGAAATTTCAGTGTCACTGTTTTGTGAAACGCTTTCATGCACTTAGTCACAGTTAATTGAAATAACTTTATGAAATGGGATTCAGTCTATCTTTATTCTTAAGTTAAAGAAAGTTTGACCTTCATGTACACATAGTATTCAAATTAAGAAGTGGGACAAAGAGCCATTGTGTAACATAAGATCAGATTGGACTGTCAGAGTTGAAACTAACAGCATCACATCCCTGCAGCCTTGCAGAAAACTCCAGTCAGCCCAAAAAACAGAGACATTCACAATGAGTGTGCTTCACTGCATCAGGGAAAAACTGATGAGGACATGCAATATGGCTGACCTTTAAAGTACCGCAGCAGCTGGATGAGTACCTCAAATAATGCCTATTTTCCTGCTAAATCAAAACAAAGACGCACGCTGATGCAAACACGCAATGATTGTTTATGAAAAACACGAGTTACAGGAGGACGGGGTTTTGCTGCAGCGTGCCTGCTAGATAATTAACATTTCTTGTTTATGGTCTTAGAATCATGAACAATGAAGTAATCACTTGTCCCAAAATGATGATTAATGGGTGCTAATTATGGTGGTTGCTGTTTTGAAAGTCAACTTGAAACTGTCAACTGAGCAGGTATGCTGTAAGGAGGAAGTATACGTTACTCATTAGGGCCTATTCACATTGAATTGCTTAGTTATGCTGTCGAATGACATACAAACCGCTTATCTTTACTCTGTTACTTTGTTCTGCTAGTCAATATTTCTGTGTTGGTGTGTTTTTGTTACAATTAACTTTCTCTTTGTTTTTTATTCCACTGAAATCATACCAGGCGCCTCAGTGCTTCTTTGTTTAACTAGAATTTTTATAGATATGTTGCTGACAACGTTTTGCAGAGCGTTACCGCTTATAGTCTGTCTAAGCCTACCATTATATCAGTATCTATTGCAATAGATATTTGATCAATGTCAATAGTAAATGCAGCTGATAGAATATTAATATTTCCACTCAATATCAACCCAAAGCTTTAAGGCATTCAGGGAGCTGCAGGAAGAAGAAACGGTTTGGCAGCTCAACCTCTTATGGTCAGTGAAAGTTGGTGGTGTCGTCTAAGCACAACCGTCTAAGTAACGTCTAAGCGTCATGTTGCTCCCAACATACCGTAATTTTCGGACTATAAGCCGCTACTTTTTTCATAGGTTTTGAACCATGCGGCTAATAAAAAGGAGCGGCTATTCTGTGGATTTTTTTCCACCGCTAAGGGGCGCTCTAACCGGAACTAGAATCAAAACTAAGATAAAATAAATGCAAAGAAGAATACGCTACTTCCTCTTTAGCAGATATAACTGGTAGAAACAGATAGAAGGACGACAAATTTCCAATCCTATTATCTTCATCTTCTTCACCCCTTCATCATGGAACCCACACGAAGAAATTCGTATGATGCCAGTTTTAAGTTGAAGGCCATCGATGTCGCTATACAGAAAGGAAACCGCGCTGCTGCTCGGAAGCTAAGCGTCAATGAGTCTATGGAGAGACGCTGGAGGAGGCAGCGGGAAGAGCTTATGCAATGCCCGAAGTCGAGGAAAGCTTTCAGGGGACAGAAAAGCAGGTGTCCAGAGCTTGAAAATGTCCTGGAGGACTGGGTGAACACGCAGAGAGCAGGTGGGTCAACCGGGCATTTAAAGCTGCACTCCGGGTTGAGTGGGAGACTTGGATGACAAGTGGTGAGAAGTCATTCACTAAAACCGGCCGCATGCGCAAAGCATCCTTCACTGATGTCTGCCAGTGGATCCTGACAGCGTGGAGTGCAGTTAAAGAATCCACCATCACCAAAGCGTTCAGAAAGGCTGGACTGCTACGCCAAGAGAGCGACGCACCTCTAGAGCCAACCTCACCGAAGGATGGCAGTGACATGGAGAGCGAGACTGATGGAGACAGATATGACGAAGCGCTGCTGAGCTTGTTCAACTCTGACACTGAAGAGGAGGACTTCGTGGGTTTCACCGAAGATGATGAAGATGATTAAGGTGACGTGATTTCACACACAGGAGAAATGAAGATAAATAAATACCGGTTATTTTCTCTTGGTTCTGTCTCGGTTTAATCAAAGTTGCTGTCGTGTTAAAAGGCAGGTTAGGAAAGGATCTATTTAGGTACATACATGTTCATTTACTATTCAAAATCGTTTTGTACCTGTAGTAAATATCTAATCTAAAAACATAAATATCTGTGGCTCGCAAAACTTGTATGTCTTTGTTTAATTTTTTTTTTAAAAATAGCGCGGATGCGGCTTATATGCAGGTGCGCTTTATAGTCCAGAAAATACGGTACCCGTACTTCACTCCTTTGAAGTGCATGCGTACTTGAGGATATTGATGTGGATGTCCGCTGGACACATCCCCACAGAGGAACATGTGTACGATCGGGAATCAGCACTCAGCGGCACACTGACTCACAGGAAACTTGATTGAGCTAATGCTGAACTGGACCAATTTAAAATGATTTGTACCTTGCTGGTGTAAATGCAAGTCTCTACATGTGGGCCTATCAGTCAAGTGCACCATGGTTTGATAGTTGGTTACACAGTTCCAGCTGATGCTCATTTCAGCTCACCGGCCTGGATACTCCTGGGTTCCCTGTGGTGCGGTTGTTTTATTACTAGACTTAAATGTCGAAAACTCAATAATGATAGTCACTGTCAGAGTTTAGACATGATCTAGAAACCAAGAACTTCAAAGGGATTTGTCTTCTTAATGTTGTTTACTTTCAGGACTTCAAAAGTAACCCAGTCAAAATCTCCTGCTGTGCTCACACAGAGCCATCAATGTTAATTAAATTACAAGCTGCTTGAAGACGTTTAGATTGTCATATAGGCAGCCCAGCAACATCCGGATGTGATTACCTCCTCCTCTACTGTCAACAGTAATGGAAGACCTTGTCCTGGACCCCATTCTACAGAAAAGAGCTGTCTCTTATCGCCTGATGTCCTTTATGACCATATCAGCAGAGCAGTGAACTGTGAGAAATCACACTCATACAGACTACAGGTGACAAGCGAGTGGCTGTAGAGTCCATTAATTTAGGGCCTCGTCCTTCCCAAACCTGACTGAAAAACCTGCAAGTACAAACTTTTTGGAGTCACTTGTTAATAAATTATGTCTGAATCTGAAAACTAGAGCCATGCAGCCTGAGCACAACTTCAAGCTGCATGTCGGCTTCAGACTGCATTGAACACGAGTGACACGCTTCATGTTTTGTTCTCGTCATTTTGATCGACAGAGTTATTTGCAGAGGATACGTGTCTGCCTTTAGGTAACACAAAAAATAACTGATGTGCACTTTGAGCTTTTGTTTGAACTTTCTAGGGTTAGATTTTGAAAAGCAAAGAAATGTCTGCTTTCTGTTGTTGCACAAAACTTTTGCTTTAATTGTCTTTTCTCGTTACGTGTTCTCGTCATGACGACGTTCCGTATTTCCGGTTCAACAGGAACGTGGAACCAGATTTCACATCAAGGTTTTCCACCCTGCAAACAAACTGGTGACCATAAAGTCCTTTACTTTCAACAACTGGGGGGCTGGACATTCAGCATCATCTGTAACAAATTGCTTCGGTAGATTGCAGGCAATAATTGAGTTTCAAAGTCTGTTCATTATCAAACCAAACCGCCCTTTTCAAGTGAATGGTCTTATCTTCACCTTTCTTGTTGAAGACTTAATGAAACCACTTTACTTGTCAAATTGATCACCTTACAACATGCACAGCAGCTCTTGGCTAGAAGAGAGTTAAGGTTTTTTTTTTGTTTGTTTTTTTTTCAGTTTATTTTAATCTCCAGCAGCTCTGATTATCGGGCTCGCTGCCCAGACTGCACGCTTATAGAACTGAAATACACTGACTGTGTTCAATTGCGTCAAAGAGCTGACTGGGGTTAGATTGAAAGACAGATGCGTAGTGTTCATTCTGTCATCTTAAAACAAACTGAATGGAAGATATCAGAAGTGGTGCCAGCTGATATCTATCCTGTGCAGAGTTTATACAAGTCCAGCCTTTAATTATCAGACAGAGATAACCTGAATAATATAAAAGTCAGAATGATTTTATGCTACTGCCTACGGAAGAGGATTAGGGCCACTGGAAAAAAAAAAAAATTGTAAATCAACTCTTTAACCGCGTAAGCTAACAAACATGCTAACAACTAGCCATAACCGTTTGGCTTTAGACACCGAACTATCTCATTAGATTTACTCACCTTTTGTTCTTCCATTAGTGCAATGGTCGCTTCTGGTACTCTTCTGACACGTAAAAAGTCACTTAAATCAGACATTTTCTCCAGAACGTTGGCTTATCCGCCACAACTCGCGTCTGTGTGGCTACTGCTGGCGCCCATCAGTCAGAAATTTTTTTTTTTTCTTTTTTTTTCTCGTGCCTCTGATTTATTTTTATTTTTATTTTTCTGCTTTTTTAACCTTTTCTGAGCCACTGAAAAAAAAAATTTTGGACATTTTTTTTTTTCCAATGGCCCTAATCCTCTTCCGTATACTGCAGTATCACATACGTTTTTTTTTCTTAACTGAACTTGTTCAAACAGAAAATGTTAAAAAAGATGTTAAATCAGGAACTGTTATGTCAGTTTTCAGCAAAAGTAACCCAGTTTCTTCTCCGAGCATTTAGGTTTGATTTAGTGGGATTTTATGCCACAAAACAGCACAAAGCAATTTTTAATTTAAAGTAGAAGGAAAGTAATGCAAGGTTTTAGCTCTGAACGTTAAGAGAGTGAGATTTTTAGCCAATCTTCTTCACTAAACAGATATCGATGTTTGTATTTATACTTCATGCATTTATTTATTTAGTTTTTTGCATGTTACTGCAAAGATAAGCAACAGTTTTAAGCAATATTTGTGAACAAACAAAAACAAAAAAGAACGGGTTGGTGGAACACAACAATATATTCAGAGGAAAAAAGGGTCAAGGTTTGTCAAAGCCATATTGCTGGATGATGATGCTCCCCGTTGACCCTGTTAGCCTCTTTGTTTCTTCTCGCAAAGCCATTGATACCATTACACTCTGAGTGACACGGTGAAAAAAACAGCAAATGAGATGCATCCTCTTAATTACTGGACCTTAAGGGTACCAATGGGCCGGTTTTTAAAAGTTTAATATTGCCCCAACGCTTCCTGCTTCCTGTTAATCACCCTTCATTTATTGCTTATTCCTAATCTGCTCATCAAACTCTTGTCCAATATGAAACGAGTGCTCTGATAAAGAGTTTTATTTGTGTGCGCAGCTGGCAGTTTGCTTAACAAAAGCGTATTGGATTTATTTCTCAAGCAAAAACTTCTTTTCTGTGTGATCTGTGTAAGTGCAGTTCGGGGATGAATTGCAGTTTCGTAGCAGAGTTAGCAATTTGCATGTGTTTGCAAAAGATGGGGAGGCCTCTGTTATTTTGACACATCTCCAAATTATTTTCAGCTTTCCAATCTTATCTCTTGACACAGAGGTTAAACTTTGAGCTGTTTTGATTTACTTACTCTCTTTTGCTGCATTTCAGAAAGAAGTGACAGCTATGAAGATGGACACTTTTAATATTTGAGAGGTAAGAAGTTTGGCTCGTTCTGTGCCGTTGTGTTGCTCCCAGTTAACCCTCTGCTGCCAGAGCTGAACATCTGGAGTGACGTTTCCAAGCAGATGCAGAGTCCATTAAATGCCCCCACTGACACACACGCACACACACACACATTCTTGGACACATTCCCTCTGTCATTTACCTCAATGAGATTCTAAGGGAGGTGACCAAGAGCATCCCCCCCCCCCTTCAATCTGCTTTCAGGACGGTGAACAGACGTAGCGACACAGAGTTGTGCCATATGGCTACGGCACATAATGAGGGTCATTAATGTGCTGCTGAGATGACTGATTGACAGGTGAGGAGCCCTGCTGAGTGGCAGCTCCTTCCGCAATCGAAGAGCATCTGTGTTGTTTCTAATAAGATGCACCGGTGACCATGTCGAGGCTTTGAATGACCTGCCTCGCTAAGATAGCCGATGAAATTGTCATGAACTTTATTTAGGAGTTCAAAATGCCCCTTCTGTTGCCCCTCATCGGGTAATAGTTTTGAGGCCTGGTTTGGCTCAATTTATTTATTAAATTGGTTTGAAGAGCTGTCATGGTTAAACATTATTATTTTAGGTCTTTTTGTTTTTTTGCAAACGACAGAAAGCGCTTTGCGAGATATGAAGTCGGATACCAAATCCTGTTTTTCTGAAGAAACTATTTTAATGCCTCAACAAATTCAAGATTATTCATTTTAGGTGTAACTTTCCACTAAAGAAAAATAAATCCTTTGAACTGGTGTTTCTAGTTGCATCTCGTTACAAATAAAAGAGCCTTATAATAGGCAGAACACACCTTTCATGTCTTTGTTTACAAATGTTTCTTTATGAACAGTAAAAGATCGTCCAAGCTCTCCAGTTGAGACGGACAAGGATTCTCTGTGTTTGTCACTGCGGTTGCCCTTTCTATTTGCGGTTTGATAAACCAGGAATTGCACTTTGCCTGACAGGAGCCAGATTTGAAGCTCAGGAGCCTTAATTTTGGGGTAAAAACACAAAACACTGGTTCAAAATCCCATTTAGGAACTAGAATGAGCTCTGGACTGCAAAATATAGTCTTGTCTGAATGATTGTCAAGATATAAAATCAGTCAGACATAAGTATTTTACCATTGGCTGATCTTATTTCAAAAATCACGATTTACAACTGAGTCCCACCAGGTTGATCAGACTTGGTTCGAACTCAAAAGGAATAAAAAGTGACACTTAATTAACCAATATCACTAATGATATTCAACATCTTCTAGACACTTAAAAATAAATGAAATAATATTTGGTCCACCAAAACTGGAATGAATAAAGCAAGCTTACAAAAAATTACAAAATGGCATCAACCTTAACCCTATTGAAAATATGAGGGCTGTTTAATAAAAAGCAGATGTGTCAGCAGGACACTAACCTGTTCAAATTAACGCCACAAAGCTTACCAAAAAGAGTAGCCATATGAAGTTTGTAGATGGGCACTGACGGCATGTAGACAACGCTATAAAACATTTGGTATGTATGTTTATATTAAAGCCAATAAACTGAGGAAGTAACTTCATTGTTACATAATCTTTCCATCCTCAAAAACAGAAATCAAAAGAATTACTAATAGCCCCCAATTAACAAGATCTCTCACAACAAAAAGTGAATGTTGATTTATTGCCAGAATTGTAATGGGCTGACTGGGCAATTTGTTCTGAAGGTGCTCAGGTCCTAAGAGGACAGTATTGTATGATGACTGGATATGATGGAGAAAAAAAAACAAATTATGCTTGAGTGACTGGATGAAACTAAATGAATGGTTTGGCACGTCAACTTACAGGAAAATGAGAGAGCTCATAAAAGGTAAAAGCAAAGACAGAGAATCAATTTCCCAGTAAAAAAAAAACAAAAAAAACACTGGTCTGCATTTGGATTTGGATTATTAGTCCATTTAAACCTGGAGACCACTTTTCTCTGATCTACCAGAGCAGTTTATGACAAAGGACAATGCTTTAAGAGCACTCACAGCTTGCTTAGATAGAGGCGGGGCTGTTCTGGTCACAACATTGAAGGTAGTTTGATATTACATCTTTGTGATATAATATGACAAATGACAGAACTTGTTCGAAAGTTTATTTAAAGACAGAGCAAAACCCTGAGATTGAGGTTTGTTACGCTGGGAATAGTGTCTTTGCTTGTAGGCAGAGATATACTTTCATAGCTTTGTGAGTGACCTTGAACTAAATCCTGTTGAAAATGTATGAACTATGCCTAACAGTAGGACCATGCTAGGATACATCAACCAACCAGTTGAGCTACAACCTGTCTTTGTGATTATCTAGACTAGGTAAAGTACCACACTGAATTCACGCTTTTACCCATTTCAAGGATTAAAAATTATCCCAGATGTATTTTTCCAATAGTTTCATGCAGCAAAAGCAATAAAATGCACCATTAAACTCAAAACTTAAAATGACAATCATGCCCTTTATGGTAACTTTTCACCAAAAGTAAGTTTTGCTAGATTTTCTTCCCATTGTGTTTGTTTGTTTTTTCATACTCTCACTTATAGTGAGAGTATGAAATAGTAGAATAGTTAAGTAAAGTCAAGGCAGCAGCATGTGGGTTCAAGGGCACATGATTGACATTTCCAAAGACCTCCAGGGCCACAGTCAGAGCCTAAAAGCTGCCGGATTTCCAGCCGTGTCAGTGGCCCCCTTGCATGCTCATCAATGCTGAGACGGTGTGAGTCCCACCCACACCAGGCACCCCCTGCAGTCAGGGAGGCATTAACAAGGCAGGTTGTGCCCTATCCACTGCACTCCAACACCGGTTTTTACGTCAACAGGTCCATCACCTCTTCCCTCCAGGTTCTTTACTGTGAACCTGGAGGGAAGAGGCGATGGATGCAGCACCGTTGCCTTAAAAAAAGCCCTATCACACATCATATATTCATGTGGTTATTCTTTATTAACCCGGCTTTGTAGATCCAGTCCTAAATTTTTCTGCTTTTAACTCCTAAGAGTGAGTTTTTCAAACCATTTTGGGAAGTTAAGGAAGTTCAACTTCCCACCCCAGATGCAGCAACTGATGAAAGTTAATTTATGTGTAAATATATTTTTCAGACTCTTGAGTCAAATGAATGAATCTTTTCTAAACCACAAGTCAATCTCAAGGAAAAAGTATTCAGCATATATAAAATACATACTGCTGTAAGTCTCTTCAATGGCCCTATGCAGAAACGATCACCATAGGTGAGCTATGGTTTCTTGTTGTGTTTCTTTTCCTCAGAACAGCTGATGTAAGAAGTCACGGTTTGAGCAAGTTCATTCTGGCTTCTGGTCAATTGTTGAAGCTCTAACAACACTCCAATCTGTGGAATAAAAGCAGGCCTATTACACCTGCTTTTAGGTGTAGTAGGCCATTACAGCTTCATCCACTCCTTTACAGACATAATCACAGGGTTAGAATTGTTTTTAATGGCTACATGTAGGTTAGAATGAGATGAAGCACACAGTGATCAGAAAGTCCCAAAGCTGGCCTGGTGTCAGCGCGATATGCATCTTTTAAAGCCGTGTAGCAGTGTCAATGTGTTCCTGTTGGGCTGCTTTTACAAACTCTCTGTCTTTTGGGAGGTCACAGGGGAGATTTGCACTGTTGCAATATCCAAGAACAATGATGAAAAAGCCTGGGTATTTTTTTACTGCTCTGTTATTAGCTCAGCGGTCTGTTTTTCAGCTTCTGCTATGCGAGCTTGTGGTTGGATGTAAGCACTGGCCAGAGCAAACGAGGAAAACTCCCTGGGTGTATAACAAAGGTGCACCAGATAAACTATGCTAGTGATGTTCCCCAAATCACTAGACCTTTTCTAAACTTCCTTATTTCCTTCCTGACTGATCTGCTAGTTTTTCAACTGAAATGTATGTGTTTTGAGAGTCGCCCTGTTGCAGCATGAAAGATCCAGTTTCTCTGCCACCACCCACAGTGAGCTCACTGTTAGAGAACTGCAGCAAAGATTGCCATCTTGGGTCGCCAAGCTGCCATAGCAACCATTTATTATTTATTTTAAGGCTTTTTATAAGTCCATACCATGGATGCCAACAATTGTGAGGGCATTATATGGAGATTTTCTTATGGCTCCATATAATTCATCTGTTCCTTTAATGTAAAAAGAACAGATGAACTGATGACACATCGGCTTTTAGATTGAGTTTTCCTCTTTAGTTGCAACCATTATTCCTACAAAGAAGGCAAAGGGAAAGGACTCAGCCATCTTGTTCTAAATTTTAGACAATTAGCTTAATAAATAACAGGCTGCCCTGCATTCTGATCAGTTCGACCTGGATACAATTCAGCAGCGGTAGTCATTTAGTAGATTAAACGCCATGAGTAGAAGTGGAGCTCAAGAAAAAAAAACAAAAAAAAAAAAAACAGGCCTCACCCCCGCAAAGTCAAACCCGGTGCCGAAAGTCTTTTTTGTTTTTCTCACTTTGTCAGGCGGTCTGTGGGGAAATTAACTGATGAAATCATGCTGGCAACAGGGTTGCTATAGAAACTTCTCATATAAGACTTGGGCTGGAGTTTGTCACCAGAGAGAAAACAGGAGAGGCAGAGATGGAGAGACAAAGAGGTGGCGGCACTGAATGCTCGCTGGAGAGGCATCAAAGGTTGTGCGTCGTTTGCAGCACAACATTAACGCCACGGCTTATTTCCTCTCTTCCATAAAGCACCCAGCCTGCAGGATTCCTACTTCAGGCTTGTCTGGAATATCAGATATCAGGAAGGGTTTTTCTTTTTCACTTCCCACCAACGTGTATCATAAATATCACTGCAGACGGCATCATTTCTTTTGTTATGAGATTATGAATCGAATTGGACTATAAATTAGAATAAATTACCCATCAGTGGAACACTCCACGCTGTCAGTGTTTGTTTGTGTTTCAGGAAAATCACTTAGGAAATAGCATGGCTCTGGAGGAGTCATACACAGATTGTATTGATGAGCAGCTCTGAATGTCTTCATGAAATGTGCTGCTACTGTCTCCCTGTGGTTCAAGCTTGAACTGACAGTGCAGTGTCACAAGTTGAAGTCACATGTATGCAACCCAGCATGGTAGTTTTAAAGCATAGGTAAAATGATGTGTTTATCTAACGTTGAATGGAAGCTAAGGATAACACTTTCTGTCCTGCTTTCTATTCTGTTTACCAAGAAACCTTGATAAATATTAGATTTTATGAATCTTTATGAGGATTTCAGAGCCTTTGAAAAGTATTCAGGCACTTTGTTTTTAAATAAATTCATATGGCAACCACACATATTGTTGTATTTGTTTATCTACTAGATCAGCACAAAGTCATGCATAACTGCAAAGTGAAAAAAAGAGACGTAAAAGCTAACAACTATAGGGTACGTTTGTGTTTAGATACCTTTAAACTACCTTTAAAACTTTAACTCCCTTTTCTGCAATTGCTGAAGAGACACAGTCCTTCAGCATGATGCTGCCATGTCCAAGTTTCACAGTGAAGGATTGCATTTTCATTTACATGCAGAGTTAGCTTTCCACCACAAATAAGGTTGAACACAAATGCAAGTTACACAAATGTATCTGTGCTACTTTGTGTTGATTCATCACATAAAGTAACTGAAAATACAATGAGGTTTTTAAAAAAAATAACTCTGAAAAAGTTCTTTTGCAAGGCCCATTATTATGAAAATGCAGGTTAATATAGAGCAGAAAAGCAACTCTCACTTTAAACAAGATCAGGATCTTCTCTTTGTTTTGCTACACCTACAGTTTCCTTCAAGTCTTTCATTACAGTGATTAAAAACAAATTGAAATCCTCATCGCATCTAATGGACTGAACAGAACAAATTACTTCATTCTTTGGAGACATTACTTATACTTCTCATAAAGTGTCATCAGGTAAGAAAGATGCACCTGCAGAGAAGCGAAGATTAAAAGTGATTAGACGATGAGATTCGTTTACAGCTGTGGCGGCTCTGCGGCTGATTTACGACTGTCAAAGCCGTCCTGATTTGAGCCGAAGCGAGCAGCTTCGCCAGAAGACACTTGGGCCTCCGACAAGAGAGTTGCTGCTCTGTCATCCCGTCTCTCATCCCTTTTTTCCCCCTCATCACTCTTGATTCTCCTCTCCTTGTGCCTGAGTGACTTTCGGAGGAGGCGAGTGAACATTGTCATGCTGAGCGAGGCGTGCATGTCTCTATCAAGTATCAGTGCTCCCCGTCCCGACCCCTCTGGAAATAGAGTTAAAATGAAAAGATTGGAAAAATAACTGTTTGTTGTTCTCCCCTGAACCTCGGCTTTCCTCCGTACACAAACTGCCAGTGGATATTAGCAAACGTTTGCATGTAGCGTTCAAAGCCAGATGCTGTTGATTCAAGATTCCCATGCCGGCACCCTCTTCACTGCTCCACCCTCACGTCGTAAACAAAATAAACAAACACATCCTTCTCGCCTCACCTTTTGCTCTAGGTATCCTTGGATCAAACCTTGTTTTTGGAATGAACCCAACCTGGAATTCAGAGGAGCTTCAGTTAAAAGCGAGAGACAGAAAGTTGGAATGTCACCTTCTGCTCCTCTTCCTCTCAGCTGGGATGAGCCACAGAGAGCGCAGTGGGCCATGGAGGGGGTACGGGAGGGGGGTTAGGTGAACCTTAACTCTGAGACAGATGGTAGGTTCAGACCCACGGACCTGTTAATGAGCGGGTCGAGCCAAGTGGTGTAGGATGGGGCCAAAGGTCAGGATGCTCCGTCAAAGTCATAATCTGCTGTGCTATGCGGGTGGAAACAGACCTGACTGCATAAAGCTGGTTACAAATACTGTGGTGACTTGCTGTATGAGGCTGCATTGATCTGAACTTAATCTAGTGATGACTGGGGTAAAAAGCACAAGCTGCCACTCAGATTTTACTGGCTAATGTAGATAAATAAATGTGTCATATATGTTACATTTATTGAAACCCCGTTGCAGCGATTTCCCGACAAACACACATCCATTATTGATACAGTCTAAGTAAATCATCAGCTGCATCCAACAACTTACCTACCATAAAGTCTTCTGTCTTAGCAGTGAAGTGTTTTTAAAAAACAAAATCTCCATGCAGGTCTCTCCCAGTTATCGATCCGGGCGCTGGACTAAGATATGGAGGTATTTTGTTTGAAGTAACACTTGTGGAATAGAGTGAAGCGGGTGATATTGCAGGAAACAGACACACTCCATCTTGGGAGCTCATTTGTGCGGAGAGCAGGTGTAAGGAGCAAGAGAAGAGACGGGTAGAAGCTAGTGATGGATGATGAGTGTACACAGTGGACCACTGACAGGAGAACATCAGTGGTTAAAGCATCAATGATGAATTCCATTTTGTAGTTTGTCAGCACTAAGAGTTGAAAGTGGTGTGGGAGTTGCAGAAGTTCACACCCAGTGCTTTGTATTGTCATATTTAGCGGGAGTGTTGCTTCTGAAACAGCATTATCATGCAGTATCAGTCATCAGCCTGCACAGCGGAGGCCTTTTTCTACCCCCAGTCAAAGCGCTTAAGGACGGTTGTTTGACAGAGCATGACTTTCCTGCGCAGTGTATCGAAGTTAAATTCATAACTCCTGCTTATGCTTGCTGCCGGATCAAGTGAATTGATGGAGAGTTTTGTGTACATTCTCGAAGCTCCCTGTGCCTTGGAGGAAGAGGCTATGCGTTTGTCTGGAGAGTCAGAAACTACGACATTGAAAAGTAGGATATTCTGTTTGTAATTGTATTTCTGAAGTATGACAAAATCTTATTCCAAACATATTTCTTTTGCAAATCTTGGCCCGTTTTAGGGAATCATCGCAGACATGTTTGAAATTTCTAAATCTATAAAATATCTCATTTCAGATTTCTAATGTAGAAACCAGCGCAAAATTTTGAATTTCAAACATCGTCCTGATTCTAAAGTGGGCTAAAGGAGACAGCAGTGGTAAAATTTATAGATTGGAAGGGAACAATAACAAACGGTCACATGAAGAATTACACTGTAAAGTTTTAAGTTGTCTCTGGTTCTGATAGACCAAAACCTAAGTGTACAACGAGGGATGGATGGACTGAAATGATTTCTGGGCCGTACAGATTTCATCTGACAGCTATAAGCAGCCAGAACCCTGAAGTAAAACCTCAAATTTATTTACAGCTGCACTCAAAAATAGATACTGTATATCATCATTTTTTCACACTAGTTAGACACCGACAACAAGTAAATATATTCCATCCATTTCTTTCACATCAATCAATGCCACCAGACTTAATGTGAATACTCAATGTCGTCCAAATTCAGATGAAGTAAAAACACATTTTGGTGAAGGGGAGTTTCATCCTCTTCATACCTGAGAATGAGGATTCAGATTACTTTCATCTTTTTTAACAAAAGAGAAAAATGGTAATGCATGTTATTAAAAAGAACAGATTTCTTCCAATGGAAAGCAAGATATCTACAAAATAACAATTTACTCATTGTCAATCTAAAGAAGAAAACTGTTTTGTTTTTTTTACTTAGCTCAAATTCTAACGTGTTGCTGAATTTTGGGGTAAGTTGTCACAGCGTGCCAGTCGGTTTCATCCTAAACCGAGCTCTGCTGTTGAAACCCTTTTTATCTCTTCAGTAATGAAACAGTGCCATCTACAGAAATGCTGAGTCCCAAACCTGAACTCATTAAACACAAACATGTTGCATGTTTCTCTATGTTTCTGCAATAATATTAGAAACTTATACAACCGGAGTTTTCTGTGTCTACAAATGCTTACAAAATATGCTGTGTATGTTTACCTGACCTGATTTCTTCTTCATGTGAGCGTATGGAAGAAAAACAGCTCTGAAATTTCTCACGGATTAATCCAGAGCTTAAGTGACAGTAAATATCCCTCTGACAGTCGGAAATGACATTATGGCTTTGAGTTTGGCAACTGTCAGTCAGGCTTGGAGGTTGTGAGACCTTCAAAGCAACTCTGAGATTTTCTCTCCTTCCTTTAATATCAGACTTTTCTTCTTTTAATTATGGCACATTTGTAGGCATGACGTGTGCAGTACATGCAAACGGGAGGCAAATTTGATCATTGCACCGAAAAATCGTGAAAATACACGATTCATTCATGACCGCACGTAAACTGCAGGAAACTTATTGACATACTGTGATATTGTCTGTAGCTGCATATGTCTTCTTTAAAAGATGTGGCGGTATTGAACATTTTATGATGTTAAAGAATATTGCGCCATAATTTGAAGACTCTTGCATCCATATGTTCCTCTGTGTAGAAATCGAAGGTTCTCCGAAGCATAAGCCGGGAAGACGAATAACCAACCAATACATCCAGTTGTGGTGGGTTTTTCTTTTTTAGTCTTTTTTGCACTGCATGATAATTTTACTGTAGGCAGGGAGGTGAGCCGGGTTGTTCCATGCTTGGTTTTATTGGCACAACTTCTGTGTGTTTGTTCATCAGTCTCTGCTCTTTACGCAGCGGGCTGCTGAAGCCTCGGAGGCATGCTTGGATACCAGCCATGTAAGCAAAGTATATAGGATGTCGGCCTGGGTCCTTGCATTTATATAGTCAAGTGTTTGTTTTAACATTGGTGGCACTCATGAAGGAACATATCTACTAAAGAGCAAAGAGGTTCGAAGCAACAACTGAAGCCCCCATTTTAGATTTTTTAAAATAATTTGCCCTATTTTTTTTTTAGTTATTTCTTATTCCTATCTGTCCTGTGACTGCATCTCCTTTTGTAGGCAACAATTGCATTTACCTTACGAAACTTTCATTAAATTGACATGAAAAGAACAATTATGACTCTGTTGATCACCCAGTGGTTGTCGCTGGTGGGGACTGTTACATGAGGACCTGGTGACCTGTGAGTGCTCTGGGACAGGGGAGAGGTTCATGGCAGTTCCTCATACTCATTGTGAAGAATGAGATGTTTTTATTTGTTTTTACGAATCATAAAAGTTCCAAAAGAAACCAAAACAAGTCGATATTTCTGGTTAGACACTTTGAAAATTAGTCACAAGTGTAGCCAGAGTTTAATTTTGACAATATGAACCGAAAGCTTAGTTTCTGTTAGTATTTATAATTTGAGTAATCAAAGTAAAATTTGCCCATGGCACCCCTTTTTTAAGGGATTCAGTGTTGCATGTTTAGTAGATGTTGCACATTTCAGAAAATGCAATTATCTACAGCATTAAAAGTTTCCAGAGGTTCCATTCTTCACAGAAGACGGTTTCTAATTGTGCATTGCTCTCCACGCTGCTTCTTGCTCAGACTGTTTTGCTCCAGGAACGTTGCCCTAAATTTAACTTCAATGAAACAGGTGGTATGCACAGTCTGAGACAATCCCCACGCAAGCAGATAACAATGAACTCCCCTATCTCCTGCTTGTGTTCATTTGAAATGAAAAAATGTCCGGAACCAGCCTAGCCTGAGCGAACCAGTGCCTCCGGATTCCTCAGGATCAGGGGTTGTACCTCAAGGGGGAAGAATCCTGTCAGTTTTCCTTCCAGTCTTAGCCCTCAATTACTGAATGAAAGGCGAGAGGAAGGCCAAATCCCATCCTGTGCCTGGTTCTCATCTCACCCTGCAAGACCCGACAGGCTATATCTGCCTGCTTGTTCGTTCACTCTAACTCAAACGCACACAGAGCAGAGCTCCTGGGAACATTGCAAGCGAGCTGCTGGGTCTGTTCCAGAGAAACTTCAAAGTTCATTGCTCTTTCTCTCTTTCTCAGCAGGAGTGCAGACGGATTGAGTTCCAGCTATCTTCTTACACACCTTTTTTTTTTTTTTTTTCCCCAACGCACCTTCTCACATTTCACTTTGGCCTAAATTGGTCCCTAAATGTTTGAGTCCAGAGGGGACAAGGCAGTGGCATCTGTTTGATCTCCCTCTCTATCACATAAATATATTAGCATTGCAATAAAGCTGTTCATAAAACAATTAAGAGTTAAAACATGAACATTTCGATGTTTACTGTGGTGTTACAACTGCAAGGTTTTCTGATCATTTTTTTAGACGAAACCAAAAAATCTATCGCAATTTCACAAAATTTTTAAAATTTTGAGTTGACTGAGAGGACGTAATGTTGAGTTAGCAGATGTCTGAACATTAAAAGTTGATTTTATTGGATTCAACACATTTTAGTTCTTAAAGCTTTTTTACAGGAGAAGAAAATAAACCCGGCCCACACAGAAAGTTGACAAATGTTTTAGCCAAGTCTGTTCAGTGCCTTCAGATTTACAATTTTTTCCAAGAAGAATTACACTCAGTGGGGAAATGAAGAAATGTGCTATCTAGTATGAGCCATGGCTATCAACTCTTTCAGGGATGCACTGTGCAGAGTGTTAAAATAAACAGTCATGCAATTAAAGAAGTACTAGACTACCTTTTTAAGGGCTCTGCTCAAAAGTTACACACAGGACATTAATAAAGATTATTTTATGTTTAATATCTTTCAGAAAAGAAATCTTCTGATTTGAAAGCAGATGAGAAATTAAACCACAAATTAGTGGTTAGTCTTATTAGTTAATAAGACTAATCGTTTCCTCCTAGGATGAAGTTGAACAATGAAATCAGAATCTCCATGTCTACTTGAATACTTTTCATATTATAATCAAGAAACCCCCAGATGTCTTAGAATATGTGAATATCAGTAATAGTGTTTAAAAAAAAATCTAATTTTCCTAGAAGCATGTCCACAACGATGACGCTACTGCTCTGTCTAGTTATAAAAATAGTGCAATATATAAAAGTGAAGTAAAACTTTTAGGAATACAGGTGAGGGTTCAGAAAAAAAGGCTAGATTGATACAATCTGTGCTATTAACATGTAAAAAGCTATGATTTTAATTCATAAAACACTGGTGTTCAAAATAGCAAGCTTTTTTTTTTTTTTAATCAAAAATCAACCGGATTTAGCCAATTCCAAAATCCTGTACTGTTGTGTAATAAAAATGTAAGCAAGAAGTTGTACTGTTGCCATGAAATAAAGTCTGCATGTTGTCAGTGGACTTTGGGTATCCAAAAAAAACCCCAGAATCTTAGGTGTGAGGCATGTACACAGCTGGACTTCCTCATCTGGAAGAAAACTTGCTACTTTCACCATCAATGTAAGCGTTGCTTTGTCGAGAACAGGCGTTGATTGGAAAGTTTACTGTTCACAACTTATGGCTTCGTGTGAGGCGTGTAACTAGCTGAGGTGATGAATTGAGGAAGTATCAAATAAAAGAGTTGGGCTGGCTGAGAAACAAATGACTTGAGAATAGGTTTTGAAATATGCTCCACAGTAAAATATGTTTCTCTTCAAAAAGAAATGACTCCTTGAAAAATGACTGAAATGCTGCAGTTGTCAAATGTGTAGTACAGTTGAAGTGAAAGTTTGTGGGATGCAAAAGAAAAAAAAGTGACACCACATTGAATCATTTCAAACTTTTCTACCTCTACAGTTTCTTATTGCGTGGAGGGAAACATTGGCCTTGATGCAGTAGTATTCTTTTGAAGTAATCCACAACAATCACCCCATATCTTGGCAGTTTTGGCCCACTCTATGAAAATTGCAGAGGGTTTCCAAACCAGTCAGATTGTGAAGACATGTTTTGTCCACATCCCTCCTCAGAGGATCCAACACCCTTTATGTAAGATAAATGAAACGACATGAAGTTCTGGACTCTGAGTTTTCAAAACTTCAGTTCTCCTCTCATGAAGCCAGTTTTTGTTGATGTATGTCTGCTCTGACAGCAGTGCTAAAAAAAAAAAAAAATCAAATCTTTCCGGAACTTAATTATTATTTAATTCCATTTAGTTGCCACTTTTTATTCAAATGACTTCACTGAGATGATGTTCTGACTCTGTGTGTCCTTCACGGAGTCAGTAATGCGACATTAGAGACAGAAACCAAGACATAAAGTGTTCTGTTTATGTGACCACCGTGTAATGTGACTGTAGGTAATGTGTGATTTCAGTCACAGCAGCACTGCAGAGAGAATAGGTTTGGCAGCAGTTATCAGGATTTAGTCAGACACACAGATTTGGATGTAGCTCAGCCTCTTTTCCCAGCCTCACCTCAACCCAACCTGGTCCACAGAGCCAGCTCCATTATTGCCCCTTTAATGAGGTGATATCCAGACACATGGGGGCAGATGTTGCAAAGAAAATTCGCTGAGGCACGACCGTGATCGATGCACACCTCGCTCCACATCCATGGCGTAATTTGGCGGATGGCAAATGGCGGATGGCATCATAACAACCTGCATTATGGGGAGACAGCTGTCACCATGGCGCCAAGGCAGCCATAGCATTGGCTCCTGCTTTATTTCAGGCAGAGGCGGGGATGCCAATTAAGCTGATTTACAGCTTTGCTTGTGTCGTCATCACCTCGAAATCTGCGTCTCAGTTCAGTTAAATTTTTTAAAAAAAGAAAGAAAGAAACCTTAGGTATAATGAGAAAAAGAAGCTTAGAAAAAGCTCTAGGAGAAAGCTTAAATGAGGTGGCCCTTTAACAAATAAAATTTATATGTCAGAGCATAATATGAGGATTCATTTGCATAAACATTTTAATAGTTTGTTATGCTAAAATCAAAAACATAAATAAGTTTTAATTAAATTTTATGTCATATAGTCCAACACATGATGGTGTTTAGTTGGGAAGTGGAAGGAACAGTGAATTTAATTTGTATTCTATTAAGCCTGAAAAGCTGTGTGCCTTTATATACAGCACATGTTGCACTCATACTCATGTAAAAAAAATGAACTATTGACTATGCATTGCTTTATGTATTTTCCAGGCACATTGTGCTATTTTACGCCATAATCACGTAACTATGTTACCTTCCATTCTGTATGTACCAAACATAAGTTAAAAGAAATTCAATTTTGCAATTTGATGCCTTGAAATTGGGCCTCTTTAGGAAGATGTTACTCTTTCTGACACTCCATCTTCACCACATCATCACAACAATGTTCCTCCATCATGCTGTTAACCACTGTGATACTGTATGATAAGCCCAGCAGTTGTTTAGTTAAGCCTGGGGTTTGCTAATTGCTGCTGCCACTAGTCTGGCGGATGTACATGAGGAAGGCAAGGGAGAATGTTGTTTAGTTTTAGTCACTATTGAGGAATCTACTATAAGCTTTAAAAATGTACAGTAAATTTATAGCTGACTGAAATGATAACTTTAAGGAAAATAACTTTGTTTATACCTAAGAGAAAGTAGTATGAAATTACATATTTGCCTTTGTAAATAGAACGACTTTATGTTATGTTTTATTTATCATTTTCTAGCTCTTCCCGCACTTCTACACAAGTAAACTGATTTAGAGTTCATCTCCCAACTCGCAAAAATGACACTCGCAAACATTCTCAACCCAATTTTTAGTGTTCAAAGCAATTTTGCTAATACATATGTGCAGAAACTTTAGGCCCTAATTGGCAAAGGATGTGCAGACATACCCTAGAACACATGAAGCTGTAAAGGCAATGAAATGTCATTCTACAAATTATTGGCTCAAGGGATTGTTTTTTTGTAAATCACTTTTAAATCCTGTATCCAATTCCTTCTGTTTCACAATAAGGTCATATTTCTGTTCTTGGGACAGAAATCCTAAGAACTTTATTTTCTGAGATACCTGCCTTTTGATATAATGCAATATCAAAATTCGACAGAATGTCTGTGAGAAGTCTCATCTTAGTTTTATGGTTTTTACATGGTATTGCACAAATTTCAACTCAATACATTTCCCATTTAAATACTATGTTTTCGTTTTCGATCAATGTTCTTTGCATCAATGTTAGCATAATCATTTCACCATGACATGCTCTCTATAAAGTTTGACTCGAGAGGTATAAATAAATAGTAAGAGCAGAGTTGAATTATTTCCAGCCCCAACCCCAGCTCCAACCCCAACAACAGCCCCAGCCCCAACAACAGCCCCAGCCCAAGCTTGGGTTGGGGCTGCAGTTCATAAAATACTAAAGAAGAGTGAGTCTGAGGAGGTGGTAAGACCATGTAAAATTGAGGAAGATGATTTTTGATCAGCCGTTGCTAGAGTAGAAAACCAGTTTTAAACCTGATGGGACGCAAGTTTTCCCTATGTACTCTTCTGTAAGCTGCAAGAGAGTGAAAGAAAAGCCGAGCACCGACCACTTTAAGAAACATCTGTTCCTTAGATACTAATGCTGATTAAAAGCCAAATGCTACAAAGATAATGTGCAAATGCCAAACATACTAGAATTTATGATTATCTATTAAATATAAGATGCTTAAATAGGATTTTTGCTGAGGCAAATTATTCCATTCTTGCTTCTTACCTAAAACCAGCTCTCCTTTTATAATTTAGAATGGCAGCTTGCATTTGCTGCTTCTACTTTCAATTTGCAGAGATGTAAAATGGTACAACCTTTCATTTGAAGTTTTCAGGTCATCAAATTTCACTTTAATTACCATTTGTACTGACTAAATGCATGTCAGTACAAAATAAATTTTTGTGCTGACATGGATATTTGATGATCAGTAAAATAAGACATCAAAACTAGAATGTCTTAGGCTAGAGACATTATTAAATTTGAAATTAGGACTGTGCTCCATGGTTTATTTACACTCCTGAGTCTTGTAATCCTCAATGTCTGGAGGGCCTCTTCTGATTTCACTAACTCCATCTTCATCTCTTTGTATGTCAATATTGCATATAACAAACTTACACCTTGAGCCACTCTGACTTAAGAGCTGCTTTAGTGTTGCGTTGTTTCAGGGGGAAATAGCACAATTTGATAAAAAACTAAATTTATCCCTTAATGATCATATAATTGATTACCAAAAAAGAAGTTCGTTTTCAACGAATTTCTTTTGACTGGTGTAGTAAGTATCCATATCCACAAAGCTTTTCTTACGCTTAGTGAGAAGACTTGACAGTAGGGAGTTATGTATAAACAAGTAGTCTCAATCAAACATAAAATGTAAATGTACATTTGCATATAAAATGTGTATGGTCGTTATAAACGCCTCAGGGTTCAACTTGTCTTTTTGTTTAAACGCCAGAGGGTGGCAGTAAAGAGCCACGACTCTCACTGCCAGGAAGAAGAAAACTCTACTTCTGTGACGTGTTATTCGTAAACAACATAGCTAGTGGGCTTTCTGTTGCGGTATCTGGTTTGTTTTGTTTGCTTCAAATATGCTGAAAAAGAAACCAAGTGCCTCGGAAAAGAAAAGGAAACACTCGCACTCCGAAGAGCGACAGAACAGCAACAAACGCCGCAGCTCAGAGTCACAATTAGAGGTAAAATGTTCAGGTTAGCTCCTTTAACTGGTGCTCAGACCAAGCTGCAGATGATTTACAGATACATTACCAGGTCGAACCTGAGAGCGGATGATATGGAAAGAATTATGTTTATTCCGCTGTGTATAAGGAATGGAGCAGACCTCCTCTCTTTTTAGAGACGATTTTCTCCACGTTAGGAGCGAATCCCTTCTTGCTGAAGTTTACTTAAACGTGTAACAGTTTTCCATCTTCATGTACTGTCTTTCAAAAAAAAAAAAAAAAAAAATTCAGACATCTAGAATGTGACATTTTTGCCCACTATTTTTTGCAACAACAACAACAACAACAACAACAAAAAAAAGTTCAGTTTGATTGAATGTTGAGCATCTCTGAAGATAATTTTTCTATTCACACATTCTCAACTCATTTCTGGACTTTGACTGGGCCATTCTAACTCAAGAATAGACTTACACTTAAATACCATTCCTTCGTAACTGATGTTTTCCTTGCTGGATGGGGAATCTTCAATCTTTTTTAGCCTCTAAATGCAGCTTTCTCCCAGGATTGATGCACATTTAGCATCCTCCACCTTCCAGTAAACTCTGACCAGCTTCCCTCTCCATTCTGAATCAAAGCATTGCCAACCAATGAAGCTGTTATACACAGGTTGCACATTCAAATGTAACAGAATCATTTAAAATGATTTTGAAAAATATGTAGGAACCTTGAATCCAGTTTCTTTGGAAAAAGTTGTTTGGCTGAAGGGTTGCCTTCTCCTTATCGCAGGACACCAAAGATGAGCTCAACGACCCCGAGCTGGACCGGGTCGGCAGCGACATCGAGGAAGGCGGTCTCGACCTCAGCGTGCCCTTCCAGCCAATCAAAGCTTACATCAGCAACAAGCGGGAGATGCTGCAGCAGTGCTTCCACGTGTTGGGGGAGAAGAAGGTCCGGAAGATGCTGCCCGATGAGCTTAAGGTAGGTTTTCTTGTACGGAATACTCTTAAAACTCCGAATCTTGTATTCAGACACTTTTATTTTCAACAGGACTGTAGTTTAGAAGAAATCAAAACTCTCTGTTGGGAGCAGCTGGAACCGATCTCAGAGAAAAATCTCACTCAAATTTTAGCAGGTAAGATTTAAAGCCAGTTTGACAAATATTGGTAAAAATTTACTTTGCTTTGTGATGGAAACTAAATCTGTCGTGTTCCTTCAGGAGAAGAGATAACAGCTGGAAACAGTGATGGAGGGACTTTAGAGAACCAGTGAGCAATCATTTATTTGATTTAGAGCAACATTTCAAAATAATAGTACATTTACAAGTTGCTTATATATATGTATCCTATTTATTTTTTTCTTCCAGACAGGATAACAATGTTGACTCCACTTCCTGCTTCAAAGAAAGCGCTAAAACCGATGATGTAAAACAAGGTAATTATTTTAAATCGCCAGAGAAAAGTGCCCCTCTAATATTCAATTCTAAAAACTGTAATTAAAAATTCCTTCGAGCAGAGGGAGGCGGCTCTGGCGAGGAGAGCGACGTCCTGAGTATAAACGCAGACGCTTACGACAGCGACATCGAGGGGCCGAAGGAGGAGCAGGCCGTCAAAGCCGACAAGGTGGTCGCGAAACCGGACAAAGGCGGCGGCGAGCAATCTGACCGGGCCCCTATAAACCCCAAGCCCGCAGCTCCAGAGACAAAGAAGGACATTCAGAGTGACATAGAGAAAAGCGTCAGCGAAATCTTAGCTCTGTCTTCAACATCGAATAAAGAAGAAGCTGTGGAAGCGAGCGGCATGACGTTGCAGCCCGCGGGCGTCGAAGTACCTGCTCAAGGCGGAGCTTCGGTTTGTTCGCCGTCCATCCAACAGCTGGAGCTGCTGGAGCTGGAGATGAGGGCAAGGGCCATAAAGGCTCTGATGAAAGCTGGAGAAAAGAAAAAACTTTGTATGACAAACATTTAGCTTGTTTTGCTGAAAGTTGTATTTAATTCTTTCCATGTAGAGCTTTTCACATTGGACTTGAACTGAACTTGTATGATTTGAGTTATTTTAAGACATTACGGAATGTCTTCATCATTAAAATATTGTTGTTTTGCAGATACTAGTTATAGATGCGTTATGGGATCAGAGTTCCTGTGCGGCTTGGAAAAGTCTGGAATTCATTCACAGGTTTTCTGAGACTGTATTTCTATGGAAAAAGAAAATGGAGCATGGAAAAATACTGCTTGCAGAGTTTGTTTCTCCATGCCTTTTAGTCATTTTCTTTATTTGTTCCTTCTTTCTTTTCACCTCTACTTCTACTTTTGTTTTCCTTTTTCTCTCATCCACTTTTTTTTTTTTATTTCTGCCTTTCTTTATTTTTCCTTCCTTCTTTTCTGCCATCAACCCTGTTTATTTTATTTTCTTCCATATATCTTGTTTCTTCCAAGATCTTCCTTTCTCTTACCTTTTCCATCCTTGTTTGCTCCGTTTTCCTTCATGCATTTCCACTTTCACTTGTCATTTTCTTTTTCTTTGCCTTTCTTCCTCACTGCCTCACTTTCTTGTTCCCTACTCGAAAAACAAAGAAAGTAGACTTGACTTCAACCATTAATCCTTAACGCCTTTGTCTCTGTTCTTCCTTTTCTCCATTCTTTCCTTCCCTTATACATCATTGTGTCTTACTATTTTTCTTCTTTTGTTATTTATTCTCCTTTTTCTACCCTGTTTTCCTTCCATCCTTTGTCAATTCATAGTGAAATTTTTTATTTATACTTGAAAAGAAGTGCAAAAAATTTGAATTTGACAAATTTCAGCCTGGAAAAATGTTGGTTTTATAGAAGACAAGTGGTCATTTCCCTTTACGGTCACTAGATGGCAGTGGCGCTCTGTCCCAGAACAGTGCAGGGACGCTTGACTGCAGTAATCTGCAGAGACAGCCGCTGTATAGATTTTAGTGCCTCATGTTACAGTGATACTGCAGCTCCCATTTAGAGCCAGCATTAGAACTGAACACTACTGGGAGCAGCTATTTGAAATGAAGCGGTGTCCAGTCTGTTGCAGTATTTAGACCCAGGTCAAAGTTTTCACACTAAAACCACAGAGCATATGACAAACTCTGCCTCTTTAAGTCTAATTCTAATTTCTAAAGATGTTTGAATTCACGCCATCCTTTCATTCAGAATGTTTTCTGTCAGTTTGATAAAGAGTTGCTTTGTCTGAATACCAATCGTTCAGTGTTTGTATGAGGCCACACTTCCAGAGTGAAATAACCCTGCACCCTGCCGCCACCCCTGCAGCACTCAATGAAATGTGCAGTAAGAACCCAGTTGCCTCTTCAAGCTATTTGCATTTAAAAGGTTTATTTCATGGTAGAGGTGAGGGTGGGAGGGTTAAATGTGTCATTTTCTGTGTATTTATCCAAAGGTGTCTTAGCGTTCCCCAAGGACAGAAAAGAGAAGAAAACAAAAAGTCTACTTTGGTAAAGACGTCGAGTTGCTTGTTACGTCTGCGTCTGGCGTCCTTATACCACCATTAGACGGCCAATTACGATCCTGTTGGTATGAATAAAACGTCACCCCAGAACATGCTTATAGGCTGAAAAATAGTTGATACTTTCTGAATTCCGACAAACTCTATGATCCATGTTAAAATATTGAGCCCGAGCATTTTCAAAGTGGAAAAGAAGGTCATACTTAAAGAACGAGAACAGGTGATCTATTTTGATGACACCTTTCATTCAAATTGCCATTCGGACCAAGGTCCTCTAACAGTGAGGATTTTTCAATTACCCTGTTGTTGCCAAGGTCAGTATTTTACAGATGCTTTATTCTCCACATGTTAAAATGTTTAATATCATAAATCTGAAATATGAAACAGACTCAAGGCTCTGCTGGGTTTGTTTAGCTAATGTATATTTGAGATAATCAACATTAAAGCTGAACGATTGGCATAGGTAGCTTCATTTAGCGAAACAAAGATGGAGTTAATGCGTAAGACACATCGCTCCTGCAGAATATTTTTCAGTTTATGCAATCTGACGGGTTTTGAAAAGCACATGTTCAGACGTCACAGACAGTCAGGAGTATCTGCTGTTTCGACATGTAACAGGAAAATTCAGAGAGCCTGTACTTCTTTTTAGTAATAATATACAAATGTTTGACATAATATAAGTCTTTTGAGTAGGATAAGCTGAAACAGAAATGCTGCTCTCTCATTATCTCAAAGTTTGTTGCATCTTAAAGGCTGGATTATGTTGGAGCTTTGGCGCAGCTGCTTATATCACATATTTTTAACTTTACCTTACATTGCAGCCAGCTGAAACAGTTGGGTCAATGCAGTGAGCAATACAATAATACATCTGTCTAAAAACCACTTCTAGTGTTTGTGAAGCAGAAAATATATTAATTTCAATGCCTCTACTGTTTCCACATAAACCAGGATAAATGTTTGTGTTGTGCTCTTGTGGAAGAAAAAAAAAAATCATCAGCAAGTGACATAACTTTTCTTCCTGCACATTCAATGTTTTCTTCTGCAGTGGGAAATTAAATTGAACTAAAAGCAGAGTCTGACAGGCAATAAATAACTTAGCACCTCTGTATGACTAAATGAATTGATTTCCACAAGTGATGACTCATCGGACACATTTCATTTTCCTCAAGCTGCCAACAAAACAGATTTCTTGCCAAGCTGGAAGTCGTGCTTTATGTTGAATTTACTTTGTTTTGATTAAATGTTTCATTCAGCGACAATTCCTGTGGCTGTTTTAATTCTTTTTAGGCTTCGTTCCTGAATTTTATGAACAGCTAGATGTAGGTGTGTTGCAAGAGATGTCAGAATCCCGATCTTCTCATTTGTAGTTCTCACATGTTTGATCCCATGCATTCCGCTCAACTCTTCAGCATTCCTAACATTATGTCAATTGTAGGGGAAAGAGCCTGGCAGAACTCTCCTCGAAAAAAATATAAAGTGGATTGTAAGTTTGTTACAATTTGACCGAGAAGAGTTCCTTTCTTTTCGTCACACTCCAAATTTCCCCAGAAAGAGATTTGAGCATTTGATATTCCACTCCAGTGTAGCATCACCATTTGGAGCAAATTCCTCCTCTTCAGTGACTCCCCTCACATCTGACTTTCATATTCCAGGCATGCTCTCTCCACATGGGTCACAGCTCCACCACCAAAACGGTCCCTCAGAATTTCAGAGTGCATTCAAATGGTGCATAAATACCTCTGAATTTCTGCCAGTTGGAGCAGTGAGCCAATAATTCAAAATTCTGCACATACACATCAGGATGGATGACCTTCCACAATCACACTAATACAATCAAATGACATAATATCTTTAAACCAAATGCAGTAAGTGTCAAACATAGATGTTCTGGGCACTGCAGGAGTATGTACTTCCAACTGTTGTTGTTTTTTTTTTTTTTTTTTTTTTTTTTTTTTCCATAAGTAAATATAATTTGTTTTACACAAGCATTGATGAATATTTATTTTTGCCAATAGATGGCAATAGAGAGGACTTTGCTGTGAGATTGACAGGCAGAATCTGTTAGCATTTTACAATAGCATCAGCTTATTAGCTGTGTTTTGTGTTACAGGTGAGTTTAAATACACACGCAGCATGCACTTAATACGTTTGGTGATCTTTTGTGGTTCAATATTTTAATTTTTTAAAGTTTGTTTTGCTGTTTGCCAGCTAATTTTGGTTAAGCTAATTCGCTCCCGCTAACGAGAGGTCGGTTATGGTTTTCACATGGTCTCAGAGGTCGGGGTGACTTCTACTCATGTACTTGGAACTGTTGCGTCCCGGATGACAGAGTCCATGCCAGCTTTTGTGAAGCCTACATCTGGAACATGGGTTTCCAACTCTGGTCCTCAAAAGCAATTGCATCTTTTTGATGCATCCCACTCCAACTCATGAGATAAATGACTCATCACCTGGTCATGCAGACCTGCTTGATGAAGGACTTTGGTCAGTTCAGTTGACAATGCTTCACAATACTTGGCCTCAATTTCCTTAATTTTGGGGATTTTTTTTAAGCCAATTTTATCTATCGCCTCAAAGTTTTGAAAATTAGCTACTGTCCCTCTTTTGGTGTGCTGTAAGAGAGAGCTGTCTGACTTCCAGAATCAACCCATGTCTGTTGTGCACAGTTAACAATAGTTGTTCAGGTGAACTGCCAAGAAGTCACTCCCCTTTTGCTGCTTCTTTGTGCTCTGCCTGCTGGAGATGAGAACCAGGTGGAGTCAATCTCCTGGCAATCGGAGATTGTATTTTAGGTGTGGCTGACCTCTCACTCTTGTTTCAGAAAGCGGCACAGAATGTGTGACAAACAGTGCTGATCGCATGCAAGGTGCAAACTGTGCAAATCTTTAAAAGAAAAAAAAAAACTGTGAAGGACAGCCGGTAAGCTCCTAATACTGTTTTACATGGACTTTAACTGTTTGTTTGATTGGAAAAAAAAAAGAAAAAAGAAATATATATATTTATATGCACTTGGTATTTATTAAAGTAGAACAAACGTTGATAGAAAATGCTAATTTATTTGTTTAATTTTACTATAAATTCCTTGATATTTATTATACTTAAATTTAAATCGGTGGAAATTTATTTTGGATTTTCACAGTGTATTTGTCCTATTGAGTTCACAATGTAATTTAGATGTTTCTGTTTCTTTTGAGGGTTTTCACCTGTATGACTGTAGCATCCTATAAAAATAAATATAACGAAAATGAAGACTCCTTGAGTGAACCCCAGTTATATTTCACAAAAAGAGATTATCCTTTTCAAGTTGGGAATGCGCAGTGTAATCAAACCAGGAGAAACTTGACAATAGTCACCCCACTGTTGCCAACTTAGCAACTCTGGCATTATATTTAACAATGTTTTTTGGAATTGGCAGGTCAGGCTCTTTAAAAATTGGCCCGAAAACATCAAACGGTGGATCCCTACTTGGACTCTAGTTAGCCATTGTGCACTCATAATATAACCAAATTATGCATATGTTAATGTGGCACAGTGGTTATCAGTATACAATTCGACTTCTTTGACAACACTGATAGTATGAGGATCATTTTCTGACATTAAACTCAGCAATGTCACGTTTCAGTAAAGAAACCTCCTTTTCTGCTGCTGCTGGAAGACTATGAACGGTCAGATCCCAGCTGGACGCCATCTTTATGTTATCTAGTGTTTTATTTGGATGATTTATTTCCTGTAGCAGCACAAAGAGGACTTTGCCAAGTAAATTACTTTTGTCCGTACTGTGATAAAACTGTCAAATTGCTTCCCGCTACCAGTTGGCAAGCGATTGTATTACATAAGTAATTGTCAAAGGGAATGTCAGGAGAGGACTGTATTGCTTTATGAGTTTCTGTCCATCAGGACATGCATCAAATTACTTACCTTAGGATGACTGTCCTGATGTGCGTCTTAACTATAACGCAGTGTATTGCTCTCCTGGGAAAATCCGTAATTTAGACACAAGTGTCAAAATTGAAATCGATTTCAAGCTTCTATATTCTAGATTATATTTTTGGGAAAAAAACTGAATCCTTCCTTTGGGTTTTGTGTTCATTGACTTTGGCATCAGTTGCATCTTTTCAGTTTTTCAAACAAGAACGCTCTCTCTTGAATACTGGATGTTTTGTACTTATGTTGTTTAGAATGGGTTTCTTTCTTTGACTTCTACAATCATAAACAGAGGCCCGACATCCATCAGCACCTATCAAAATTGTTTTGGTAGCTGCATTGACATCTGATGACTTAAATTTTCTATAATCTGGCCCAGAAGCTTGTGTAAGGAAATCTATATTTATATGTTCGCTCAGTCCATCAACTCTTCTTGTGCTCCTGCTTCTGCCTCCCTTTTTCCCCTCCACTGAATTTTCTGTTAGCATGATGCAGCACTTGCCTTAAGAAGTGACTTGGGTTTGATAGTTGCTTGCTAACATTTCTCCACTGGAAATGAATAAGTGTAGTGCAGTGTTTACTTGGTAGTTTTTTATTGCTCTTGCATAATATTTAATCTATTAGGGAAAATATTTTTTTTTATATTAGCTGTGGACCAGATTTAACAGCAACATACTCCTGAAAGTTATCACTGTTTGTAGTAACTCTAAATAATACATGAGTCTCAGTTTTTAATGAATTATTTAAAAAACATCTTACAAGTACTCAGACTAATTTAGATGTATATATTTATTGCAAATAAGAGCACAACTGTGAGGATGAGCGAATATGACACTGTCAAAACACATTTGTTGGGTCTTGGTGTGTGTGCGTGTGCGCATCTGTTTGAGAGAAGGCTTGGAAAGCAAACTATTTGTTTTTCAGAGGCTAAATAGTTCAGCGCTCTTGATGATTTCTCAAGCCTTAATCAAGGTAAGTTTGAAGTGATTTGAGCGGTAATCAACCTTTGCCAATCAGTTTAATCTGGTCCCACCCAAACTAATCAGCAGCAGGCGAATGAAGAACTCCTCGACGCCTCACAACTGAGCTTTTGCAGAGTTTTTCCTCCAAAGATGAACCAACTACTATTTTGCGCAATTAAAGGTCACAAGAAAGTGATGAGTCATTTCAAAATCAACATCTGAAAACTGAAAGATCCGTCATTAGTCATCCCGTATTCACAGCAAAGGTTCACCAATTATAGAGCTCCAGAGTATCGATAGCCTCACCTCAACCTATTTCTTTGTGACTCATTAGTCACAGAGTTAATGATATGTCATAAAAGTGCAATCAGTGCTTTGGATATGAATGATGACTGTGCTTGAAGACCTGCTGACTTTATCGAAGCACACACCTGATTGGAGCAGGTTTGCTTTTTTTGCAGAAGTGGGCTAAAAGGATGCCCACCCTACCGCCGAGAGTTAACACTCAGCATTCACTGCTGGCGTGTTTATTTATTACAGCCTATCTGAGAAGTCATAACAACCATGTTGCAAGTTTCATCAAAGCTTTATCACCCTCAGACCAGACTCATTACATGGGTGCAGAGACGGCATAATAAAATGTGACTTAATCAGAGCTGAGCAGGCCTCTGTAAAATTGGCTCCCCCCCGCAGCCAAACGCGGGGCAGTCTTTGGGCAGCGGCCGCTGCCGCGCTCTACCTCATGGAGGTTTTTTTTTTTTGTTCAGGTGATAAGAGGGCACATACGCCGAGGCAATGAACTAAATCTTTAATTTTTGCTCGGTGAAAAGAGTCAGCCGTTCATTTCATCACATGGTGTGTTCTCACCTGAGCACTGTGATCATTTTCGAATGTCTTGGTTCTTTAAAATCTTTCTTCTAAAAAGCTGGGAGTCCAGACTTCACCCTCCACACCCGCCTCAAAAAAAAAAAAAAGAAAAGACGCAATTTAATGAACCGAAAGAAAATCACCATAGTGCCCCACATATCCTCACAATGAAAATTCCCTTTTTGAAGTTTGGAGCAAAAAGACGTTTGCAGCGATTTTATTTTTGTAGTTTTTTTTTTAATTTTTTTTATGACAGCCCTAACGTCGTCCCCGAAAGCTTTTCCAAAGTGATGTGTAAGTGTCTGTTTCTGTAATGGGGTATGCCATGGAAATGTTTCCATGGGAACATGGCAAAAGGCATTAGAAGAGCTCAGTGCTGCTCTCTGGGGAGTATCCACACAGCTTCTGCTTACTGGGAAATGATGATAATAGTGCAGAATGTTGGATAAAACTCAACTGGGGAAACTAATCCCTTCGTTTTGCAAAGAAAGAAGACGGAGTACATCTTCCGCTTCTGCTTTAGCGCCACACTATTCATAATCATGTTTACATGTAAATACTCAGAGAGATGAAGTAACTCTTTCAGATTAATTGGGTTCAAGGCACAAGAGCGCTGCCCAGATCTCTGAATTATAAATAGTATTCTTGTTAAACATGGAGTGCTGTAAATATATGCCTTTAAAGCTGTATATCTTAAACACATTTAAATGCTGTAATTATGGCAGGAGTTGGTTTTATGGATGATTTTAGGGCTAAATCCCATTTTCTAGAGCTCCCCCTTAAATCATTCTGACAAAAAACTAGTGGCTGAACCAATCCTCTGAGAGAGGATATACTTCAAAGAAGTTGTCCTCTTTCACAAAAATGATATATCAGGTAAAAGGCTTCAATTGCCTGCAAGTGTCTTCCTTGTGTTGCAAAATATTTCTTGCCCTTGTTGAGGAAGAGCAAATTTCTGTTGTTTTTCCATTTGTGTTGTTTGTTTCTGATCAGTAAACCCATTCAGATGCAGTTTATAAGCTTCCATTTCATTTGTTGGGGAATAAAGCCATCCATACTTGCCAGAAAACACCCAGCAGACCTACGTTAAATCATAAGTTTTTTTTTGATTGTTACTAATCACTCCACGGCTTCATCAGGTCCAGACCCGTCAAATCAAGAATAAAAATTTTCAAGGGGGCTAAAAGATATCAAAACTCAGAACATTTTGCTCTAACCTACAGAAACCCAAGACCAGTAGACATTGATGTATACTTCTAACCCCCCTAAATTATTGTACCTTTCATCAAAGCTTTCATGCAACCAAGAAGTCAGTTTCTGTAAGGAAATGAGACGGGCATCTCTCAAGAATAAGAAAGCAATGTAAAAGGAAGATTGGTTTTGAAAAACATTCTCTTTTCCATTTCCATATTAATTTTAGAAGGGGCATATTGAAAATGATTTATACCCATATCGAGAACCAAATGAAACACATTTATGGTAGCATAGCAATCGTATCCTTCTTGTAATAGCTGACCAGCTTATGGCATCTTTCCACTGGTATTTTTATTATTTGTGATGGGGTCCAAGTCTTTGATCTTGAAAGGCCTTTTTGCTATTACCTTAATCTCTTTCCATATATAGAAAATTTTGCAGTGGCGAGGCCAATTCTGAATTGTTGACTTAAAAATGTTCATACAGTTCAGCCTCTTCGGCATACCACTGTATCGTTGACTGCTGAAAATATAGAGATATGGTTTCAGAACTGGCTGAATAGTTCCAAAAAAAAAAAAATGTCTATCAAAATTTAAACTTCTATGAATGATTCTGGTCCCAGAAAAACTCCAGTCAAGACTAAAAGACCGTTTGACCCCCGCTGACTCCTCTTACAGGGAGAGCCCTATGTTCAAACAAGATCCCACTTTATGCCCTGCTGGAACTCCACTGCTCTTTTCTCGGTGTTGATGCTTCCACACACATGTTGTTCAGCTTCAGATCATCACATTCCAGCAGCTTAGGAAACGCATCTTTGAATTAGATCACCACTGTGCATAAATTACCTCCGCAGTGAGGAAAAGAGCAGGAGAAGTAACTGAAAACCGAAACTCTTTGGAGTTGAAAATGTCACATTAATTTCAAACACATTACCCCCTGCCGGAAGACTTAATGAGGAAGCCCATTAGAATGTCATACCTGCTTACTTGTGAATTCTGAAGAAAGTTGATTTGATATGTCTGAGCCAATTACACAAAGTCTTTGTGATAAGAAACTGCTCAGTGGACCTGAATCCCCAGTTCTGCTCAGGAAGCGCTTGAAAATTTTGTACAAGGCTGTTGCTTTGAATATTTTTGAAGCGGAAATTTGTCTGTAGTTCGGCTCCACTTTTATTTTTCCACATGCCAGCCTCAAGGGTCTGCTTTTGACATCACTCTGCTTGAAGAGAATATTTGGCTACTTTGCCAGTCTTCAAAAATGGCTAGGAGGGCTATACTTGAATAAAGCTTTGTGTCTCACCTAAAAGAAGTGTTTTTACTTCAGGAACATGTTTTTGTTCCTGAATTGAAGGTGAGGGTGTTTTCCTTTGAATTTTGGAATTGAGTTCATGATTGGATATGATTTTGGATATAATAGTGGGCTCTTTGTAGTCTTTGCTGCATTTAGAACAAAAAAATAAATATTCAACATTTATAAATTGGTTTGTACCCAGTGCCATGAAAACACTTTCCATCACTACATTTTACACTGTAAAATGTAGTAATATAGAGGATTACGGGACTACACAGTACCAAAATCACTCACCCGTAAATGCAGTTAGATGGAAAATGTCAGTCACAAATTACTCCACTCTCAATTAGAAAAGAATGTCCTCATGTTTCTATCAGTAGACAATTTGTCAATTAAGCATCTATTTACAGCACTCCACACCAAACTCATGCAAGAATGTCTGATTACTAACAAGCTGGTTCCAGTTTTCTGGAGCTGCAGCAGCAAAGGAAGAGGAGGAGTTGAGTTTCTCAAAATCTGTATATTGCAGGGTCAATATATTTATTGCAAACAGTTATATATTCTTCAAACAGTTGACTTTTCCATTCTGTCATTAAATAGTGCTTCTTCTTTTTTTTTTTTTTACTTTAAATGTTAATTATAATGATAAAATCCTATGTCATGTTTATTTTTTTTAGTCAGGCTTGAAATTTGTAGGCATTTCATTGCTATGAATTTTATTTCTAGATTGCAGAAATTTTGTTGGCTGCTGTTAGTCCATTATTGTCACATGTAGGAAATGGTCTACAATTATGTATAAACTGCACTTCTACGGACAAGAACAGTGAAAAATGGGTGCCCCATGATGAGTCAGAAAGGTACAAAAGCTTCCTAAGAAAATGAAAAAAATCACAATAATGGACGAGATACAAAACATTTATCTCTGTAGACAAACAATTCATTGTAGAGAAAACGGATGTTTAACCCTTTCATTCTGTTTTGACATTGTAATATTTCAGTATGAGCAAAGCTCTACATAATAAATAACATGAATGTGGAATAAGTGAAAAACCTAAGCTGAAAGCCAATTAGCTAAAAAAAAATGTAGATTTTATAGACCTCATCAAAGATTTAGCAAATCTGAAGAGCCGCCAATAAGCATTTACAGAAAATGCATTTCAGCACCGTTTGTTTGTTTGAACACATTTCCAAATATCTTTTTCTGCAAATGAAAAAGATGACTGAAATTGGTCATTTATTTTTATTATGCTGGCAATTACACTATGTGAGCATAGGTGACCTCTCAAGACGGTTTTGACAAAGGGCCCAGAGTTTCACGATGCATTTCATTACGAGAAAGAAGGGGAGAGAGAAATGTGTTGATAAACAGAATATTTTCAATTGAAATGGCATACACCGTCATGCCCTTTGGTTAGACCAACAAATTGGTGGAAAGAATTGGTTCAAAAAATGATGTGCAGCGGAATACAATATTTGAATCATGTTTAATTTGAGCTCCAACAGAGTTAGTCTGACAAGTCTGTACCCAACATTTTTGAAGCATCCTGCAGCTAGTAGGAGGATCATAAATAAAATCTTTATATTTATCAGCAGTTTACAGAGGGGGCAGTGGTGTGCAGTGTGAATCACACGCTGCGGCATATGACTGGGAAGGAAGCACATTTTTGCACAATATTCGTGTCGACTTGTAGTGACAACTGGCCTAGTTGTGTTTAAGCTATATAGCAGCCTTTTTCTTTTATTATTATTATTTGTCAGCACTCCTGCAGTGGACCGTGTCTCTCCGTGGACGTGGAGTATTTTATTTCCTCCTCTGACACATTGCAGGAGTGCTGGGACAAACACAGGATGAGTGACTAAGAAAACAATTCCCCTGGATATGCCTGTTGTCTCGCTCTTCCTCTCCGCCGTGCTCTCTCTGTGTCTCTTTGGGGACTGAATCGCATTTCTGCTGTTTCTTCCCTTCTCTACCTCTCTGTCATACATACAGGAGCTGCATGGGCACATCCACGTCGACATCCACGCACACGGTTGACAACGCCCCCCCCCCAACCGTTTCCTCACCCTCTTTCCCCCAGCACCCCCACCTCCTCCCTCGTTCTGCCAAAAAGTCGATAAATAAATGCATTGTCTCTTGACTTTCTGCTGTTGGCATCAGCCTGTCTAAATTGTCTGAGAAGGCAGTGGAGTGTGAAATTGAGTTCAGAACTGTACGCCGTGTGAGGTGGCACAAAGATGAGCGCATGTTTTCTTATTTATTAATATTGCGGCAGCACTCAGTCGCAGTTCTTGCAAGAGGGGGGTCAGTTAAACACATCGAGGTGTTGCTGGAAATATGACAAGCTTAAAGGAAGGACTCAGGCGACGGAGCAATAGGTTATTCATCTGAGGGCTAAATGAAGCTTTAAAGTGAAACTGTGCAGTCACAGTGAGTCCAAAAGTTTTTTTTTTTTTTGTTAGTTTTTTTTTTTTTTTGCTTCCCCTTCTTTCCTTTTCTTTGTCTCCAGTTGCCAGGTGCTCTGAACCAGGGCGACTTCTTTTTGACAGTCACTATCATTGTTCTAAATGTCACCGAAGCCCTGTGGTTGCATGTAAAGCAAAGGAAGGTAATTTAACTTGAATCAGTAGGCACAGATTGAATAACTTCACAGTGATTTGCTCTCTCCTATTTTTGAAAAGATGAATTTCTTTCCCAAAGCCGAAGGGTTCATGCAAGAATAATAGCACCTGCCCGTGCTAATTTGCCAAGAACAAATGATTTTGGTGGAGGGTGTTACTTTTGTGCCGCCTTCCGGAGATTTAATCAGAGGTATTACGCAAACCATCGCTTCCTCAGCTCTTTTTTTCTTCTTCTTGCCATTTTGTGATGAATGTGTTGTTATCAGATGATGTATGTTTATAGATTGCCAGGGATAACCGCTGTTTTCAAGAATTATGGCTTCCAGCCGCACATCATTGGAGCTGGCTGGGTGAAAATCATTCAAGGGATTTCAGGTTTGTCTCTCACTTTCACTGAGTTCAAGGCATAATAGACATTTATTTAAGCAAAAAAAAAAAAAAAAACTCAGAAAACTTTGTTTGCAGATGAAGCACTTTCAGTGTCCGTCTCCTCTGCAGCACACTTTCACAGTCTTTCTTTTCAAGATTAGTGTCACGGCAGAGGTAGAAGTGTCCTTGACTGTCACCAGAATCAAACGTGTGGAGGTCATCCTCTTGGTCATATTTTATTTGGGAGTGACAGGAAAAGGAATGGCAGCATAAATTCAAAGTTTCTGCCTTCTCAGCATTACCCTTTTAGAAAACGTTTAGAGGCCAAGCAATATGTGCAGCACATTTCAAAAGTATTAACACCTCTGCAGATGTTTTTGCCTTTTGTCACAGTTGGAAACTTTGTTATATGTTGTTGGGTTTTTGTTCGGTAGATGAGTATAACATAGTGCATGATTTTAAATTGGAGGACAAATGATACACAGTTTCAAACTTCATAGTAAACAAACATCTGAAAGTCCAGCATGTCATGTATCCAGATCCCTTTACACTTATACTGCAAAATAAATCCAAAAGTAACCTTCAGAAATCACATAAGTATACTGAGTCCACCTGAAGGTAACTTAATCTGAATGTTAATGCATTTGTGTTTTGAAAGTGTCAGAAGTTTGTTAGAGAATGTCAATGTAATTTCCCTTTGATAACATGAAAGTACTTCTGAATTGATTTGTAGAACAAAGAGCTTCTTGAAGACCAAGGAACACAGCAGGCAGGTCAGAAATAAAGTTGCACATAAGTTTAAAGTCAGGTTATAAAACAATATCTCAAGCTTAGAATTTCTTGAACACCTCTACTCAAGCCATTATCTGAAAAAAGTAAAAGTACGGTTCATCTGCAATCCTGCCTAGACGTATGCATCACCTAAACTGACAGATTGAGATTTTAAAAAAGGGTGGATTGGTGTCTATGTCCAGTGTACACCCTGTACAGTTTGCCAGACCATCAGAGTTCAACCCGAAGGACAAAAATTTAAACAAGCACACACTCACACCTAAGAGCAGTTTAGAGAGGCAAGTTAAACAGTCATGTTTAGAAAGACTCCAGTGATTTGAACCCAGGACCTTCTTGCTGCAAGGCAGGATTTAATAGTTTCTTTGAAGGAGTTATTTGAAAGTTACTCAGCGAGCTGTAAGGCAAGAGTGCTGTATACTGTGACACCGTGCAGCCTTGAGATAACCTGTTGACTCCAAGGCTATTAATTGTGTGACGAGGACCCGTCAGATATATGGAAGAAGGTGCTCTTGTTAGATGAGACTAAAATTTAACTTATTGTTCTCAAAACAAAATGCTGTATGTGTGGAGGAAACCCACTATTGCACATCAACCTGCAGATACCACCCCAATGTGAAACATGGTGGTGGCTCTCATATGTTGAATTGTTGCACACAGGAAAATCCTAAAAGAAAAGCGATTAGAGGCTGCAAAAAACACTTAATACACTGTCCATCCAATTTAACTGAGTTTATTCTCTTTTGCAAGGAACTTTGAACAAAAACATCAGTGTCTGTATGTAAAATGCAGGAACAAAAGATTTTTTTTTTTTTTTTTTGTGAAAAGTGGTGCAAATTTTCCACAAAAAATGTGCTCAAAAAAGTTGTAGATCAAGTTGATATTAGTCAAGTTCCAACATTTTTGCACCAGATGCTTTGTGCAATACCTAGTCAGCTCTGCTTCTGCTACCTCTTCCTAACATTAACGAAACACATTCTACGAAAGGTTATCCCTTTTATTATTTTCCTTAATAAGCCTTAAAAGGAAATGTTTAAATCCTTGTACAGCCTTCTTCTGAATTTCTCTTTACCACCTTTAACCACCACACAACAGAAGGTGGTGTCTTTACAGCACTGATGCATGTTGATAGATATTTAATACTTAGAAAGAATCATATTAGAAGCACTCTGTCTGTTAATACTTAAACATGCTAATTGCTATTCTAAATAAAAAGCATGTTTTATTTGTACTGTATTCAAACTAAACATCTCATTGACAGCAGAAACATATTTAATGGTGTTTATGCTTATTTGCATAGCGATTTATTATTTCACATAATAATATGCAAATATATTCTGATGTTGTTAATGGTGTGAGTGAATTAGGATGTTTGTCACCTAGAATACCTTATTTAAAAACGTAGCTGACACACACCCACACACATCAACACACAAATAATCCAAATGTTTTAAGGTCATGCAAACACAGGTCACCATTACATCAATGTAGACTGCCTACTTTGATGCTGCATGCGGTCTTGACTTAATAAAGTCAATCATGCGATTGACCTTTTCATAGAGCAAATGTAATTCTCTATGGTATGCCTGGCATGCCAGGACAGGACACATTAGAAAACAACAAAGCAACCTATCTAAATTGTTTAATTTTTTTTAATTTTTTTTTTAGCAGCTTGAAAAACAGCTACACATTAAAACACACGTCATGTTCAATGTCACAAAAATGAGCATGACCACATCTGAATGAAGAGGAAAAAAAAAACACTAATTTATGTAAATCACACTACCTTGAGGACATAGTGGCCTGTTAACTCCTTTCAAGCATCTGCACCCATTAAGTGAGTAAATTCACAATTACCGTCATACTAATTAACATACCATTTGGCCCTGTCTTTAATTTTCAAAGAGCCACTAACTTGTATTCCACCACTGCGATGACACATAAAGTAACAGATTGTGTTTTGCACAGTACAAGTTGTTTGCCCTTTTCTAAAATGCAAAGCCATTCTAATGCGCTCGGTAATGTAATTAGTTTTTACTATTTTAAACACAGGGCTTTGGTGCCTGTGTATGCTAGATTGCAACCAACGGTCACAGTTAATGGAGAATAAATTCATCTAGTTTTGCTTGAGGCTTTGCTTTTGAGGCATGAACTTGAAAAGTGCAAAGTAGATAATGAAGACAGGCTCGAACAGTCATGGATAGAGATTCTGCATAAGCATGAGATTCCGTAGAATACATTAAAGTTTGATTAATCGGGTTTGTTCAGGAAATGTTTTTGTTAAAAAAAAAAACAAAACATGCAAACTCAGCCCTTCCTTTTTAAAGGAACCCATCATGTCTGTAGAATTAAACATCTATTTAGTGAAACAACATCACGCCAATTGAACTCTACAGAGGCGTGATTTAAGGGTGTTGTCGGTAATTACCACTGCATTCTTTCCAGCCATTTCTAATGTGTCTTCTAGGACAACTCTAAACTCTCTAAATTTAAAAATCCATTCCACCATACTTTCTCATTGTCTTTGACCCCTCTGAAAACCGTAAGCCCCCCCACAGACGCTCGGCCATTAAGAGAACGCCAGCCAGCAACTCTCTTGAAGTTTACCCGAGTCAATATTTCAGCGCTGAATGGCAAGTTGGTCCTTAAACAAAAATAATTTTCCTAGACAACCTGAACAAGCTTTAAACTAGCTCGAGGCAGTTAGAGGAGGTGAACCATCCTCAGAGCCCATTAAAAGTCTTTTAATGAGTGGAGAGTGGAAAGCAGCAGCGGACCCCCCACTGGGTTTTGATACAATGCACTGTCACCTCATTAAAATCCTGATGATGTTCAGCTGTATTCCCAGTCTGCGCTCAGACCCGTGTCTCTTGGTGGACAGTAAGGAGACATGGCGGACCATGAGATGAGGAACAAGCTGGACCTGGCATCACAGCTGGGCTCTGGAAGGTGATGACATCATTGCTTGATGTTCACATCACTTACAGTGCAGGTGCTTTGTAATTGTTTTCATGGACTGTCATGAGAAACTTGTGTGCCAATGTTCAACAGTGCAAGCTGTGATTTGAAGGTTTCTGAATGGAGGTTTCCATTTTTTTGTCATCCATCCTAGAAACAAAATTACCTGGAGTTATGTGTGATAAAGGTGAATTATAGTGAATAAGTACTGAACTTATTGGGATTTGTTAAATAATTTATAGGTTTTGATGACAGCTTATAGTTTTTTGGGGTGTTTTTTGTACTGAGTTTTTTTCACAGTTATAGAAACAAGTAACATACATTGCTCAGCTGTTTGGATGGATTCCTCCACACTAATCCTTTTCAGATTTTCAAGGTTCTTCTATGCACTTTGATTCCCAGGTGTTTCCATCGATTTCCAATAGTATTAAAGTTTGGAGCTCTTTAAGACCTACTGAGAGTTTCTTTGGCTGCTTGTTTGGGATTATAATGTTGCTGAGAAACCGACCCGTCTTCAGATTTGAATCAAGAATCTTCCAGTACGTTTCTGTTTTTACTCTTTTTTTTTTTCAGTCGCACAAAGTCTGGTTGTATTATAAAATAATACAACCAGACAAATTGAGAGGTTCTCTGCTTTAAGCAAAAGATTCATGGTAAATAAAAAATAAACCTAAGTAAATTATGTCTCTTTTATAAGCCTGTATTGTTTTTCCAGTTTGAATTTGTCCCAAAATGAGGCATTATGTGATACGCAGAAACACTCTTGGTGAATTATTCCCAGATTTACTCTGGTTTAGACACAGGAAGATGCAATTTTATATTTTGTAGATTTGTTCTAAAGAAGTATGTTTTTTTTATTTTTATTTTTTTATTTTTTCATTTTAATCACATTGAACCATGGTAAAAGTTGAATAAAAACAAATGAGGAATCTAAATTGTTCAGGTTTTATTTTTAATTTATTCAAACCTGGAAGTATATGTCTATATATAGGCTGTTTGTTTCCCATTTGTGTGTGTGTCTAAGTGTGTGTGTATGTCTGACAGCATACTGAATGTGCTGGTATTGAATTTTTTAAGAGACTTGTGGCAAAAAAAAAAAACCTGCTTTCCAATTCAACAATAACCTCTGTGTGCATCACATAGTTCAATATGAAATGCATTACAATTTCAACAGAAGACACAGAAGATTGACAAATGTAATGGAAGCAGAAGACAACATGTTGTATGAATACATTTACACTTGGGATCACATTTTGGCCCCAGAGCATGCCTTTTTACTGTGTAATGTCATACAATTGTTATATTGTGTGCAGGAAAGCAAGAAGAGACTTCTTTGAATGATGAAGGATGTGGCATTCTGCTCGCTACTCCACACTTCAGAAATTCTTATGAAGGATTATTTTGGCGTGCTTGGGTCAGTGCCGACTTATTTCCTGTTCCTGTTGCTAGTTTACATCACTTTTCGTTGTTGAATTCTTGTCATGCCATGTCTGCACAGACTTTTTATCAGATTCATTTAAAAGTCAAATGAAGGAGTGCAGCTGTTGTGTGTTTAAAGTTTAAGCAAAAGTGTCTGGTAGGTATAATAGCAGACATACCTGTTATCATATACCTTCAACTCAATCTAAACTTTGCTACTCAGGCAGTTAAATCAGCACTGTTAATAGCAGTAGCATACACTTATTTCACCAGACAAAGTTGTGCAGACAAAGTTGAGTCCAATGCTAGTTCAGGCTATATAGCAACATCTCTTTCATGCATAACTTTATATGTCTGTGTCCCCACATGATCATGTCTAAAACATGACAAATATGTGTTGGAATGAACCTGTGAGGATGAACAGCATGGGATTTTAACTCCTAGGTTATTCTAGCTATTCTCATCATATGGGGATGATTTTTTTATTTTTTATTTATTTCTGGTACAGTGTTGTAATTTTACTTTGCTTGCTGAGATGTCCAGCAATTTACACCAAAGTATTAAGAATAAACTTTTGTTTTCCTCTAATATTCTATTTGTTTCCCCCTCAAACTTTAACCAGCAGCAGACATTTTGAGAATATGATGAGATCAGCTGTTAATGGTCTGAAACAGAAACTTTGTGATAACTTTTTGCTTGATTTACCTTTTCCTCAGATGTATTGTATTTGTAATGAGATGGCTTAAAGTTTTCCTGAAAGCTAACATCAAAGAGGTTATTTTGGAGCTCTATAAAAGCTAATGGTATCCATTTGTACTGGAGCTTTCAAAACCCATTATGAGCTTAATTGGTATCCCTTCTCTGTCTGTTCTTGTGGTTTCAAGCTGTAAACAGTACAAGTTAGTTTCAGTTTAGTTTGCAAACTGAAACTGAGTCCTTTCTTGAAAACTTTCTAATTAATGCATTCAGCTTTCAGGCTCAATTTCATTCCATGTTTAGTCCGTTAGCCGTCTACTGCCCATTTCCCTTTTTTCTGCATGCATAGAACTGTCTCAATTTGACAACAACTATTTGCCACTTTGGCATTTATTGCAGCAATTACATGACTCACTCTTATCCCTTGTGCTTTTCAGTCATCTGGACAAAGACAGAGGGAGTCATTTTTCATACTTTTCTGCATGCCAACTTGCTCACTGTCATAGGCGCTGTTTGTAATTAGACCACTATTACTGTCTTCAAAATTGCTGTTTGTTTTTTTTTCCTATCGGAAACATCCAAAATCATCATATGCCAACGAGCAAAAACCGAGACCACTTTGTCCAAACCAGGAGGGATTCCTAATTGATATTGTGGATTTTCTTTTTTATCTGTAACTTGGACTGAGAGTCTGTTCCTGGCTGCAGGAGGTCTGATAAGCCTTCTGCTCTTTTGTCAAGTTGAACAGACAGCAAGATGCACTCCAGGGAGCAATGAACAGCTAAACAGATGACATAAATCTGAGCAAGACTTCCAATGAACTTTCCTTGAACTAGAGAGGTCCAATGATCCATAGCTCGTACCCGTGGCTCTCTCTCTCTCTCTCTCCTCCTCATCTCAAGCTGCCCTCTCTGCTCCCCGATTCTAAATCTCGCCTGATTCATTTTCCCGAGCTCTCTTCCTTCTCAGGAGGAGCCAGATGCGGCAGTACTGTAGTTCTTAAACTAAAGTCACTAACAAGGCCTTGTCACAGTGTGGTGCCACATCACTGCTTTCCCATTATGTGGGATTTTTGTTTGAGAGACAGTAGTGTGTTTTTACAAATGCACAGGGCTTCTCGCTCCCAGCACTTCAGCTGGTCAGTGGTGTCCTCAGTTTGCTATGATATAGATGGTTGCAGTAAACGTCTTCTGTGTGCCTGACAGTACATGACTCCCTCGAGCTTCCTCTCATCATATTTTATATTGAAGGCCAGCCATTTGTGGTCAAACAGAAACCATTTCTCCAACGCGAAAGAAAACAGAACATGTATGCACATCTCAGTGAAACTGATTAAAAATTGATTTTTATTTGTACCCACTGATAAGCCGTCCACTCCATGGATTTTGTAGAATAATATCTCATTCAAGAGTGAATAAAATTTTCTTGGTAGACGGCTGCATTCTTGAACTCTTGTCTGGAGTTGGTTTCCAATCCTCTCATGGCTGTGGTTATCTCTGTTCCTTGTGCATCATTTCTTCCTTCTACTAATATGCATGAGCAGCCAGCTTCTTCAGCAGCGACCGTTTGTGTCTCAACCCCCTGGTGGGTGGTTCCAGTTACATTTCTCCTGGACAATTGTCATTTGTCTTTCTGGTGACTGTGATAAAATATCTTTAGCAAAACTCTTTTTTTTTTTTTTTTTTTAATTGATCTTATTGTCGAACTCAATTCTAGGTTTTCATTACCTGTAAGCCATTGATATCAAAGTGAACAAAAATGAATGCTTAAAATGTATTACTGTATATAATGAGTCTGTATGGTAGACATAGAGTCTGACTTTCTGGAATGAATTAAATTATCTTTTCTTATATTTTAATACATTTACCTGCAAAAAGACCATTTTAGATTGAGTTTACCTCCTTCATCCAATTATCACAAAGTAATTCAGTTGAACTTGAATGTATTAAGTATTCAAATTTAAATGGCGTGTTTAAATTATATGAACAATTATCCCCACGCCTTGATATGACTGCCTTAAATAAAGGTGAAATGCAGACAGACATTTTGCCATATTTCCCCACAAATTCCACTTATGGGGAAGTAAGTGGAATTTATTTCCCCATAAGAGGAAATAAACTAATGGTCAAGGTCACACATTCTGCTCTTAAAATGTGTCATGCAAAAACTACTGCCTCTTTTTCAGACATGCCTTGTGCCTTACATGTCTGTGTATCAACAACAGGGGGCAGTGTAGGAGCTCATTACCATGCAGGCTTGAACTCACAAGTCATCACGGATTCAGAAAGAAGAGGCAGTTAAAACGCAATAAGGAACAATTTCCAAACCCTCAAAGTTTCTGTGTTTGTTCTACGTTTTATTTGCCATCGATACAAATGGAGAGTTCACTTTTGAAGTCAAAAGACAAACCTTTTCTGTGGCAAAGTGCTTGTAAGAAAATACTGACTGAAATGTCACCACCCTTGCCATGCAACTTGGCACTCATAGATAATTTTCTTTATGACTTTATTTCGGTGAAAGGTGATCTTGTTAGAGTAGATGTGTAAAAAATACAGATTTAAAAAAAAAAAAAAAAAAAATGTTCATACTGGGACACTTCTTGATGAGTTTCTGTTTTTTTTCCCTTCAATTTTCATTGATGTAAAGAAAAAAAAAACTACAATTTAAAGTAGAAGAGGGGTCTATGTCATTGGACAAATTCATTGGTACATCTGGGAACAATGTTTCTAAAAAAACTTCTAATAAATTACTTTTATTCGAATAGCATAATTTAATACTGACAAATTTATGTTATTTATCTATAAATAACATAAGTGAGTTTATACGTTGTTACTGGGACCAGCATGCTCAGACTCTATTGTGAAGTAATGAAGAGCTTGTTATGAGCCACTCGTGGCAGCGGCGTGCCTTTAATATTGACACGTCTCTGGCACAGCTTGGTGCCACTCATAAAAGTGCTAGGTAAATGACACTGAACAGTTAAAAGCAGGGATCCAAGATCCAGACCCAGAATACGCTCCCTCAGAAATTCAAACGTATAAACTCACTCAGGCTAAAGGTTTGCATTGAGGTATCGTCCAAGGCTCCAAAGGACTGGACGATAAGTCTACAGCTCGGCTGCTAATTATCATTTATTTATTTATTTAAAAATCTCATTAAAACATGTCTGACTGCGTTCAAATGCAAACAAATACGTTTTTTTCTCTGAACATTTCAACAAGGGCCACCTGTTGAAACCTACGTGTCAAGCATGTAAAGGGTTGGAAATATTTTGTGGTGCAAATGCACAAATGTTTCCTGTCTGACACAGAGATGGAAATGCTGCTAAAGAACTGGAGTTCCTAAAGGTTACATTAGTGAGTAACTTCTTATTTAATACAAATTACAAGGAACAAAAAAAATCTATATTATGCTGGTGGATTTTTACATTTTTGTCTTATTGGTAAATAACACAGGAATAAACTTTGCTAAGCTAGCCAAATTTATTGACAATTGAAACTAAAAAATTCTAAAATTACTTCATATCCTGAGCTAAAAATATGATATTGACATACAGGGATTTCTGCCACAGTTCAGCTCTAACTTGTGGTGTAACAGTGAGAAGTTTGCCCCAAAAAATGACTGATTGGATTTTCATTTGTTTCATAATTAGTTTTTTCACTAGTGGCCCTTACCCAACAGTAATCTGACAGAAAAGGACAAAGACCCGACAAAGGAAATAAGGACGGGATTTTAACTCAAGACAACCAATCACATTTTGTCAAAGCTTTGCGTGTACCTCCAAGGAAGAGCTCCTACATGACAAATTTAATAAGGTAATGGTTGTAATCTGACCTCCAAGCCTGGAAAAAAAGCAAACAATAATATTATATTTATCCTAATGAGCTCAAATTTTCATGAAACATTCATTCCATTGTTCTTAACAATTGATCTACACTGTTGCTTTATCTTGAGTCTGTAACTATTCGTTTACACCTTTGTGTCTTAACACAAATGTGTGTACAAAAGGCGCAACATGCAAAACACTGACGTTCAAAACAATGCGCACATACACAGATCTTTACAAAACATTATGAATAGAAGCATCCAAACTCTATGGGGAAACATAATAATTAGGCATAATGCATTCTGAAATATTTGTAATGAAAATCAATGTTGTTTATACAACCTTACATAAAAAGTAGTTCACTTTGCATGTGCAATAAAAAGAGTCTCCAGACCATTAAACTGAATCAGAAGAAATGAAAAATTAAATTAGAAATGAAACACTCCCTAGGGGGCTTCAGGAGGGTAAATAAGAAATTTGCACTATAGACATTTGGGATATGGTTTCCAAACAAAGGAGGCAACACTGGTTTTTATAAGGGGAAAATATATACCTGCACCGAGTTCCACTTCTGTTATGCGTGGCTGACTTTCTCACCTGTTCTGAGATGTATCCTTTGTGAATAATCGTAAGCTTCGATGCCAGAATGTCTGTGACTCCCTGATGTACGAACAGGTGGTGAATGTACATGCTGTTTTCCTCGAGCCATCCTCAATGGGACTTTTACTGGCTTTTCCAATTCACTGCTCCAAGACTTGGATGCCGTGTTTATGCTTCAGTTGGTTATATGGCATTTCTTGCAGCAGCTTTGCCTATTTCATGTGTTTCCTTGAACGTTCTTGTGATTTTCTAATGAGGTTTTTCACTGTTACAACAGGACAACAGATGGTGCAATCCCAAACACCTCACCGTGAAGGTGCATCGCTATACCTGTGCGTTGAACTGTTCGATACAAGTTTTGATCAAGATTGCTGTTATTTTAAGAAATACAGGCGCTTTATGTTACATCATTAGCTCTCTTGTTACCAAGCTAAAATACCTATAGGGATGCCATCTTTTTTTTTTTTTAATTACTCAGATCTACACATGTAAAAAAAAAATGTAAATGAATTGCTATGCTTGCATGAGTGTGCATAGCCTTAAATTAGGCAGCACTTTGAGAGAAGAAGCATTTCAGCACCCCCAAATGGCTGTCACAGGAATAGTATTCTTCAAAAATGGCTGAAAGAATCAAGGCCACGCTCAAGATATGCTTTTGATTATGGAATACAGTTATAAAATAGTTCATTTCTATTTCTGACAGATTGATTTTGTGCCTGGAAGTGATGTGATAGCATCAGACCCAATCAGACTCCCACATTGAATCAGATGGTACCTGTGGAGGAAGTTGCATTATTATGGTGACAGCAGGGAGGCCCTCCAGCATCATAAACTTAGTTCTCATCACCAAATAAATGATGTAAATGCAAGTTTTTAAAACTGGCAGATCCTTGTCTTACCTAGCAGAAACAAAGTTCTTTATTGAATAAAAACCATTCATAATCTGAATATACAAATGATGAATATGCTTGGTGTAACTATATGTTGAAGACTGAGCCAGTTTCGGACTGTTTTGATTTAGCTAATGCTGACTTTGAAAGCTCTTTTTGTTTAGCCCATTTGACCAAGCTGTGCCTTAAAATTCATGTTTTTGGCAATGGAAAGCAAAGTTGTCCTTGTCTTTTGAAAGATCTAGGCTGTTGTTCGAAAAGGAACCATTTTAATGCGATTTTAATAACCTCAATCCATTGCTTGGAAAAGTGATGAACTCTGAGTTTTAGCAATCGATGTGCTGGTTGTTACCACACCTCTCCTTTGTGGTTTGTATATTTAAATCTCTAGACAAGTTCGTAAATCACCCACTTATCTAATGTGGATATTCATTTTCAGAGAAAATAACTATGGATTTGAAGCTGATGTAATTAGAGCATGGAAATAAGCACATTTGTCTTTATCATTCAGTGTTGTCCAAGACTAAAAAGATGAGCCTTGCTCTACCAGCCGCTGTTCACTGGGCTTAATGAATTGGGGCACTGAATAGTGGAGTAAATGGAAAATCTACCTAAATTCCACCATCACCACATGTTTTAGCTCCTATTTTCAGCCCCTATTCAAAGCTCAGCCTGACAACTGGAAATGTAATGAGATGCAAAGGAAAGGTCAGAAAAGTATTTTAAGCAATCTGTGTCCAAAGAAGGTGACAGGAAAGATATCAACAGCCAGACCGCAAATTTCAAAGAATGTTCATTTCAGTCAAATTTCCATACATATTATGGACTTAATTCAAAACACTTTAAAGTTTCCCACTAAAAAGAGGCTCCTTAGACTTTAGGTATTTCATAGTTACGTCATTAGAAAACTAGAAGAAATTGGAGGGCTATAAGCATTTAGTGCACTCTCTTTACTGTGGCTAGTTACATTTGACATTGTTGTCATAGCGTTTTGTGATTAACAGTGAAACATAACATTGACATGGGAAGATATTTCTCAGTATTTTAATTACATAAGCTTTGGGGAATAAATTATTTGACATATCAAAAATGTTTTCCTTGGTTGTAATTCCATGGACAAACCTTGAGGTCCAAACCTTTTTTATTAATTGTGATGAAAGAGCACATATAATGCCTACTGGATGGGGCAACCAATATATTAGAGCAGAAGATTTTAAAGGAACTGGCCGCCTATTGGGCTCAAAACACAATGAGTGACAAATGACAGACGAAAGTTCGTGCCACTCAGCGTGAAACCCAAACCCAAAGACTGTGATGGGGACAACGGTGACAAAAGCTAAACATGTTTCAACTTTCTTGTCTTGTGTTGCAAGCCAGCATGCGCACATCTACAGATTTGAACTTCAAATTTACTTCCACATTTGTAGCTGCTTGCTTGGCCCAAGGAGGGCAAGCGATTGTCGGCTCATCGCACGTGAGTTCCGATCTGAATTTTGGATCACTTGAAAATGAACCGTGTCAGATTTATGATATTTTTGTGTAAATGTGGCATAAAGACACATTTTTAACAACCAATTTGAGTTACTTTAGTCAGAAATGTAAGGAGCATTTTGTTATCGCTGTCAGAACCAGTGTGATGTTTTTTTTTTTTCTTCCAAGATATTGAAAAAAATGAGCTAAACTAATTATTAGAAAATGAAAAGTTACAGTAGCTTAGTATAAAGCCTCACAGTAACCTTCAACAACATGCAAAAAAACTCATTTTGTATTTATTCATGACATGACTAATGATTATATAATACTTAGGGAGGCAAATAGATTATATTTTTTCAATGATTAATTCCATGACTCCGTGTAGCTATTTGCTATTAATCATGTTTTTAGTTTATTTTCTAATCATGTTGAAACAAACAATACCTATTTAAATGGCAATTATCTCCATAGAAAATGTGCCATTAGCAGTCAAACCTCTCCGTCTTTGTGGGCTGTATTGTTCGCTGTGCTCAATAAGGCTTAGGAAAGGAAGAAACAGCTGAGGGACACAGCGAAAAAACACCCCCACAAATGTAATTTACTGAGAAGACACTGATAAAAGAGCTGAAGTTGCAAAACAGGCATTACATTACTTTGCATGTTCAGTGTCTCAGAAATGTTTTCAAGACAAAAATTGATCGTAAGGTTTCGGTGATGTGGTCTCTACATCCCTCCCCTGAGCACCAGTGCATGGAAATCGGGAAAGAAGGTTCATAAGGATGAACCAGGCTCGTTGCTGTACTTTAAGTTAATTACAAAGGGCTATTGCTAATAAAAGGTCAATTCTGGTCATTATGCACCTTTAAATAAAGTACACAATGTTTATTCACTTAACTATTTTATATCTGCTTAGTTATTATAACAGCATATTTTAAGTTATCAAAATTATTAATCCTAAAAATGTTAAAATCTCATAATTTGACAATATATCAGGAGGTTTTATTACCTCAAATGAGGTTTTATCATTTGAGTGATTTAACATATCACTCAAATGACAAGTTAAATGAACATACCAACTGAAGCAAATCATTTAATGAACTGATTGATTCATTTATCAGTTCAGGTCAGCGCCTGGCTGAGTGGAACTTCTGCGACTCATAAAATGTATGATGAAGATTCACCCAGTGAAGAAACACGGAGTCTTTGAAGGGTCTATATGTTCAAATAAGCATCAAACAAAACAGTGATTTTCACAAATGCTACTGATTTTTTGTGGCAACTTTAAAAGATGGCGGTGGTTTACATGAACCAAGCTTTATTTGTCGCACATCTTGGCGCTGTGCTTCTCCTCCTATCTTGACCACAGAGAAACATTATTGTGTCCCTTTTCTGCACTGCCCCCTGTTGGTGAAGTGGATGACTGGCAATTAGCAACAAGGTTCAAAATCTTATACTAAGGCAAAAAACACTAAACATTGATCATTAGGTGGTCAGTAGTTAAATAAGGCCTCAAGTTATTTTGGATTTCGTTTTGAACATTTTGTTTTTCATGGAAATCTACTTAGAATTTCATGTAAAAGAAGAAGACTGAGAAGATGTCAATAAACGAGTGGATACTGGAAAAAATTATGCACCACACAAATCGACAGCTATTTTTATTTATTTATTTTTTACATTCACAACAAATTAACAACTAAATATTGATATCTGAGAACGTTACAGATTTGAACAAAGGCCCTCTGTGTTCATATTTTGCTTTAATGCAGCCATTTTTCCTGGTTTGAGTATTTTTAAAAGGTTCTTCCTTTGGTACATGGCAAAATGAAACTGAAAAGCGATTTATCAGGCTACTGATAATACAGGCTACAGACATATTTGGACATTTCTCTATCTCTGTTAGTTATGAGATTCAAAGGACACATTTTTATTATTTATTATACTTAAGCCAACTTCAAGTTCATCCTTTTCAAAGCTATTTTCAGAAGCCATGGGGAAGAGGAGAAAAACGTTTTGATAAAATCAAGTTCGGTACAAGGAGGAGACGCAGAAACCTTTTCGTAGGAAAAAGCTGACAGTGATTACATTTGTCTAAGTAGATAAATCATATATATATTGAACTTGTGTCACCGTTGCAACATGATTCAATTTGCCCTTTTGTCATGGACCCAAAAGAAGCCATGCTTACACATGGAATCTCTGAAGGTTACACCACTTCAGCATTTTAACTATTTGCAAAGTCTTTCTTTTTTTTTATTATTTTTTTTATTTGAAGCCTTCCTCCAAATACATTAGACTCCAGAAACGTATTGGTTATTTTTCTGTCTACCCTTTCTGATGAGTTGCACTTCATGTTTTTGGTAGCCTGACTGTGCAAATGTTTTGAGAACGTTTGCGCACAGTACCGGCCAAATTCATTGGCACCTCTGTCAAAGAAGTGTAAAAAGCTTTATAATAAATCCAGCTGTGACATAATCACAGAGAAAAACCTTTTAAAAAAATCTTATCTTTAATTCAGGTATGTGTGTTTAGTCTAGCCAAGTTTCTAGTCAACAAGCTAAAGAAATAAAAAGATGAGTAACAGTTGTTGGTAAAAGGTGGGTTGTGCTAAGTATTAACAACTGCCCTTCTAGTAATTGTACCTATATGGATTTTGGATTTTATCATGATTCATTGTGGTATTATTGAGGTAACTGTATGGCATGACAACATTCATGGCACAACAAACAAATGCTGCTTTTTTTGAAAACCATTCTAGTTTAAAATCTCCAGGACGACGTAAAGAAGAACTTTATATCACTAAACTGCACACAGTGAGCTGCATTAACCATATTTTACTGATGCTTTTGTGAAACAGTGAAGAAAATAGTACAATAGTATCTTCTTTCTCTGTGCACCTACAACTCATTATGAAGAAATTCCTGGTTTCTATGAGAGAACTCAGATGGGTGTGTATTGGACCCGGGTTGTTGGGTTGAAGTGTACCCGATGGAAGATCAATTGTATTTGAGTGCAGCAGTAGCACTTATGATGCTCTCTGCATCAGGTTGGGGGTGGCGGCCGGGGGTACGGGGGTTGGTGGGTGCCGTGTCTGACAAGAGGACAGAAGCAGCCAGAAAAAAAAAAAAAAAAGAGGCATTGGTGAAAGACAAACCATTTACGTGCCCACGACTGAAAGCTATATTTTACGGCTGCTATTCTCTCAAATTGCTTTTGTGTGTTGGGGTTGGCTTTTTAAATAATGCAATCTGTTAAAAGCTCTCCATAAATGCTATGTGTGTGCAGTGTGGGAAGCTGGAAAAGAACTGAGGGCTTTTTTTTTTTTTGAGGAAAGAGGGTGATAATTTATGTTCCTCTGAAAATGTGGCCACTTTTTGTCACTTTTATTCAAAAGGGTTCAACATGTACACAATCTGTTTGAAGATGAGTGCAGACTCAGGCACCCTTTAGTCCCACATATTTAATAAAAGTCATTGAGATGAGTCTGTGCTGTTAAAGAGCATTAAATGATGGCATTTAGCCTTTGCGTCATTTGACATCTTTGTTTTTTTTTTAACTTTTAAAACTTGCACCGCTGCTGGAGGAGCATTGCTCACATCAGCAATTTGGATGGTGGTAACAACGCAGCTCCCCTCACCTCTGCTAATCTGTTGTAATTAAAAAGCTGGAAGTGGCAGTTGTTAGCATGCTTACGCATTCTTTGGGGAGGTGTAAGCTCGTTGACCCCTCCTCACCATTGCGTTGCTGCCTCCCATCAGAAAATCCCGCCGTTTATCCTCTGGACATTAGTCAGACAGAATGATGAATCGGTTCTTCCGTATTGGCTTGTTGATCCACAGCCGCCCCGGCCTTTTGCCCCCGCCTACACTGTGAATATTGGCATTTGCCACTCAAGCGACAGCATCCCCGTATCCCCCAACTGCTGATTAATCAGATCGAGTCCCAGCCTGTGGAATAATTAATGTTCAATATCGGGTCTTCTTTCTGTGGCCGATCAGCCTGGTCTGGCACACCTGAGGAGGGAGTCTTCGCTCGGATCAATATTAATGTGATCTCAGGCTTAGTGCACTCCAGGGAGGTGGTGAGATCATACAGTTACCTAGTTGTTAATTATCTCTTTATTCATTAGTTGCTGCTTATTAAATCAAACAGGTCATTTATAGCTGCGGGACCGAGAAAGGCCGCATGTGTTTGCCTTTAATAATGACTCTGAAATATCACTGGGGCCTTTTTGCTGTCGGGTGTGTAATGTGACACCTGCACGGCAGTGTTTAATTTAAGTCTCTACTTATGTAAGCAACGTGACTCAAGGGGTTGCATTATTGGCTCATTAATTAACGGACTGATCAGTTTACCCTTTGATTCATCTTTACATTGCGATACTGAAGTTTACATAGCTTCATGATTTTAAATAGAGATTTTGAATAGTGTCTGCCAGCGTTCTCTCTTGACTTCAGGTGAAGTTGAAGAGTTATGATCTTCTCCTCCTCCCTCTTTATTCCGATCACACCGTGCGATCAAAACAGACCCCCAGGATGATGCTGCCCCCACCATGCTTAACAGTGCTACAGTGTTATCAGGTTTAAAATCTTCCATTCGGCGGTTCCAGACATACTTGTTGATATTATGGCCAAATAGGTAAGGTTTTTCAGAGAACTGCTCAATATATTATTAAAAACTGGAAAGAAAATGGGGAACAATCGTCTTTGAGGAAGAAATGTGGTTTGAAAAAAAAAATCCCTTAATCTTTTTGTAAAATCAAATTGAGGAAAAGAAAACCAACAGTGGAATCCATGGCTTCATTTAATAGTGGAAATAAGAATATAGTCATACTAACAATGTGAAGGGAATCGGGATTAAACAGCCATTGGTCAAGGTTCAGAAACAGCTTATTGAAACAATGTCACTGATCAAAGTTGAAGGCGGTCCAATGAGACATAAAAATAGGCAACAGGAGTCTTGTTACCTCAAGGGTTAGGCAACAAATCCTTCACTACCCCTTCTCCTGAAAGCCAAACTTTGCAAAACTACATGATTGGATGTATATACTATGAACCAAACCATTGAATCTTAATAGTAAGTAAAGTTTATTTATATAGCGCCTTTCACAGATAAAAATCAGAAAATGCTCCACAAAGAGAGTAATCTTTTTATTGTCTGCACCTGCTGTCTCTCAAGGTCTCAAGCTTTCAGCTGCGGGGTAAATGTAAATGGCTAGAAATTATTAACATGTTTTATTCTAAGGGGTGCATAGTTTTCATTCTTGTCATAATTCTGCAGAGAAACTTTTTACTCCACCTTTAGAGATGAACTTTGTGCAGGCTTTCTAGAATTTAATTAAATTACTTACTGTATTCATATGAGGCCTTTTTTTTATCCTGGTTTTAAAGCACCATGCACATTAAAACATATATATATATATATAAATATACATACATATTGTAAATTTATATGGATTTCCTACAATATATACACTGTTAAACACAACAGAAGCAATGAGGGGTTTAGTACTTACAATTTGTTTTAAAATCATCCCAGAGGCTTTCAATGTTATTTTAATATAACATATTGTAAGCTACAAATATATTTGATAAGCTAGAAATATATTTCTAGCTTATCTTAAACTGAAAAAAAAAGCCAATTTTCAGCCCTTTAATGGTGCATTTTGTGCACGTTCATTTAATGTTAGCATTATATACTGTGCACATTTGAAGACACAAAGCCAAGAGTTCTACAACATTTTTTTATTTTTATTTTTAGAGAAAGAGAAACTTCATTTTTCACATAATAATCACCTGCAGCACAATTTTAGATACAGGACCATTCTGGTATCTGGCAGCACTGGCCATTAGGCTGGACAAATGCCCGCATTTCTTTTGCCTCCACACACAGTAGCATGGTAAGGGAAGTCAAAAAGAAGAAGAAAAAAAGAGTCTCCAAAACTCATTGTTGGAGAACTAGAGCAGGTAGTGACATCCTGGGGTCACTGGGTCTCCATAGAAACCGTTAGAAACTTAGTCTACATGACACCTGACTATTTGGAAGAAACATCAGGGGAAAGCAGGTACAAATATAAACATGTGGAGATTGCTAAACTCTAGGATTATAACTCTGACTGTGCACTTTTAGTCAGACTGAGATTGAGTGTTTTGCAGTAAGTGTGAAGCAACAGATAAAGGTGTAGAAATTCATGTCATCACCGCTATTAAGCATGTGAGAGGAAATGTGACGCTGTGAGCCTTTTTCTCCTTTATAGGCAATCGTTACAATGGAGAGATTTTTAAGACGACCTGGAAACTTTATTCAAATCTGGTGATCTCCACATAACCACAACCTAAACGTAGCTAATGATAGAGCATCCTCTTCCACAGAAAACATTCCTGGCATTGTAGTGCCAGTGACGGGCAGCTAAATTACTGCTGTCTGTACAGGAAAAATAAGTACTTTTAAATGGTGTCCCTTATCAAAGTACCAACAGGGAACATTGTTTCATGATAGGAGACTGGCCCATCACCAGGCTTCCTTCACAGGACTGCAGTCAGTATCTGCTCTTCGTTTCTGTCCAGGGTCGTCCTAGAAAGTCCATAGGATCTTTTAGTCTAGTGCAAGTATATTTTGGGGTATCTACCAATTGACTTCCTTGTTTCAAATACCTCAGCCTCTTACTTTTGCCCTTGGGTGTCTATGCCTAATAGAAAGTAAAATGAAAACCACATCTGTATGCCGATTTTGTTGTTTTGATGGTTCAATCAGTTGATCACGGATTAACTTAAACTTAAATATGAGTTTAAGTTTAAACCCATATTTGAAATAATTTGCAGACTCTATGTTTTGTCTCTTGCTACTGTGATTCATGGCACAAAATAACAAACATTTGTGACTTCTATCCTTTTCTCAAACATGTATTAAAGAGTTATGATGCCATCAAGTTAAAACAAAAATTCTATCCCATATCCATGCTATCTTTAAGGTCCTGTCATCAATTTCAGTCATTCATGTGCATAAATTTTGTTTCTCTTTCAGGATCGGCACTGAACACAAACAAACTGTGATCTCTCCATGATGGAAGACAAAATATAGTTACTGAACCCTGTTTATTGTAAACACTGGAGCTGAGGCTTTCCAAATGGCTTGCAGGTATGTTTGAATTGTGGATCCTATTTTTCATTTTGAACCCATAAAATATTTAAGAGGCCGACAGAAGTCAGTACTACGAGGTTGACCTTCAAAGCTAAAACTTTGCCCAGCCTTTACAGTATTTATATGGCTGCCCCCTCTTGCACGAGCAAGAATATAAAAATATTTAATTACTCAATTAACTGAGGTGCAATGTCACCCTGTAGAAAACAGGTGAGGGAATGGGTGGACGTGACCAGATTCAATAAAACGCAGCGCCTCAGAGACGGAAGTGAACATGTCTTTAGTATTATATTTGTAAGTGCCTCTATGTAATGACATTTGAGTTGAGGGAGATTTAGGTAAATTTCCGTCATTATCCTGACACCCTTCCACAAGGAGATAACACCTCTGAATGACACTGATGGAGGAAAAATGGATGGATACTAATGGATTCCTAAATGGTTTAGAGTGCTGTGTTGTTTTTTGGTTCTTTTTGTGCATCAGGAGGAGGGGGGGGGGTGTTGAATAGCTCTGTCACAATTTTTAACCTTGATGTTATGGATTTATGGGGGAAAGAGAACATTCAAATCCCAGATGGAGGCTCTAATGTGGCCAGATTCACTTCATTATCGATTGTTCCTCTTTTAACCTCACCAAAAACGTTCAAAGGAGCAAGCGATGAGAAGAGGATTACCGTCAGCGGGTCTGAAATGAAACTTTGATTTTAGCGTTTTGCAATTCCTTAAAGCTCGAAGCTACTTTGAAAGGGAAATCTTGAATTTACATTTCATATTGCTTCGCTAACACACTGAAACCGTCCTCTCTATTGGGTAAGAGTTTCCCTGAAAATGATTGTCTTTGAAAACTGCTCGCCTGGCGATATCTTATGGCCACTTCAGCAGTGTACCTTAATAGGAAATAGGAGCACTAAATATATATGTCGTAGGTAAAATGTGGTTTTTTTCTAAAAACATTTCAAACAGTTGAGACCATTTTAAAATTCCAGTGAAAAAGTGGATTTAGTTGTACTAAATTGTCAATGGCTTAAATTAAGTTCACAACAAAGCAGCAAGATAAAAGTAGCACAAGAAACAAGTGAAGAACCATGTGATCACCAATGTGTTAAATTAATTCCACCCTACTGTTTATCTGCTTTGCCATGTGCTGAGAATATTTTTGTTTTTCCAGAAACGCCTAATATTTCACTGTAGCAGTTATTAAATTGTGCAATTCTTACAAACTCATTGGTCTCAAAACTGGCAAGAGTTGATATTTCTCCTTTAAGGGGGGAGAAAAAATAGTAATTATCCAGCAGACATTGATTAATTATGTTATGAGGGATTTGAAGGTAAAAAGGTGAGTGTATTTTTCACATTTTTATGAACGTGAAAAATAGGCTTCAAAAGTCTTGCAGTTATCAGTTGCGCTTTATTTCTTCATTTTTTTTTTTAACCATTAGACCTAAGAGCTGACTGGAGAGGAAATGTATCACAGGAAAAGTTTTAAACTTTACGATGATGATGATGATGATTAGTTGCATTATCATTGTCTCATTTAAAATCAGCTGTTTTAAAGACTGAAATAACTACAGAAGAGTATCACATTTGTAATTCCACCAAACGTGGATTCAGTGTCCACAAAATCAAATGAATGATTCATGATTTGAGCTTTGTTGTAATGAGATTTGACATCTGAGGCTATTTTTCACCACAGAGAAACCATACTTAGATTTGGGACATGTCTAAGATCAAAAATCTTACATTTAACAATTTAAGGTAATCATTTTGTTGAACAAAAATATAGAAATGATTTATTTGCCTATTTACATACTGTCTGAAAGAAGAGGGTTAATATTTAAGACTTAATTTTACCGACATAAAATCAAATAAAGTCAGCTCTGAAATTTTTTGTGTCATCATTAATTATATTTCAGAGGTTTCTACTTGCTGAATAAGTTTGAAAAAGAACTGCGCGTATATTTAAAGATGAGCAATGATACAAACATAAGGGTTGGTTCAGCACATAGACATGTCCATTTGTTTAGCGGTCATAGCTCATTTCATATTTGCTGCAATTAAATTGAACTGAAGTAAACTGAAACAGACAAAATCTAAATTCAGTACATTGGACTGGGTAAATTGTGTTAAGGTTGCACTAAGAGCAGCCACTTTAATGCCCAAATTGTTGGGTTTAAACATGCTGATAGACTATTGGAGCTTTAATACATTATATATAGAAAAAATAATAATAAGCATTAATATTTTAAGTTTAAATTTGTGACAAGATTGTATTAACTGCAAAATTAGAATCTGTGCCATGTTTAAAAGTCATATCATTTCTATCTCTATAGAGGTTTAGAAAGGTTGAAAGGTTTAGGGATTAAAACTGACTTTTAGAGCAATATTGTGTGGGCAAATGTAGCAAAAAAAAAAAAAGATTTCCTCAGTACAATTGTCCAGCACAGATCTAGAGTACATTTACCTGTTTCTGAATGATATAAACAAAACTTGCAGCTGCTGCAGACAGACAACAAAAGCCCCTTCTCCATTGCCAGTTTAATGCCTGGTTCGTTCCAGCAAAATTAGGTGTGTCTCATTAAGACACAAAGTGAGGAATCCTTAAGGAGATCCCATGACAGACGGATAAACAGGAATAGATTAAAACTTCAAGTGACTGCGTCTCGACGGAAACTTGCATAAAAAGACAGAACATTCAATAAAAATGACATTCTGTTGACACATTCTGACCTTTCCTCGAAAGATCACACAATGTTGCACTTCTCACAACTGCCAATGCACAACATTGATTATGGTAAATAAATGTAAGTTTCATGCAAAAGAAGTAATTATCAAGTTCTAGAAGCAAACCATATGGAGACGCAACATGCAGCCTCCTCACTGTTAGATTTGGAAGGCTCTCTTGCCTAAACCAATTTGTTAGGGGGGAAAAATGCCAGACAGCTGCGCAATTACACCTCGGCACAAAGCTAAGCCAATCTACTGAAGACAGTAATGGCTCGCCTTGATACGTCTGCATCTGCCTGAACTGAATCCACATACTGAATTGTCAACATAATGTCACACTCACATCTCAGGTTGCGCGTCAAAGCAGGGATTTATTTATTTTGTTCTTTTTTTCCCCCCTTTTTCTCCCCACCCCACCCCTCTCCGGTGCTTGTTACTCGATAATGAAAGCGAGATGATGGCAGCGAAATGCGCCCATATTAATCTCTCAGCATTTTCTACCATGACAGCACAATTTTCGGTGCCTCCTCGAACAATCAGCCGCCTCAGTGTATGTGTCCCTCAGAGCAGATGCAGACTGCGCTCAAATCTCCCAGATCCAATTTGGATATAATGTTTAACGTCTGTCATTGTGAAAAGGCGAGAGAGAAATAGAGCGAGAAAGAGAGAGAACACGGGTGATGTGAAGCAAACTTTGGAAAACATTTATCATTTCTGGTATTTTTATACAGTTTGCAGGAGAGGCTACTTTTGGTATAAAGTACTAAAGATAGGATGTGAGTAAACGTTCTGTTTAATTCTGCAGCCTTCCACGCAGTAAAAAAAAAAAAAAAAAAGACTGCATCTCGCTGTGCAAAGCTATTAGCTGAGGATTTAAGACCTTACTGATTATTTTCTGCCTTATCATTTGGATCCACGGCAGATCATTCTCTGCAGAAGGATTTATCTCTTCTCTCCTTGGAAGGCTTAATTTCTCTGAATTTTATGGCTTTTTAATTGGCCAAATGTACGCAGTATATTTGCACATTGTCTAAGATAAAACCAGAACCTGTTGTTTTCTGTAGAACAGAAGGTCCCAAACAGGAGACCTTTTTTTATATACAGGCACAGGTCACATTTGGAAAAATCCGATACGTATTGGATCTAGAAACACATATCCCAGTTGTTTGGGTCACATTTGTAAAACAAACACCAAATGAATCTATGTTGTTCAGACTGTCTTAAAAAGATCAGATACAGGTTGTATAAGGGCAAAAGAAAATTGGATTTGGATCAATTCATGCTGCCTTACAGCCTTAAAGTGTCTCCAAAATGTCTTTGTCAATAAACACAACAGAAACCATAATAAACATTGTTAGAGATCGTCCTCAATCTGTTACATATTGTCATAGTTAAAGGTGATGGTTCGCATAATGTTCTAAAACTGGTTGGTTCTTTGTACTGATGGATGCAACTCAAAAGTATAATCTTACGTTAAAGTTTTGCCAGTCCAAGTCGGATCTGGCTAAGTAAACCTCGTAAAGTTATGACTTCATTGGGTCTTTGATGTCCTTTTAGGATGCTTCAACAATTTTACGGTCCATTTCTAAAATGTAAACATGTACTGAAAGAAGAACAAAACATTGCAATAAAACGTGTTGCTTAAAACATCGCTTACGGTTCCACTAGACTCATGCATTGTTGTAAACCGGACATAAACGAGGCCTTTTATTAATGCTGACCTTTCTCTTTAGCAATAAAAAGTGCAACAAGCAATGAAGGCATTTTATGACTGCACCGGCATAAAGTGACAGTGATGCCTTGTACTGAGTAATAGCTGGGTCACAATATCTCCTTTAAAGTCATCACCTTTGCAAGGGCAGTGGAATTATAATTTATTTATATCTCCTCCTCTTTACCTAAAGTTTCTAAATAAAATGAAGGCGACCAAAGAGGGCGACTGCTGTGCATAGAGGAGTTCTGGCACACTTCATGTCTCTCTTAGACTTACAATTTAGAAGTTTAAAAAGAGATTAGAAATATCAGGGGGGTTTTTCCAGTACAAATAGACAAAAGTTGCTTCCCCCCTCTTCCTAATAGGCTCATACTTCCTCTTCTTTCTTCTGTTTGTCTCCTGCACCCCGTTCCCGGGGACCGTTTTCTGACAGGAAACATTACCGCCATTACAGATCGCTGGATACCGCTCGCTGGATGTCAAAAGAATCAGACCGATCGCATGGCACGACAGAAGAGTTGCATCGTGGCAGAGAGGACAGTCAAATGGCAGAAAATAATAGGGTGCTTGCCGGGCCTGACAGATAACTTGGAGGAAGCCACACAATAGGCGCGCAACATGGCTGAGCTTTACAATGGAACAAGCAGGAAATGGCTTTGCATTTGAGCCGTCTTCTCATTTCAGCTGTCGTCCCAGATAGCACATGTCACGTTGCTGAAAGAAGAAAAAAAAAAAAAAAAGAAAAGAAAAAAAGCTATGTAAAGCCGGTGTGAATCACAGCTGCAGGCAGTCGGCAGGCGAAAACTCTTCGTTTCAACGCAACCCGCAAAACACGCAGCAAACCTGGCGGTTATTTTTGGTTTCCTTCATTAAAAGGCAATTCCCCGATTTATGCTCAGTTAGTTTTTAATTAGAAATCAATCTAATTTGAATAAAAACATTGATCCTCATTCAAAATAAGCCATTTGTCTGCAATTACAAAACCCATTAAAGCATAATTAGACTTTCACACAGACATAAAAAAATTGTATCGAGATAAAACTGAGCATTTCAGTCTTATTGTGGGGTTTATTTGCACTTCGTTGTACTTTAGTCATCCTCTGTGTAGGAATCCTAATGGTGAAATGTAATTGGAGCTGAAGTGTATTGATTAGTGGACCGACGGACATGCTTTAGTTTTTTTTTTTTATTTTATTTTTTATATATTACTGCAGGCCGAGACCCAGAGACACTGGTTTCATCGGGTTCAGGCGGATGATTGTTTTTTCAAAATTGTGAAAAATTCTCAGCATTAAATTTAAATCGTATGGATGCAAAAGACTGATTTGAAAGTGGCACATATTCATCGGCAGCACTCAGGCAAACAATCAGTGTCATTTCACATCCTGTGGACTACAGGATGTTTGTCGACCCAGCTGTAACAAAGTGCACCATTTCTCTCTAACCCAAAGGAATGACTAAATAGGACCGGGGAGTTTATCACAATCGCAAGCCAATTAGTGTCCTTTTCATCACAATGGTCACACAATTTCTCTCCCTCATTTGCAATACTTTGGAGAAAAAAAGCACTTTGCAAAATTGAAGAAAAAAAACAACAACAACTTTTCATTCCTAAATATGCTTTTCTTTAATTCAAATGCTCTAATTTTTTACAGCGTCTTGCAGAAGAATTCAGTTGTTCACATTTTGTCAAGTCGCAAACAAATTTTATTGCGTTTCATCGTCAATGTACTTGATAGACTGTAAATTATTCGATTTCCACTGTGATTTAGATTTAACTGCCAAACATGCAAAGCGGCATACATGTAAACAAACCAATCAACAATTCAAAACACAAATAAATGAAATGGCTGAACAAAACTAACATTGCAAGTCTTTTCTTCAGATTGAACACAAAATCGACCTTGTGCTTCACACAGCTAGAGAAAATTCTTATAATATTAATTTTATTCAACAATTTAAATCGCCCTCTTGCAATTTGATTGTTGCAAAAAGCCTGAATAGTTTCAAATTTTGCCATTAATCCTAATTTGCTGTGGGACTTTAGTAATAATTTTGCCTGAGACTCATTCTGTTGGTACATTTAAGAATGAAAAATAATGTCTGATAATTACAGAAAAATCTACTAAGAAGTGACTTTTTATATAATAATCAAATTTGTGGCAAAGCATACCAATAAACATTATTTTTCTGCAAACTTTTGTCTTGCTTCCAAACATTTAGTCCAAAAAATACTCGTTTAAAACTCTAATAGTGAAACGGCTTTCATTTGGTGACAACCGTCAGTTGTTTGTAGAGTGTGAAATTGATCACACTGTACTGTGCCTTACATCTATAAAGCTTCTTGGCAGTGCAGCAGCTGCAGCAGTGGGTTGTGCAGTAAAAACCCACAGGACTCTCCTGAGCGTGTGGGCGTTGGCGTTCCCCTTTCCGCCTTTTATTAGAGAAAGAATCGCCCGGCTTGCACCATTTAACCTTGAGCTGTTGCTCTGCAGGGATGTATCACCTTTGCGGTCTTTTTGGTCACTTAAATCAATCAAAGCGTCCTTCACTGTTTGAGGGTGAATCAGCAGTTTTGGGAACTTGATTGATTTTTATCTTGATTTCATAAAACATTTAGACAAACCAATTAAAGAGGCGGCCGACTGCAGCCAACAGCACTTAATCCATCATTCTGTCAGGGGGATAAAATCAGATTGACATTAATGCAGTCGATGTGTTGATGCGTTTGCCGTCTGCTAAAATAAAGTGCAAGTTAATTAGGGTAACCTGAAAGAATGAGCCACAGCTGGTGTGAAGCTGGTTTGTTTGTTTGACAAAATGCTCGGAATATTGGGAGAGCTGGAGGTGTAAATTTTTAACGATGTTAGTTTATGATGCTCAACCACCTCGCCCCTCACGAATGCATTTCCAGTGCGCCCCACCTCACAGCGCTGCTGATCCCTGGTGTGCAGTCCCAATATTAGAATAATACAGATGTCTACCTCATGTTTCCCTGAAGGACCAGCATTCCCAGTCCGCGAGCAACCAACTGCATGTGAAATACAACGTGGCCGTTATCACGAAGCGGCTCTCCCCCAGCGTTACCGGCGAACTCCCACAGAACTCTTTCTCTTTTTGTTTTAAGGCAGCCTTCTTAATTACTTGCTGTCCCATTCGGGTTGTAAATGGCTCTTTATTGTGAGTCCGTAATCACAATAAATCCTCGAGCCTATTCACTGGCCCACTGTCGCAACCTCCATTGATTTACAAATGACCCATGTATTATTAATCCAATGTTTTCCCCGTTTTTACCTCATTATAAGCCCTATCTGCAAGCAAAGGGCACCTCACTGCAGTGTTATCTCACACAGCAGTTTCTGCAGGATCCTCGCTAAGGTTTGCTTCTTTCCAGTATGATACGGTCTCGGTGTTGATAACAAGAAAAATAGTGGACAAAGGAGCAGCGATAGCTATGCATTCCTCTGCAGCCAGTATGGAGCCTATCGTTTCTATCTCTTTGTTCCATTATGCATTTCCTCCTTCGTCCTTTCATAAAGGCAAAAGTACACAATGGAATGCCTTTCAAGTCAGAAATTATAACTATTTTGGTGAAAGATTTTTCTTTTAAAGATGTCTTATAAATAAAAAGACATCTTTTTATTTATATACTGAGTATACGACTGAGTCTGAAAGTTTAGCAATATTTTATCAGACTTTTGAATGTTATATCTAGATCTCTTGATTTTTTTTTTTTTTTCCATTGTTTTTTGTATCCACACTGTTCTGGTCAGGGAAGTTCCAAAATTCAGCGGGAAAGAGACGGGATACATCCTAGAACAGGGTTCTTGAAATTCATCAGAACCCACCATCAATGAAGACCAAAAGAAAAACGTCCGGGGTAATTTAATGGGTGTTTTTGTACAGAGAAAAAAAAGCCATGTATGTACAGGAAGAATGAGGCTATGATACTGACCGCCTCTCGCTTTGTGCGAATGTAATACACATAGTCTAAAAATTTGCTAACAATTTTCAAAAACTTGAATATCACGCTGCTTTTTATACTGCTCCAGATGTCGGTGTCAATAAACATGTTTTTGTGATGGACGGTTGAGCTCTCATAGCCCAACGCACCGATGGGCCACATTTCTTAATTTTCACATTTAAAGTGGATGTTAGTAGGTTTGATGAGCTAGTTATGTGCCTAGTCCCATTTCCTCTTCACCAAGGCAGGTACAACTGTCATGGCTGCACGCGTCCACACAACCGGTTGCGCTGACTGTTGCCATTTCCGGCCAGTCGAGTGTGTACCTTTGCGGGGACGTGTCTGGCGGTCGTCCACTTTGTTTCCAAACCTACAGCAACTGTGTGATGGGACCAAAACTTCAGAGGAAGGTTTTCATCACCTTGCTGAATCCATAGTACCAAGATTTAGACTTTCCAACCTGATGTAGTGTATTTCATCATCACGTGACTGTTTATTTAACAGTTTTTAAAAGAAGACGGGGGCCTGTGCTTCGCCTCAGTTGAAACAGCTCATCAAATTACAAATTTCCCCTGAGTTAATTTTGGAGCCGTGTGAGTGCTACGCTCCTAAAATGTTTCCTGTTGAGTCAGTTCCAGGCAGCTGAGCCTGTTTTGTTCCCCCTGCATGGTTTTAATTTGCATTTGTGGATGCAGCAACATCTTGAGATTACTGACAGTGCTTAATCTTTTAATGGGTGTCTCCCATAAATCCAGGTATGGCTGATTGCACCACTTCTGTTCACTTGTACTTTACGTAATCCTATCTTTCAGTCTGACTTGCACTGGCCAAAGTGAATTGTATTTTTAAAGCAGTTATACATCTCAGTGCCACTCAGTCCTATATCATTGCTAAATGAAACCAAAGTAGTCTCTCATGGAGTCACAAATATTCACTTCTTCATGCCAGGGGACGAGCCAAAAATGAGAACTGAGTAAGATGTCGGTATTGACCGGTTAGTTTCATGTTGCAGCTTGAAATGAGATCATTGGAAAAACAGAAGCTCTGATCAATGCCTCTGTGGAGCATGGAAATTAATAAAAGTCTTGACTGTATTGACTAAAGCCTTTGGCAGATAGAGGCTGTCTGCAAAAGATTTGCTTCTCACAAAAGCCTGAATCTCATTCCATCCTTTCACCCCTTATTGTAACCCTTCGCTTCACTTATTCATAGGGGTGGGTACGGTCCTCGGTAGTCTCTGTGGTGAAAGCAAAGAGATTTTCTCTTTTAAGGGCACAAGAAATGAGATGTGCTTGGAAATACTTTCACAATTCAAAGTATTTTCTGAGTTGCAGGTCCTATGCAGCATGCTACATTAAGATGTTCAAATCCATTATCGTTTATATCACTGTAAAATATCCTTAATAGTAGTAGCAAAATTTGTATATTTCATATTAGAGCTCATCATTCACAAAACATTTGAATATTATGTTTGGATCTACACCCAGGGATGGAATGGTGCCTTGAAAATTAAGTTTTGTACCAATTTGTACAAACTGTGCTTTATTTAGTTCATGCTTAATAATCTATTAGTCGAGGATACTCCTTATACCTTTGACAAATTCGAGACTTTGAGATATTGAAATAAAGATGATTCAAGTTGTTGCAGGTCCTAGAAAAGCAGATAAATGCTTCTTGCATAATTACCTGTAGAGGGAGCTGCACATAAGAAGACCAAGCTACTATTCGAAAAAGTACACACAATATTTCACACTTAAACTCCCCGAAAAAGTTATAAAAATGATGATATTTTAATGAAAAGGTGTAGAAATCCACATATTGTTTGGTATAATTGTCATATTTTGCAAAAATAAAAAGTAAATAAAACAAAAAGGGCATCAAAATGAAGATACCAAACAAACTCTGCCTTCGGCTGGAATATGTGGCTTAAAAAAAAAAAAAAATCTTGGGGATTCTGGTTTACGGTTAACACTTGGAAATGAGACTTGGCCAACATTTCGTCACCACCTTATGCATATTGCACTTGCTTGCAGACTGTTTTTTTTTTTTTTTTTTTAAATAAAGCTCAAATGAAACAACAAAAAGACGGTGCTTACTTTATCTTTATAACAGTTAAAGGCCATAAATTAGTAGATGACAGAAGAGGCAGTGTTGGACACTTTACAGTGAAGCAGCCCTAAACTAAAAGGAATCTATCCACGGTCACAAAAGGCAGATTCTAAACAAGGAGAAAAATATATTCTAATATATAGGATAAAAACTGAGCAGCCTGTGATGCTTTGCAGGTGTTTCATCATGCGACAACAACTAAAAGCGCACTCTGAATGCAGTCATCAGTTCTAATCAACAGAATGCCTCAAGTCTGTTGTGCTCACAGTTTCATCTCCTTCAATTACCAAAGCAAATTGGCTCAGAAGCCTAAGTGTCAGCTGAAGCAGTTAATTCTTAATCAGCATTGTGAAAGTGGGTGTGATATTCATTGGTCGCATTAGCTCATTTATTATCTTCCATCGTATTAGAAAGGCAAATGTATTAAATATTACTGCCGGCGGATGCATGTCGGAGGTGTAGGGGGGGGAAATGTTTGTTAATATCGCACAAAACGTTGTGGTGTTGCTGCTTAAACAGTGAATAACAAAAAAGGTCTCAAGGATTTTTATTGTTTATTTTTTTCCCTTTTCTTACACGGAAAGCCAAGAGAGCCCAATCTGTCAGAGAAATAAATAAATTACCCGCAAGCTTCTTCAAAAACAAACAGCTGTCAAAAAGTCACTCAGGGGCGCCTCACGCACACACACACGCATGCACACGCACACGCACACGCACGCACATGCGCATGCACACGCATGCACACGCATGCACACACACACACACCCATGCACACACCCACACGCACACACGCACGCATGCACACGCACACACACACACACACACTCCTTGTTCCCCCTGGAAATCAAATCCCAGCTAAGAGGTTGAATTTATACATATATATATATATATATATATATATATATACATATATATATATATATATATATATATATATATATAGCTGACTGGATAGCTCAATAGATAGGGCATCAGTATATCACCCGAGAGGGCGGGTTCGAATCCAGTCTGGGTCCTTAGGCAAGACCCTTCAAGCTACTGCCTACCTCATACCATGAGAGATACTAAGTTGCATAACATGCCGGCTCAGACGTCGCCCGGCCAAACAAGGTCTGCGTCAGGTGTTGGGGAACCAGAGCACCTTGATGACAAATGGGCTACTGGAACAAGACGGAAATGGGCGAGAGATGAAAATGTGGATCTGTTGGAATACTACTACTCAAGTAACCCTAGTCAGAGAGGTTACATGCAAAGACTGGGGAAGGAATGGTTATTTCAACATCCCCAGTCAACACTAAGTGCTAAACAACTAATAGCTCAGTGTTCCAACATCCGCAAACGGCAACTGCTATCACAACTTGAGATTGACGAGATACAACACAAATGCTACGGCAAAGGGAGGAACCCGGATGTCAGAACTGTGGGGACTTAACTACAAGTCCCCACCCAGTGAGTGAAGTACCATCAGAAAGTCTCATTGAGAATGTGAATGCAGCATTGAGAACGATCCCGACCAATACCATAACAGAAACCAATGAGCTGATCTACAACTCAGCATCAGTGATCCTTGAGATACTTGGCTATAAGAGCAACCATGAGACCCAATACCCACCATGGAAAAGACGGTTAGAGGCTAAAATCAAGGTAACAAGGAGGGAAGTGAGCCAACTATCAGAGCTCCACAAGGGCACAATGAAAAGACAAGTACCCAGAAAGTACAGGCAGATGCCCATACCTGAAGCACTCGAAACTGCCAAACAGAGGCTCCAAGCCTTGGCCAGCCGCCTAAAGAGATACACAAGGGAGAATGAATCCAGAAGGATTAACCGGCTCTTTCTCCACTCAACCAGCTAAGGTGTACTCTCAATGGCAGGGTAATAACAACAGAGCAGACCCACCAAGGCTGGAGACTGAACAATACTGGAAAGGCATATGGGAAAGGGAGGCGTCCCACAACAGCAATGCACAGTGGTTGATCTCTCTACGAGAGGACCATAGCAACCTCCCTGAGCAAGCCCCGGTAACCATCACTGTGACAGATGTCCAAGAAAGAGTCTCAGGTATGAAAAACTGGACAGCACCAGGGCCTGACATGATCCATGCCTACTGGCTAAAGAAACTCACTGCCCTCCATGAGCGACTGGCAGGCCAAATGAACCAGCTGCTACAAAGTGGGACTCACCCTGAATGGTTAACTGAAGGGCGGACAATCCTAATCCAGAAGGATCCATCAAAGGGTCCAGTCCCACCCAACTACCGACCAATAACCTGCCTCTCCACAACCTGGAAGCTCATGTCAGGCATCATAGCGGCCAAGATAAGCAAACACATGGATAAGCACATGAGCATGGCACAGAAAGGTATCGGTGTAAATAGCAGAGGAGCCAAACACCAACTCCTCGTAGACCGCACAGTTGCCCGAGACTGCAAAACCCGACACACCAACCTGTGCATGGCTTGGATTGATTACAAGAAAGCCTATGACTCAATGCCGCATACTTGGATCATTGAATGCTTAGAGATGTATAACATCAACAGGACTCTGAGAGCCTTCATTGCAAACTCAATGAGGCTGTGGAAAACCACCCTTGAAGCCAACTGCAAACCACTTGCACAAGTGTCCATCAAATGTGGCATATACCAAGGAGATGCTCTGTCCCCGCTACTGTTCTGCATAGGCCTGAACCCCCCTCAGCCAAATTATCAACAAGACTGGCTACGGATACCGACTCAAAAAATGGGGCCAACATCAGTCACCTTCTCTACATGGATGACATCAAGCTGTACGCCAAGAGTGAGCGAGACATCGACTCACTGATCCACACCACCAGGATCTACAGCACGGACATTGGGATGTCATTCGGACTAGAGAAGTGTGGTCGGCTGATTACAAAGAGGGGGAAGGTGATCCGCACAGAAGGGTCTCACTCCCAGAAGGAACAATAGCAGACATAGAGGACAGTTACAAGTACCTAGGTATACCACAAGCAAATGGCAACCTCGATGAGGCCACAAGGAAAGGAGCCACAGCTAAATACCTCCAACGAATAAGGCAAGTCCTGAGAAGCCAGCTCAATGGCAAGAACAAAATCCGTGCGATAAACAGCTATGCCCTGCCAGTAATCAGATACCCTGCTGGAATAATTAGCTGGCCAAAGGAGGAGATAAAAGCCACAGATATTAAGACTAGAAAGCTACTAACAATGCATGGAGGGGTTCCATCCCAAATCCAGCACCCTGAGACTGTACACGAGCCGCAAAGAAGGAGGCAGAGGACTAGTGAGTGTGAGAACCACTGTCCAGGGACGAAACAACTAAGATCCATAAATACATCAGGGACAAAGCCTCAACAGACAATGTGCTCAGTGAATGTCTCAGACAACAGGGAACGGAGGTTGAAGTGCCAGAGATACCATCATGGGAGGACAAGCCCCTACATGGGATGTACCACCAGCAAATAACCGAAGTGGCTGATATCAGTAAATCCTACCAATGGCTGGAAAAAGCTGGGCTCAAGGACAGCACAGAGGCCCTCATCATGGCCGCCCAGGAACAGGCCCTAAACACCAGAGCAATAGAGGCCCAGATCTACCACACCAGACAAGACCCAAGGTGTAGGTTGTGTAAGGAGGCCCCTGAGACAGTCCAGCACATAACAGCAGGGTGCAAGATACTGGCAGGGAAAGCATACATGGAACGACATAACCAAGTGGCAGGCATAGTGTACAGAAACATCTGTGCAGAATATGGACTGGAAACCCCGAGATCAAAGTGGGAAACACCCCCAAAGGTGGTGGAGAATGCCAGAGCTAAGATCCTGTGGGACTTCCAGATCCAGACAGACAGAATGGTAATGGCGAACCAACCAGACATTGTCATAGTGGATAAACAACAGAGGAAAGCCGTTGTGGTAGATGTAGCAATACCAAGCGATTGCAACATCAGGAAAAAGAAGCACGAGAAACTGGAGAAATACCAGGGCCTCAGGGAGGAACTGGAGAGGGCCTGGAAGGTGAAGACCACAGTGGTGCCTGTGGTCATCGGGGCCCTCGGGGCAGTCACCCCCAAACTGGAGCAGTGGCTACAACAGATCCCAGGAACAACATCAGACATCTCAGTCCAGAAATGTGCAGTCCTTGGCACAGCCAAGATACTGCAGGACCCTCAAGCTCCCAGGCCTCTGGTAGAGGACCCGAGCTCAGAGGATAAGAACCACCCGCGGTGGGTGAGAAGGGAATTTTTTATTTTTTATTTTTTATATATATATATATATATATTTTTTTTCAATTATTATTTTACTCTTTCCTTTATTGCTCCGTTACTTTGTGCGCCTCCATCTTCGCAGCAAATCAAGCGAATTAACCTCCTTGGAGCTGCCGGCGCTTTAATGTGATGTCTGCCGCATGACGCCTCACCACAGAGTAAATCCTACCGAAGCCCCGGGACGCGCCTGTGATCTCCGCTTTGAGCGAGCCAGAGGAGACCCGGCAATAAAAGTGTCACTATTACCACGCGGCACCTCGCGTTAAATGCAAGAACGTATAAATTAAGAGGGGAGGGCAGCGGCTTGTAAACAAACCACAACAGCCGAAGATGAAAGTAGACGAGGTTGGAGGAGGAGGATGAAGAGGGGGCAAGTTTTCTTCCTCTCTCTTGTTCTGCAAGCGGTGAAGTGAGGTGATTTGCATGTCCCTCTGCTGCTGCTGCTGCTGCTGGCTGCTGCTGCTGCTGCTGCTGCCGGCTGCTGGCTGGCTGGCTGCTGCTGCTGCTGGCTGGCTGGCTGCCGCCTGCCGCTGCTGCTGCTTGCGCCGCGTTGACTCAGCAATAAGCCGACCGTCCCGCTTTCGGTCGCCGGCAAAGCCATCATCGACTCTGTTAATTGAAGGCATTTAGCTTTTTATATGCTTTCCAAAGTGAACCGGGGGATAAAACATGATCGCGGCTGTGATTAAAGCTTTCACCGAGCGTGTTGTTTTTGGTTACACTGCGTGGGAGCAGCGCCTGGCTGGAAAAAAATAAATACATCTTTTAAAGTCCTTTGTGACTTTAACTTTGCAACCCAAAAGTTAAGTGCATTTTAAATTTTGTTAAAATTTTTGTAGCGCAACTGATTGTGAAGTCCCAAAGGTTTCGTTTAGAGAACATTGGTGAACAATCCATGAAGGTAGAGAAACTATAAGCAGTGCCTATTAGGTTTAAATCAGGGTTAAATTACAGTCATGTGAAAAAGTGTCTCCCCTCTTCCCGATTTCCTATTTTCTGTGTCACACATCAGCGTTTCAGAACATCAAATCCCTTTAAATATTTGGCAGAGGCAACATAAATATACACAAAATCAGTTTATAAATGAAGACCTTTTTTTTTATTATTTTTTTTAACCTATCCTCTCTGGCTGTGTCAAATATTTTTTGAGTGTCAAAGTGAGGCCCAACAGATTTATTTCCTAATTGACACTGGGCTCTCAGGAATCTCAGAAAATCTTTGTGCATTATGTGATCTGAACTACAGGCATGTTCAGTAAATTCAAATATGCATTCTACAAAAGACTAGAAGAGTCTTTTGTAACTAAAACGTTTTGAGCAGGTGTTAAACCCAGATTTTTGTGTGGAAATGTTTGTTTTTCATTGGCTTGCTGTAAAATTCTAATCTTAAATGTTGTGTTTTCATCAGATGTAAGTGGGAAATCATCGTAATTATCATAAAGAAAAGCTCAAAAACAGGTTGAGTGTAATTAGTATAGATGTAATAATGTAATGTTCATCTTAATAAATTGGATTACTGATATAATGGACCTTTGACACAATATTCTTACTTATTGAATATGACTGTGTAATAATCTTCCTCTCAGTCAAAACCCTCTCCTATATTCATTGTCACATGGTTACCATGCAGATTTTCTATTCAGGATCCTTTAAGTGCTTCTTCTTGCCATCATAATGTTTCTACTCCTGTTGCAAAATTGAGATATTTCTACAACCTGCTGTGTTAATCTGTCTCGTTCTGTCTAACTGCCCTTACTTTACACTTAAACATCACCTTTTTCAACTGTAATGTGCGTCACCTATCCCTTTTCTCTTAGAATAAATTACTTTTGTGATTGAAGTGTTTTTTTCAAAACAATATTTCAGGTTGTGGGAGAACATTTCTGATGTTGCCAAACAAGCAGCCCATTTATGTTCAGTAGGTGTTAATTTTTTTTCATAAGATCTTTTTTTTTTTTTTTTTTTTTTTAAATAAGATTCTTTCCTGAGATTATGCTGCTTGTTGTTTGCATACAGCAGCCCCACGTAGCAGAAACTAAACACTCCAATTATGGGAAAAGTAAAGCATGGGAAAGAAAGAAAAAAAAATGTTTTAAATAAGAACAAATAAAAGACATAAAAATATTATTCTTGCTTTTAAATAAGCTATGAAGCACCAATTTTCCTTGAGCACTTCTGCTTTCCCTGAACAAAACGTTCCCTCTCAGAAGTGGCAATTTTGCAAAATTGTGTGACTCAGTTCACCAAATCTGAAAAAAAAAAAAAAAAAAAAAGGAGAATGTTTTAAAGTAGAAAGAAAAGAGCATGCCTCTCTGCTGCTTACGTTTGTTTTTTGGCTTCCAAATTGTTACCAACATTGTTTTTAATCTGTCATGGTGATGATAACAACCTATTAGCTCCCTGACAACCAGTTATCAAAAACTATATCTTGAGCAAACCCACCCCCCCCCCCCCCAAAAATAAATAAATCAGAAGTTTACTATTTTACTTTTTGGATTTTTCTCTGTACCCATTTTCAGATGAGATAGAGTTTGCAAAGGCTTTTCAAAAAGACTGTAGTTTAGCTGAAAGTAAAACAAAACAAAAAAAAATTATTAAATAAAAAAAATAAAATAAAAACAAAGTTTTGTTTGTGACTGTTTATGTTGGCATAAAAAGAATAGCTTCACTGACTTTATGGCCACTTTCTAAACACCACTTAAGGGACGTCGTGACTTAACTCATCTTTGTGAATGATAAAGTCTGTTTTTAGTGTATAAAAAGCATATCTGTGTTTCCATCCAATAATGATCTAAACCTGCTTGTCTTTGCTGGGGGGCAGCAGTGCTGGTTCATATCTCCGACAGCCATTCAAAATGGCTTCCGTTTTCTTTTGTTTTGCAAAAAAACAGAAGCTGCTTCCTGTATTAGCTGAAGCTCAGCTTTTCGTGCTCCTTTTTGGCTGAGAGCAGCTCATGCTATAAACTTCTACAGTAGTTCGTCCACATTTCTGCCAACTGCTGGAATGGTTTCGGAGCGAGGGAGGCATTCCCCTCTTTTTGCACCTGCTTTGCTACTTTGATGACCTAAAATTGAAAGAAAATTAGCGTTTGATTTCTAGAAGCTGCTGGGGTGCTTACAGTAGCACTGGCCAAGCGCCCTTGTGTTCTGTGCAGCATGTCTGATTACTAAATGCACACCCAAAGCTTAAATAATCAGTAATCAACCACACTGTGGTTTTCAGAAAAATCTCTTGCTTTTTGGTCATTACAACATGAAATTATGTGGGCTACGAAGCAAAAATGCTATGTGCAGAAATGGAAACCATGCCAAAAGTTGAACCAGGGGATTGTAAATATGGATTCCTTCTGAATATGTGAAACAAAAACCAGAAACAAAAACTGATTCATTTCTGTCATTCGACGGGTTGGAGAATAATTTTTTTTCAGAATAGGTTTATTATCCCTTCTTCTTTGTGCTTTCTAAGAACACTTAACTGAACAGTTTTGCTTTTGTAATGTGAGAGGAAAGCATAGAGGGAACGTGACTGCATACAAATAAGCCTCATTTCTGGATTTAAGCCCTGGGCATTTGCAGCAAAGCAGCAGTGCTACCTACTCCACCACCTTACTTTTATCACATGTTCATTAACCAATTTTATTTTTTATTTCATGTTAAAATGTGCAATAATTATGAGAAATCAGCATCTTACCTGCCTTAGAGGGCAGAGTGCTCTTAGTTTGGAGACCTGAGCGAGTTAAGCTAACATCCGTTCAGAGCAGGCCCTCATTTCAAACTGGTGAACAACTTAATTTAAAACCTATACCATGATAGGTATTGATGATTATTACTACTTCAAACAATTGTTCCAATTGTTGACAATTTTTATTGTGTAAATTTGCATCATCACCTATTATTTTTTTGTCTCTTCATATTCTGTGATCCGCTGCTTCCTGGGTATAATAAAAAAAAATGGTAACCAAACTACAAAAAGCAGCGATAATGTGAAAGACGTTGTGTCTTTTCATGAAGAAATTCAGATACCTGCATTTGCCAGATAATACAGGAGAAAATTTCCATCCAGGAAATTATAGCTGATAAGCGAGAGGCTAATTTAGCATGTTGTCTTAGCAGCACAAATATTGTTTGATTGAGCATCAAAAGAAGAGAGATTCTAGGGAATAGATGCATTTGACTTTAACGATTTGAAAATTGAGTTTGTTGGTGCAATCTTTATTTTTCTGTTTGTCTTTAACTTGTTTTCCTGAAACCACAGCCTGTGTTTTCTTAGTTCTTGATTTAAGAATATAATTTTAATGCAATATAAATAACTGATGTGCATGTTCTGTGCTGATGTCACTAATCCTGATTTACTTTCATTTGAAGCTTATAAAATGAGGAGTATTGTGCTTTTCTGTTGTGCCATCTGAATTGACTTTAGAGGCTCTTTTATAACTCCCTGTATGTGGATTCCTTGGAGAAACTGCAATTACCTTGCCATTATAATGTTTTCATAATGTAGGACTCACTATGCTATCACAATGTCCAAGATGTTTTAGGTTTAATATACTGACGTTTTGCCTGGAACTCTGCACAGGATTAAGATTTTTTTGTTGCTACAAATAGAAAAGGGTCAAAATGTGTGATGTGAGGAATCAGTTCCAGAAAAAGAAAAAAAAAACAATACAGAAGGTGCACTGAAAGTAAAGGGAAGAAAATCTGAAATGAAGTTAAAAAAAAAAAAAGTTCTGGCACATCAGTTGTCTAAGGCAGCTGTCAGAGGTGACATTTCATTAGTACATTTTGTCAATAATGAAATCGTTTGCAGTGAAAGTGGTTGGGTGCAAGTAGCCAGTGAGAACAGAGACTTGCAGGGAATGAGAAATCCTGCAACGATGTGCGAGAAAAAAAAAAAAAAAAACCCAGTCCTTTTTCATTAAACCCACCCAGCATTGGGAAATTACAGCCGCTGTGGCTATTGGCGTGATGAGAGAGAAGGTGGGTGTCCCTCTTTCCATTTTAAGTCCCTATCAATCATCCACCCTTCACTTGTTCACCCCCTGCTGACGTGGCATCACCAGCCCACGTTTCTCTCAGCTGTCCGGGGTCCAGGAAAGTTGTCGTTCATCCTTTCTTCCAGCAGCTAAGTAGCAGGAACATTTAAAAGAAAATCACCACCATAACGACTCCTGCCATTTCCTGTAACGTCCTCATCCATCAATTAACAGGTTTTCCTGTACGAGGCAGATGGATATGGCAGAATAAGGCCAGGCTTTTTAATGGCAATTCCGCATGGGGAATAAAAGTCCTGGGTGTTAGCCTTTTTCATGCCTCTAATCATGCCATTAGCTGCAGGCGGATTGTGGCAGGAGGGATGGCATTGATCACAAGACTTATGGATTGCACACAACGGTGGTTTGTTACCACTAAATGATTTTGAGGGGTGAGTTGAAAAGAGTTTCACTTTTATGTCAATTTTCAGATTCAGAGTGACTCAGAAAAACAAATCTACTCTCACACTGAACAGTCCAGCTCTTTCGCTGACGACCACTGACAAATCGTTACCGAAACTGAAAACGGCATGACATGCAATAATTATGACCTAAAAGCTAATGATTAAATATTTTCTAAAAATGGAATATTTTTGGAAAACCTTTGTTCTGAGTGCATTTCTCATCACTTCTTGAATTTATTCAGGTAGTGGCAAAATACGATGCTTTCAATGTCATACGGAGCATTTTGTTTTCAGCCACTTTCTATTTAAGTTGTTTCGTTGTGCTACTGGCTAAACGGTGATGGCTGTGGCTCGTAAAATTAAACTCAGCATTTAAAACAAAACATGGCTAGTCATAGTTAATACATAATTCAACAAGTGAGGGCAATTACCTTTTCACATACAGGTTATTCCAGTTTATAACAAGAATTAGAATGTTTTCATAAGGAGCATATTTCATCATATTTTGGAGCCAGAAGACATAAAAATGATGACTGTAAAAAACAACAAAAGAAGGCTCTATATATGGATGATGACATCCTGTCTTGAATCATATAGTGTGACCACCTAGTGTTGTATAGAAAAAAACTTTCATTTTCTTCATTAAAAAAAAAAACAAAGATCTTTTCATGTTTAATATGTCAAATTGACGAGTGGCTATATATTAAAAGAAAAAGAGGACTTTTAATTTCCCTACTGATCCTTTATGCGGCAAAAGGAGTTGAGTTGTGTGTCCACATAAGGTTGTTACTTCCATTCATTGCTGCTGTGTTGTAGAAACGTATGTTGCTTATTTAAAGAGGCTGTATTTTCTGTTTTGCTGGCACATAACTGAACAACTATAGAACCTCTTATGAAAAGGCTGTATCAAAGACAAATGAACAGACATTCGACTTTGCATAAAAGTCATGTTAGCAGTGCCTGTGTGCATAAGAGCTACAAAGTTGGTTGAAACTGGAGCAGAAATTAAGACTGTTTTCACACTTAATACTTCGCAACACTTGGTTTGATTGGGGACTTAAACTGCAATATTTCATCTGGTGCACTTCGTGTTCACACAGTGCAACCTGTTCACCCCCTCGACTGTGGTGACTCTGCACCAAGAACCATTGAAAGAAAAAGACATGAAAATCTCTGAAGAACTGATCGCTACTTCCTACTTCATGAAATGTAAACAATGGCGCTTCGTGAGGTTTTAGCGATTGTAGGATTTCTCTTTTGATCATGAGTTATTTCTCATGCTAGCACTAAAGACATGGATTTGTTTTTGTTGTATTTACCCTGAATTCCCTGTGCTGTCGTCTGCTTCCTGCTTTTGGCACCATCTCCAGTCCACTTGGCGTCCACATACGCATTTAAATCCCACCAGAACTCACCTCAACCAAACTGAGACCTAGATTTTTAGAGTTTGGCTTTTGGTCCCGTTGAGAGTTCGATTGCGTATTCACATCTCCCCAAACTAATCGGACTCTAGGCAAATGAACTAGAGTTTGACTAAAGCCGATGAAACATGGCTGCTGTGAATGCCCCCTAAATCTGTGTAAATACTGGCAGAATTTTAACTCGAGCTGCAGTTTTTATCATGTGGTCATACTCCACTTGGGTTACAGGTCGCCTGGGTTTTCGCATGCTTTCAAATGCGTCTCCAAGCTGCTGGTCTCAGACATGTTTATGATGTCATAAGGAGAAAAGCAGCAGCCGGAATTCAAAAATAAGGAGAAAACAACTTGTGTGCTGATAGTTCTGAATCAAACTGTGTTGGACCAGGGGAGGGAAAGGCTTTAGAAGCCGAAAAACAATGAGTAGTGAAAAATGTGTTCTGTTAGGGAGTACATGTGGAGTCCCGCAGGGGTTTTTACTTTGTTTATCTCCATATTCCCCAGTTGTTTCGTGGTTAAATATGTTTTTCATATAGTTGTCTCACTCTGTGAACATACTGTAGGTCAAAGGATGTTTAGTAACATTACATTGAATGCCAGAAAGTATAATTTACATTATAATGCTGTAATTTGCACAAAAACAGTCACCTTGTTTACCTAAAAGCCGCGCGGCTCTACTCCAGTCCAAAGATTGCAATGACTGAATCAAACTCTGTGAATAAGCGCATGTAAAGCATGCTCTTACTGGCTTTTCTCCAGTGTGTGTACTGTGATGTTGACCAGCTGCATCTTTCCAAAAAGCATCTGTGTGCCAGATTCCATCTCTAAGTTTTCAATCACTTCACAGCCCACTTAGCCTACATTCCTCTAATGCAGCACTTCAGCGCAGCCTCTGCTTTTACTAGTTCAACAGCCATCCATTGGGCCTCCTGCTCCTAAACTGCCTGCTCACAGGATGCACATCACAGGGATCAAAAAAAAAAAAAAAAAAAAAGAGGAGAAGCTGGGAGTTTTAAGTTTTATTCAAGTGCTAGGCGGAATACCTCAAGGCTCTTGCTCTGCGAGAGATGAAGCCGCCGTTTTCAGTTTCGAGGCGTTCCACCCTCACTCCTTGGCTTTCATGTTGAAGGAAAATGTTTTTTTTTTAAATTATTATTATTATTTGCTCCATCATGCTCCACAGAGTCTCCGTCATGCTGGGAAACGCAGCATAGCAGATAGTGGGAAGTCAGAATGAAACCAACCAGCTGGGTCAAAAGCTTTAATTGTTTAAGGTCTACGGCCCGAGAAAATCGGAGCAGAAGCTGTGGATAATTAGATTTGTTTTTTTTTTCTTAAAGTAAATAAACATCAGGTCTTTTGGAGCATTTGGGGTTTATTTAAATGCAAATGGTTTGATAAATAAAGGATAGATGTTAATAATGTGGTTTAATGAGATTTGTATCATCCTTGATTGATCGCCACTGCGACAAAAAGAACAGTCATCAGCCACATAACCTGTTGCTTCTCTACAAATATATATATACATGACAGCTTGCTAACATGCTAGGCTAACACCAGCATGGTTGCGCGTTGATGTGGCCCTCGGATAATTAATCTCAAACTGTACATCCTCCGATAATCCAGTTCTAAGCAGAGGGAATTGTTTGTGAAAAAAAACTGTCTACATGGAAATTAGACATAGAGTTGACTGAAACTCTACTTGTGGGTGAAGCTGACATAATTACACACAGAACAGCAAAAGCAGTTGAAGACTGCTGCAAGCAGCGCTTCATCAAAAAGGCCTTCATCATTCAGCGTGCATACACGCCCATACAATCCCAGCCTCTATTTAGTTACTAAATTGGACAATTAAATTTACTCATAAATACATACAGCATAATTCATTTTTGAGGTTACAAAATATTCCATTTTACTAATAAACTGTTCACCCCAGTTTATCACAAATGGAAGAAGAAATCTTTACAAAAAAAAAAAAATGATCCCATTAAAAATAATTCTTAACAATGTTCATTTAGTTCAGATTTCTTAATCTGATTAACATTCTGCTACCTCGACCTCTCGTTGTTATTGATGAAATATTTAATAAAATGCTGAACTACTATGCCATCATTTGGAATGGCTAAGTATTTCACTTTTACTAGGTGTAAAGCTATGGGAAAATAACAGATACTAGATTGTGTTTTACTGCAGCTGCTTTCACTTCTGTAGTTTATGTCACAACACGGCCATAATAAGCAGTTTCAGATTAACTCTCCCTTTAAAAGTCACCTTATTTATGCCCCTGCTAGTCTGCAGAGCTCTCCCTTTCCTCAATGAATAGGCTTTGTCTTTGAAACAAATGTGCAACTATATAACAGGGTAAGTGTGAAAAATGTTTCCAGAGCTTGCACATTGTGTTAAGCCACCATTTAAAGTCCTGTCAATACCCGCAGAGAAGTATCGATCTCCTGGGTCGTCTTGAAGGCACAAAGCTTTACGGCTTATTGATAGATTATGTAGATTCACTCGGCCGGGTTTGGATGGGCTGTCTATGCCTTGATATAAGACTATCAACATTTATGTGACTCGAGCTTCTGCTATGAATTTCAATACAGGCTCCTTGGCTGCAAATGGCGAACTGCAGGACAGAGATGGACAAGTGGCCGACGGGACAGATGATGTGGACAGTCCACACAATGCTGCAAGTCTGGTAATATATTGAAAGCGTTGGATTTAGCTGCTCAGAATGTGTTTTCATTGCCCATTAATGCAGGAGATGATAATTCTTTGAGGGCTTAAAACAGGATTAGAGCATCAACCAAATTGGTTTGGCACTTTGTGTGGGGTGCTCTGGTTGTACTTCCTTGCAACGTGCTCGCTATGCTGACTTTAAAAAAAAAGAAAAAAAAAAAAAAAAGAGATGACAAGGAGTTGCCATGGAGACCTTAGTGGAACATCTGCAGAAACATGTCCAATAATGGTTCGTCCAAACGTGGTGATAGTGGATCAAAAAGTCTCACAACAAAACACTGAGTGTTGGGAATCCATACATCCGTAACTCTTGAAAATAATTGATCGATCATTGTTTGTTAAGATTAGCATATTACCTATTAAAAACAATTTAATACAGTATAAGAATAACTTTATTGGCAAATATTTTAAATGTGGTTTAAATTTATAAAGAAATGTTGGGTTGATGAAAGTCATTTCTTTTAAACTCAAATATTATTTAAGAAGTCTTTCATTTTGGCCTTTAATCTGACAAAGGGATCTCATTAGAAGCAAATAATGAACATGATTGTAAATAGCACAAGAAATTGTTGCCCGAAACAAAAGTTTGACATAATCTGGTTTCATCTGACCACTGAATCTGCAGTTTGAAAGGTAAGACTCCAACTAATCTAAAACTCCCAAACGATGCAGCATCTTAATTTAGATATTTTAGTTGGTGTTATGAAAGGTTGTTAAAATGTCTAACCAGATCAAAGCAGTCGGTGTCTGTGAACATCATGACATCAATGAATGTTTTAAGAAAAGCAGACTCTGTTGAATGCAAAAACTAATTTGGTATTCATCTAAACTTTTGTGTTGTTGCTGAAAAGAAAACCAGCTGGTCCGACACATTTTTTTTTTCTTGCATTTGTGCAGCAAAACTTGAATTTTAAATAAACCTGTAATTATTTTTTCCCGAGAGGTGTCCAAACAGAGTTTCTAAAAAAAAAAAAAAACAGGTTCAACAACAACAGACTTAAAAGGTGGTAGGAATAGACACAACTGACTGATGGGAAGAAATAATAATAATAATATCCATTTTGCTGTTATTTATCATGCCAAAAACATTCAGACACAAAGATAGGGAGAATGGCATTTTGTTTTGAAGATGGTTTTATGTTGTTGTTTTTTATGATGCTGTGATCATGGAATTTTACAAGTATGAAGGGCGACCAAGATTTGGGAAGACAAAATAAACAAGGAAAAGGTTAAGGTCGTTTTTATAAACATCACTAAATCCGGTGATTTAGTGATGTACAACAAAAACCTTCAATATTTTTCATTCCAAAGAGACATTCTACTTGGTGTTTTTATAAAAAGAAAATATTTGTATGCCTTCATATCTGCTGCAAGTGTAACCTTATGACAGACGAGCCGAGACAGCATTAAAAGAAAAAAAAAAGTTATGTTGCCGGTGAAATGACCTAAAAATTGAATAATTCTGGAAACTATGCAAATATGGCAAGAAATGGCTATTATGATTATGCATTATTAAAATTCAGATGAAAAAGATGAACCCCCTATTTTGTAACATCCATCAATATGGTAATTTTAACATTTACTCCCCCTGTCCTCCGTTTTTTGCTTATGTACTTTCTTCTCTCTGAAGCTTGAAAAGCACTGCGGCTGCACCAGGTCTACGCAAACACACACTGCGGCAGAGGTGGAATGAATTCATTTTCTGATATTAACACTCAAAGATGATCAAATCACCTCCAAGTTTAATACAATTTGTCTCGGATCTTTGCAGTAATTAAGACTTTTAAAGGGAAACACATGCCTCATTAATTGTTAATCTTTCTTTAAGCTTTTTGCCATTTTGAGATAAAATGAAGAGCGAACCGACGAGGAGGAAAGACAATCTGATGTTTTCTCCCACTTTCTGAGAAAGGGAAATTTGTTATTTTTTTGCACCAGATTGGAATCTGCCTGAAGATTTATGCTTCCATGGCTGAAGAATGGAGTCAAATATCAGAGTACGCGGACGTGTAATCAGTAGGGAATCGACTGCGACAAAGATGGATAGATCTATTACTTACAACTAGAATTGTTTAAAGGGCATATATCATTAAATTTACAACTTTTCCCTTTCAATTGACGTCAGGCTGGCACCTAACAATAGTAGTGTATTTATGAGAAAGAAACAGAACATCTAAAGCTAGAACTGAAAGTATTTACGTTTTAAATATTGAACTTGGGCATAAATGCACACACAAATCATGGATGCAGAAAGTCGAAGCAGTGACTGCATAGTCCGTAGCTTTAACTCATAAAGTGGAGATTTATATGGTGATTTATTCAGACAGGATGACCAAGTTCAGGAAAAAAATGTTGTCTGAGACCAGAAGATTGGTGACGTAGCAAACAAGCAGCCTACAAAGACATGTAAAAGCACCTTTTCATCACTCCTGTCTGTAATTGACCACTTGTGACAATGACTGTAATGCAAAAAAGAACATTTCCGGCTCCATTCCTTAAGGATTGGGAAATGTCGATGTTGGTCTTAACCAGTTTTGTGACTCTTTCATTCACTGGCATGTGTCCACCACAAACCATTTCACTCGTGAGAGGTTAATGACGCAACAAATCCTGTTGTCAAAATACTTTTATACATTTTTATATCGAGGACACTCAAATTCCTTAAGCCTACAATTTGTCGTTTGACCCTACAAAGTCAGTTAAATGTAACCGTTGTGTTATGATGTGTTGCATGAAGGGGTAATTAAATATCTAACATGCAGTCGGGCTGCTGCTACCTTCAATCTCTGGTTCATTTGTCTCACACAAGGGACAAAACTCTTAAGGGTAAACATACGGAAGCATTGTTTGAAGGGAGCAGGTATTGATTTAACTCACTCTGCGGACATCAGCAATCAATTTGTCCTGACAGAGGGTATAAAAGTTAAAAACTACTGCAGTACAATAGGTGTGTTGTTTCTTGATAAACAACACAAGCAGCAGCTGTGGTCACCTCAGAGATCTAGATGTTGATTATCATTTAGAATTTTCTATAAGCTGTACTTCACATCTTTGATATGACCGTTGCAATTTAAGGGGTATGCCGGGTAATTTGAGTCACAGCACTTCAAATCAATCCTTTCTCGCCATTTATCAAAAATAAAAACGGTGATAAGGTGGATCCCTGCTGGGGGAAATTGTTGCAGTGCGTTCTGCATCAACAGTGTGAGGTGAGGTTTGTCTTCTTCAAGCATGACTAAAAATAAGTCTGAATTGCAGCCAAGGAAGGTCAGTATGGATTATGGAGCCCTGCACTCCCAGCGGAAAAAAAAAAAAAAAAAAAAAGAGTTGTTTGTTGTCCGTCCCAATGTCAGATAGAGAATCAGGAGGGAAAGTGCCTCTCTCAGCAGGTCCAGACTTCCCGTCGATGATAATCCGATGGAATGGCTGATCTTAGCCGGATGGACTAAAGCCAGCGTGGAGGAAACAGTGGCTATTTGCCTAGATTGTTCTTCGGATATGGCTGCTTGTATTGCTTTTTAGTTGAGCAAAAGAAGTGCCGTTAGGCAATCTGTGTGCAGGGATGTAATTAGGCCCCTAATCTTTAAACATTTTTTTTTTCTTTTTCCACTTAATAGGGTAAAGAACCTTAAGCCTTTCAAGTCAGCTCTGGCAAATATTTGCAATTTACCGAGATGTAAAATAATGTGGAATATAATCAAATATTTTGTCCACCAGCAGAAAACCTGAATTATTTCAGAAAAAACATTTGGACAGAGAACTTTTTTTTTTTTTTTTTGTCAAACATAAACACCTACAGTTGCTGCCGTAAATGCTTGTCAGAACCGAAGGTCACACCTGTGTTTACTGACTCCGATAGCATGTTCAACACTCAGTCATCATATCCAGATGGTAGCATCTCACAGAGTTGAGGCCCTGCATCATGAACTGCAGAGTAATCCTCTTTGCCAACATCCTGCAGTGTCCAGGATTTCTGTGTGCTCTGGACAATGAGCACAAACAGCACCTGGCAGTTCAAACCTATTTGCATCCAGGTAAATCTATGTTCCCTTGCACTGCTGACTAGTTGTTGCTAACTGTAAATGCTTCAGGGCTGGAAACGCTTTCTTAAAATGCACCGTTTTTTTGCTGTGCTACTGTCAGCATTGTGGCTCGATTTCAATGATTTTTAATATAACTTAATTCTTTAAAGATGCAACAAACATTTTCTTCTGTACTATTGAGACTAAATTAAAAACAACTCATTTTTATTTACTTTTATTTTAAAAACAAAATTCACCCATTCTGTCATGGGAACAGTTCATACATACAAGGTTTAATTTACTTTAAATTAACAGAATAAAGTTATTTTAGTCCTTTAGGAACTTGACATTTGCTTTGGACTCACTTTGGAGTGACCTCAAAGAATGAAGTTGTGATTATTCAATATCTGTGAAAGTATGTCCAACAACAGCCAACTGTAACCATGTGTTTGGACAGAAAGAGTTTTGTCTTCAGTACATTGGATCATTGTTTCTTGTACTTCATAACATTCGTGGTTTATAGAACCTGGTATGACTGACACCATGAGTTGTTAGATGATTTGTCAAAAGCCCAAAGATGTTACTTCTAATCATACTCAATCTAAAAGCTTTATTTGGTGCATTGGAGCTCCTGTTTCAGGTCTCAAGCTGATCATTTTCCTCATGCAAAGTCTAAGACCATCTTTAAAGACAGCCAGAGGTCTCTGCAAAACTGAAAGCTTTCATAATGGTTTGGATCACTGCCCTGCAGGCGATTAGTGGCCAAACTGTTCTGAAGTATGACCCAACTGTATGTTCATACCTTGCCCCATTCTGTGGTGACAACTCATGCTATGATGAAGTGTAAAAAAACTTCAAAGTTGAACTTAAATAGTAGAGCAGCTAATGACAAGCTGTTCTCCCGGCAGGAACACGGAGATACACGTAGGTGTTGCACCTGTTGTGAAAAGAGCTTTCAGCTTGTAATGAGGTGAATTGTGCTTTCTGTGCACTTCTTGGAAACTAGGTTTCTATTCCGAGACTTTGACAAAATGAAGCACATATAAAACACACAGTGTTGATGCAGAAGCTCATGTAATCCTGCCGAATCTGGGGAGTACAAGTGAGTCATTGAATAAATTACATGCCGAACCAATTGCTCAACCACATAAATACACCTCTTGAGCTCGCCTCATTTTCCGGATCGTTGCTCGTTCTCATTCTTGTCGCTCACCTCGACTTATCTGATTTCTCAGCACAACCGAGAATTAATGTCTAAAGTCATCAAACCAAGGATGATGACACATATTCGTGTTCACCTACTTTTTTGGGCGCTTGAGCAGCTGCAACCGTACTGGACGCAAAGTGAGTGTGGGTGTGATCGCGTCGTTAGCGACTGTTAACCTATGCCTGAATTATGGAAGAAATCAATAAATTAGTCTGCCGAATTGAAACAGAGTGACACGGGTTATGGTTTTCCTCGCTGTAATGGTAAGGAGACCAAGTGGTAATGCTGATGAAGCAGCAGAAAGAGTCGCCTCCATTGCCAGGTACTCTAGCGACTCTCTGTATCTGTTCTGTTCTCCCTGCTCTGAACACACAGCGTCAGCAGGGTGATTCATGATCATGCACAAGTGTGCTTCATCATGTCACAGGAGAGATGAGCTCTGTCCCTTTTTTATTTTCTCATTTCCCACTCCTCTTACAATATGTGGTGCTGGTAGATGTGATGTCATAAATCAATTTACCATTCTTACTTATGCAAGTATGTTGTAAAATTATTATGTGTTTTTAACTTAATTTTTTGTTTTTTAAGGCAAATAAAGGCCTGTGTGATATCTTGAATACTAGACCAATAAAGTTTATTGGCTTAGACAGTAATTTTACTCTCTACCTTTTTGCTATGACAACAAAATTACTAAGCCAACCTTGATTTATTAGGACTTTTATGGTTGTGGAGTTTTCAAAGAGAAAAAAAGAATAAATGAGTGAGTGCTCCTGCCCTTTTCCAAAGACGTCTTCAACTCTAACTACCTGGCGGTAATTCAGTTTTACTTTTGAGTCTGAAGCTATAGTTTTAAAAGAAAAAGAAAACATACTAAATAAATAAGAGAGGGAAGTTTACAAGACTTTTGTTTTGAAACAGTTACGTGGAGCAGCTATGAGCAAGCAGCGCGTAATATAAGCTGCAGTAAACATTTGCCAAAGTTATCTCAGTTTGGGAAAAACAGGAGAAGTGTATTTTAGCAAAGTCAAACTTGCACCCTGATCAGATTCAAGGCTTCGAGTTAACAATGATCCAAGCTGACTTTTCAGAGCATCTGATATTGTGTATACAGTTCCAGCTACGAAAAACTGCCACAGGTATTTCTTTTTAAGACGCTGAAAAAATTGAGACAAACTTCAAAGGTTAGAAACACAACCATTGTCTGCGTACAGATTTGTTACAAACTTAGCTAAGTCACGCAAATGCAAAATGAGTGACTCAATAACAACCTCACATTGTAATATAAAAAGTGTCTTTTAATGTTTTGTAACATATGAAAATATCAGTCTGCATTGTACACAAATATGTAATATGTTTCACTCAGTAAACTTAAGTTTTTAGTAATATTCCATTTTATTTAATATGACTGAATTAATGTGTGTTGGATTTTTTTGAACATAAACCATGTTTTCTGCTAGCTATTTACAGAACAATATGCTGACTTTCACAATATTTTTCAAGCACTTTAACAAAAGTCGCAGAACAATTTACAACTGTTGCTTTTCTGTAAAGAAAAAAAACAAACAAAAAAAAAAACTCTTTTTTTTTTTTTTTTTTTCTTTGAAACTCTGACCACTCCAACAGCATACCCTGATTCTACTTACATGTTTTTAAAACATATTAGCAAAAACTGTCATATTTCCATTACTCGGTATGTGGTAAACTTAAACTGGGAATCTGGTGCCCACACCGCATGATGGTGTTCTGTTGATGTTATAGTCACTCACAAAGGCAAAGAGGTTCAGCATTATGACAGCCAGCTTAACTCCACCAGGCAGCCTTTACTAAATCACCCCTTACCTGTGATGAGTATTGAAATTACACTAACCGATGACCAATCCTTTACGTCTGTTGTAATTGTACGTTCGCATTTCCTCAAGTGGCAGGTTTAATTGCACACCAAGGGAAGGGGAAAAAAAAAAAAAAAAAGACCTGCAAGAGGACAAAAGTTGAATCATTTCTGGAAAGCAAGGTTTTAATTATGATGTTCTGTAATTGCAGATCTTTGGGGCCATCCAATTATGAGATTGAATTGAATGCTGGCAGCCACGGTCCCTGGTGTTTTGGAAATAACTGACAATATTAACTACTATGTCACTGCTGCTGTGCCTGGGCCATATTAGATCATCTTTGCTCTAAATTAGTCTGTAGTTTTGAATTGTATTTTTGACTGTTGCGCAATGTTTTCAATTATTTTAATGCTTTGTTGGGGGCAACTAAAGGTTGTGAATTCTGTTATTATGCAGTGATAATACCTGTAGATTGGTTTGTTTTTAGCAAGCAGCAATACTCTTTAAATTAATACCCCAAAATGGGTTAGTGATTAGAGAAAATGCTTGACATTTAGTTGTGTAATGATTCTTCACAGTAGTTGCCCAGTAACGGTGCACATTTAGATTTGTTATGATGAAAGCCAAAACCTAACTTTTACTTTCTGAAACAGTTTATTAACAGTTTTGAATCCCTGAGAGAGCTGTTAGCGATTGATAAACATAATCCTCGAAAATAAGACCTGCCTAATAATTGTGAACACAGCATAAAGGTGCGGGGTGATGTAAATGATGAGGTGGAGCCATGGCTCAGTTCAGCGTTGTGTTGGATGAGTAAACGCAGAATGCTTCAAAGATAATCCAAGCCATCTTCTCATAACTGGATCTACTCATGCAGTGCTACATTCTAAGGCCTAAGGTATTGTTTGATGTCAGAAACATTTATCAGCCTGAATGCATATCTATTAATTGTGTTATCGAAAAATAAGTGAGTGAATATAGTGTGAAAAACATCTCTGTTAGGGTCCTATAGAATGGTTTTGTTTCATCGCAACCAAACCATACAGGTGAAAATTATGTGCATGGTTGATGGTAGCATATTGCAAGAAAATGATTGGAGTTTCCCTTACTTTCATTCACTCACATCTGTTATTGTTAGCAACAACTGAGATTTGGAAAACAATTATTTAACGAATACACACCCATATATTTTTGATTTATAAGAAACACTTCTTATTTCTGATGCTAAAGACACTATTAATGAAAATGCATATACCGAAGAATTCTTTTCTGATGATAAAATTGTTTCTTATGTCTTCCACTGTTTGGAAATTCAGAAGAGTGTGTTCACTGTCAATAAATCAAAGCTTGTTGCTTGAAGATAACCCCTGTTAACTTTCCCCACCATTAATCTCAGTGTGATTCAATTATATCGAAAAGAAAAAGCACAAACAACTCATCTGTGGAAAACACAGAGCCCTTGGACTCATTCTCGATGTTTTCTGTAACCTTCAAACTGTCAATGTTTCTTTCCCTGCGCTGGAACTCTCAATTACTATTCCTCAGCGGATCTCTGTTGTTTCTTTTAGCTATTCATAAGTCGCCTCATTCCCCCCACAGGATCTGACCCATGGGTCTTGCTCACACCATCAAAGCAATCAATTGTGCTGAGTGACATTGCAGTCACTGTCATGTGTTTAAAAGTTAGTTTGTTTGCGTGTAAAAACAAGGTTACCTTAGTTAGCCGAATTATTCGTCATGGATTTCCAATTGAGTTCATCAGTCATCCACACCTCATGTAGGCTGATGCATAATGAAACACAACCTGCTCCTGCTGTTCCACCTTAACGTGAATGCACATCAGTGACAGAATGATGCATGAAGGGCCTTTTGTCTCTGCATCTCCGTGACTAAGCATTTAAAACTTTCTAGTTATGAAAGGTGTGTCGTGAAAGGATCAAGTTGTTCATTTTAGTTGTGTTTAGGCTTGTAACTCAGAATGGTTGCTTGTTTCTGCAAATGAAATGGAGAAATACGTAAGAAGATATAAAAGGCAACCCTGCCGAGAACACAGTTGATATTTGGCAAAGTGTGGTGAATGCCAAATTCAGGTAATTATACACAATGTATCGGAAAGCCACAACAAAAGCACCAATGACAAAGTCTGCAACTCAAATCTGAGTACAGTGAAGATTTATATGGAGCTTTGTCCAGAATAAGTCAGAAAAAAGACATTAGCCTCCCTTATTAGTGAGCTGATAAACAGTTTCTGACTGTAGATCCCAACATACAAGGTGTACTTCACCTTGTAGTGGAGGGTGTGTACTTGAGGCTTACTCGAAGCAGACGTCCGCCGGACATTTCTGCTCAAATTAATATATTTATGACCACATACTTGGTGTCACGCAGTACACTGCTCTTTGGAAAACAGTGTTCACATCAAACTGTTTTGCATGTGATACCAACCTGATGAGGTCGAGGATGTGCAGCATGACCACCAGTCTCTATCCCGCACTGACAAGTGTGTGGAGGCTGCCCTAATTAAAAATAAACAGGAGTAGGACCAACTAGCTCATCAAACTTATTGATATTCATTAGAATTGTAGAAAATAAAGGAATTTGTCACAAGCAATGTAGACATGCGCCAAAAGTGCACGCAGAGTACATACAGTACGCCTGAGAATGTGGGAGCCTTGTATGCTTTTTGACCCCAACATGAATAAAAGCCTATGATCAGTTTGAGTTTGTCATCAGAGAACCATTTTGGTAGATAATTGAGTCAGTATTGATGAAGGATTTACTTGTGTTATTTGATGGATTGTGGTAACCAGAGTAAAACGTCATATAATGTCAAATGGTCATGTGATGCAAATAGTGGTTACATAAACCACAAGCCATTGAGTAGCTGGAACTGTTCCATGTACTTGGGAAATTCCTGCAACCACAAATCATTTTGAAGATTGAAAAGGCAAATTCTGCCGACAATCACAGTACTCTTTAAATTTCAACTGAGCTTTGTGTCTTATGATTGTCATCTGGTGTGATTGTGCGTACCGTGTTGTTTGTTCATAGCCTGTGGTTGTTTATGTCCTGCTTTCTTAAAGCTTTTGTTAGATCCATTTTTGGTGACAGCGACTGACTGCATCTTAAAGCCAAATCCTTTAAACTCAGCCCTTAATGATTTGACTCACATCGCTGATTGATGAGCATGTGTCTGACTAACTTACGTTGTGTCAACAAAGTAGCAAATTGATTTCACCAAAACACATGCTGCAGTATTCATTTTTGCTGCTTAGCTCAGGATTGGACATGCTAACCAAAACCAGTGTTGAAAACAAGACGCAACATGATTATGACAAGAACAGAGTCATCCATTTATTTATCTCATGATGTCTATAATGAGAGCAATAATAACAATACAAATATTGCCCTTTCCACTAGTGAAAACGCCATGGAAATTTTTTTCAGCAGTAAACACATCATGAGCAATCACCAGCACCTGTGATATTAATTAATATTAATATATTAGTTTAAAATTAATATATTTTAAATTGAACTTGCTAGTAACACCAAACTGTCTTCTGAATAGACCACTTCTGGATCGTAAACCACTCAAAGATAAAGTGTAATACCTCTCAATCTTCACATTAAAAGCAACTCTTGTGTACACCTACTTTTAGTGAAATATATCGGCATATTCTTTGTTGTATAGTGTTAAAATGAACAATAGCTTCCCAATCAACTTAGTCCTGTAGAAGCGCAGCATCACCAGCTCCTGTCATTGCTGATGTTCTTATTGCAATGGAAACCAAGCCTTCCCTGGTGGCTCATTTAAACACACTTGGCCTTTCAGCCCCACTTACCTAATAGCTGTTGCCACATTGATCAGCCCCCATGCTGTCTGTCACCTCTTGTGCTCTGGCCCTAAGCGCTGATGAGCTCGGACAGACACCCTCTCATGTGAGCCTTTTCTTGTAAGGTGCCATGATACGTGACCTTTACACGATAGGGCCACAATTTGGTCCAATATGTAAATTAATTGAACGAAAGGGCAGGGAGCTCTTTTGGTCTTTAGTGTATATTTTTGTATTTTCCAGATGCTTTGGAGTTAAATTGGCAAAAAAAAAAAAAAAAACAAAAAAAAAAAAAGATGTCCACAATTAGTTTGCGTGTTTTGTACGAAGCAGCTGAATGGTGAAACTTTTAAGGACAAACTGGTTTAGTTCAAAACGATTTCAATTTGTAGTCTCTTTAGAACTTTTACGTTGCCAGATAGAATTTTCTGGAGGCTATTTGCAATGGACTTGCACATTTGGATTCCTGTGAAGACTTTAATTTCATTGGTGTGTGCTGAAATACATTTCTTTCCATTCATATAAATTTAATCGAAAACATCCATTTTAGAAATACTGACCAAGTTGATGTCCCACACTGCTTTCATTAGGAGCTTACTTTTTGAATCCTCTGGTTATGCATGTCAAGCCATTGTCTTTATGCCAGTTACATGGCTGTGCCTCCCAGCCCATCACCATAAACAAGCAGCTAACGTAATTTCTATTACCAAACGACTGGAACTCCCCCACTACGCAGAGGACGGTTGCTGTGCATCGCGGCATTGCTCTCCTTCGGAAAGTCACATTACCTCACATGTATCTCCAAAGATTAGAGTCATCAAGGTTTACCACTTTAATTACCACTCTGTAATAATGCCCTCAGTAAAACACACGACTGCTCTGATGCACAAGAGTTCACCAGTGGTGCTTCTCAAGGACACTCACCAGTTTGCTTTAGTCTTCCAGCGTCAGAGTACACTACGACCCTTCATTACAGAAATGCAGTGATTCAGTTTTATTGGCTTATCACCCTCCTGTTGTGGGAAATAATTTTTCTCTGAACTATTCCAGCCCAATGCCATGCTTCAGCAATATATTAGGACTTTCGGTGCTCATATTGGATGTTTATTTTGACCTCCGATCGTCCTAAGATGTGACAAGATTTGTTAAATGGCAGGAAGTATGCAAGATGTACTTTTTAAGGTTTGTATCATGTCAGGTATGTTTTCCCTCATCAAAAACATACATGGAGTGCTGATTTGAGTCACGTTTTAGGAATTCATGAGTCTCCCGTGTCAACCCAATGCACCACATATTCGCCTAATTAGTTCAACCTTGGAGCTTGTCATATAAACTACATTGCCCCATTTATTGAGATATACAGTGTATATATGTACAGGACTTTCATTGCAAGTGAAAAATGCATAATACCCCCACTTTATAAAGATTCCAATAAGAAGTAATAAAGACCTACTAAAGAGCAGATCAAGATAAAAATGACCAGTGTGGAGGAGACACAAAATTAATTATCAATGCTGAGTTACTACATTATATTAATGAGCTTTCTTTGATCTTTCATTTAATAGTGATATTTTTTACGAATAATATGGATTTTTCTTCAATAGCAGGTCCAAGTATTGTGACGAAGTGATGCTGAATTGTGTTACTATTCTGGACTAATGAGACATTAAAGTTTTACTCCTCCTTTTTAAATTATATTTTAATTTGCAGGATATCCCACCAGTGGAAAGTAACAAATGTCAAAAGTCTTGCAATAGAAAATTGACTTAAACAGTTTCTAAATTTTATTGAGTATAACAGTCTCTAAAAGTCATTAAATGCACTTCCCTTAACTGAAATAACCATTCATTTTAAGACTCAACTTATTTTGTATCTACAATCCACAAACTCATACCATTTTGTTCCTTCCCACTTTTGCGTTTGTAAACAAAACTGATGCTCATGGAACCAATTTTAATAAGAGAAAAATATAGCCTGAGCAAATCCTAACAACAGTTTTTATATAATGAGCTCAATAAGAGAACAAGCTTTTCAAACGAACTTGGCCTTGAGTGAATAAGTATCCCCACCCACTATTAATTCATGATTTAACTGTGATTAATCACATCCAGAAGATGCGATTAATCACAGTTAGATGTGAGGTCCGTACTGATAATTGCCAAATTGTTTTTATGGACATTAATTGTGCATTGACTGTTTGATTGTGAGTGTTTGGGTCACAGGGAAGCTGCTGATCTTTTATTTTTGTATTTATTTTTTTGGGCAGGATAAAGGATGATCACAACACTTTGAAGGTGGAGTTTAGGATAAAACACCAGCCAATATCCAATCACACCAATCTTATTTATTTTCTTGTTTAGTTGTAGTGTAAAAAACAAAACAAATAAACATATGGTTCAGATTAATGTGGTAGACCTGATCCTCATGTATATTTGATGTCATAAAAAAGAAAAAAGAGTCCAAATAAACAACATTGAAGTTTAGTGCAATGTGGCAAAAGATGGAATATTTAAAGCCACTTTAAATTGTCAAAAAATACCGGGATTCAAAAATGTCTTCATAGATCCACCATTACTTTGAGATCTACCAGCGTATTTCCTCGTCAGACTCAAGCCACCGCATGAATAGATGTCAAGAGATATTATCACAAAGATTTCAACCTTTCTGAAGCATCAAAAGCTTGCCGGAACATGTCTGAACACATGGTTGGTCAGGAGATACTTAGGCTAGCCGAGGGCTCGCTGACACCTTTGATCGAATATCTGTGTAATCGATCCGGAGGGGGCCGGCTCGCGCTCTGAACATGCCTTGCATTACAATTCCCACAGATAAAGAATTAGTGACACGGACAAGAGGGGTATCAGGAGAGATCAATGCGGCGCACATGAAATTTTACATGCTTGGTCCCTTTTTAACGTCGTCTTTGAAAGTAAAAAGTCTGTCATATCGGATGATGATATGAGTAACACTGTGGGGTGAAGATCTTCGGGTTTAAATAGGCAGGAAGAGCTTTATTACTCTGTCTGAAAGTGATTCATAAGGGTGGACTCAAAAAAAGAGAGAGAGAGAGAGAGAGAGAGGAAAAAACAAAGGCTGAGCAAATCAAAGGATGTATTAAGGATTAGTCAACTTTGAAATGTCAAAGCTTCCATGTTTTCTGTCTCCAGGATGATGAGGATGCTCCAGCGTAACATGAAAATCCACACGACACAAACACTTATTTGCTAAGACAAAGACAACCAAACAGCCAGCATATATGTTTTTAGTCATAATTACCAAGAAAAGACCCCTGCTTTAAGCACTGGTCAGGGCATGTTGCTCGATCAAAAACACTCATTTCAAAACAGCAGGAGAGTCGTGTATCAGACTTCCAGCAGCAGCAGCAGCATCCACACTCTCAGGGCTCTTCAATCGAGTCTATCCAGTCACGTAAGGTGCGTGGGCGAGCGGAGGCTCTGCTTTCTACGTCTCCGCCGGCCTGTCGGTTTCATCAGCGGGCGCACCGCTCTGTTACTCGACATCCTCCTCCAGAGAAGACACCTGCTGTTTTCATCTTGAAATCTCATGTCGGCCAGTGATCAATCTCTCCCTGTCAAGCGAAAGCAATATTGATCCATAGATGTAGTATTTGGCAGTTTCGAGTGTGCTGGCTGCAGCGTAGCTCGGGGTCCTTCTGTTGCTCGACGTTTGCATGTGTCTTTTATTACCGGAAGGAGCGTAATATCAACAATGGACGAACCATATTGAAAGAGCAGCTTCCACCTCTGCACAGACAGCACTAGTTAAAAATCAGAGACAATTTTTGACTTTGGCTAAAGGTGAGCTTCCACAAATGTGACACAACAAAAGTAAAACTGATTCGATGAGAAGGAACCTAAAAGTGGGTGACTTTCCTGGCTAATGGCGCTGTCAGTGCCTAATCACACTGTCAGCTTCCATTACCATGAAGGTAATTAGGTGCTTTATCTCTATTCTGCTTCAACCAGAACTCAGTATCTGCCAAATTATTAGACTGGTACAATTAAACGACGCTTGTAAAGAAAGGCTACAGTGGTTTGCAACCGTTTGCTACCAAGTGAGGAGGAACTAACTTATAATGGTTTGTGAATTTATTAAAAGCCATAATTATTATTGTTATTCTAATTGCGGCCATTAACGGAGCATCACATTGACTGCACAAATGATTCTCCAACTGTGACTAGTTTCATTGGTTGTACTTGGTCTGCCTATGTTGGTGTTCAGAAATGTTATTGCTGTATTTTCCAGACTATCGAATCAGTCAAGAAATCTCATAAAGAGTAAAAATAAGTCGCACTGGACCATGCCAACAAATTCCAGCATTCAGTTGGCCTACTAAAAGGGATACCTATACTATTGACTCTTTTTGATTCTGGGACCTGATGAAGGAAAACCATGGGAAAACGGGATAACTCTACCAGAATTGGAAAATCTGGTAGAGTCTGGAGCAACAACAACAAAACTTGTAAACAGTGACATGCCTACTTAGATCATGTTTTTCTGTAAAAACTGACAAAAGCCATGATATTGAGAAAAGTGTTGGATTGATTTCTGCTGAAAAGTACTTGTCTTAGTGAATCAGTAGTTTGTGCTCGTCTTTCTTGATGTCAAATATGGGTTTCAAAATGAGTTGCTGCTAGCGCCTCAGAGAAAATTGTTCTGTGTATTTGACCCTTAGTTTACTACTATATGTAGGAGCAGCATGCAACCACATGGCAGCTTAATGCGAGTTGTCCGTTGCACAGTCAAGGGCAAAAAAAAAAACCTAACATACATATCCTTCGGGTAAAAAGAGAATCCTGCAGATGTGCAGGGAGCATGCGATCCACATATAGCAATGTCCTTATGCAAGTTTAAAAGATCAGGACATCTTTACTGTAAGACAAAACCTCCTCATACACACAGTCACAGGTTCGCATTAACAGAGCCATTCAAAAGTACTCATAGTCCTTGAAATATTTCATGTTTTGTCATTGTATCGCCGCAACCAAATATATCTGGCAGGGAAAGAAAACATCATTTTCACAAAAATGTTTGAAATATCTGGAAAATATAGCATTCATTCATCCTCAACCCTTTTGTTCTGCTAATGTCTAAGAGTCCAGACGTGTGTAAATTAATCTTCGTATAAATGTCGCTGGAAAACATTAGTGAACGGCATCATAAAGACCAAGGAACACACTGCAGGGTTAGATTATAAAACAATACCAAAAGCTTCAAGCATCTCACAACTAAACTACCAGGCCAGGCAAGGAGGAAATTATTCCCAAAGTGGAAGCTCTGAAGGAGCAACATAGATCCAAATCCCAGGTGGGAAACTCTGACAACCATTGGTAATGCAGGCAGTCATGAAAAGTCCTATTTGCAGTTTGCCACAAGCCACGTAGGAGAGAGAAAACATTCATAGCTCAATGTTTGCCCAAAAAAATAAAAAATACCCTAAACACATTGGTGTAACTGCTGAAAAATTGAAGTGGTAGAGGCATGCTATGTGTATATTTCCCTTTACGATGGTCAAAGCTTGTAGGACAATGGATGGAGTTAAAGGCATTCTGGAAGAAAACCTGTTAGAAGTTGCAAAAAGTGTGAGCATTGGGGCAGGGCGTTGCCTTACAGCTGGCCAATTTGCCTAAATTTGCTTTTCTGTATGCTGCTCTGTCTAAACATTTGAAGTAGATAGCAAATCTTACTCCCAGTAACATCAAAGATGATTAGAAACCTTGATATGTTTTAGCTTTTAGCGAGACAACAATTTCTCTGTCATGGACTTTATTCCATCCATTTTCTGTTCACCCTTAACCTTAATGGGGTCAGGAGGTGCTGGTGTCTATCTCCAGCTACCTTCCAGGCAAGAGGCAGAGTACGACCTGGACAGCTCACCAGCCTGCCGCACTTCTAACTTTATTGAGTTTATACAATCACATCTTGATCTGTTTTGTACATAGATTTTTATCGGTGCTGATCAAAACGCTGTGTCTGCTACTTTTTGCATCCGTTGGTGATTTTTAGTTCTTCATAAGGAAATTCCTCTTCCAAATCCCTAGAAAACAAATACTGCTGCTACTTTTTGTAAGCGCACCGCCACTTGTGTGCTCTTATTAATCTCCGTAATTCCAACAGACATAAGAAGAGAAGCTGTCATTTTTGTGACACACGGCGACCGCTGGCGCAGTGGCTTATTGGTTCTGGTTGAATTATTCATTTGAAGCACAGGATTGCTGTTTGGCTATGCAGTCCGTGTCAATGACTGTCTCATAGCTGACGTGCTGGGAGCTTTTCAGTCATCGGAAAGTGAGAATGATCCATATTCCCCCACTCCTAACTTTTCTTCATCAGCAGAAATGCCGCACTTTTCTTTTTTTTTTTCCTGCCAGTGCAATTGATCCTGGCCTTGATCCAGCTTTGCTGTTTTCATCACCCACCACATTGCACAATAAAACATTTTCTCTATGGTCTGATATGTGCTGATGAATTGATCCCTTCTGTGGCAGCAACACAGCAGTACGTCACTATGATACATGTTTTGGTAGAACTGATTCTCTCAAATCGCCAAGGCTGAGGCAATTTATGGCTGATGCCTGACAGTAACATCTATCTAAAGGTTGTCTCGACAGAGGAAAAGTTCTGGACAAGGTGAATCTGTCGTTGTCTTTGAAAGGGAACTTTGGTTGGGTTCATTTCTTCTCAATGACTCCCGGGGGTACTGGAGAGGAGGGGCCGTCGGATAGTCGAACCTCGGATTTTGGAAGAGCAGTGTGGTTTTCGTCCTGGTCGTGGAACACTGGACCAGCTCTACACCCTCAGCAGGGTCCTGGAGGGTGCATGGGAGTTCGCCCAACCAATCTACATGTGTTTTGTGGACTTGGAGAAGGCGTTCGACCGTGTCCCTCGGGGTGCCCTGTGGGGGGTTCTCCGGGAGTATGGGGTACCGGGCCCTTTGATACGGGCTGTCAGGTCCCTGTATGACCGGTGTCAGAGTCTGGTCCGCATTGCCGGCAATAAGTCGGGCTCGTTCCCAGTGAGGGTTGCCCTTTGTCACCGATTCTGTTCATTACTTTTATGGACAGAATTTCTAGGCGCAGCCAGGGTGTTGAGGGGATCCGTTTTGGTGGCCTTAGGATTGCATCTCTGCTTTTTGCGGACGATGTGGTCCTATTGGCTTCATTGGGACGTGATCTGCAGCTCTCGCTGGAGCGGTTCGCAGCCGAGTGTGAAGCGGCCGGGATGAGGATCAGTGCCTCCAAGTCTGAGACCATGGTCTTGAGTCGGAAAAGGGTAGAGTGCCTTCTCCGGGTCGAGGGAGATGTCCTGCCTCAAGTGGAGGAGTTCAAGTATCTCGGGATCTTGTTCACGAATGAGGGAAGAAAGGAGCGTGAGATCGACAGGCGGATTGGTGCAGCGTCCGCCGTGAAGCGGGCGCTGTACCGGTCCGTCGTGGTGAAGAGGGAGCTGAGTCAAAAGCGAAGCTCTCGATTTACCGGTCGATCTACGTTCCTACCCTCATCTATGGTCATGAGCTTTGGGTAATGACCGAAAGAAAGCAGATCGCGGATACAAGCGGCCGAAATGGGTTTTCTCCGTAGGGGTGGCTGGGCTCTCCCTTAGAGATAGGGTGAAGCTCGGTCATCCGGGAGGGACTCAGAGAGTAGAGCCGCTGCTCCTCCACATCGAGAGGAGCCAGTTGAGGTGGCTCGGGCATCTGGTCAGGATGCCTCCTGGACGCCTCCCTGGTGAGGTGTTTCGGGCACGTCCCACCGGGAGGAAGCCCCGGGGAAGACCCAGGACACGCTGGAGGGACTACGTCTCTCGGCTGGCTTGGGAACGCCTCGGGATTCCCCCGGAGGAGCTGGAGGAAGTGGCTGGGGAAAGGGAAGTCTGGGCCTCCCTTCTTAAGCTGCTACCCCCGCGACCCGACCCCGGATAAGCGGCAGAAGATGGATGGATGGATGGACTCCCATTTTCTAAAATCATAAAGGCCTATAAGGAGTCTTGATATGAAATAAGTAAGGCTTTTATTGTTGTTCTCTGACTTCTCTTTGGTATTTATGGCAATCATTTTAGCCTTTATTATGAAGAGAACATAATAAAGGTTTTAGTTTAGCTATGTTGGATAACCAGTGCAGGTGAATGCTTGTTTTTACTGGTCCTAGCAGAGTTTAGGGAGGGCATATTTGATTAAAAGCCCTTTATATTTACGGTGATGTCAGGAGATCTTTCCCTTTACAGATTTCTTCTGTTTTGGGGGGAGGTTTTTCACTCTTAAACCTTTGCAGGCCAGAATCAGTCAATAATTGTGTGAATAAATAGAAAAACACTTGGTTTTTAAAAGCCAATTTCACAACCAACTAAAACTAATGTGTAAACAAGTTTGGCCATAGAGTCAGGTCATTTCATTATTGGATGATAGGCATGTGTTGTTTCTAGTTGGGATATATAATCATCAGTCTCCCTGTAGTTAGGGGTGAGTAGTTTTATCCAACTTAGGTTATTCACATTATTGTCAATTAGAAAGTTTAGTCTCTCTTCAGCCAGTTCTGAGAGTGTTTTATATGAGAGTACCTGATATATTTCCACTAATTTTTAACACACACATACCAATTTAGCATCTGGTTAATGAATTGTATAATTTTAGCCACAAATATCAATGAACTGGTTGAACTGAACATTCAACCAGTAGTAGATGGCTTTTATTCTATGGAAGATTGACTTGGCCATTTAAACAATTAGAAACACTTGTCCAGCCAATAATTTTTTATTTACATCCCTTTTTAGCGATGTACCAAAATCCATCCAATTTCTTGTCCAAACTGGCGGCAAATATTTTTTGGCATGACTCTTCCAGTCATGCCGACATAAACGTCTAATTCCACATCTTGACTAAACTGAGGAATGGCTGGGCCCTTAAGCCCGTCAATGACGACGCCAAATGAAATGTAATAGCCCTGGAGCTCATGATTCATGGTTTGATCCCTGCAGCTACATTAAACAAGCATTGATCGTCCTCGACGCCCACCCTAATCCTAATGCAAAAAATAAATACCGTGTAAATTCCCCCAGCAGATATCCCTCTGCTCTCTCAGAGGCCGTGCCGAGCGCGCGCAATCAATACGAGCTTTTTGGGTGTAAAATAACCTTTTGATGACCATCGAGGAAATGCAAGCTGCTTGGACCATTTCTCACACACCCTTATTGATTTCCCCATCTGTGCATTTTTTTATTTGTTTTTTTTTTTTTTTTGCTTTTTTCATCCTCCTCTTTTTCCCTCGCTCCAACACACCGCCCCGGCCTCCTCCTCTTTTCTTCAGTCTTTCAGTGGAAAACCTCCTCTCTCAGCAGCACACGAGGAGCTTTGAGTTCAACATCAACGTGGCTGCAAGTTCAGGCCTGGGGATGGTGAATCCTGCCCCACCCCGTTCTTATTTCCCCAGCGGCTTTAGAGGTTTGTTTGGCTGTTCCGCTCAGAAGAAGCCGTCCTGCTGTGCTTACTCAGCTGAGTCCACTTAGTCATTTTTAGAGGTGTTGCTTTGTTTAGTCCTATAGGGAAGATGAAACAGAAAAGACTCTTGTTACCTTTTATTATTTGCCTTACTTATATTTAGGGGATCTATACAATTCTTAACCTCATAATAAATGTTATTTTGTCATAATCTCAAGTTGTAGTAGACATCTTATACCTTTTATGTACAAGCATAGAACTTATTCCACATTTTTGATCAAAGTTTAACAGAAAGACAACTACAGTTCAAATCAAAGGTTACATAAAATAGGGGATAATACATTTGAACCATTTGGTTTTTAGCCATCTACATGATTCTAGTGTATGTTTGATCATTTTTCTTGAAAATAAAAAAAGAAAGCCAATGAAATTTGCTGGTCTTCAGGTCTATTTTACCCATTCCAAAACCAGTTTGGATTACATTCAGGACCATTGTCCTACTGAGACACTCCATTAAATCCAAGCTGCAACCATCTGACCTAAACTGTCATCCTACAATTAAAGAACACAAATCGGGATGTTCAGGAACAATCTAGGAACCAGCCAGACTCTTCAAGTCATGAACTAAAATCTTCTAAAACTGTGGTGTCACTATTCACAGTTCACCAAGTTATACTCCACCACAGGGCCTTGAAAGATGGTCCTAAATTGACACCTTTAAGCTTAACAGGCTGTTGTATCTGCCCACATAAAAAAAAAAAAAAAACACAAAACAAAAAAACACTTCCCTTCTGGGTTTTGTTCAGAAAAGAGAAAGATTGATCTTCACAGGAGTCAAAGTAATGGTTTTAAGCCTTAAAATGTGTCAAGCATGTGAGGATGTTAAACAGTGATTACAACCTGATCAACTTTGCATTCATTAAATTCAAAGTAAAAAAAAAAAAAAAGGTCTTGAATAAATCTAAAACTTGGTTGACATGCCTGGGCTCAACTCTCCATGTTATGGTCAATATCCACCATTGACTGTACATGTCCAGAGTCCATGAACTTTTGTTTGAGATGAGCCAATGAAACCCTTTGTTTCCAGTGGTCAGATTATCAGTTTATGGCGCAGAATGTTGCTGCTCGTGTTTCCTTATGCGAAGGTATTGACGGGTCTCCTTGGCAGAGCTCCTCTCCTAGCAGCTGCTCAGAGACATCGCCATCGCTCTCCCCACAACGAGCTCTCTGAGTGAGACGGGAAGGTTCGGCCGGCAGGTAGTGGGTGGGGAGGCCTCACGTGACGCTGAGGGAAAAACCCCTGCAGTGACACAAGCTGTCTGTGTGGACACTTCATCTGACCTCATAAATAGAGTTTTATGACACCCCAACCCCCGACCAATTTTTTTTTTTTTCCATTTGTTTTTCCACCATTAAACCAGCCTCAATGCCAGGTTGGTTATAACATTTAAGATATCAGAGTGAACCTTAAATAGCATGTCACTTTCTCTCCCACATTATAATTTCATGCCCTCTTGCCTCGGATCTCGTCGCATCATGCAGCGGCAAGTAATCGGTCTCAATTGTTGCTAATCAGCAAAACATCCCTGCAATTTCTTAAGCACAGCTGCACCTCTTCTCCATCCCCCCTCCACCCCCCCTCCCCCCCCCCATCTTCTTCCTGCATTCTCTCACAGCCCAGAAACCTGGGCAGAGAAAAAAGGCAATTAAGCTAATGCAGCACGGGTGTCATAAGGTTATAGATATTTCAAGAGTGGAGCAATTTACCACTCAGAGAAAGAGGAGAGGGCTTGCATAAAACATCCCGCTCTCGCACAGATTTATTATGCTTTTAGTTGTGTTATATGTGATACAATTAGCAGTAGGTGCCAGGAAGGCTCGCAGCTCAAGGACGTGGTCATCGCCCGGCCATCTGTCATTAATTGCATTCCTCTGTTATGCAGGCAGGCAAATGGGCAAGCCCAAAGGGGGGAGAGAGTTGAGCCGGGTGTGACATGGCACATCACACCACAGGTGTAGGCTGACCAGTCATGTCACTGTGCTTTAGTGCATGAAGAAAATGGGACACTGGACATGTCCTAGAAACAGCTTTTAGAGGTCTCTGAATGTTCGCCCTATTGCAACATGTTGCATAGTTATGGAGGGATTTTATTAAGGGAGATTAAGTTTTAATATGAAACTTTCAGAGGTGATACTTTATTGTGATGAATGTCTACAACAATTACTAAGTAATACCTTTGACCGAAATGCCATCATGGGGCAATAAAAGCCGGTATGATTATGAATTAGTGTCTGGTTCGGCTGAGCTTTTTTCATTAAAGAGGGTGCAGGACTGTAGAGTGCAGCAATGATAAGTATAAGGACAGCCCCCTGTTGCCATATTATCTATGCAAAGGGAGTGGGAGAAAGACCAACTGCAGAATCTCCCATTGCCTGTACACGGCACCAGCAAGTATGACTTATGTCTGAGGAGCAGCCAAACAGACTCTTAATCTACTCTTTTTAATCAAGAGTCCTGCTCATTTTATGGCCTCCAGTTTATGGGCTTTCTGCTGAATGCTGTCTGGTTGGTGGATAAACTAAGAGAGAGCATGTGGTCTCATTTGTGCTGCTGCAGCAATGAGCGTGCTTCTTTTTAGATAATGCCACTGATGCAATGTTGGACAGAAGTAGGTATAAGTATCGGTTTCTGTAATTTATTTTTATTTTTTTTTCCCCCAGGGTGAAATGGTGACACAGTAGACACCTGCAAACAATTTCAAAAGCATCATTTTGGTGCACAAGTTAATGCAATGTAGATAGGTTTAAAAAAAATTCTACATAAAACACATGCATGTTAAATTAATATGACCCCCTAATATTTGGTAAAATCACCTTTGGCATCTTGCTGACACACTGCATCCTTTTCACAGCACTCAGCAAGGTCCTGACATGATTCTGACATGGACTGTGGTGGGATTGCAGAATCTAATTTGAGCCGGTAGGTTTCCTCAGACAGACTTGGCGCTTCGGCCTGTTGGGTTTAAGTTTTGGCTTTACTGTTAGCTCCCCATTTCTGAGTTGGTGTGTTGGTAAACTGAACAGAGTCGAAGCTCTGCCACAAAATTGGCAAATTTAAAGAAAGAATGGATGCATCAGTAAAACACAGCATGAGTATGACTGTATGTTCTGACTTCTGACTGGAGCTCTATTTTACACAGTGCTTTTTTTTAACAGCCTGTTTCTAAGCTCCTGTGGAACGCTCTATCCGGAGCTGTGATAATGCGCTGTGAAGATTTAGAAGCAAGCATGAAAATCTCAATAGGTCAGGAAAAAAAAAAAAACAGCTCTAGTCCATACCAAGAAGTCTTTTCAGCCTTGTATCCACTGTCATTTCCAGAAAGAATTGCTCTTATGGCAGACTTTTAGATGCAAAATTAAAAACTTCTCAAAAACAGGTGCTGTATCTGTGACACCGCCTGTACTCTAGTTGGAATATCCACAATATCGAAAGTGTGACAGTAAAGAAAACCGGCTAAACACTGCAATGGATGAAAATCTTGCATCCACACCCTCCAACTGTGTGTCACTTGGGTTTGCAAGCTTTAATAGGATTTGATCTAAATTTAGAAGGAGCACGTCTGACTTCCATTTAGAAATCTGGATACCTGGGCAAATTGCTACTTTGCGTTGCTCTCTGACAGCGTGTCATGACAAGAAAGACTCACTGTTGCCAAGAGGGACAACAAGACTATGAGGTCTATTTTGGGGGTTACGCAGGAGGAGAAATTGCACCCCGTCAAATGAACCCCAGCCATCCTGCACACGCACACACCGCGACTCATCAGTGAAAGTGAGTAAAAAGCAAGATGGCACCCTGCTGTGTGTTTGAAGGACAGGTGGGGAGATGAGTTCCTGACACACTTTGGCACGTGTGCGTAACATCGCTCATCTTGTCAGCATTTGACAGCGTTCATTTTAGGAGAAGAGGGCTTTGACTTGACAGAGGAGCAGAGATGCAAATGATCATTTCCTGCTTGTTGGTTCCAAAAGTTGCCAGTGGATGACTGACTTCTTTCGGAGGCAGGCCAAAAGGAACGCTGAATGGTCCAACGCCGGTCGCATAGAAAATCGAAAATCCTATTTTAACTCACTCATCAAACAGAGGCCTTTTTAAAACATTGTTGACTCTAAAAGTCCACCGCAGCATTCTTGCCACGATTTACATCACAGTCAAGTACAAACACGACATGTTTGCATGTCTTTCTTTTTTTTTTAAAAAGAAGAGCACAGGAAACAAAAGTGTGAGCATAGATCAATAGACACAGGCAGGATTTATTGATTGGCCAAGGCATGGCAGCCTGTGAAGGACCATCTGGCCTGTTCTGCATGGGCTTTCCATTTGAATTGCAGATTGCGAGGTAGACAGAGATTTTGGAATGTGAGGTGGCAGACTTCGCAGAGGAACAAGCAAAGCAGAAACAGCAAAACAATGATAAACAGGACTAAATTAGAACCAGCAATTCTGTCGCCCAGCCATATTTATTCATGCTTTGATTGTCAATGATAATCCGTGTGACATATTAAGACTTTTTAAAAGGTCTACAAAATGCTACACAACCTTGAACGGAGAGGAAACCGTGGATCAAACATTTGTGTGATGTGCGACTACAAAGACTGGTAAAATAGCAATATTATAGTTAAACAGAGGTGTTATGCAATATATGTACCTGCTACTTGCCAACTCAAAAAAGGCTTTGAACCACAAAACTGACATCTGTTTCTGTCGCCTCTGTGCCATTTTGGCCGTTTTCTTTACAGCAAATATTGCATAAATTCACAAACCGCTCCTCCCCAGAACCTCAGACAGAAATGGTGACTCAAGTTTCAGAATTTCACTCCAGTTGCACTTAAGTCACAAAAACATTGCTGGGTCCTTTACACCTCTGATTAGATACTACTTATTTAACCACTTGGAGGCATTCAAAGCATTGCCATTGAGTTCATAGATACTCATCTGATTATTAAATGTGGATTACATATATTAAACAGTTTTTGGGTGCTGGATACTGTGTAGAATATTTTTTTTTTGTAGCAACAAGTCCTGGTTCAGAAGGAAATTACAGTATATGTAGATCTCTCCCTAAATAAAATGTCCTCCAACTTGAAATTTCACTGGAAATCAGAGGTTTCTAAACGGCCTCAGAGTATTTAGAGACCTCGGAAAACCACTATCGTCCAAAATTAATGATAGCTACAGATTTAAACTGTTTATTCCCACTGCTGATGTTTTACGACCTACAAATCAATAGTAACTCCAGTTTCTTCTAGTAAAGCGCTCACTGCGGTATTTCAAAGCAGAAATTGTTACAAATGAATTGCTTTCAGGTGGTATTGCTAATTGTCCTTAGCCGGGTCGCCAAGGACAATGGTGAGCAAAAACCCACAGCTTTTGTGACCTCCAACTATAAAATGGTACAGATGAGTACTAACTCACTCATATTGAGGTAAAGACTTCAAGGGTAAATGAAAAATGAAATTAGGTTGGTTTTACACAATTCGCATCCTTTAAGAATGACAAGACATCGCATTAAATGCCATCTTTTCAACACAGAAATCATAAAATCTTACAGGACTTTGTCTCAGCCTCAATCATTTCAACTCAGGATTGAACTCCTAACTCCTCCATTCTCCTCTGTATGTAAAGACTTGTCTTTTATCATAAACACATGTTTTTGACAGGAATGTTTGTCACTAGAAATATATTTTTTCTTGCGTTCTTTGATCTGTGATGTTGAGAAGGAGTAACAGAAACTGTAACTAGGAACAAGTGGTGTCTTGCATTTTATTCTCCTTCATCTCTCATCCTCAGCGTGTGTGAGAGAATCCTCCTTCGTTGGAAGATGAAATGAAGCTTTACTTTTAAGGTCATTATTTGAAAAACAATATGGGAGTTTAATGCTAATTATGTTTTCACAGAACTTACATCCTCAGACCTACAGATCCTATGAAAGCAAACAACATCGATTTCCTCACTGACGTCTGGATTACAGCTAAATGTCTTGTTCAGAAGAGAGAATCTGTGAAAAAAAACATTTTATTTTATCCATCCATCCATCCATTTTCCGTCACCCTTCTCCCTAACGGGGTCGGGAGTTGCTGGTGCCTATCTCCAGCTGCGTTCCGGGCGAGAGGCGGGGTTCACCCTGGACAGGTCGCCAGTCTGTCGCAGGGCAACACAGAGAGACAAACAGGACAAACAACCAGGCACACACACACTCACACCTAGGGAGAATTTGGGAAGGCCAATTAACCTGACAGTCATGTTTTTGGACTGTGGGAGGAAGCCAGAGAACCCGGAGAGAACCCACGCATGCACAGGGAGAACATGCAAACTCTGTGCAGAAAGACCCCGGGCCGGGAATCGAACCCAGGACCTTCTTGCTGCAAGGCAACAGCGCTACCCACTGTGCCACTGTGCAGCCCCATTTTATTCTAAACCTGCCCAAATAACCACTCCACTAATTGTCAAGGAAAGTGGACAGTAACTGCTCACGCCATGCCCCTTGCTCTCTGCTACGCCTTACTGGCACATGCATGTAAGCATGGCTAGCAATGATGGTGGATAAACTTGGAGGAGCTGTTTGGAGGAGGGTGTGAGCAGCTCATACATTAGATGATTGATAGTATGAAGACATTTCTCTTGGCTATGATTGGTAGTTTGCGGTGCATTTCTGCAGATGGCAGTGGGACCTCAGGGACGAGCTTGATGACATAATGAGAGTTTTTAAAAAATATGAAAAGAATTCATGCCTAATTTCTTATAAATTTTACCTCCTGTAACAATACTTTCATAGTAGGGTTGTTCTTTTTTTCGCACACTCTTAAACCATACATTATTCCGTAAGAATAATGACTCGGCCAGTGTTGACATGGTCTTGAGAATATTCTTTTCTGCCATTTCCATGCACAGGACTGCTATGAACTGAACTTATTTACGAAAGTGCTGAACTAATCGGATAGACTTAAATCTGGTCACTTAAATCCTATTAAAGTCTGACCTTTGTGTAAAACTATCGAGAAGAAAGTCACTGTATGAGGGGAAAAAAATTATTAAAAAATTCTCCAAGTCCTTTAGGTAACATAGCAAATATATTTAAAAATGTGCTCTTTGTGGTTGAACATTTGACATCTCAATTTGTTTCAGTGGGGATTATAAATATGGTTTTTCAGCATGTATCAGAAGAAAAATTAAACCCTATTAAAGGCTACAAAAGGCTTGACCGTCCTAAACAGAGCCACGGTAAAATTGTTTAGCTTAGATTATATTTATGTGTTAGAATGGCCTAGTGAAACTACAGACTTAGGAGAATCTTTTGGCACATCTTGAAACTGTTCTTCATAGATGCTTTAGATCTAGTCTGATGGGGCTTCCGCTCTATTACAAACAAGAATGAACAAAGGAGTCCAAAGAGAAGCAAACCTTTGCAAGGGACTGTAATTACAAAGCTTCATCTCTTCAGTCATTCATATCCTCTGCTGAGCCATGTGGACCAGAGGTCCACAAAAAAACACACACACACAAAACTCCATGGCTCTTGTTTTACTATACACTTTTAAAATGCCAGCCATAACGTGGAACTGTGATCAATGTTTATGAACAAACATAAAGGAAAACTTAGTGCACTGTCACAACCGGGCTATTATGTAATAAAAGTTAATGTCCATGAAGGAAGAGGGATAAAAATGGGAACAATGCTTTCATTAGAGAGAAAAGTACAGCTGTGTCACTCAATTGTATTCACAGCATAATGTCTGCGATTACGTTTCTGTTATAAGCGAGACTGTAGCATAGCAACTTTAAGCTGATCAAACCGCGTAGCAGAAAGCGCTGTTATTCACCACGCCGACGTCTGAGAAACGGGTCTGTAGATTCACTTTGAGAGGAAGCCTGAGTGCACAAATTTCTCCAAACCTGGCCACTGACTCAGAGCACACAGGAAAAAAAAAAAAAAAAAATCAATAGAAACAGATGCCCTGGATTTCTCTTTGTCTTGGAAAATAAACACACACACACACAAACACACATATATATATATATATATATATATATATATATATATATATATGTATACACACACGCATGTTCAAGCCTTATCCTCATAGGTGGATCTCATGCTCTCTGCCCCGTGTTGGAGAACTCCAGTCTGGGGACAGGAGTATCAGGAACAAGGCGCCGTGCACACGGCCTGGAACATCTCTGCAATTTCATCCTCGTGTGGAAGAGTTGCAACATTCCCCCTCACATTGCTCAGCCCTGGGAAGATAAATTTCATGCTCATGATAAACTGTTTTTTTGTTTTTTTGTTTTTTTTGTTAAGCATTCTAACAAGGCCATTGTTATTATAGTGTAACATTAGATCTAGATTAAAAGCAAGGATTTATCATATACTGATTAAAAGTATATCTATAGAATATCACAACACTAAATAAACCTCAATACTGAGACTCAGTTTGAAAACATGTTTTCCCCTTATGTGATTAAATGCTTTATTTATGAGTCATTCGGGGCATCATTTAGCACTAAAAGCAATACACTGAGATAATGGGAAAGTCCTGGTGGGTGGTCAAGGCACATAAATCTTCTTTTGACCTAAAAGCTTCTCTGTAATTCATATATATATTTTTTTTTTTTTTGGGGGGGGGGGGTTGGGGGTTTGTCTGAATGAGAACATGCACGCCTCTTGGGTTGGAGTCATTCAGCATGGGTGCAGTGCAGCTGCATGCAATATTAACACTTCCTCTTTCTCTTGTTTCAAGGTCTCAGAGATGATATGTCTTTGCATCAATAAAGCTTGATTAAGAGTTACTCTGCATAACATATTCATTTTTTTTTTTTTTTGCAGATTACATAAAGCCCCTCATCCCACGCTCCTCAGTGCCGGCTCCAGACCATCTACTTGTTACCACATGCTATTGGGAATGTTTCCTGAAAAAAAAAAGAGCAATTATCGAACAACTTCGGTGTGCAAGGTATTTGTAGTATTTCGCATTTCAGCTTGGTGCCTTTCGAACTTTGGTCCTTTTGAACTTTCTTTTTCGGTCAAGCTGGACATCTCTCTCGAAGCGAAGAAAGAGGAGCCAGCTGACCTCGGAAAAGGACAAACAGCGAGCTGCCGCCTGCCACAGACAGCAGATTACGGTTTATCGCATTTAAAGGACTGGGACCTTGAAATAATGCACATTTAATAAAATTACCTGCCAGTAGCGCAGGAAGGCGCACATCTTTTGAGTGTCACCTCATATCTGTCCTGACCCTTGCTAAGCCACTTAGACTTTCTGCTGGTGGAAAGTATTTTATCTTCCTAAATTTAATTTTCGTTTCGTTTAGGGACCAAAGGTAAGCCAAAGCTTTCAGTCAAATTCAAAACAGTTCAATTTTGCTCTCATCTTGAATCTTTTTGTGAGTTTTAAATGGATCAAAGGGTATTACAATAACACTACAATAGACATAAATTTAACTATTTGCAACTCCCAAAATGTTTTAAATCTACATGCTTTTTTTTTTAAACCCACAATTTTACACTTCTTTGTTGTTTATCTCGTGTTTTACTTATGCACATTTGCATTACTGTTCAATTTATCCATTTACCATCAACTTACAACAATCCAAATTGCACCGGATTATCCCAAATCCGATGCAATTTGGGACAATTTATTCAATTGCACATTAAATTAGCTAATCATTCATTTACTTCCAGATTGAATTTGATACACTACAAGAAAGTACAAATCACACTTTCATATGCTTGTATTGTAGACTGGAGAAACATTTATCAAAGACTTTCCAGCCAATTTTAGTTGTTACCCTGTTGCAATGCAACTCTTGCATTAGTCTAACAAAAAGTAAAGCCTTTTCTCTTTTAGTGAGTTCATCATTGGTGTCTGATCAAAATAGCTGATAAACTTGCTTTTAAATCGTGAAAAAGGGAAATTCTAACGAAGCATATTTGTTGCAGCAATCATATTTGAGTTACTGCTAGTGGCTAAACTTAAAACATTTCAATCTAATCAAAATAGTCATTTTGACTAAATCTTGGCAAAATCAGGTCAAGGGATACCAAAATAAAATTTCTCCCCTGTGGAATACTGACGCTGTAGCTTAAACGTTTAAAGAGAATGTAAGACGTGTGACTTTCCAGTAGCAATAATACCCAGTAAAGAGACTTCCTTCATCCTGCACCTGTTCAATGTGTCAAAAGAAAATCTGGGTTATACAAGGTCACAGTAGGTAAAAGCAGAAATACAAAACCTCAGCCAGAAATTTGGGATTCACATTCACATGCAACTGTTACTGAGCTCACTGTTCTCACTTTGAAGACTTAAACACAAGTTTATTGTTGGCTATCTTGGCCAGCAATAAAACCAGCATAATGTCTAGTTTCAAACGGCTTATTCTGATGGTGTGCTTCTGTCAACAAATCTCCAAGGTACGTAAGGTGTGTTAATTTAGTTAGTTTTGCCATAGGTAGAATTCCTTTTCTATCCTTTTTAAACGTAAACCGGTACTGTCTCAACCTCATTTCCTGCTTCACGCCAGCTTTCTGCTGCTATTTTCAGTGAATTTCACCGAGTAGCTCCTGGCTGTGTATAAAAGATAACATCCTCACACTTAATCCTGTCTGCAGAGCTCTGGTTTATTTTCTCATCCTGTTGAAGCAGCCCCCCCCCCTCTTAATAAACAGGACATAAAAAGACAAATACCGTCCATGCCACTCCCTTTATTGTCAGTAGGAGTGACGTCCGCAGTTTTGTTGAACCAGTTGTCTTGCCAGTCAGCGAAGTCGTGCTGTTCTGACTCATGGCAGAGGACAACGTTAGCATCGCTGCAGCGTTAACAGTCACCAGAGATCCTTTTATACATCTCTTTTTAGATGCTTCTGTGACTCATCGGTGAATTGTCCAATGTTAATTTCTTTTCTGATGTCCTTGGAGGCTCCCACTCTGTGCTGTCAATATTTTTGTCCAAGCTGCTTGCTGGTTTTTAGGGGGCCCAGCTCCTAAGAATTTGAATCGTCTCTGTTGGTAACGATCTCTATTAGCTCCATTATTGCACACTATAAAGCTCAGCAAAGACGATTCATCCTTGTTAATATCAATATCTTTAAACCGTAAAGGCTCTGAGGTGGAAATTGAAACGGAGATGCAGGAGACAGACTCGCAGAGGGAAAGGGAAAGAGATGTTCTGAAGCACTGCAGCAGAGTGAACGTGTATCCAATCTGACACCTAGAACTCCAGGCTAATGTCTTGATAGGCCATAAGTGGATCATTGCTGCCCCTTAGAAAATCTTCCCTCTGTGCGAGATAGAAGAAAAAGAGCTGAACAATCCTTATGCCTTTTAGCTGAACTGTGCGCCTTGTTCTCTTACTGTTCCTGGATTTTTTTTTTTTTTTTTTTTTTCCTCCACCGTCTGCAGCCTTATTGATTTCAGATCAGGGTTGTTTTATGTTTTTCCTGCATCTCGTGCACTGTTACTGTGAGATATACCTCTCAATGCTGCGCATGATTCCAGCTCATCGAGCCCCAGGGCTGTTTATAGTCCACTGCTGCATGGGTTCAAATGTCAACTTGGATTTCTCAATGCTGAGCCGCACACCAGTGTGACCTCGGTGACTTTTGCTTCGTCATAACGGAAACGAAGGTCACATGCGAATTGTCCTATGCTAGAAATGCATCTGACCCTCTTCCTCTTGTTAAAAAAAAAAAAAAACTAATCTCATCCTCCTCTCATTCTATTTGACAGCTTTCTTTTCATTTCATTGTTGAGATTTCAGTCATATTCTTTGTTTGTACAACCACAGTAATTCTCTCAAACACTGCAAACTGTATTAATAAATCTTCACGTTTCAGCCTTTACCCATAAATTGTGATCCTAATGGCAAAAAGTGCTGTCTACTTTTTGAAATACAATAAATGTTAAATGAATGTTAAGAATCTAATCTCACCAGATATACAGCTCTGATTTTTGAAACATAAGTCTAAAACATAAGTTGAAAACGTGTTTGTACCACTGTGCACATGTAAGTAAAGTACTTTTCTGTCACCAACAAGCAAATAAAAAAAGTTTTGCTAAAGCACTTAAAGATGAAATAGTATTTCAAAGCCAGAAAACATAAACCAACTGTTGCTGTAGATAAACCTTTTAGCATAAAACTCTCTCAAAGTGCTCAAAAAAATACTTGTTTGCCTCGTTTGTTTGCTTTGGAGCTGGTTTTCAGTTCGTCTTCATATGAAATGTACATTGAGAGGGCTGGGGTATGATTGGCTACATGCCTGTAGTGTCGCAATCAGCGTTGGCACTGATAGGCCACGGCTGTAGGTGGGACTTAAATCGCCGACGGTAGTCTGATGCAATTATTTGAAATAGGGCAGTCAAGAGAGGAGAAGCCGGTGCCTGTTTTCAGACATCTTTTTTTTTTTTTTAGTGGTGGCGTCCTGAAAATAGACTCATGTGTGTCGTATGTGAGTTGTAAGGTGCAGCTGACCCTTATTAGGGGAAGCTGCACTGATAAGGTAATGTCAAGCGAATGCTGACGTCAGTAGCAAATGCCTCATGTTTGGTCTCAAAAGAGTTAATTGTATGTTATCTGTCCTTCTTTCAGATAAATGGTTTTAAAGAAGTTTCAGTCTCGGCAGATATTTTATTCTGTGCGATTGTCACTTTGACCGGCGGAGGCTCTGCATTAAGGAAGGAGGCAAGGCAACAAAATGTAGTGGAGGTACATCTGGAGCTAAAGGTCACAGATACACCGACACCCATTTTCACAGTGAGACAAAGAAGCTGGCTTTTATGCTTTGGGCAATTCTCACACTAATACCAGGTAAAGGGGTGACGAAACAAGAAATATTTTACACAAGCCTAACACAAATTGATAAATGGCACCAATAAACATTTACATGCATGCAAATCATTAGAACTAAACTAATTTGAGGTCAATCAAAGCACCTGGAGCACTTGCTTCTCTTACCTGCACCACCCTGCTGAGGAGACGCACCTGAAAAAATGTATTGAATTCCCAAAATAATTTGGCTTTTTGATACTTTGGTTTATTAAAATGAACTTCTGTAATGCGAGAAGACATGTTGATATACTGTCAGATGCTTTCATGATGTGTTAAGATAACTGAATGTTACAAGGGGAATCTGAGCCTGGATCAACAGGTGCACAAGCAGATGAATCCTGTGCAACCAATATCTGTGGATCACAGAGGATGCAAGTTGATACAAAGTTACTCTGGTAAGAGCTCGTTTATTCTGACACACGTTTTCAACTGAAGGAGAAAAAATAAATACAATTACAATACAATTTCAATCAACAACATCCAGAGTTTCCGCAAAGAAATAAATAAAAAATGCACAAATAAAATAACTTAATGCAAAACATTCCATCTACAACACAATAAACACCAACTTTTGTCAGTTACAACCGTTTTTAGTCACTAAAGTTTGGCAGTTATAGCGGTTACGAAGAAGATCAGGCCTACCACAAATAAATGCACTTTTAGGAGAAATAAAAATACTACCACACTATCCAGACACAAACACAACATTGACTAACCAAGCAATTTAAATAAATCCAAAATCTCAAGGCTCCAACAACAAAAAGCCAGTCATATGCCGACACAGATCAACGCCAGTACAAAACTGGCCAAATTACACAAATAAGTTATACAAAACACTACAAAACTAATCCTGATATATTCACATAACGTTTTAAATAAGCTCATAAAAGTTGCCTTTTATCTTACCTGTGGCTCACAGAGGAAGCGAGTTGATGCAACGTTACTCTGGCAAGCGCTCGTTCATCCTGAGCCGCGCATGCCCAGATCCAGGAAGCTCGTTCTGCCTGAGCCGCGCATGCCCAGATCCAGGAAGCGCTTTCTCCCTGTTAGAGCGCCCCCACTGGAAAGAAGACGCATGCACACAAAAAAGACGTCTATATGCATAAGAAAATAATAATAAAAATAAAAAAAAAAGATAAAAGACAAGACCAACTCTGATTCAAAAATAGGTGTGTATTATTTATTTATATATTTTTTTACTGTTCTTTATTATTTATAATAATCATCATAATCATCATAATCATCTTTTCGTCTCCTGGAGTTAAAACTGAAAAGTTCTTAGCTTTCTTTGCTGCTTAGAGAGTCTAATAACACAGAAAAACAAACAAAAAAAAAACATTGAAGACCAGAAAATGTTCTTTCTCTTCATGAAACTAAACAGAGTGACGATAAAGTGGGTTGGAAATAGCTTCCTTAATGTATGCTTTCACATAGAAAGTGTTTACCAATAGATCATTTAGGAAATGGTAACCATCCCTTTTGGCAATCGCAGCAATAATCACATGCAGGAGGCCAGAGTCGGCAATGCATTCAGCACTGCAAGTCAACAATTACCGGGCGGCTGGTGGAAATGACAGGGTAGACGTTCGCTGATCCCGTGTTCCCACTCAGGGCGATTGATGAGTTCATTTATCTCTACCCTGCTTGTCTTCTGGCTTTTCGCCCCTCTGTTGCTATGAAAATGAATAGCCTTCGTAAAATGGAGAAATCATACGCTGAAAAAAAGGAGAGGAGAAAAAAAAAAACGTGCCTTTACAATACCACTGAGGCATATTTATTTCATCTTAAAGGGGGACGTTTGAGGTCAGCCTCCAGTTCTTCCCCAGTGACATTTTCCGACTTGACATTCTGTGACATTTCCAGTTAAATATTGCTGATATTCCTGCAGAGGAATTAAAAGCATGTCTAAAAGGGAGACCGACATTAAAGCTGTTTCTCTCCCTCTCTATCCTCCTCCCTCTCTCCACCGCTCAGTCTCTTTATCCCAAACATTCAGTTTCCCTCCTCTCCATGCAGCAACACAGGCTTACACACACTACCTTCTAAGTGTGGTTGACTCGCATCTCCAGGTATTAGAGGAAGTCTTTCTAATCCAGAGGGATTACTAAAAATTCTATCATGTGGAAAATATAGGAGACAGACACAAAGTGTCTCACTGAGGAAACTTGTGCTGTTTTTTTTTTCGGCAAACATTCAAAGATTTAGACGCAGTAACATGACAGGAAGCAGTCATGCAAGAGGGGAAATAGCTTTACCTTCCACGTATGTCCTACATATCGGTGGATTGGATTTTGAATATTCTCTCACTTTTGCTCAAGAGCGTCTGCGCCTTCATGTCGACAAGAATTACAAAATACTGAACACAAGGCAATATATACGGTTTTATAGACAAGATCTGTTTTTGTTTACAATGTCTTCTATGTCTGGGACTAATTCACAATCTTGTTTACCATCTCCTGCTCTCTCTAAGGAATGCTTCTCTAAAAAGCTGATAATTGATGTAAATGTTCAAGTTATTTATCCTACTTTCGTTTACACGTACACGTCATTTTATTGAGGCGAAAATCTATTTTTTACAAGGCAGACTTGGCCAAGGGAGCAGCATTAAACATATACTAAAATGCAAGATGTAAAACATAAAGCCAGGATGAAATAGGAGACGGCGAGACAGTTGGACCTATGCAGCTATTAAAACGCAATGGCCTCTCAAAACAATTCACCACAGTCATCCTTAACTTCTATCTTCATGAGCTGAAATTAAATTTTCATTTAATTAAACATGACATCAACTTTTATGGTCAAAGATAAATATTTCATGAGGATTTTCCATCAGAAGTATATATGATAAATACACAACCTGCTGCGCTGAAAATGGCTGTTTGGACCTCTACAATGCCTCATAATGACTGACTAAAAATGTTAAACAACTATTGCTTTTAAATATCTATGTAATAACAGATGGCTAAAAGATGGAGCTTTTAGCCATTTTTCAGTTTTTCCACTGAATAATTTGATTGAATTTCCACAACAGGGTGACACCTAAAGTACCAATAAGATTCTTAGATCCAATTTATTTGTCATCAGGTTGAAAACTGTTTTTGCCCCAAATATCAAGATCCCATAAAAGAAAACACTTCCATCATCTTTTTTGCAAGTTTCTTTTTTCTTTATTTAGAAAACCCCAAAATAGAAATAAAAGGTGTTTTTAAAAAAATTAAAATGACAACTACTATATATTTATCTACTATATATTTATCCAAAAAATATAAGCTATATCTGTTTTCCAAATGCCATAACCCTTATGGTTCTAAACCAGTTTTATTTATCTGGACTTCAAGTAAAAATAACTTTTACGGATGGTAAAAGTTGCAGGGCCCTTCCCTAATCTATACGAGTCATAATTAAAAAGTTCCAAGCAACAGAAACTGAGACCAATGACGCAGGACAAGGACCCAAGAGTTTTAGAAAAAATCTCCAAATATCACTGTAGAGACCTGTAGAAGGAGTGGTGTATTGCAGTAGCTTAGTCTCTAATAATTTATTTCAAAATGCATGAGAAACTGAGATACTTCTGAACCCACCTGTAGAGATGACCATTTTGTGCCATGGCTGCTCCTTAAGTATTAATCATTCAGGATGGGCTGGGTTTTCAATTTGGACGTTGGACTGCACTGTTACAGGCCTTTTAACATTTGGACAGAACCGCAGAATCAGATTTGCAGCAAGGGATGGTGATTGATTGTAATCAAAATGTAAAGTAATGCTAAGCTGTCTCACTAATGGATTTAATAGTTTATTCGACTGGAGGGGTGAATCACTCTTAAGGTATTGACTGCAGGATCCTGAAGGATTACAGATGGGCCCAGAGGTCGCAGGGGCAGCTGGGTGTGCTTTGCTCCAACAAAACCGCTCTGCGGATAAAGTGGTGGGTTCTAAGCAGTTTAGCAAATTAATTGGAAATTAATCTTTCTCTAAATGAGAGCCTAAGACAAGCAAATCCTCGTGTTTTAATTCCTCTATTTGCAGAAGACTACTATCAATGGTGGTATGTTCAGTTCTTAAAAACTAAAACTTAGAGATTTGTTTTGGTTGAAGGATGAAGTTATGAGAAGAGAAATATTTGGCTTTGAAGCACAAGCATGTGATTGAAACCGTTCATGGCCTAATTGGTACTGAATAATGCCTTGCCATCAAGCCGATGCATACGTTCTCCATCCAGGTTCCACTGTGAGCATCTTCCTGGAGGATAATGCAGGATCAACAGCTCGGTGAATTGACATAATAAGCACGGTGGTAATAGAGGGCCTCAATGGAGCACAAGCAATAAGTTATTCTGCTGTTTGTGTCGAAGCCAATCAACTGAAAAGATAAGAAACATCTGTTCAATAGAATTAAGAATAAGAGAGCTTTGTTCATCACACTTGGCGTTGGTTCAATCCAGTGATACTGTCACAGTAAACGGAGGTAAACTATTGACCCATCTCTTCCTGAGATTCTTGTGCACTCGGTTGGCTCTTTGCTTCTTCTTTTTAATGTGGCAATAAACGGGCCGATTCGTTTGCTCTAATTCAGGGGACGTGACTAAGACTCTAATCAATTACAGTCATTATCCAGGCAGCTGATGGGTTTGTGGTCAGACAAAACACCTTGTGGAGGAGCTGGGCAGGCTGACAGCACCACAAGCCCCCCACCAGAAACGCATAACCTGTGCAGCTGGCCATTTGCAAACAACGTATAGTTCCAGTATAAACAGACAAACACACCCATGCGCGCACACAGAAAACCAGACTGAATAATGGAAGATGGTGCCATTGTATTCAGTAAATTAGCTGTTTTCATTATTTAAGGAGCCTTTGTTGTGTGACCGGTTGACTTAATTCCTACACTGACAATTTGAAAGATGTTAAACTTGTTCTGCTTTCTCTAAAAAGAACATGTACAATTAATGGCTATCCATTTGATTTCATGTGCTTTCCACAATATTCTGAAACAAGGTTTTTAGAACATAAGTTCCATTTTCCATCTTAGGTTTCAGATGAGATGTCCATTGGTTCTTGTTTTGCTTAGTTTTTATCGGGTCTTTAGACAAGTCTGAGTCAAAACTAAAGGCTTTAAGTGACAAGTCAAGTCTAAAGTTTTCAAAGGCCATATCTAGTAAGTCAACTCTTTAATTTTTAACAACTGCAATTAATGTCCCTGCTCTCTAAGTATGGCCTGAAGCACTGCATTGCTGTAGGCTAGACAATGAAATCATTACCATTCTGTCCTATGGCCTAATTAACTCATAAATACTTTTTGAACTTTTTTTTTCTTTCACCTTTAAATCTTTGAAGTCTGAAGTTGTGTTTGCAACTTGTGCAAAACCTCAGTCCAAGCCTGCAGCTCAAATCACAATTTACGCAATTGGTACAATTAGTAGTTAAGTAACTAAAGAGCCCAAAATCAGTGGTTCAAAACCTTTCTTTTCACTTATGGTAACGAGTGACACTTCCTATGTCTTGTAGTAGAGATAGGCAGTAAAAGCCCCCACACACTTTTCCACATGCATGTGGAAAAGTAAAAAAGCCAAGTGCCCAGCTAGCGCATCAGACTTGCTAGCATCCATTCGAATTGTGGGAAACAAAGGAAATTCTCATGAGAAATGTATGCAGTCGATGTGCTCTGTTATGAAATCTCAACCATCTATGGAGAGTATTTCACCTACATATGTGGGAAAATTCAAGATAAAAAGATTGTGGCATTGCATTGGTAGGTCCCCAGTCTCCCCACCCCCACTTGCTGCTGCACACGTCTGATAAGCTGGCTGAAAACCATTATAGTTTATGATGCTTACAAGAAAGATGAATTTGACTCTATGCCATAAATAAACCAAAGAGCCATCAAATACTCTTGCTTTAAAACTACAGACAGCAGGCTACGGTTAGCATGTGTCTTGAGCACAACACTGCGGGTTGTTTTTTTCTTTTTTCATTCAACTCTTTAAAAAGTAGAACAACAAAGAGGTGTAATCCTGTGCCATGGGTATTTAAAAACTACAACAATTTAGCATCTATTTCCATGTTACCTCTATTATTCTATATTTTTCAATGAATCTCTCAGATTTTACAATTAATAAAAATATAACAATATAAAGTAAATACTGTTTTAGTTGAAGTATGTACAATTGATCTGATACTTTGTGAAACATTTCAAATATTTGTGTTTAAAAATCTCTTGTAATTAGCTACTGAAAAATTATGTCAATGTTGAGAATCGCACGTACCCGATTCTGGATTCTAATATTTTATCCTTTTTTAAACAAAGGTGCTCAAACTTCTTAATAGGCTTACTAAAGCACAGGGAGGCTCTGTTTCTCTTTTGTGTATCATACCATCATGCAGGGGGTGCAAGATGAAAAGAGCCTAAATGCATTATTCATGAAAACGGCAGGTTTGAAAACAAAAAGTTTAATTACTTACTAACAAAGAGAAAAACCGAGAGTGCTGAAGATAATTAAAAAAGTAAAGTTCACATAAGTTCAAAAGGGACAAAGCAGGAACCGAAACAAATGCTGACGAAAACAAAACACACATACAGCCGGCAGACAAGCAAAGGAAACCAGAGAGAACATGCCGTGTACCTGATGGCATTTCGGTAACCAGAGGTTGTGGGTCAGTGACTGACAACCAGCGGCAGAACTCACGAGGAAGATTAAGAGAACAACTCAAAAAATGACGGAGAACTGCAAAACATGGTAACAAAATGGCAGAAACAAGAAAACCAAGACAATACCAGCTTTTTGTTTTGGTTGCTGAGGGTGAGCTGAGATGTAGGTGTGGAAATGATCTCATTGAACCTTAAAAAAATGTGAAAAAAAAAGAAAAATACAATGGAAGTTAAAGACAAACTTTCTTTTGTTTAAAGGCAAGACATTATGCTTTAGTATTGAGATTTCAGCTCTGTGTTACTTTATTTCTTTATATTGTATAGATATGTTGCACTCAGACATCACTTTTTCAACCCATCCTATCCAGTTTAGTTCCTGTGTATCGACTTTAAGATAAGCTGAAACACAAACCCGCAGCTTTTAGGTGCGTGGCGAATGGTTACAATTCATCTACATGAAACGGACCTAAATTGCAAGTATAAGGTCTGATATACTGATAACAGAACCTGCATACATTTTGCTACCTTGTTTGTATCCGACCCTGTTATTTGTAGATCACTTGTGAGAAAAGATTTCAAAATAGCTCGTCACCTTTTAACGCCCCAGATACAACCTCATGGTAGTTGTTGCCACTTCTTGGTGTGGCGCCAGCATGGCAAGTGGCAAGATAAATTTGACAGAGTCATGGAGAGCAACACACATTTGCCTTACCTGAATGTCAAGTTCTCTTACTTTTCCCATTTTGAAGATTGGCTAACAGAAATGGGTCTCGTGTCACATCATGTTTATCCCCTTGGTAAACAAGAATTAAAGAATTGCTATCTAATACTCTGCATACTCTGACCAGTTAAAAAAAAACAAAAGTAAAACATGATTTAGGAAAATCCTTTAAGACAATATATTTACCAGAGTATTGTGGGTGCCTTTGTTTAAAAAAACAAATTTATACATTTCTCAATAAAGGACTGTTTTCCATTACTGAAAGTCTATATTCCAGCAACATTCTATACGTTCAGTGAATGATTAATTTATTTTTAAGCTTTCCAGTCATTTTTACCACTATATCTGACAACATACAATATCTATATTGCCAAAGCAATTGATCTTTTACAGGTGAAGTTTTAATGTCTTTTCCACCTGAAAAATGAAGAGCAGTATAAGACATAGAGGCAGCAGTGAGACTCCTGGTCTGGGAAAGTGTCTGCTCACTGCACTCTGCTAACCATTAGTTCTGATAGCACTTCTACATGTTGGAAATTCACTGTTGGAAAGGCCTGGATGGGGTTTGGACATGTAGATTATGCAGTTAATTTGGGAAACAAACAAAAAGAAAGAAGAGTGGCATTGTGTTTTTGATGACCAAAGATTCCCTTCTCCTCTCACTAACACAGCTCTGACATTTGGAAGTCTTTCCATAGATTCTCAGTTAAATTTAGGCTTGGACTTTGACTGAGCCATCTTGGCACTCTAAACTGAACTCAGTCCACTTCAGCCATGGCTGCATTTTTAGGCTTGTTCTCAATCTGGTTGCAGCTTCCCTGTCCCTTTTGAAGAAACTCATCCCCACAGCGTGATGATTGCATCTCCAAGTTTTGCTGTGGGGATGTTCAGGACAATATCCAGTGTTACTTTGTCCAGAAAGTTCTTCTTTGGTGTCCTTTAGATAGAGTAACTTTTCTGTGTCCTCTGCAGTTTGTTGCAAACTGCACACTCGGCCTTGTCATGACTTTCTTTCATCAGGTCTTTCTACATGTCACTGGATTAAATCACACTCCAGTGAACACAATTTAATAATAATTTAATATATCTTGATGTATTTAAGTAAAGGGGATAAAACAAATGTTTTCCACACTTCAGACTTTTTTTTTTTTTTTTTTTTTTTTTTAATAATGAATAGCTTTTCCTTCTACTCGAGAATTGTCCATTATTTAGTGTTTTTCCACGATGAAAGTGTCGCAAATTACTCTTAGGTTTGTGGTTCTAACATGACAAAATGTGCAAGTATTCATGAGTTGTGAAAAAGTTTTTGCTGGCTGTGGTAACACTGTTACTAGTCATAGCTCACACTGCATTAAAAGGCTAGATTGCTTCTTCAAAACGCAATTTCCTTCATATATTTGAGCAGTTATTCTCGCCTACACATCCTGTCCTTACCGTCAGAGACAAATTCAGCCGAGCCGCTTAAAGCTTTCAGCGATGACAGTAATATATGGTACCTATGCTTGTCAAAGTATTTGCACTTTAATCACATATTCATTCTCCTCTTCATCTAAAGGAACTTGAGAACACGTCGTCTTTCCCGTTTGGGATAATGCACATTTTATCCTCTTAGTCGAGTAAAAGTGATGAATTGAGACAAATGGTTGATGGAACTTGCATTTCTTGGTGGAAAAGCCTCAGTAATCAATGCCAAATTAACCTTTCTCATCTGGGAGATATTTGCTGCTCAGATTTGTAACCCTTCCAACTTCCCCCAACCTTGCTCATCCTTTGTGCATTAAACCACAAATACCACTATTTGCACTCATCTGCAGAGTTCTTCTTGTTGACAGAGCTATTAGTCTGAGAGACACCACAAAATTCATCATAGTCGCCCTGCGGTTATTTTACAAATTCATCATTTCATTACTTTCCCCTCTGAGGGTGGTAGCAGGGAGGGTGTCGGTGGGAGAAGAAGTGTTTGTGATAACATCAAAATCCCTGAAGGCAAAACAAGACATCGCGGCGCAGATAGGGCGCGGGGAGAGGAATCTAAACTCTGGTGAGCGCTAAAGTGGGAAGAGCAGAAATTAATATGTAAATTGACGAGTGGTTGGTTGGAGGACATAAAAAGGATTTCATTATGTCTCGATCAGAAAGCCATTTATCTCAAGACTCTCAATAATTCGGGGCTCCTAATCTGCTGGACAGATAATTAATATCTGCTTATTGAGTAAATGAAAGTCATTACCTTGATTTCCTTTAGATAATTTATCTGTCTTATTGTCACACTCAGGACGTTTCCCACTTTACCGCAACTGGCATTAATCAAACGCACAACAAAAAGCGTACGGGCTTCATTTACTTCGACACAGCAGAGCGGAGCAGCATTCAAACAATACATTAAGAGAATTAATATTCGCAACGAGTTCTTCTGCGCAAGCGTCAAAATGATCATCTTCTTCTGTTTTAAGTTGTCCTCAACACACCAGAAAATACAAAGATCAAACACAAATGCAATTCACAAAGATAAACCATAAAGTCTGACAGACATTTATTCACTCATTCTGATATGATTGGATAAATGTGGGTTTCCATTCTAGAATCTTTGTCCAAAATCATGGATTGTTTTGTTTTGTTTTGGGACTATTCGGCTTCCTCTTCATTTCCAACTCGCCTGCCAGACTAATAACAGAATATCTGGACAGAAATTTATCTACCCAGATACTCATTTTGAAAATATTTTGAACCTGGTGGCTGCTTTCATGAACCTTGGTCCCCTGAATTTCTTATTATGAGTTTCCAGTGCAGTAGACATTTTATGGGGCCGTTTCATATTTCTACCATTTTTACTACACAAACCAAAGACCAAGCAAAAAAAAAATGAAAAATGAAAAATTGGGTAGCTGGATGCTAAAGGTTTCTTCCTTGTTGAAAATCTCCAACAGTTTTTGTTAAGTTCCAGTTTAAACTGGAAGTTTGTTTTGACTTTAAAAACTGGAGCACAGGCACCTAATGAAATTTATGTAAAATGTCAATCAGAGTTTACAAAAGCTTGCAAAGATGCAAAGCAGATAACCAACTTTGGGGCAAATAGCTCTCGATGTTTCTTTCAGTCACATTTTTTCTTTACATCTCATACAGTGACATAAACACAATGAAAGCTAGTAGAGCAGCAATCTGTTTTCACGAGTTAAAAAGTGGTTCGTCTTCAAGAATTCCCACACATCAGCCATTGCAAAGATTGTTTAAATATGCAAAAAAAATAATAATAATTGATGTTTAGCTCCCCTTTCATGACAGATTTTGCTCCGGACAGCACTTTCACTCTCCATCCTGCTGTGAAACCTGAGAGGTGAGCAGATTCTGCATCGCTTGTCACCCAGGTGGACATTCAGCTCCTGGACCGAAAGCCTCCCCGCCCTCGTAAGGCTTCGGCCAGGTGCTTCGGCTCGTCTTCCAGCTCAGCAGGTGGACTGCAGTCGGCGCTCTCTAGCAGAGGTTGTCCATCTGCCCGACGGAGCTTTGAGTGGAAACAAAAGCAGTGGGGCTTCTCCCGTAATGGGCTGAGACATTACCACAAGATTGTGCTATTGACGCTGTTGTTCACACTCTCGCGTGAAGCCAGGCGAACTTACAGCTGACGGCTGTCAGAGTTGCGTGGGATGCATCATGCCTCAGGCTAAAACTCAAACTGCTCATGCAGTTGCTACGTGTCGTGGCTGCTGCTTGTGGCCTTTTTTTTAAACGGAACATGGTGACAATGACTCGCTGACTGGGTTATGCTGCCAAACAAACCTCTACTGCCTCCTGCCTTAGTTGTTACTAGACCTTTCAATCAATCGAAGTTTATCTGTGTGGCACATCTCAGCAACACGGCAGTTCAAAGAGTTTTACGTCATGAAACATGAGAACAAAAATACATAATAAACATGTCTTACAGTCAGCAGTATTTTAAAGTCTATTCTATCTTTTTCTACAGTGGGCTGTTACTTAAAAGAGAGATTAACTTTGGAATGACTTATCAGAAAAAAAAAAAAAACCCAACCAGATGTAGCAGGTTCATAAATCCATCTTTTGTTTTTCATTTGTAAGGAATAGTTGGAATTGCAACTATTGGGTGATTGGGCCCAATCACCGAAGTGATTGGGCCCAAGATGCAGACGGAAACGGAGGCAGAAAAATCAGCGATGAAAATCTGAATAATCATCTTAGGACAGGAACTTGCAATATCTAAAGTATCCTGACAAGGAGCAGACATGGATCAAAAAATCTGCAGGGATTAAACAGGCAGAGAACTGAACAAACAGGAGAATCCAGCAAGTAGGGAAGGAGAAAGAGGGGCTTCAACACTGAGGAGTTTGATTACAGACCAGTGGCATGTGGTCGATTATTAACAGGATGCAGCGGAGAGAGGAAAAAAAGACATGCAGGCTGAGAGAGAGAGGGTGATGTCCTGACAGGAGCAGAGGGACACTGACTCAAATCAGGGAACAAGTAAAACATAAATCTAACTACAATCAGTAATAAAGACGAAACCAAATGCAAAAGAATGAACTACCACATAGAGCTCTAAACATAAATAAATAAAAAGCTAAAAAAAATTTAAAAAAAAGACTGTAAAGCAATAATGACAGAAAAAAGAGATGAACTTGCATCTCAGAACAGAGTCCAGTCAAGCTGCTCTCGACTCCCGAGTGTCTGGGTCAGTTTCCATTTGGCTAATTCGTGCCACGGCTTTGTAGTCACTCATTTTTCATTTTGCCCCTTCCTAAAAAAAAATGCATTCCATTTTGTTCCCTGAACCGTGTTATCAATTATTCCATTACCCAGAACACAAAGCTAGTCTATTTTTTCTTTTTAGTTAGCTATTTTAAGAAAATCTGAAGAGAAATAATTGTAACCCAACAAAAAGAGCAAATAAATCAAACAAATATGTAAACATAATGGGTTGGGGTCGATTTCCAGGCATAAGAAAACCCAAAGTTAGATGCCAATTCAGGCCAGGAGACAATCAACAAAGCCTGCAGGTTGATTTGATGTTTCTGGTTAATAACCCAGTCTCCCACTCCTTTGTCTTTTGCACAGTGGTGTTCTGCTGCAGGCTGCCCACAGGCCTGTGGAGGGTTGCTGACATGTCACATGTCAACTGTCCTTTAGAAGAGATCTGTCGCCAACAGCGCAAGACTATAAATTTGTCTCCTACAGTTGCTGCTTGAATGTAAGTAAACAGCTTTCACAGCCCTATGGGAGCCTCTCATGTTTAAACTGATCTGATCTGTTCTGACTGATAACAATATAATCCTTGTGTAATTCAGCAGAGTCAATTGATAGGGTCAACATAAGTTAACATAAAAGTCATTCACATGAAAATCTCGAATCAAATGCATTGAATATAGATGGTATCAATCACAGTAGCACAGTTTATTTGTGTTGAACGTCTGAACAAGTGTTTACACGGGATGATTGGTCGGCGTGACCCGAACCTCTGATTCTACAGTTTCATCCTGATCGATCTGATTGATTGGGGCGTTTACGTGACGCATTTTGATTACGATCGGCCATTTATCAAATTGAGAGGTGCTCGACAATGAGTTGTGTAACCACAGAATCGGGAAGGAGCGACAAGAACTATCGTGAAACATGGTGGTGGCTGCATTGTGCTGTGGGTTTTACCTTTTCATTTAGTAAGAACATTGAATCTGCAAAGTGTTGATAAAAGATGGATGAACTAAATACAGGTTTGGAGGCTAATTTGATTTTCAAACAATGGACTTGATACTTGGTCACAGGCATCAACCAGTATTTTTTTTTTTATTATTTAAATTTCCATATACCAGTAAAATAATAACGATAAAAAACATTAACCATGTGTATTTTCTTTGGATATTTTTCCCTTTTTTCACACAGACCTTTTAATAAAGGCAATAAGTCTCATGCATGGACTTAAATCACTCTACTTTGTATATCATATAACAAGGTTAACTTTCCAATTCTCATTTTCTCCGAACCACCTGCCTACTTGCATTATCCAGAGGATTCTGGTTTTGATCTCCTCAGGTACCTCTGAGATGAATAAATATTCATCTTGCACCTCTTCAAACCATGGAGAATGTCTACAAAAAGACAACTCGGAACAGTAAAATTGGCGTTTGTGACAAAAAATGCCCTGAGTAAAAAGTTAAGAGTCGAACCTGTCCTGGGGCAAATTGTCCATTTTTGCATGTCTGTTCTGTCAGCAAAACATCAAAGCGTCGCACGAATCTATGTTAAATTATTTCTCTTTAATATTTAAACGAAGTTTCTCTAAAGACGAGGAGAAAAAAAGAAAAGATTTACTGGGAATTAAGAAAGAGAAGCTCCACGTGTCTTTGCTAACTAGACTTTTGGTTTTTTTTTCTGATGTGGAAGAGTCGCATCATATTTAAGATCTTCTCTGTCCTGTCTGTGAGTCCCCGCAGGGGTAAATACAAGGCGGTGGCTGGCAGTGACGGTGGGCAACACTTGCTGGGGACCGACAGGAAGCTTTATCTCCACATATCTGTCACTCACCCGTGTTAGACCTTCCCTCTGCTTTCAGAGAGCTGTCAAGCCACGGTCTGCCACTCAACTCGTCTGCGCCCCCCATCCCCCCCTGCCGCCGTCCCCCCATTGTTATATAACCTGCCACCCCATCACAAACCCGAGGCCTCACGCACACACACACACACACACACACCGCACAGTCGATGAAATCCGACTGCCGTGGATGCACACTCTAAAGGGTGCTATAAGATATAAGACTGAATGAGGTCTTTTGCCTCGATATCACTGATCATACAGCGCTGGAGTCCAAAATAATTTCCTCTTCCCTTCCCAGCAGCCCCGTCTTTGTATCGGACATAACATCCTGAGACAGCGGAGATTGGTGGCCAGGATACTGAATTTTTCATGAGGCAGGAAAGGTTAGATAAGATCCTCCCACGTTCTGGAGATAGTGCACTTACAGATCTGTCTTTGCAGCCCGACGGTTGAAAAAAATATACGAAATACATTTGCATCACGGCTCAAGAGTGTGAATGTGTCCTCTTTTTTTTTTTTTTTTTGCTTAAAAGTGAATACATAGACTAAACCTTAAAAATCTACATTCTCTTTATTCTGTTGCTGATTGTGAAATTTTAGTAAACGATATATATATATTTTTTTTGTGATTTATTATTTCAAACTGCAGCTAGACAGCTTTAAAATATATTTTTATGCTACTTTCGTGTATAGCATAAATAGTTTTGAATGATTTACCCATATTTTTGAGTGTGTTTTAACATATTGTACTGGTGCTCCTCGTAAGGTTGTCAGTTTAATTAAATTCAATACATACAGAGGGACGTATTTCAAGCATTTGCGCTTTCACTTTGATCATTCTGGCTCACAGTTGATGAAAATGTAGAGCTTAGTTTTTCAAACTACTAAGGATAATATGTAACATATCTTTCTATCAAATAGATGGATCATATAAAATGCTCATTTTACATGAAATCCTACACCAATGCAGCATGTCAATGAAGTGATATATTCAAGGATTATTGAAGGCCACTTAAAACATGCCCTTCATCAACTCTGCATTGTTAGCAGGATTGATTATTCTGCTAGTAATTTGATTATTATTAACAGCTGCACTCATGTGACATGTATTTGTGTGGGTCAGGCACATTGTGCAGGTGATGTGCGTTGGGGGATGTGTTTGTGTTTGTGTGGGTCAGGTGTGGCGATGGTTGTGGCGCATGCCAACCAAACGACATCCCGCAGGCGTCCGTGGCCTCACACACACTTCTTTCAGTCTCTCTTTCGTTGTCACTCTGAATAACGCTTCCGTCTCGCTGCTGAGCTTGTGCTGTCCTCTACATCACGCAGCAGTTCAGCCATTGTTAAAGAGCTGCACATTTGCCGCATCATGATGTTTGAAGCGTGCGAAAAAGGTAGAGGCTCATGGTCCGGAAATTATGGTACGTTTATGCCATTGCCAGTAACGGCCGTGGTTGTGGGACGACTGCGCTTTTCTCTGTTGTTTCTGCACTTTTTTTACATCACACTTTTACCGCCACTAAACTAAACTAAACTCGACATTAATACGGTACAACACTGTGTGAACATCATCTTTTGTAGTGTACCCTTCTGGTAGGACATGAAAAGCAGCAAAATAGTATTCCAAATAACAGAAAAATGGATTTAATAGCTTTTAAGTAGCAAAAGTGCAGGCAATGAGAAACCTTCTGAAGCCACGCAAGGAAGAATCCTATACCAAAATGTGAGCTGAGACGTCGGGAAAGCCTTGAAGGCGTGCCTGGTAGATACTCCCTGGGATCATTCCCCCAGGCGGAGATATTCACAAATATTGTCATAATCGCTGAAAAGCACAGCGCTTGCCAAACCCAAAGCCCAGAAGTAGCACACAACATGTTGCGGCTCTCGGTCGTAAAGGTCAGCGGCTGCTTTTCAAACACGGATAAGAAAGCTGCGCTGCCATTTCCGGTCATATTCTCGACCACAGGTTGCAGAGAGCGAAATGCTTCCTTCTCTCTGTCTCAGCCGAAACAATACGGCGTCAGGGTGGAGTGGGAGAGGGGTGAAGAGAGCCGCGAATTGTTGTATTTGCTGGAACTTTCCAGCAGTTTATTCTGAGAGTCGATTTACGCCCACATCATTTAAGGACTTTGTGTGAATGCATGCGTCCAACCTAATTAACTGGTAAATATGTCATATTCCGACACTTCTTTTTGCTGCAGCAGCAAGCCCACCAAATCAGTTCAGTCTCTGTTCAACTTCCCCGGGTGGTCTTCAGCGGAGGACATGTTTTGACATGCAGGTCGCCACTAAATTAAGCTTACGCGACACCAGCAATAATCAAGAAATGGCACTCCATTTGTGTTGAGCTCCAGCTCGTTGAGCTGACCATTAACCAATGATGACTCACCACTTGTTTGGCAGCTACAATAGCACGAGAAGGCTCCTTTTTTTCTTTTCTTTTTTTTTCTTTTTTTATTTTTTTTTTGCAAATAATGTTTAAGTGCTTTTCATAGCTGAAGACTTGTCAAAGCATGATGTGGGAGGGTGAGCTGATGGGGGTGTAATTTGCGGGAACATTGTGAATTTTGAGTATGCAAAAAAAAAAAAAAAAAAAAAGGCAAATTCCATCCTCTATGAAAGCTTTTTATTTTTTTGCCAAATGACACCATTTTTATTTAATTTTTTTTTGTCAGAGAACATCAATAAGCCAAAAAAATCCATCCATCCATTTTCCGTCACCCTTCTCCCTAACGGGGTCGGGAGTTGCTGGTGCCTATCTCCAGCTGCGTTCCGGGCGAGAGGCGGGGTTCACCCTGGACAGGTCGCCAGTCTGTCGCAGGGCAACACAGAGACAAACAGGACAAACAACCACGCAACACACACTCACACCTAGGGAGAATTTGGGAAGACCAATTAACCTGACAGTCATGTTTTTGGACTGTGGGAGGAAGCCAGAGAACCCGGAGAGAACCCACGCATGCACAGGGAGAACATGCAAACTCCGTGCAGAAAGACCCCGGGCCGGGAATCGAACCCAGGACCTTCTTGCTGCAAGGCAACAGCGCTACCCACTGCGCCACTGTGCAGCCCCAGCCAAAACAATGAAAAATAAAAAAGTTACATTTTTAATCATTCCGATGAACAATTCAGGATTGCCTGGAAAATAATTCTGTTCTTGTCATCTCAGCGCGCAGAGCTAGTAACTTAAGCTCATTTGACCACATTAGGGATTCCTTTGATAATGGTCCACGCTGCCAAACGAAGGACTGGTAAATATTCTACAAGTGCAGGTGTAATCGCCTCCTCTGACACTCAAGGACGTACTCTGTTTAAACGGGAAGAGAAGCCGGACGAGAACCGCGCTGCTCATTTGATGACCCCTACTGATGCGCTTTGATAAATATGTATGTGCTAGTGGTGTTTCTGTGCAGTCAGGCAAGGTTATTTTACAAAAGTAGGCATTTGTAAATTCAGAGCAGACATGGGTAATTCTGTTAGGCGCAGGAAAAAAAAAAAAAAAAGGCTGTTTTTACCCTGCTGAATAAAGTGCCTTCTGAGAAACCGAACCTCTTTGTTACAACCAAGACAGCCTGAGGGGTAAGGGTGAGTTTTCCATTAAATGAAACATGATAAATCATACATCAATGTCAGCACCACTGATTTGTGGCATTCATGTGAGAAGCTTTTAGTCAGGCATGAAACATTATTGATTGATGGTATGATCTTCCAAATGTTGAATGTCTTTTCTTTTTACTCATTGTGCTAGCATGTCTGATTTAAAAAAATAAATAAAATAATACATATGGAAAGCATGTAGTAATGCTAGCAAAATTAAACTTTCTTCTGCCTTTTAATTGCAACTTTTACCAGTTTTAGAAACGATTTGAGATTAGTTATTGGTCCCTTTGAAATATGGTTTAATTGCTTGGATTGTGCAGATTGTACTGCCTAACCCGTGTTCTCACAGCTAACAGGGATAAACACAAATTACCCAGGTATGACTTCAAAACTGGTGGAAGTGTTTTTTTTCCCTTTTAGAACAAGTCTTTAAACTGAGTTTTGCTGAGGGCGAGTGCTGAGCATTTCGGATTGTTACAGTTCAGTTTTACCAGTTTTAATATACTCATATATATTTGCTGGAAAGTTAAATAATCAACACCTGTTGACAGTAGACTGCTTCTTGTTCAAAGTGACAGGCGGCAGACTCAGCCAAGATAAAGCTACATAGAGACATGGAATTCATTTGACTCAAAAGAACAAGAGGAAATGTAACGACGTCTGCAACTGGACACTGTGAATATCCTATTCCACCGATACGGACATTTCAGTTTGAGGTGAAACAGCTGACATAAGTGTATACAAACCCATAATAAATCAGACTATTGTTGAAAAGTTCATCTATTTCAATTAAAGTCAGCTGAACACATCATATGGTTTATTAACACCATGGCTGATGGTTTTCAAGCCTTTAGTTATGTTAATTAGGATGATTTGAGTTAATGAGAACAGGATATTTAAGATTACAATATTACATCAGACCAGTTAAGACATTTTTAATACAGAAATGTGCGTTACAGACCTTGCTAGGTGTAGGTGAACTAAAACCAGTTGCTTAAGAAAACTGGGCCAAAATTCTCCCACAGGAGTTGTAAAGGAATCATAGGAAGCAACTACGATTGATGAGTAGCAGACCAGTGATTACGTCAAAGGGGCAATCGTTTTTTAAAACAGGTCCGTCTTGATTTGGATTCCTCTAGCGATTTAAATTATCCTTTAAAAACTATTTGTTTGTATGCCCTTTTTTTTTTTTCTTCGCCTTTTGAAATGGGATGATTTGAGAGATTTAGAAGTGCTGAAAAAGCAAAAACAGAAAGAAATTATCGGACAATTTTTTTTGCAACATTTTTTAACTTTGGTAGAGAAGAAAAATTTACCAAAAAAAAAAAAAGATTTTGCACCAAATTATTGCTCTAAATTATCATTGCTGTTGTTTGTGGTATTAACAATTGAAATATGATTTTTTTTTTTTTTTTTTTTTATTGAATCAATATAACATTCATTCTCTTGGTGTACATAAAATTCTAACAAAGTTTGGATCAAGTAAGCTTATAATTTAGCTAAAGTTCTAAAACAAATAATACTAAGGGATTAAATAAAACTTAAGTTTTCTTTGTTGGTAAAAAAAAATCATCCTCAAGCCACTAAGGATCCATCATGGTGACCCCACTATAGCCGTCAAAGTCTATGCCGTCACATTAATGTCCTTAGCTTGATTCCTACCTGCATTACTAAAACAACAGTTGTGAGATCAATGGCGCCGCTTCAATAATAGATGGTGTTTCAGCGCTTGTGACATTACTGCCAGGCTTTATTTCTCGTGAACTCGACTCCATTTGTGCTTGACATCATTTATTGTGACGCTGACACGACTTTGTCAGGAAGATTATCGATGTTTTTGTTATGCATTGATAAAATGTATTTATGCGCTCCGTCCCTTAGCAGCTTTACATTATTAAAGAGAAAATGCCGAAAATAATTTATTTCTCCCAGCGGAAGCCTTGAAATGCCACCCTGTTTTGTATTTTCCTTTTCCTTCTGAAATAAATCACAGTTATTCTTTAAATATTGAACGAAGAATCTTCCTTCCAATCATTTTGGCAACGCGTGGCCTTCTCAAGTTCCCAAAGGGGTAATCACTACATTTCCCAGTGATGCCTGCTTGGCTAAGCAGTTTTAATACACAAATCAATTTTACATTACCCCCCTTTGGCTGTGAGTGCTCATAGTGTGAGAGCCATGAAAAATTGATGGGCCTTAGCATGCAGATTGCAACTCCAGTGAATCTTAAATTTGTCCAGGCCCTCTTTTTTAAGAAGACAATGTCAAAAGGGTGTTTGTTTTACAAGTAAACTGTTGGTGTAAGTCTTCTGGTTATTTATTTATTTATTTTATATGTTTTACTGTTGAAAGAACAGCAGCTGCACTTGTCAAAAGCACAGCATGCAAGAATATTAAGGAGGATAGAAACATTTTAGTATCCCCAAATGGCATTCACATGCAAAGAAATAGACAATATAAACAAGCCTCCCACTCCTCCAGACAAAAAAGAAAAAAATCATCATCAATATAATGACCAATATCTTAAAAGTCATTTGTTTTTGCCATACTAATTATACCGTGTCATTTTGTGAGGTGCTTTGTATTTTCGTCGGCTGAGGACTTGAGTGCTTGAAGAAATTACAGCTCCCATAATTAGCTCTAGCTATGAAATGTAGCTATCACGGGAGAGAATGAGGAGATTTCACACCTCGGAAATTAGATTTCGCAAGGTGCTGTGCTGATGTCCTTGAGTACGGGCACATCAAAAGCCCTTTTGTTCCGCTCGCACTTGGCCCTTTCTGTGACAGATGTAGACAAAAATATGCGGGGAGCAGCAAAATGATCAACAGGGAGGCATTTTGAAGATGCGACTGCCAAATTTCATATTGAATGTCAATTATGACTCCCACTGTGGTGTTTTAAGTTGTGCTGTTTATTCTTTGTTGTTAAAATTAGTTACATTTATACAGGCAAATTTGAATTTATTTAGCATTTTCTCTAATCCTTACGCCCTGACTACAAAATGTCTAATTGCCTGTCATCATATATATATATATATATATATATATATATATATATATATGTATATATGTATATATATATATATGTATATATATATATATATATATATATATATATATATATACTATATATATATATATATATATATATACATTCTTCTAGTTTACATCACCCTGAATGCATAAGTCCCACTGTGAAACATGGTGATGGCAGCATCATGCTGTGGGGATGCAGGGCCACATGAGGTGGTGAGAGTTGGAAAGGTGATTAGAGGTAAATAAATAAAGGTAACGCTCGGTAGAAGCTGCAAAAGTGTTTCACTTTCCAGCTGGACTAAAGGTCAAAACACACAATCAAAGCTTCTTTAGTGGGTTGAATGGAATAGTTAAAGTCTTTATAGATGATCTCCATTCAGTCTGACTGACCTTGAGTCTCTAGACTTTTAGACATAGACAGACGTTCAGCTGTGATTGCAGAACATTTTTGTTCTTTAAATTATTGGCTCATAGAAGCTGAATTTAATGCAGATCACCCCTATTTAGATTTTATTTGTGAAAGAAATATGTCACCTGTTGCACTATTGACTAAAGACTAAACACAATGCATTGATGTCTGTGACTATAAAGAGACAAAAATGTGGAAAGTCAGAAAGGTATGAATACTTTTGCAAGTCGCTGCATCAGAAGATAATTTACGCTTTTGAATAACTGATGCTTGAACAATTGAAGCGCTTCAGTTTTCTGTTCTTTTTAATTGGAAACTGAGGTGTTAAATTATTCCCAATGTAGGTAATCTTGTGATAATTATTCCTAAAGTGTTTTTGTCAACTTCCATAATGTTTTTCTTTTTTCTCTCTCTCTTTCTGTTGAGCCCCTCTGCCTATTGTCTTTTTTGTCTTTTCACCAGCCCATGTTTTTTTTTTATTTATTTTTTGCCTAAGGTAGAGCTCTCAGTATTGCCTGGTTTATGAAAGGTGATTTAGAAATGAACCTGCCTCGCTTTCTAGTTTCTCTGCGGAGATGGGGAGTTTGTTGCCATGACAATAGTAATGTCACTTCAATGGCAGAGATGTTAAGATGGCGAGTGCGTAGCGTTTCATATGCAGGTGCTGCGCACAGAGGAAAAGTGATACAGATAATGGAATCAATTTCCTGTGATTTCTGAAGCAGAGAGCTCACTGAGGGGAAAAAAAAAAAATAAAGGAATTAAATGAGGTTGTGCTAAACATCAGCCTCTGGTTACCGACGGCTATTTAACTTCAGATTGCTGCTTTGCAAGTGAAATGGGGACAAAAACACACAAATGTCTGCTTCCTTTTTATTATCTTCTGTGTGCCAAGCACAAGGGGCTCCATATTATTTCCAGCTGCTGTTTAAAAATGGAAGGAAAACAGGCGCTCATGACAACTTGATATTCCAGCGGAATCTGGTTAGATGTAAAAGAAGTAGGGGCCTTTACCCCTAATAGTGCAATTCAGAGCAATTGGGACTAAAATAAACATCTGAAAAGCGGCTATAATGTTTCCTATTTAATGCATGGCTAAGTTGCAACTCCTGTTACTGCATATTCAATAGTCTGCAATACGATATACTTGCTGATGTATAATGACGAAGATTTTTTCAGCCGCTCATGTGTCTGGTCAGCACTTGCACGTTTGTATTCTACTTCTGACCTGATTAACCTTGTAAAAGATGGAGTCCTTCTACAGCAAAAGAACTATCAGTCATAATTAAAGGAATAGTTTAGTATTTCTGAACTGACGTTGTGCTAAAAGTGTCAGAAGTGCTATTGACCAAAGCTCCAGCTGACAACTCTCTTGGCATATTGTGTGAATTCAGATTAGGTGCTCCAAAGTGAAATTCTACCATCTTGCAAAACGCCACTTTTGTTATGTTTGCACGGGATTATTTATCCAGAAACTGATGCTTATCACACAGTAAATAGCAGAGGAAGTGCATCAACTGCCGTCTTCTTTTGTGATACAAGCAGAGAATTGAAAACATAGAAAGTGTTTCCAGGTAGAGAAACTTTTGGAAATAAAAAGTTTCTCTGACTTTTTATTTAGTTAGAGTAACTAAATAAAAAAAAATATTCTATTTTGCTTTTTAGAATAAAAAGTACAATGGAATACACCCAAATATTAAATTTTTTTTAGAATAAAAAGTAAAATATAATAAACCCAAATATTTTATTTTTAGAATAAAAAGGGTAATAGAAGACTCCCATCACTCACATGAAGGCAGAAGGGTTTTAAAACAATAGTTAGCCACGTCAACAATGGCAAATAACCTTGGAACAGCCTGGAAATTCTACTGGACAAATCCACTTCAATGTGTGAAAGCCTAGACAGAGCAGTGAAGAGAGATGAGAATCGAATTGCATATGTTCAACCACTGAGATGTAAAAGTCAGTTAAAATCAAAACGGTTGTACTTTATGGTGTAGTATGCCAACAAAAAAATTGCTTTTTTAGTGCAGATTTTTTTTTTCACTTTTTCACTTTTTTCAATCGCATGTATTTGTAAAGTAGCTGAGCTTCACCAGCCACCAGTCACTGGGGTTGTATCCAAATGTACTTTTCAGGCTGCATGCTTGTTTTTGTGAGGAGATGTCCCAGTTGGTTTCATACGTGTTCGCCAAAACCCAGAGAGCACAACTAAACTGAATGCATTATTTTATTTGGCAAGTTATTTTTATTTTTATTGTGTTGTAAGATAAAAAAAAAAAAAAACTCCCCCAAAAAATCAATTATTTGTTTCTACATTTCCAGCTTTTGCTTTATTTGTATTTATTTATCAATCTCCCATACCGTATATGTTTCAATAATATTGGCAAGAGTTATTTTGAAAATCTTTCTTCACTTATATTACATCAGCCTTGGAAGATGCCACATACCACATGTTGCATCAGAATAAATTGCCTACAGGGCTTCACACAGCAAGTTCACAACTGGTCACCGACACTCTATGGATTGTCTATGTTTCTAGTGTTTTTTTTTGTTTGTTTTGTTTTTTTGTGTAACTTATCACTGACTGACTAGGCATGTGGTTGTCCTCTGAGACATATGAGTAAAACTGACAACTCAGTGTAGTTCCTTCCTGTATAAAAAGTCCAGACTTCTAAAGAATATAGAAAGCAGACACTAGGAATCCGCACCTCGCTCCGGTTATATGTTAAAGTTACATACTGTTGATTTAGATCATTAGTTTCCACTTTAATCTTTGCCAACATTCACATTTATTCCCATTTGTCATTTGTCATGTGAAGAGTCCTCATTTATTATTTTTTCATAGAGGTATTTCTATCTTTTTGTGTTTTAGATCTGTATCTTTTGCTCTCTTGCCATTTTCGTGACGTCTTCTAACTTTTTCAGGGAAGCAGGTTGAGCACACTCCCTCTGTGTAATGCCCTTTTCCTTTGTTTGTTCCGTCAGGAAGTAGCAAAGTGAAAGCTATCTGTTTTCGTCATCCTCCTGTCGACTCTGGTCCAGCTGCGATGAATTTAGCTCGCCATTATGAACCACAAAGCCTCTTGGCTGGAAGGTGGCCCGGTCTCCCATCACTGGACAATCCCATTGATTGGACAGTTCACTGAACATAATTTTAGACATGTTGAAAGGGACATTAGCTGCCTGTTCAATCTGTTCCCAGAAATACTGGGCTTCTATACCAAGTCAAAAGAGGCTTTGCAGCCAAGCTTTTCTCTGTTCACTGACAATTATCTGCATTAGAGCAGCTTGATGGTAAGATGCCTTACCTGTTTATTGAGGACGCTGAAAGATGAGATTGCTGCACTTTTAAAGCAAATAATACCAAATTAGTCTGCACTACATATGAAGTCTATTTCTTTATGTATATTCAAGAAATAGCTGCAAGACTGTCCAGCTAAGGCAGCAAGAAACTAGGTGCCCTTTAAAACCTTCGACATTGACTTAACCTTGCATATCTATTGAGGATTATTTTTATAGTCTCAAAGAACATAAAGGGGGAAAAAAAGCAAATTATTAGAGTAGGCTGTACTTTGTAAGTCAGGTTTTCACTGAATGGTGAGAAATGTTAAAAGTTGATAAGACGTAAGAACGCAAAGTAGCATTTATATTTAGCAAACTTCCAAGTCTAGAAAAGCAAGACACCAGATGAGGGAATAGGAAAAGTATTAAAAATAAAAGATTTTTGGTACAGAGCCACTTTATTGCTATTGATAAAAAAAAAAAAAAAGAATTTAAAATAATGTTAACTCTGAATTAAAAGGGAAGTGGGAATTTAATCAGAGTGATCTCAATTCATGACTTTGTTCATCATTGCATCAACCGGTTGAGTTTGTGACGACGTATGGAGGTTTCTCTGAAGATTTAGGGTCTAAACTTGGTTGTAAACACCAGTTTCAGTGAAATATGCACGGTTTTGCATGGTAATGTTATTTGCCTTCTGATGCTTCAGGCAAGAGGAAGTGCTTTGAGTCTCACATCCAGACTGCTGTGTGCGTGCGCTCTCTGATGACACTCCATGTATAACTTTTAATAAACAACCAAGCATTTTATTGACTTTTGATAATTTTGCAGAGCATCTTGGTGAATATTTCCTCTCCTCGATAAGCTTGGTGTACTCACCATGCTTACATTTTTATATGATCTTATAAAATCTTAAATACAACCTGATGTTGAAGTACTATGGGTCAAATTTTGGGCTTCTAGTCCAACATGACATTTCAGAGTCTCTTTTTATGTTCTTGTGCAAATTGCAAATGGAGGAAATGCTTTTTGACATTGTTATTCTCAGCAGAATATAATCTTATTGAAAGGAGCTCTAAAAAAGGTGTTGAGTACCCAGATTATATTTAACCTAGTTTTCAGTTAGAAATTCAACTTTTAAAAGCCAGTACTTCCTCACTAATTAGTTTCTCTGGGAGTTTTTTTTTAAAATTATTATTATTGTTTCATAACACATGAAAGCTCTTTCAATCTTTTTACAAAATGCTTGTGAGCAGTTGCTGCAACTGAAGATGCGGGTCTTTTGGTTTTTCTGCCATCTTTGCACACGTAACTTAGATTGAAGTTTTCACACCTTCTTTTTTTGCAAAACGTCTATAGCTCAATCAGATTGGCCGAAGTGTATTGGTGAATAGCAGTGTTCATGTCTTGTCTCAAATTGTCAATTGGATTTAGATCTGGACTTTCACATGATCACAATCAAACATCTGTTGGTTTTGACCTTAACTTCTTCAAAGCATCTCTAGTTGAATGTGTAGGGTTAGCATGATGATGTCAGCACCACTTTTCGTCCTCTGGATGGTTTATTCAAGTTGTTTTCCTCCAAAGAAAGTATAAATATTGATGCCCAAAAGTCTCATTTTGGTCTTATTTAACCAGAGATTCTTTCTTCCACATGTTTGCTGGGGTTGCCTATATAGGAAACCGTTTAGGGGATTTCTTATTACCTTTTTGCCGGGCTTCCATCGAGGCTCTTTTTGTGGAGTACACGACTAACAGCTGGCCTGTCAACAAATTCTTCCACATAAGCCTTGAGTGTCTACAGCTACAAATAACCTCCATCTCTCTCCCCCCAAACAAGGTTGAAGCTCGTGGTTGTAACATGTGAAAAACACTAAATAAAAAAGGGAACTCGTGTGCCCAAAACTCCTCACCCTGTTACTGCTTTGTTACTGCGTTCGAACTTACCGCGGAAAGGTCAACTGTTTGCATTCAAAGCATGCTCTCTTTTAGAGTGGGCATTTTAGAACCGTTTAGCAAAAAGTCAGCAAGAGTCTGCCTTGTGCATTTGCTATATACCTAAAAGCATGTGTTAGCAAGTAGGAGGAAAAGGGGGGGGGGGAATGTTGAAGGAGAATGAGAGAGATGTGAGTGGCCCATCTATGAAAGCACCATTAAATTGTCAGTTATGATGGATGTTCCGCCTTCTCTGCATTAACTGGTACATTAGAAGTCATTAATTCTTCAGGATGTGCACTGGAGATCAGAGCCTCCCCGGGGGTCTCACTGCCTTGATAAAGTAAGGGGGTGACAGAGAGAGGAAGATAGAGAGATATCGGGATGCAGGAGGAGATAAAGAGTCCACCAGCTGAGACGAGAGCGACGGGACGACTGGGAGTCTGAGTTTTGATTTCGACACGACATATGCTATCTTGTGCCAAGAGGGGTGGGTGGGTGAGCAGGGATTGTCCACAGTCATTAATAGGCACTGAAGAAGCAGAAGCATTTTGTGTTGTCAAAATAGTAATGAAGAAGAAAACATACCTGGTACTCTTTAAGGAATTGCTGTTTCAATTACAGATACATCTGGTCCCCGTGGAACCAAAGTGTTCAGAGTAAATGGTATCATTGTCTATTCCGTTGGACATGGAAAACCAAAATATGTGGTAATTTGTACAATAAATCCCCAACTGTAGTTTGTGAAACATTTCCATGAAACAGATAAACTTACCAAGTAATAAAAAACAATCAAATGTGGCTTCTTAAAAAAACAAATAGCAGTGCCCCCTGGTTGTTCTTTGCAACTTGTCAAGCCAGAAAACAACATTTCAGCGCCAATTAAACAACAATTACCAGGCAGCCGCATTTTGATGGGTGACTAGAAATTGCTCACAATGTTGCTAATGCATTCCTCTTCCACACGCAGGCCACAAGCAAGTGCAGCAGAAGCTCAGACGTCACAAAAAGCACTGAAAAGAAACATTTCAAAGACTGGGCATTTATCTCGCCTGCCCAATAACACCCTGAGGATTTGAGATGGTTCTTGTGGCTCCTTGAGATTTGGTTTTAATGACCTGTTTTGCACATGGGTGACCTGCACCATCTGCCGTGTTTAAATGGAGTAAGCATGTTGAATAGGCAGGTCAACAGGGACAAACAGTGGAAGTCAGTGCCTCGCAGCAGGCTGAAGCAAAGCTCTCAACAGCGTCCCAAAGTACTTGTCATGTTTGGGCCGACCACAACCACCGGCAGGTATTTATCATGTGATGACAGCAGGTCACAGCCAGGGGACACCACTTTTGTTGCAGCTGCTTCCTCTGAAATGAGCGTTGACGTAACATACGCTCTACTTTGGAATAATATTTCTATATCTTATTTTTATGTTTTGGTTTTCTTGGTTGTGCCGAGGACGTAAATGTGAGTAGAATTTGTTTCTTTCTCCGTATATCCAAATATTCCAGAAATATCTCATTGTCTTTATCAAGTTTTGTTGTATTTTGATTACTTCAGTACTAATCTGTCTTTACACGATTCAGAGATACGAATACCCCATGAGCTTGGTGTCTGTGTGGTCTTGGACTTCAATTGGGTCAAATATGGTGTCTCAAATGGCAAATTAACCTTTGGAGACAGGTCAAACTCGAGGCAAAATTGAGAAAAAAAAAAAAAAAAAAAAGAAACTGGGACACGCTCCTGGAAGCAGACCTTTTGTGGTGCTCCATGTAAGGGGGACTAAATGTGCCCATTTCTTGTGGCAAAATCTTGTTCTAGGGACAGTTTCACCTCACCCATGGCGCGTGAGCTAAAGCTGGTGTCTGATGTCAAGGGATATCGACCAAAAATTGTTAGTTCTCAGCTTTGGCACTCCTGGAAAAAGACAGAACCTTTTCCTACTTCAGGGCATACCCCTGTCCTTTTGTGACATTGTTCAGAGAGAAAGTTCCAGGTTGATGTGGGTTTGCTTATGCACTGAACAGCAGCTCAGATTATTTGGCCTTCTTTCATCGGGCGATTCCCTTGATAACAGTTCTGTCTAGACTGCTCAGCTCTGGGAATGACTTAGGCTTGTCTATCTACCCCAGTGACCAGTCCTGTTTGTAGTGACCACTGGCAGGATTGCAGGACATTCATGGTGTTAATGCATTATCTGTGTTTTGTAAAGTGTGGGGTTTTTTCAGCAGATGACGTTGTTTTATTGGATTCCTCAAACTACGACTTCTGGCGAGTTCTGAACTATTAAGTTGAAATAGTTCAAATTAAGTTTAATCTGATTAAACTTGGATATAATTCAGGTCATCAAGCTATTGCCTTGCATCTGAACGAGAAAAGGTTTCTTTTTTTGTTTTCAGTTTTATTGCCATTTCACTCATCTCTTCTACTTTGTTTAGATGTGGACAGTATTCAACACCACAGTGAAACCTCTGAATATTGTTTAAAAATTCACATTTTATTTCCTGTGAAGAAACACATTTCAACTTTTTCTGTGAGTTTAACAAGCCCTTAACCAAAAGATCTAGAAAGTTTGTTTGAAAACCTAATCAGGATAATGAACGCATAATGATTCACTATAATGACTCACAAAAACTCTCCAAAAACACAAAGGCTGAATAAAGAGTTGACAAACTTTTGCTCTGAAGGGTGTTTTCCTTTTCCTGTTTTCTATGATAGGGATCTTTTGATTTCATTTTACTTTATTTTATTTTATTTTTTTTTGCACTGTGGGTGGGATTGTGTTTTGAAAAGGCAGGCGTTCAATCCCCAAATTCTGTATTCTACATTGTTAACCACTCCACCAACACCTTATGCCCACCCTCATGTTCTGGTCTCATAAATTACTTAACAAAAAAATTACCTCCAAAACATGTACATTCAACATCAGCTCATTGTTCCATAGTTATCACATTTACAGCAACAGCAGATATCAGGAGAGTATTTTACCTGTCAAGGTGGATCATTTTCTACTGACCCTCTGACACATCTAACTCATCTCTTTAATGTAGACTGCAGATAATAAAGGGAATAAAAAGCCCTCACGGTTATTGGGCGTGTTTGTTTTTATCCTTTATGGTTCTTGTCTGATGATGATCACGGCTGACCTCGAGGGCGTTGAGCGTGCTGCACCTTCACTCTATTACTCCACTTCAGTGCAGCCCACACATTTCCAAGAGAGGAGCTGAATGGAGTGGGGCTCTCAAAGCACCGAACCCTCTACTGAGCTGACTGACCTGTGGCACATTTCTCTCATCTCCCAAGACCTTCCCGGAAAACGGGCAGGCCCTGACTAATTACTCTTAACAACAAGTGGGATGTGGGCGGTTTGTAATTGGCAAGAGTCAGCATTCAGTGAAAGATCACTCATCCTAAGGGCATTTGTGTCTGAGCCTTCCTTTTTTTAGTTGTCTCTCCTCAGCCGGATGATTTCCGTTACTGTTCCCCACTGTTTTTTTTTTTTTTATGAACACACACATTTTGCCTGGGAATGGGTCAATCATTTATCATTGGATTCAGCGTGTGAATCCAGAGGGGAATGGCTTGACGGGGACAGAAAAACAAGGTCATAAATACTGCAGAGACAAAGGAAATTCATGGGCAGGTTTCTTAACTAATGGCTTCAAAATGGCGAGCCAAAGTAGTCAGAAAAATGTGGAAAACGTGGAGCGCCAACATGAGCTTGCTATGTGTGGGTGGGATGCCATAGATTACAGTGGCATACCCACTGACAGGAGGCCAGCAAGAACAAAGCCTCTCTGTTTGCAGTCTGAGTCGCAGCAACAACTGCCATATAGATGGTGATTACAGGAATGTACTTGTAAAGAATTATGTAATGTAAAAACAAAACAAAAAAAGACAACTTCATAGATTTTTCTCCAACTCTTCTAGGCCTAAAACCACCATTCTTGATTGAAAAAGGCAGATTGATCCTTCTGTGTTGGGAGTCAGTCTCAAAGGAAGCAGTTCCAAGTATTGTGTTAGTCTTGTTGATTGTGACGGCTGGTTGGATTGGAGAATGAACAGACAGCGCTGAGTTTTTCTATCCTTCTAGATTCTGGCCTGTGAGGGTCGTCATGAGATACGACAAAAACAACAAGACACTGGATACCTCCAAAGGACAACGAGGCTCATCCATAGAGACATACTGCCAACCATGGAGTCAGCCGAGGTTGAGGTATCTGGTCAAAATGGTTTTCTTGGAATATTCCACCGGGATAAGACTCGGGCAGATCTAGCTACTAAGGAAAGACGTAATACAAACCCCAAATAATATTTTCTATGATCATATATTTCTTCTCAACTAAAAAAAAACAAAGATTTTCTGTAGTTCGTCACTGGGGAGTGGGATCTCTTGGTTTTGCTCCCAGTTCCCCTGAGACTCGATCTCGGAGAAAAGGAAGACAAGGAATGGATGTTTCTATTGTTGCAGAGTGAGGAGACGGTGTTTCAGGTGAAGCAGGAGTTTTCGGCTTTGTATTTTACCAGTGAAGCACCTTCGGGAGTTTCTTTGTTTGCTCTGATTTGAATTGAAGTTGTTTTACTTGGTGTGACAAGGACTGGTATTGACTTCCAGTGAGACCTGCAGCCTGAGAGTAGGGATACCATCCATAGATAATTCAAAATCCATTTTTTCCCCCCAAAGCAGGTCGAGCCAGGAGCCGAGGTCCCGCTGTTTAAGTCGACGCTCATCGGTTCATCATTCTCAATAAAGCTGCAAGTCCGATACCCTTTTTCAGGGGGAGCTGTAATTATGGTGCATTCAGAGTGATTATGCAGGGGTGTAAGAGCGGCTGGCAAATAATAAAGGAGACTTCACTTCAGCTGTCAGCTGCCATAATGCTGAATGACAAAGGAAAATGTAGAGAAGGAGGACTTCATTTCAAAAGACATATATGAGATATGCCAAGTACATCAAGAGCGACCTTAAACTTTTAAAGGGAAAGATATTGGAAATGGAATTATGAACTGTCATGGGCAAAGTCATTTCCTTTTTCCCCATGGCCATGCTTGGCCTTTGCAATGTCTCTAATATTAGAAAATATTACTGCAAGAATTATTTTCTGACATTCAAATGTTACTCCTTCCAATAGTTCGTGGGTGTTGCTACTCCCTTGTTCAGTTAGATATTTAACAAGACGCAGTGTGATAAACAGTAGTGAAGGAAAATATGCCTTTTATAGGCTTGCAGCTTTGTGGACAGATCATACATGCATCAATAATTGAGTTTGGCACTAAAAAAAGTGGGGTGTGGAAGGATTAAAAATTTCACGGGTTGTCAAGGACCCCCACCCTCCTCTTCTTGAACACCACCATCACCACCACATTTGCCTTTACTTCCCCTAGGCAGTGTGTCTCCTGCTCTAGCAGTACGTACAGTGAAATGGAGTCGTCTCACATGGTGGGCACACGCCTGCTACTCCTCAGCTCATGCCATCAATACATCTCACGTAGCTGAACTCCAATGATCGGCACTGAAAAGTATTTTGCGGGTCAGATTTTAGTAAAAGTAGTTGGTGGGGGGCGGGGATTCCTTTGCACCATTCATTTACGTGAATCTTCTGTAGGATGATTTAACACAAGCAGGAACAATAGAGAAAAGTGAAAATTAGAGTGAGTTTGACAGGGACCACATGAGCAGATAACAATGTAACTTTGGTCTATAGCAGGTCAGAGTAGGACAATGTTTTTATCCCCTTCACTGATTTCTTCTTGTTTTTTTGTTGTTTTTTTTTGTTTTTTTTGTCATACCTACATCTAACAGGTCAAAGTTGTTTTAACGTCACACAGATATTTCTGGAAGAAGTAAGAGAAAATAAGCTCCAGTTTGAAATATGTGTAAAAGTAATCCTCCTCTTAAATTACTAGCTAACTGTGATTTTCTTTGAATTTTAGTTCAGTTTCATTCAATCAATTCATTCATTGATTCGTGCTTTAATCAATGACGGACAGAACTAATATAGGAAAATGGGATTCTGTTGCATGGAGTGATCTAAAAAAAAAAAAAAAAAAAAAAAATTCAGAAGCCATATTTTGGATTTTGGACTCCAAAGGACATTAAGAACCTTCATTGAAAAATGAAGAAAATATGGAACACAGGTTAACCATCCCAGGCATGGCCAACCCACCAACATTACTCCAAGCATTGACAAAAAGACCTGGCACAACATCAGGCTTAATAGAGGCCCCACTTGTGTCAGCTAAGGTCGGTGTTCAAGGTTTGACAATAAGTAAGAGACTTGGCAAAAATGGCACCGAGAGAGTTTCAAGTAGAAAATCACTGCTGACTAAAAAGAAACATAGTTCTGTCTCACATTTTCTGAAAAACATAGTCCCCAGGAGGTTTTGAAGAAGAGAAAAAAAATTCTGTGTACTGGAGGAAAAAAAAAAAAAAAAAAAAAGTGAAACTTTTTGGAGTTGTGTGCATCCCACTGCGTCTTGCTTAGAGGGGAGGAAAGGTTATGCAAAATTGACTTTTTTGATGTTTACATAATGTTACAATGTTATTCCCTCATTAAAAACATTCCCGGCATGTTGTTTTCGTTCTTTCATGTGTATTTGAAAAATCTTTTGAGTTTCCTGTAGTAGCTAAATACTTTCGCTAACAAAGCGCCGCCTGTTTCCTCGGAGATTCAGTCTCCAGCTGAGCTTCGGCCTCACAGAGCGATAACTTCCCCATGCCTTTTCCAGTCTGCTCCTTCAGACTAGAGGCAGCAGGAGTTAGCAAGCACCTGTTGAAACTGCACATCTGCTGACGTTAGCATACAAACTACATCTCAGTGCAATGCTTTTAGCGGTTTAGTAGAGAAACACTGTTGCGATGGTGGACTGAAGGCAGCAGGAGCTTCTCAAAGAGATAAAAGCCCAATTTCAAGGCATCAGTAAGTTTTGATATATTCAGCATTTTTAGAACAACTCAAAACAACATTTACTTGATTGTGCGATAAAATAGAAAGTTGTGAGACTGTGTGCTTTCAGGCCACAGCAAAAAAAAAACACCTTGCTGTCCAAATACAAAACGCTATAGCTCACTCACTGACTCGTGATGTCCACCCGGCTGTAATCTCACTATTAATGGGCTGCGTTTTTCTGAGTGGGATTTGAACCCAGCGCCTTCTCCTACATTGTCAAATGGAATGTCACACCACAGAACTTTCTGCTTGATTTTTTTTTTTTTTTTGTGGTGCAACAAAAAGGCTGCAGTCACTTCCTGCTGACCCCACCTTGACAGGAGGCCATTTTGTTTTTTCTGGGTGTGTGTCAAGTTTTTCTATTTTTGCGCTTCACGGAGCTCCTCTGTGTGCACACTGTGACATTGTGGTCCTTGAATGCTCGCTGGAGCATAACACTGTGTTGTTCGAGACAGCAGGGTCTTTGGTACATTACCTGGTGTTTGACAGCTTCTCGGACCGTCTCTGCTCCTGATGATAGCGCTTTCATGACAGCTGGTGGGCTTTTGGTCCTTCAGCACACAGTCTGTGACTGTGTTCCTCTTGGCGGGACACCCCCACAACCCTAACCCTGCGGAAAAGTGAGTTTTGTGAGGTGAGACTTGCAAACTCCCACTTTCGCAGTAATTCCATGGTATTAGTGGAGGTGGTGGATTTCTTTTTTTACTCCTTCTGTTCATGCATTTCCTTTTTTTTTTTTTTTTTTGTCCTTCGGTTGTGGGGGCGACGCTTCCCCAAGCTTGCACTTCACTTAATATGTTTTCCAGAAACGGCCTTCTGGGGTAAGTCAGCGGGTCAGGGGAATTCACCCTGCAGCCTGTCATGCCGCAGCTTCCATTTACAACCCCGCTCTGAAGCTTTGCTTTAGCAGCCCCAGATACATATCCGAGCCGTATCAAACGCTGTCAAAGAAAGGGCTTTTTGGAACTCACTTTGCCCTTCTTCTTCGTCTTCTTCTTTCTCCTCTCTTCTAACTGTCCTCCCTCTCCTTCCCATCCCCAGAATCCTCCCCCTTCTACCCAAAATGCGTGTGTGTCATCCTTCTTTTCTAATGAGAGGCAGGGATCAGCGAGGTAGACCCCTGGAGTTTGACAGAAATACCTGTTGTGCCTCCACATTTTCTTCCTCCACGCTCTCCTCCTCTCACCCTCTTTCTGTCTCTCTTCCTCTCCCTAAACGCCGGAGCTGTCGACTCCTGCCAGTTTGATTTTAAACTGTTCCCCCATGTCGGCAGTAGCTGCCATGACAGAGAATAAAACGAGTGAAATGTAAAGTTTTAAGCGAACAATGCGAGGATTGGCTTCCTGCTTTACGTCTTTTTTTTTTTTTTCTTTTTTTTTTTTTGTATATTTGTCTTATATCTGGAAAGGAAATAACTCTAGAAACGTAATTTTGCCGGGGAACTTCAATCACATACACAAACGCCTCCGAAGTTTACTGTCAGTATATGGATAAACATTCAAGGCTTGAGAAATACATTGCTTCGTAGGTTTATTAAGCAGTCATACTCTGGGGAAATTCAAAGCGAAGCTGCTAATAAGCAAAAAATGAAAATTTGCCACTATTGACTCTGCTGTTCTTTAACTACAACACTAAAGGTGGAGTGAACCATGGCATCTAATTTCAGTCTGCATAAGCTATTTTGCTGTTCTTGTCGTCAACCATCAAATCAAGATTTTTGAAAAATATAAATTAAATGGTTTTAGTTGATCAATTGCAAAATTATTCCTCTCCAATGAATCCAGCAATTAAACAAAGAAACCAGAGCTCAACGTCTGATACGAAGAACGAGTGAGAACAATTAGCAGAAGCAGCGGCAGCTTATGGGCTCAATGGACGCTTAACCCGACTTGTCTACTTGTCTTAATATCAATACATTAACATGTTTGTGTTTGTGAGTACAAATAGGAGAATAATCTGTGTGAAGCACATTAAGTGGTCAAGTGCTGAATTAGTTTATTTGAAATGTCTACACCTGAGATGTGACTCTTCGCTGCTCTTCGTTACCACATCTCTGCGTGATGCTGCTAGTGGTCAGAGAACTGGACACAGTCCAACACTGCTGCCTTTTAACGGTCCGCTAAAGAACTGTTGTTGTCCTGTCTCAAGTTTATCTGACAAAATTAATATTTCTCATTTCATTTCCTACAGAACAAAATGGGAGCATTTATTCTCAAGCACTGTCTTTGTTCAAAGGCCATAGTGACAATCGGCATATTCAAAATACTGGATGGACTGAAGCAAAGGGAGGCAAGAAGAGAAAGACTTTGACTGCTGAAGCTCTCACTGTTCAGCTCAGCACTGTCAAGTAGGTCAATGCGACAGGCTTGACTGATTCCTCCCCTCCCACCTCCTCTGGTTTTTTGTTGTTGTTTTTTTCTGTTCAGACCCTTGCTCAGCAGGTGCTACTCTGGATCCACCTGTCTGATAAAAACTCGCACAGATGCAAAGTGAGCCACAATAGATTATTTATCGACTCAAGAATCATTCAATTACATTCGCATGCATACAAAAAGGGGAGAATGTTTAAAAGACTGTACCGAAGTTCATCTGGAGTTCATGAAATGCCATTGGACATGTGATGGCCTTTAAGCTTGGGTGCCTGTTTTTCTTCTTCTTTCTCTTTTTTTTTTTTTTGGCAGGAACAGATTATCTCCATCGGTTTCGATTCTCATTGAAGTCATATTCCCTCTTACAATTGTGTGTTTCGCAAAATACAGAGCATAATGACTTGCACCCTCCACTTCACAGGCCCTCTTCCTGCACACTCAGCTGCTTCAAAAAGGACCAGATCTGACTCATAATAGACCTCATTAGACCGGTATTGAATAAGCTCAGAGCCGGCGTAACCCACTCCCACTGTTTGCCCGATTGTGTGTGTGTGTTCTCCATTAGAGAATTAAAGATTAATTGCCAAATTTTTAAGCTTTAAAGCATTGATTAATGACAATGGGAGTCACCGGTGGATCCAGGAGATTAATGTTGTGAGATTCACCTCCTTTAGATAGCTATTGATTTTGATTTGCTGAAAAACGCCTGCCTTCTCCTGCCGGGAGGGCAAAAGGCTGCACCAAGCACCGGCAACGCGCTCTAAATTACATTTCAGCAGGCACGGCTTAAAATATGAGCATTAGGAATTAACAAACACTTAATTGGACTGCAAGTGGTTGTGCTAAAAGAGGTTACCAATGGCAACAAAGACTCTGCTGCTGTATTACAGGGAAACGGTTCATATTCAAATCAGGAATTAGCTCAGTACAGAAGAATTAAATTGAACCTTTTGCTGCTTTCCTGCTTTTTTTTTAAATCAAGGTGCTGACTAACTTAAGACAAAAAGTGGTATGCAAGGTGGGATTTGTTTTTATTAAAACTTGACAGCGTTTCAATGACTTTGTCTCCTTTTCAGCGACAGTTTTTCACAATTCAGTCCCAGTTTCAGTCCCAACAAATCAAAGCAACCGAAGCATTTTGTCTCCCTCTTTAGTGTAAGCATGCCACTGGGAGGTAAATCTTCCCAAGGCGGCACTGGGCCCTTTCTGATCAGCCTAAGTGCACCGCATTAGCCGTATTATCAGAAAATCATATTAGAGCCACTTTGAAATGTGGGATGCTTCTGATATCTTTGTGCCGGGGGATCTTGCATTAAAAAATCTCATATTCAATTATGCTTCCATTTTAAATGAGGTGTCTTTAATGTGATATTTCCAGATATCAAGATTTGTGTGGTTGAATTCACAGGACCTGTTTTTTTTTTTTTTTTTTTTTTTTTTACTGTGAAAACACAAGTATGTTCGATATTGCATGAGAATGGGGGATACATGTGAGAGCATGGATGAGCGTTACAGGACAACACACAGCTGCTTGTGGTGTACAAATCAGAGAAACTGTAGAATTTTTACACACACGCTCATGCTTGCTCGCATATATGTCTATACAAAATCTCAGCATCTTCCTCTCTAAAATTCAGAATTAATGTGCTATGAAAATGTATTTTACCCTTTTTAGATTAATAACTTTTTGCTTTTTGTCAGACTTAAAACATTCAGGTCAGTTAATTGGACTTTTATGTCATACAGTATGACTACACAAATACAAAAATTCTGTTTTACAATAATAATTTTATTTCTTAAAACCACCCTTGTTCTATGTAAGCATGAATTCCCTATCAGCATCAGAATACAGTTAGGCTTTTATTTTAGTTTTTGCTTTGAATCCTTGTGATGTCGTCCAAGTGCACTGAGTTTAAGGTCTCAAACTCATGGATGGATATTGTCCTGTCTCTAGATTTTCACCTAGAGAGCCGAGTTCATGGTCCCATCAGTTGTGGTAAGTTGACCGGATCCTGACGAAGCAGGCCCGTACCATCACACTGACTCCCCTGTTCTCATGCCTGCTGCTGCTATGATGTTCTTTTGCTGAAATGGTGTGATTGTTCTGTCAGGTCAACTGACACTGGCAATGTTGCATGCTGTCTGGAGATGTAGAGAAAGGGGAGGAGAGAAATAGCTGCACAGTTCATCACTCTCCCAACAGCTCAAAGCCCCTTGGAATGGCTTTCATGCTGGTAGATGATGGATTTACTGCTCATCTGTTCTTTCATTTTGTAAGATGAATGCATTATTTGTTGCTTTTTGAGATATTTTACCCCACTTTGCATTGTCAGATAGGTACTGAATGAATTACATATTTTTCTACATCAAGCCTGGCTGTGGCTTGTGAATTTGAACCAAGATATCTGATAGGTCAGAGTTAGGTCATGATTTAATCAGTGGTCGAATAAATACTTTTTCACTCGGGACTGGGTTGGTTCAGATAGTTTCCCATTCAACTAATAAAATTATCATCATCTGAACGCTTTTGCACATACTCAGGATGCCTTCGTCTAAAATTAAAACGCATTCAACGATCTTGATGAAACAGGTGTGATAAAAAAGCTGAAACAAGAAATCCGTGAGGAAGTAAAAACTTTTTTACATTGTTGCAGCCGTAAGTGATTTAAAGCAGGTATGTTTGAGGTCCACTATTCCAAACCTGTTGAACTCAATCAGTGGAGCTAAGATGGACCAGTGATTGCAAGTCACGTAGTCAGTGACAGGGAAAGGTTTGTCTCTGTGACTGACCTTAATGTTGGCTCCCCTGAGCCAACATTAATTGAGCTCCCTGTAATCACATGCAGGCACATATGATTGGTGTCTGTGTCTCTTGAAAAGACTGAGATTAGCTTTTCTACTGGATGTTCCATTCTGAGACGGTAATGGATATAGATTTTTGTTTGCGTCTTCGCCATTCTGATTGTCACCCAAACGTATTTCTGCAGCATCAATTTGTGTACTTCATCATAAATTCATGAGAACTTTTTACGCCTTCAAAGCAGGGTATGTTGGTTTGTCTGTTTCTGTTGTTGATTTAACAATTTAGCATTTAGCAGATGATTGAATGACAGAAAATTTTAAGGAGGCCTTAGATTAATAAAATACTGTGAAGGCTTATATATATATATATAAATTAATTCCCTTCTCACCCACCGCGGGTGGTTCTTATCCTCTGAGCTCGGGTCCTCTACCAGAGGCCTGGGAGCTTGAGGGTCCTGCAGTATCTTGGCTGTGCCAAATGTGCACATTTCTGGACTGAGATGTCTGATGTTGTTCCTGGGATCTGTTGTAGCCACTGCTCCAGTTTGGGGGTGACTGCCCCGAGAGCCCCGATGACCACAGGCACCACTGTGGTCTTCACCTTCCAGGCCCTCTCCAGTTCCTCCCTGAGGCCCTGGTATTTCTCCAGTTTCTCGTGCTCCTTTTTCCTGATGTTGCAATCGCTTGGTATTGCTACATCTACCACAACGGCTTTCCTCTGTTGTTTATCCACTATGACAATGTCTGGTTGGTTCGCCATTACCATTCTGTCTGTCTGGATCTGGAAGTCCCACAGGATCTTAGCTCTGGCATTCTCCACCACCTTTGGGGGTGTTTCACTTTGATCTCGGGGTTTCCAGTCCATATTCTGCACAGATGTTTCTGTACACTATGCCTGCCACTTGGTTATGTCGGTCCATGTATGCTTTCCCTGCCAGTATCTTGCACCCTGCTGTTATGTGCTGGACTGTCTCAGGGGCCTCCTTACACAACCTACACCTTGGGTCTTGTCTGGTGTGGTAGATCTGGGCCTCTATTGCTCTGGTGTTTAGGGCCTGTTCCTGGGCGGCCATGATGAGGGCCTCTGTGCTGTCCTTGAGCCCAGCTTTTTCCAGCCATTGGTAGGATTTACTGATATCAGCCACTTCGGTTATTTACTGGTGGTACATCCCATGTAGGGGCTTGTCCTCCCATGATGGTATCCCTGTTGTCTGAGACATTCACTGAGCACATTGTCTGTTGAGGCTTTGTCCCTGATGTATTTATGGATCTTAGTTGTTTCGTCCTGGACAGTGGTTCTCACACTCACTAGTCCTCTGCCTCCTTCCTTGCGGCTCGTGTACAGTCTCAGGGTGCTGGATTTGGGATGGAACCCTCCATGCATTGTTAGAAGCTTTCTAGTCTTAATATCTGTGGCTTTTATCTCCTCCTTTGGCCAGCTAATTATTCCAGCAGGGTATCTGATTACTGGCAGGGCATAGCTGTTTATCGCACGAATTTTGTTCTTGCCATTGAGCTGGCTTCTCAGGACTTGCCTTATTCGTTGGAGGTATTTAGCTGTGGCTCCTTTCCTTGTGGCCTCATCAAGGTTGCCATTTGCTTGTGGTATACCTAGGTACTTGTAACTGTCCTCTATGTCTGCTATTGTTCCTTCTGGGAGTGAGACCCCTTCTGTGCGGATCACCTTCCCCCTCTTTGTAATCAGCCGACCACACTTCTCTAGTCCGAATGACATCCCAATGTCCGTGCTGTAGATCCTGGTGGTGTGGATCAGTGAGTCGATGTCTCGCTCACTCTTGGCATACAGCTTGATGTCATCCATGTAGAGAAGGTGACTGATGTTGGCCCCATTTTGTAACAGGTTGGCCTTTTTCAGCTGGATTTTCAGTGCTGATAGATGATATGAAGCGGAGTTTAGGTGGAACAGCAGGTTTATTCTTCCCAGCATCACAATCTCAGTCTCACACAAAGATCTCACTGTCTGTGTCTCAAAATCTGTCTCACAGGTGAAAATTACAATCTTAAATAGTACCAGCTGTGACGGACCAAACCATCTGTAAATTCATAAGGGAATCCCATTTTACCCTGTTCCACTTAATTGAATAAAATACATTTTACTATAAACACATCAACTTCCTTTTTATAAATATTTTTATTTTTTATCCTTACCCTCACTAAAACACTATAAATCAACACACCCCTCTCCCATTCTTCTCAATGGTCTCTCTCAGGACCTATAACATTGTCCAGCCCCTTAGGACACTATTTGTCCAAACATTCTGAGAGGACACAGAAAAAGACAGGTGAGTCACTACATTAGCACATTCCACACCTAATAAATTATGCACCACATTTGCTTAATTTTACCCACCAGTAGCTCATTGCTCTGAGTAACAATTATCCTCTCTTCACAGTCAACCACCTCCACTGGCCAATGAGGAGCAGCTGTGCAGAGCCCAGAACAAAGGCTACACGCTAATCCCTAAAATACTCAATAAATACAATTAAAACTTCCTGTGTGCAAAATGTTATTGGTTATTGGTCGGTAGTTGGGTGGGACTGGACCCTTTGATGGATCCTTCTGGATTAGGATTGTCCGCCCTTCAGTTAACCATTCAGGGTGAGTCCCACTTTGTAGCAGCTGGTTCATTTGGCCTGCCAGTCGCTCATGGAGGGCAGTGAGTTTCTTTAGCCAGTAGGCATGGATCATGTCAGGCCCTGGTGCTGTCCAGTTTTTCATACCTGAGACTCTTTCTTGGACATCTGTCACAGTGATGGTTACCGGGGCTTGCTCAGGGAGATTGCTATGGTCCTCTCGTAGAGAGATCAACCACTGTGCATTGCTGTTGTGGGACGCCTCCCTTTCCCATATGCCTTTCCAGTATTGTTCCAGCCTTGGTGGGTCTGCTCTGTTGTTATTACCCTGCCATTGAGAGTACACCTTAGCTGGTTGAGTGGAGAAGAGCCGGTTAATCCTTCTGGATTCATTCTCCCTTTAGGCGGCTGGCCAAGGCTTGGAGCCTCTGTTTGGCAGTTTCGAGTGCTTCAGGTATGGGCATCTGCCTGTACTTTCTGGGTACTTGTCTTTTCATTGTACCCTTGTGGAGCTCTGATAGTTGGCTCACTTCCCTCCTTGTTACCTTGATTTTAGCCTCTAACCATCTTTTCCATGGTGGGTATTGGGTCTCATGGTTGCTCTTATAGCCAAGTATCTCAAGGAGGAGGCCTGGTTGTCATTCGGGTCATGATTCAGCAGCTGTCTCGTTCTGATTCGCTCACTGGGGCCATATATATATATATATATATATATATATATATATATATATATATATATATATATATATATATATATTAGTGTTATAGTTTCTTTCAAGAGCTGAGCAGATTCAGGTGCCGGTTAATGACAGATATCTCAGTGTATGGGTCATCAGGGCCATATATATATGACTGGATCAATCAGCTGCTAGGAACATGTCTTTCAACAAAACAACAATTAAATCAGAATGCAAAAAACCAAAATATACAAATTTTTTATCCTTTTTCCACATAAAAAAGCGATTTCTCATTTATGACCAGTATTAAAAACGTTTTGTGATTTATAACTTCCTTATTTTGTGGCAGCGTTCCTGTCTCTCCCTAAAACCAAAACCAAAATCTATTCTAATACTTCTCTTTGCAATTAAATGATTTAAATATTTTCTTGTAGCTCAAATATAAATAAAAATGTACATCCAATTTCAACTTGATTCAACAAAATCAGCTGGACGCACCAAAGGCAGAGTTTTAAAACCTTCAAAAAGTTTCAAAAGTTCCTTGTATTTATTGATTTGAACCCAAATTTCATACAGTTCAACAAAAGTGCTTGAACTCGCATGCTAACGCAAGTTATAAATAGTGATCAGGTCCTTTTTGTCCTCTTTGGATCCGTTTTTACTCATAAAAATGCAGAAATAATAGATGAGGCAGGTGATTAATTCATCTTGTAAAGCCTCACTGTGGAATTTGTACAAATATTTCTTTGGCTGGAAGCAATTAAGTGCGGAGATGCACCGAGGCAACACTTCCCAGCCAAATCAAAGCTTGGATGGATAATCAAAACAGGAGCCATCACGTTTCTCTTTAGTTAAATTCATTAGGTCTGAGAAGCCATTATCTCAGCAAACTGCCATGGCTGAATAATTAAACATCCTATCAACTGTTTGTTTGACCTGCATTTATAACATTATTATTCCTCACTCCGTGCCTCCTTATAAAATCATCCCTTTAATTTGAGAATAAATGTTGGCTCCTCATGTGGAGAGCTGCAATGTCCTGGCTGACTCTTGATTTGACTAATGCATAATAAATTGCAATTATGTGCCACTTTTGAGGGCGAAGCTCAAGAACACCTTGAATTACAGCAAGTGGCCTTTTGTAATTTAAAAGGAATATGCAAAGAAAATAATTAGAGTGAAAATCAGTGTCAACATTTTTACGTTTTTTAACATTTACATACATTTCAACGGATATAACCCTTTAGTCTTGTAGTTATGCCTTTTATAGGTTGTTTTGTGGTAAAACTGCCTTTTTAACATTTTCAGTGGGAGATTTAAAAAGATAAGTAAATACATTTGTGAAACGTCAGTGGGTTTCAGTCCTTTTTCACGTGACAAAATGCCATCGAGTCGCACATTTTTTTTTTATTTTGTGACCCCGACCAGGTCAGTTTAGCCCAAATTGCTCCACCTTGTACGGGCTGAGAAGGCCTTGCTGTTTTTGTGCACAGCAAAGCTGTCAAGCCCTTCAGTCTTCAAAAGAAATGATTTATGCTTGCAAATGCTCTCACAAATAAAAATATGCTGTCTTTTGAAAAATGTTTCATCCAATTGTAATGCCTGGCTTGACAAAGTTTTATGTGTTACCGCATTAGGTGTCCTTGGAAGGCCTTGCAAGCATGAAGCAACAACATATTGCAGGTGCAGAATTTCTCAGATTATCAATTTCAATTTAACGCCACACAAACACAACTTGTGCAGTGTGCACAAAAAACATTTTTCAATTGTTTATATATGCCACAAGGTATTGTGTATTCGGTACTTGTGTGTAGCGGTTTTTATTACTTATGAACCAAATGCATAGTGAGAAAGGGGAATCAAATATTTTTTTCCGGAAAAAAATAAATAAACTTTTTAGTGTTTGGGAGACGTGTAAAATAACAATAATTTCCATGAAAAAAGTGAATGTTTAATGATGTTAGAAATACTTATATTTGTAAAAAGACAAAACCAAAGCTGAAATTCAAGACTGAAGGCATACAAATAAATTCAAAGTAAAATATCGTTTGATGCTATGAAATAAGAAACTTACAAGAAAAATAGTTTGGATTCCAACTTATGATCAATGTCAGATGTATTAAAACTGTAGTGAAACTTGCAAGTGGTCGTGTCATGCGTCCAGATATTTTTCCTCGACACATTCTGCACTTCTAGTTTCTAATTAAGCATTGTACAATAACCCTACTTGCGTATTGTCACTGGTCACCTTGATCTCTTAATGACTACAGTGTACACGCATGTTTTGAAGCTGCTTGGTTTATTTGCAGGGTCCATCTGAGCACATTTTAAAAAATTAAGATATGTGGAAAAAGAAGAGGATCTTCTCAAAGCAAGTTCCTCTCCAAATATTTGGATTCCGTTGTTGAAACCAGAGAACAGGAAGACATTTTCAGTTTGTGAGAAAAAAAAAAAAAGCTGACATTTTGGAGCGGCAGTTCTTTGCTTTCTCACATGGAAACCGTCAAAACATCACAACAAAGAGAGCTGAAGGTTGAAACAGATTTCACCTGACGACAGGTGCAGTTAATCGTGCCTGCGTGCCTTCGGTGCGAGTGGAGTTTTTCATGCTTTTAAGCCTGAATTTAGGCAACGGAACGCTCTCCCTGCGCTGCTGTATGTCCCTCGTTTTCTCAACCTGATTGGAGGGCAAGGATGATATGCAGGCAGGCTGTGCAGCTTGGGGCCAGTTTTAAAACAAGGAGTGCAAATTGACCTGTGGTTTGTTATTGTTCTATTCATTAGAGTTGCTGAGAAGACCTCGCTTAAGAACTTCAATGAATCAGTAGTAAATTATCTCATGATTAACTTTCCACTGGTTGGTGTGACCCCTTTTGCACTGAAAGTCTGTTGGTGAGGGAATAAAAAGTCAGCGCCTTTTAAAGCACAATAAAATGCTGCCTTTGTTGAGAATGCTCCAGAAAGCTTTGGCTGGCGATACAAAGAAATAACTACCTTAAATTGGACTATTTTCTCTGAAAAGTTAGGGCAGTTCTTGTTAAAGCTCACGCCAGAGACTGAAGGAAAGGACAATTGGCTTTCCATCAAACGAGATCTTAAAGGCAACCTCTTCTGGATTTAAAAGGGAGGCAAAGAGCAAATTCTACTTAGGAGAGAAAGTGTGCGAAGTCGCTGCTTTTAATGATGCCTTTTGTTTGTTTTCTGGGAAATTCCCTCTCAGATCTGTTGGAGCCTCCGAAGGCCTGTCAGGGGGCGCTGTCCCACCCCCCCCCCCCCCCTCATCCCCCGTCACATCCCCGTAACCCCCTTGATTTCTTATTTTATCTGCAGACAACCAAATCGATCGCTGCCTCACCTGCGTCTGCTCGTCCTACGCTCAGAGTTGAGCTGTTTTTCCTGCTCTGCAATCAGACCGGGTTGTTCCAGAGGCAGAGCGAGGCGCTTCATGGTCAGGGGTTCCTCAGCGTTCATCCATGCTGGGGGTTATAGAAGGACAAAACATACAAATTACTCAGGATCTCGACGCGTCTAATTGAAATTTCATGCCCCATTTTCTTCAAGATCCAGAACTTCCCTCTGCTTCACAGTGAGATGTTTTGTTTTTTTTTTTCTCTGAGGAACAAGATGAAAGAAACTGTTTTCAGGTTTTATTTCTTTTTGGTTGTTTCAGGCCTCTTTTTTTGTTCAATGAAATACAATTTAATGAAACACACCAACGATGATTTATTAGTGAGACAGTGTCTTTAATGTGTTGAATACACGAAAAATAAACAAAACTGATTTGGTTTGTCTGGATAAAAAAATAAAGAATGAAAATAGCTTCATTCTGCACATGCATAGCTTGTTAAAGTCCCTGACAAAAAGATCACAGCTCACTGTCATTCTTTTTGACTCATTTAAGCATCCCACAACGCCTTCAGCTGCTGATGGCTTGCTACCAAAATGCTTCATAAATAACGTACAGTGCCTTAGCAAAGGCGTTCACACTGCTTTAGCGTCTTCCCATTTTATCACATTACAACTATTACATTTTTAGTGTTTTTAGCGGATGCGTTGTTTTTCAAACTTTTTCACAGAAAAAAAAAAACAACGTAATTCCATTGTCTACTGTGTTTACTGCCTTTTTCCGGTCCAACTGGAAGGGGAACCTTTTTTTCTCTTTCTCAAATAGTAGGGAGCAACCCTGCATTTGTTTTCTCTTTCCGTCGTCTGCAGCATCTTCCATCGGCTTTAACCGGACTCCACTTCCCTGAAAACGCCCCGCAGCTCAAGGAAAGCTCAAAGTCAGTTGACTTTCTTTCAGTGTTACAGAGAAAGAGGACTGAATACAAATTCCCTTTACACTTTTCAGATTTTTAATCCTGTGAAGGTAATTGTTTTTTAACCACGTATTCTTTATCATTTACTTTATGGTTGTGCACTACTTTGTGTTTCTCTGCCTTATGATGTCTCTATGAAATACATCACAGTTCTTGGTTACAATACGAGAAAACATTCATGAGGTTTCAGTATTTTTGGAAGCCATTGTAAAACTCATTTTAGTGCGTTGCACAAAATTGCGTCTCCACACAGAGTCAGAATGAAAATAAATACCAAGAAGAAAAGAAAAATATTTTTCGATTAACCTCAAATCTGTCATGTTGGTGGTGTGCCGGCGCATCACTATGTCATCTGTGTCCCTGTGGTCAGAGTGCTTCTACAATGACATCAGCCAGTCTGATATAACCTGGCATTAACAGTCACTCTGGGACCATCGACTTCCCAGCAGGACCAGCACTGGATGACCTAACTCTGTGACGTCATGCTCCATCATCTACCTCTGCTATTGACTGGGAAATATAAAACAAGTGAACATGATCTCAGACCCTGTGAGCCTTTTTGTTCTGTCTCTCATTGTGTGTGTGTGTGTGTGTGGGTGTGTGTGTGTGTGTGTGTGTGTGTGCGCGTGTGTGTGTGTGTGTGTGTGTGTGTGGGAGGTTGCATGACAGTTGGACACATTGTCACATCACCAAATTACTTTTCAGTATTATGTTCTTCAGGAGGAGATGTCTGCTATTTTTGTCTCAGACACTTAGTGCAAAAACAAAGCAGTACATTTTCAATATATATCCTTGACAAAGCAGTCTACAATCATGGTTATTTGACCCTCTTTGTGTCGTATGTCAACAACTGTGGACCTGTATGGGCCATAATTTAAAGTTTTAGTTTCAAAAAAACTTTTTTTTTTTTTTTTTGGTTTTATGTATTGTAGGATTTTGTTTTTCTTGGCTGTAAGTTAGAATCATCCAAACTAACAGAAATAATCACTTAAGACATATCAAAAGCAGACTCAAAAAGCCCTTTTCCAGATTTCCAAATGTACATCATTTGCTGACAAATCTAGAAATAAACAAATATTTCCTGCAGAATTGAGTGATCCCATTTTGTTTCTCCATTTTAGAACGATTTAACATACCAAAAGAAACACTTCCTGCGTTGCCTGCCGAGTTAAATGGCCTGCACTAAAGTCAGAAGAGGAAGATCTTCTTACCAACCTCAGACTTATCTAAGATCCTTCCTCTGTTTCTCTAATCACTGCAATCTTTGGGACCGAAGACAAAAAATGACTCACTCTAAGGGATATTTCAGAGCAGTTTTACTTATTATCCTCTTTTTGCAGCGTCTTCCTGGGCTCATCTCGGGATGCTTTTATTCTGGCAACAGCAGGGAGTCTTGATAATCACCTCCATGCCACACTGGGACCATCATTGCACAAAAGGCTCCAGCACGGCGTCCGATAATGTCTCGAGGGAAGTACTATTGACATCTCACTCCTCTGCAGACACTGTGGGAAAAGAATGCCTGTGTGTGATGAAATGCCCGGCCTCTCATCGTCACAGGATGCCACCGGGTTCACAGAAAGGGACTCAAGGTCAAGAGAGAATCTGCCTTTGACATTTAGAGGGAACGCAAGGGACTAAGGAGCTCTTTTGATCATCAGTGGGCAGAGAAAAGATAAGAATTGAGGGATCGATTGAGACTTTTGAGTTTTGTATGCAAACTGTCTTAATTTGAGGATTTTTAGTTTAGAAGATAATTGTTTTAGAATCTTTTTCGCATCACATAATGATGCATATTCAAGACAGGAGGTAGGTTTTACACTCTAAAGATAAAGAAACAAAGTTTAAGGAAATGTCTATGCTGTAGAAAAATCAGCTTGTTAGAACCTATCTCCAGTAATCCATCAGATTAGCTGAAAATCCTACAATACCTGCCAAAGGTTGATTTTGTTACAACCGGTGCAGAAAAGAGCGCCCTCTTCTTTCAATAATCACAGCCTAATTGAAGACAAGAGGTCAGCAATCTTTTCAATTCAAAGAGATGTTTTCATTCTACAGTTGGCCTCTATTTGTTTAAAGTTAGGCTTGGAGCCCACTGATCAAATGCCTGCTTTTATTGTTTGAACTTTAAGTAGATTAAACTCAGTGTTTTGTCGTCTGTGACTGTGCACACCTATGCAAATGAGAAAAAAAGTAACTCATTAAAAACAACAAAGCCTATTATTTCCAGCAAAATAATGAATATCACTAGTTTCTTTCTGTTGCAGAAGTTATATGCACATACAGCACAAAAAAACATAGAAAAAACTCCAGAAGCTAACATTTCCATCTGTCTTTTTAATTGAGAATATACAAAAATATACATCCTTTGCATATTTTTTTCCATTATGCCCTTATATAGTTCCTGTGTTAGCTATTTTATGTTTATAAAAAAAGAGTTTTCTCAATCACCCTGTTTATGGGTTACTTGGACTCAATGTATTCGCTTAAAAAAAAAAAAAAAAGTCGTTTTTTTTTGCTGTTCTTCTACTGGAAGGCGTATTCGACTCATGTCCCTTTAAGGCCACACCCTCTTGGACAGCACGCTGCCACCAGGAAATGGCGAGCTCATGTTGCGTTCCAGTTGTGCACGGAACTGGGAAATCTCGTCTTCCCAGTCGGAAAAATGAACTGCAACGCCCTATGACGCTGGAGCAACTCCAACGAACCCCGTTTTGGACTCGTAAGGCGGACTTCGCGCTTCATAATGGCCGCTCCTCGCATTAACAATAGCGAGAAGTGGTGGAAAAAAAAAAAAATTCCTTTACAAGACACACATGCAAAAGTGCGTCCAAAATTAGTGCTACATGTTGCACCTGGAACCCTAATGTGAAAAAAATTGAAAGTGGTGTTGGCTTATGATACGTAAAGTTGAAAAATATATATGTATGGTTGCTAGAACTATTGTAAACGATGTTTATGGGCGTCGCCATGTTGAAATTCCGAGTTTTTAACTTGAACGCTGTCACCTTGGGTCTAGTCAAACCCAGCTCCCAGGTCCAACTTCTCAGGTAACTGAAGCTCAGCATGATTTTACTTTTTGAGAATGTATGTATGTTTAAGAAAAAAAAAAAGACAATACATTTGCCTGCTCTTGAGCCAAACACTCCTGGTTGAATACTTTTTTTTTTCACTAGAGGGGAAGCAGGAGTGTGCTAACCATAATTCAACAGGACTTGGAGGAATACTTCAGGCCTCTTGGAGCCACTGAATCACTTTCATTTGCTTCATGTGAGCCATCTTTGTGTGATGTATTGGGCTTGTTTCCAATAGTATGCGATTTGTCAGCTCTAATTAATCTTTCACCCAGAGGGTTCTCTGCAGCTCGCAGCCTAATATGTCTGGTCTCCTTGGTGGAACGGAGACGGCTGATTTCCTACAGCTCCCTGGGTATGGTGTGGTTGGCCAGGAGCGTGCTGCGAGGCCCTGACAGCAAGACAGTGCTGGACCAAAGCTGCAGGAAGCTGGTAAGATTTGCTAATGATTGTTGCCTTGGCTGCCACGCAGGGAATTCTCCTGAGCAGCATAGCATTTAATACACCATTGCTCTAGGAGTACTTGCCGGCTGTTTGTTCAGTCCCAAGCCAGAACGACTGAGACTGACACTGTGATGCTGTGTCTGGGTATTTAATGTAGGCTGTAAGAGGTAACTCAGGAGTACTTGGACCGAAAGGGGTTACTTTAAAAATTTAAACAAGAAAAGATAAGGCACATGCGCCAACGTCTGAATAGAGATCCAAGTCTGTATTTTATTTTGACTTTACATGATGAACTAAAACAGTTGCAGGAAAATGATGCACGGTTTTCAGAAAATAAAAACCTGAGAAGTATGGCCTCCCTGAGCCAATACGTTCCACGGCCATCTTCAGCTGCAGTTCCAGGTTTTTTTGTGGGTGGAGGCCGTCTTCGAACATGAATTTTCAAGTCTTGCATCAGTTCCTCAATTGAGGACCTCAATTGACTTGAGGTTTGCACTTTGACTGGGCCATTCTACAGTATGAATAAGCTTTAATATAAACCACTGCCTTTTAGCTCTGGCTGTATGTTTACGGTTGTCTTACTGGAAGGTGAACCTAAGACTCTCAAACCGTTTGCAGACTTTAACTGGTTTCCTTCCAGTATTGTCTTGTATTTGAGTCTATCCACCTTCTGATCAACTTTGGCCAGTTTCCCTGTTGCTGCTGAAGAAAATCATTCCAGCAGCATGATCCTGCCACTACCATTTTTTTCAGGGTGATATGCAGTGGATGTTTTCCAACAAGCCTAGTGTTTGATGGAAATCAGCCTATTACAGAGCTCCCAAAATTAATGAAATAGGTTTTGATAAATCGACTGGGCGATAAATGTTACCCTTTCGACAAATTACTTTACTGTAGATAGCTTCAGCTCCTCCATAGTTGCTTCTGTAACTCAAACGCCCCTTGATGGCTTTAGGTGGATGACTGTGGGTTTGCCTGTTTGCCTTGCTTTCTGTCTTCAGATGATTGGCTCAACAATTGAAATGCTCAAAGCTTAGTATATAGTTTACAGTTGAATAGCCTGGCCTGCTTTAAGCATCTACACAATAGATCTATACCTAATCTATCTATACCTAATCTTTGTTAAATGATAATCCCTAAGAAATCAGTGAGGAAGTTTATAGAACGGCTGGATTCTCTTTTAACTTGGTCTGCCTTTTCATGTTTTTTTTTTAAAATCCAAACTTCCCTTATGATTTTGAAAAATATGTAATCATCCAACAAAATCCTGCCACATATCATGAGAAAAATATGTTCTTTATATAGTGCGTCTGCAAAGTTTTCAACTGACAGCTGTTTTGAGAATCGACTTGTTTATGCCAAAATCCACTTTCCTGTCCTTCAAACTTGGTTATTTTTGTTGTTTTCCACTGATTAAGTTCAGTAAATCGACAAGCTGCTGGTAGGAAAATGTTTAACGTTTCAAATAAGCTGGCTGTTTGCAACAGCAGCATCAACAAGTGTGACAACATGAAGAAATGAGAGAAGATTTTTGCACCGCGCTGTATATTCACAAATTAGCATAAAACGAGACAATAGGCTTAGGCCTTTCTTTCCTCTTAAGAGGTCTAGATGTTAATGATCTGATATTTGTGAGGGACAATAACTTCAAGGAGATTCAGGAACGAGACTGGACATAAACGTCTTGATTCTGATTGCTTTTGTCTTTACCTTTCTTTAATGTTGGCGGTAAGAAAAAAAAAGATTTTTTTTTAAAAGCAGACATCTGAAAAGGATTTCCAGGTTTTACATCATGATCACATGCTAATACCAACTACTGTGAGCCAGAAAGCTGGACCTACATCATCCTATGAAGAGTGAATCTCAGAGCAACAAAATTGCTCTGAAACACACTGCTGGTGCACCATTTTTGCAGCCTTATTTGAAACAAACAGAAGTTTTGTTTGGTTGCGCTAGATGAATGTGAGGTGTAGCATAGATTGGATATTTATCTTTTCCGGTAACACCTTCTTGCAATATGTGCATTTTTAAACAATCTTTGTTTTTCCCTTCTTTCAGTTCGTAGCTGTCAGCAAAGCTGCCAAGACGAGCACAAGCTCCGAGAAGATCTGCAGGCAAATTCTCCTTTCAACACTTTCAGACACTGCATCACAACTTCTCTGCTTTCTTTATGGAATACTACAATCCACGCTAACTCTTATATGGTACCATGTGGATTTGCATAAAGTGATTTGCCATTTGCCTCCCTAGAATAGGGCCTCAAGTTTAGCAGATGCAGCATAGCATTCAAAGATGGCACATATCTTAGTTCTTTGTTTTCTAGCAGCTGCAATTGGAATAGTTTTTCAACAAAATTCTTGATAAAGATGAAATTTGCATGTCTGCATTTTTCAAATTTAATTAAAAATGGCTCAAGACAATTTTGTGCTTAAGTTTTTGTGTCTTTTGTGTTTTTGGATTACTTGCTTAATCAAGTATACAGTCTTGCAAAAAGCACTGAATCAGGAGCACAAAATTACTTATAAATGAGAATTGATTTATGGTTGCTGTGCTTCTTGCTATTTTTCCATTGGCTGTGATTTGGTCAGTCTGGATTTGGGCTCGCTGCCTTTGGTTAGTTTTGGCATTAGGTCAAGGAATAAATATAATGCTTTGCAAAAGTATTCATACACCTTCAACTCTTTCCCATTTAGTCACTGCACAGCCACCCTCTTCAAGGTAATTTATTGGAACTTAATATTCTGTGAAGGCCTCAGATTTGTTAGAGAACATTGGTGAAAAACAGCATCATTAAGCCACTGCAGACAGGCTTAATGATGTTAAAACAGTGAGAGTATAAACATTTCAAGCTTTGAAAGTCTCAGAAAACACTGTTCTGTTCACAATCTAACAATGTAAAAATGTAGCAGAACTTCAAACCAATCGAGGTCATTGATCTAAACTGATGAGCAGGGCAAGGATAGCATTGATAATAGCAGCCAAGAGCTATATGGTAACTTTGGAGGAGCTGCAGAGAGCCACACCTAAGATGGGAGAATCTGTATACAGGGCAGCTGTTAGTTGTGTTCTCCACAAAATCTGGCCTTTATGAAAGTGACAAAAAAAAAAAAAAAAAACATGACTCTAAAACACACTGAAATGTTTTAGATGTTAGAATGGTGGGATCCAGATCCAGTCCATGATAAGAACTGAAAATGGCTCTTGTCTAATTGGTTCTCAGTCATCTGAATTAACTTGAGGTGTTTTGAGAAAAAGAATGGGTGAAGGTTTCAGTTTCTAGATGCCACACCATTTGAGATATACCCCTAAAGGATTCCCCTATTGATTCATGACGTTAAATATAAGCTATAGCAAACGTTTCTGTTTTTATTATTTGGAAACCATGTGCTCTTTTTATTCTATTCTCCATGTACAGTACATGCATAGATTTGTTGTGAGCACTACAGGGTCCCCCCTAGTTGGGTCTGGATTTGACTGGGGCCATTTCAAAATACAATCTTTAGATTTCATTGCAGCTCTGATGGTTATGTTTAGTCACCCAGCTGGAAGGTGAAACCTCCAGCACCTTTTCTCAAGTTTTTAGCAACGTCCAAGAGGTTTAAATCCTGGATTGTTACGACCATGTCCGTCTTTCCATCGACTCTTACCAGCTTAAGAAAAGCATACCCACAGCATGATGCTGCTACCTGCTCATTTCACTGTGCCGATGCTGCATTCAGGGTGATATTTAGTGTTAAGCTCTCCCTACCCGTAACGATCTACATGTGGGCCAAAAAGTTTAACTTTGACCTCACCTGATCATAGCATCTTCTTGTGTTTGTACCTGTGGCAAATTTGAATGCAACTTGTCATCATTTTCATTTAACGGCTTTCTTCTTGCCTTTCTTCTGTGTTCCTTGGACATAATGATGCTGTTTGTCAGTAATATTCTCTCTAAACAAAAGTACTGGGTTATCAAAGAACATCTGAATTTTTTTTATACTAAGCTAAATTTCACACAGGTGGACTCATAATTCAGTGACTTAGCACTGCGTGTGGATTGCACAGGCTTTTATATCGGTGTGTCAGTTGTATGAACATATTGGCATGACATTTGTTTTGTCATTTGAGTTTTAGGATGCCTTGGAATTAATAAATTGGCAAAGCTATTTTCTATGTAAGGAGTTTTGCGGGTTCCTGCCCAGAAAATTTTTTTTTTATTTTATTTTTTTTCCTCCCAGTCTAACTGTTGCTCCACTCAGGCTGCACAAGGGGCCTCACAAGTGATTTAAACTGGAGCTTTTAGCAGCCTGTTCGTAACGTAAACGCCTATCTGTGTTTCTGATCCGAGTGCTGGACGCTGAACTGCACCGTGCTCTGTTGGTTCTGACTGAAGAGTCCTGCAGGCCGTCTATGTGCGAGCGCGGCGCTGTCTGTGGTGCTGAAATCAGCAGCTTTCGATTAGCGTATAGACCGGTTTGCGGCAGAATGACACGCTAGTGCCTGCTGTTATTTACTCTGATGATACGTTATGTGAATGAACCAGATAAAGACGGACAGAGAGAGGCGGGCAAAGGGCGATGGAGATAGTTTTTTTTGTATTTTTATTTTTTATTTTAAATAGTGTTTAATCCAAGGATACAAATAACAGCCAGCACGTTGAAAGTAGCGCACCCTAAATGACAATCGGGTCATTTCAATGCAGAATGTGGGTTGAAAGTGAAACGAATGACGCTCGTCCGTCCTTCAGTGGAACGGTGTTTGACTTCAAATGCCATATAAAGGGAGAAGAAAGAAAAGAGGATGAGGAGTAAACGCGCTGTCTCTTTGAGTGACTGTCTCGGGGACGAATTGCAGCTTGTGATCCAGGAGCGACGCGCGGCGCGAAGAGCCAATGGCGATTAAGAGCCGCCGCACGCAACGAGCGGCGGACGGGGAGCCACTCCGCGTATACCTCCGCCGTCCGACGCATGCTCGCGAGTAGGTTGAATGGGATGAAACGGCGAGTGCGGAGAGTTATATAGGCGCGCTGTGATGCGGTCCGCATATATTCCCCGGCAGGACTAGCTTCTTTTAAAGACAGCCTCCTCTTCCGCGTCGCTTCCCACTCCAGTGATGTGGCGTATTTGTGTGGCGCACCTGTAAAGAGCGAGACACGGGGCAGAAAGCCGGGCTCTTTTTTTGTTTCATTATTTGATTCCTTTTTCTTTCTTCTGTTGGCTTTGTGTTTTCTTTCTTTTTTTTTTTTTTTTTTTTTTTTAATCTTCCCCCCCTCTCCCTTCCTCCTCCTCCCTTTTACCTTTTTGTTTGTTTCGTGCATTTGCTGAAACGATATCATTCCTGTTTGTTTTTTTCTTTATTATTATTATTTAATAAAACATTTTATTTTTCTCATTTTATCTTGTTTGTGTTGGCTTTTTTTTTTTGGTTATGTTTCCAAGTTTGAACTAAAAAAAAAAAAAAAAAAAAAAAAAAAGAGAGGGAGAAAAAAAGAGAGCGCGGAATCCACATCATTTGACCAGGTGTTTCATTCAGAGATTGTTTGCCCCAAGGACGCCCCTAACTTTCGTTTGTAGAAACGGTAAGATCTTTTTCTGCACATTTGCTCATTCGCTTCAAGCATTTTGAAATCAACCCATTGGAATAGTCTGTTTCGGTTGGTCCTTTTTGGTGTGCAGAGCAGATCATCTTATTGCATGCAGACGTGACGGGGATGTGGGGATGGAGGGGGGTTGGGGGGAGAGTCACTGTGGTGCATTCATGTGACGGCTGATTTTCAACTATGAACTGGAGAGCTTTCGGGTGATCAATGAGGGATTCATGGTAACGCTTTTTTTTTTTTTTTTTTTAAACCGTGTGCCGTGCTGAAACATGGGGAAGACTGATTTTTGGAAAAACGGTCTCTACAACAGGCCAATTTAAAACATAGTTTATCTTCTAGAGGCCTTCACTAGGTGCAAAACAACCCTCTGGAAATCAACTCTTTTTATGTATGCTTTATTTTCAAACACTAACTTATTTAAAAAATGGATATATCCTGTGTAACTCTTGACATGAACAAAGCTATGTAGGTTACACTCTGCAGCCTGCATGTTGTGCCACTTAGAGTTGCTGGATGAAGTTCTTGCTTTCATAGGCACATTGTGTATACTCCTTCTGAATTTCCGTGCAGGTGTGACTGCACAAGTCAAGTCTATTTGTGGAAGGGGGTGGGGGGAGTCACTGGAGAGAGGCTACTTTCAAGAATGTATTCCCAGTGTAATATATTAGGAATATCTGGTTTGCTTAGAGTTAATGCTTGCAGTTGTACATTTGTAAAGCCAGTGGATCAAGGTAATTCATAGGGATACACATTAGGCGACTAAAAATTATTAGTGGGTGTTCCGCTGTTGGTCATAAAACTTGAAGTAAACTTAAAGCAAAATGCCACCCCCCCCCCCCCCCAAAACCTAGTGATGCGCTACTGCAAACCAACCCATTTCTTCTTCTTATGTGTCAAATGTTTACACATGATCATGTTAGTCTCTGTTTTATTTACAATGATGTATCAAATTTTAAAATGAAATTTTACATTTTAGTCAAGGTTTAATAGCAGACTTTGCTCTAAAACTACAAAAACAAGACCATTAATACAATAATGTGTAAACTGACACCAAAGAGAAAAAAAATGAAAGCATGATTTAAAATGTGTTGAGTAAAATAAAAAGCCTAGTAAGCACGGACAAGTAGCTTACTAGTATACTACTAAAAGAATACTGCAAGTGTTCTTTTTATTATTAGTAAGTGCCATGATGGTGCTACTTGCAGCATCATGCAGATGTTTAAGTTCACAACAAATATCTAACAGACACTCTACCCTCTGACAGATTTTCCATGGCACCACTGTGCAACTTCTGCTCCTATAGGTAGTTTTTACCCCATGTCCACAGATGGGCAGTATAGAGCGATCTGCAATGTCAGAGTTAAAGGATCTGTGCAACTGTGATTGTTGAAGTTCCATTTTCTTACTCAATGTGTTAAAAAAAAAAAAAAAACACGGATTGATCTCCAGTTGTGTCTATATATTCTACACAAGCTAAAAACAATACGGAAAACTGATTCAGTTGTATTTTTTTCTGTTTTTTAAACTTTTGATTTGTTTAATTGTTAGCGACAAAGTTGTCTTTTTTTTTTTTATTCTTTTTTGTTTGTTTTGTTTGTTTTTTACTTTGCCAAACGACGCGGCTTCCGAAAAAAGAGACGCATTGTGTACAGAGCCTGCAGCTGCAGCTCATCATCTAGTTATGAATAAACTCGCGATGGACCCGCTGCATGGCTGCTGATTGGCTAACGCCCTGATCAGTTTATTTAGGACGTGCGCGTTCCCGCCACCGCCCCCATATGCTTCACGAAGACTACGACCAAACATTTGTCTGCAGGGACTTCATTAAATACCCGCGGCGCCACTTCAACACCTCGAGGTAAGACACGTAGCAACAGTGGAGTTGAAATGGTCACTCTGGTGGTGCGCCTGTTCGTCATACGGCTGTTTAAATGGAAGGGGGTTTGCTAGCTAGCAGGGCAGCTAGCAGTTTGTGTCTGCCTATTGTAAAGTGTTGCATTGGCCTTATTGTTATACTCGAAGAACGAGTTTCTCCTGAAAAATGGTGGCAACTTAAAACTCGAGTATGACCAAACGAACCCATTTTGAATTTAAACCAGAAAACACGGGAGTTGTTGCTTTTGATGACGGTACTGCTAAAGCTCGCCATACTTTTAGAAATAACGCCACTTAAATATAACCCGCTCCTGGAGCTTTATGTGTAGGGTTTTTTTTTTTAAATTGTGTTTTTTTTAAATAAATGGAATGCTAAAAGTTTTTCTTTGCGCTATTGGCTCTTTTTCGAGTTAACGGTAACTACTAGCTTAGTCGCAGTAGCACAGCTGCAACGCATTAATTAAACATGGCGCCTCCACCCTCTGCGCTTTTCGGACGCCAGACTCAAAATTGTATTTAATTTTTTTTTTTCAGATACAGCTCGGAATTTGAACCCGCTCTGTGCTTAATTCAAGTACGTTTTGTCGCGATACTGCAGTCTCCTCTACAATTTCGCTTCCTGTTTGCTTGGTTGGTTTGCTAACATTTCAAGTTTAATCTACAAACAAATCATGTTGTTGCTGTTTTGTTGAGTCGCTTACAAAAATTTTTATTCAAACTCTAATCTCTGAAAACGCTTGTGACAAGGAACGACTTTTATATTCTCTCAAGTAAAGGCGCTTGGATACATGATTATAGAACATTTAATTGTGATATTGAGTTATTTCTAGCTTTGGACACTGACACTCCAAACAGGTAGCCTTAGCTTTTTGGCATAAAACTGTTCAAGATGGCTAAAAATCTAAATTAACAAGTACAACTTTCCAAACTGTCTTGTGCAATATTATCGATGTACACACTATAAAGCCCCCATGTGCCATGGACTCCACACCGTGTTCTAACCTTACTTTAGTCTGAGCCGAGCAGAAATGGTAATGCAGCTACTTGGAGAAACGGCTAAAGCCTTTTAAAATAGAAGGATTTTTTTCTCTTTAACCAAAATTTTAGCTTTCTGTCCAGTTTTGCCTCTGGTGTAAAACATTTGTCAATATACTGTTTTAAACCTCATGTGCCTGCTGATCTTTACAGCTGGATATGGCCTAAGTTAACATTTAAATATTAAGATCATGTGTCTAAGTTTGTAAAACTGCTGAGTTGCATCATTTTGAAATGGTATAGATTTTGCTGCAGGTAATGGTGCTAATGTAGGCCTGTCGCAATAAACGATAAATCAATTAATCCATGATAAATTAAAACTATCGACCTCATTTTAATTATCGGCTATATCGTTTCTTCCTGTCTTTTTCTCTTACTGTTTATGACACTGAATGAAAAAAGGCTCAACTCCAGTGCTCTCCATTAACCCTCCCTTCCTTACTTCCTTAGTGTAATGCCCAGCGCGCTGCACGATCTTATGTCGCGGATTGTCGGCCCAATATCAAAATCTGAGAGACGCATTAGCCGGCAGAAATCCTAGCTATAACGGTTCGATCGAAACCATGTGGTGTCCAACAATGGACACAAAATAATAAATACAGTTCACCAAGTTTGAAACCAGGCATTAATCTTACTACAATCTACCTGCAATGCATGTAGCTAGTGTCAGCCTGACTGAATGAAAATCATTATAACTATTTAGGTCACGTTAACGAAGAACAGCTGAAAAGTTACCGGGTTTTCTGGTACAAATTTCGCTCCAACTCCTCCCCTAATTATTTATATTTTCTTTGCATGAAATGTTGAATAAACATTCATGTTGTTTCCGATGTCTGCTGGACTTCGGGTTGCACCGTGTCAGCTGTTCGGGATTCCCTCCGTGTTTCCCCTCAGAAAGCAGGAGGAGAATCCGCGCTTCCTGATTGGCTACCGGTCACATTCAACAGGCTGCGTCACGCTCCCAGTCTGGGCAAATTCTTGATTTAGATCGGAGCGGCACAACGATCTACCGTAACACACAACACTAGTGACAATCTCAGAACGAAGAACGTTCTAAGATTGTTGTTCGGGGTTAGAAATCCTGTAGTTTGAACTATTGCATCAGGCAGTCGGATGTCTTCTCTATTTAAATCTAATGATTACTGAAGGCCAATATACTATACAGACTTCATAATCTGCACTCTTTTGGTTGAATGCAGTATTTATTTCCACTTTGGATTTATGTTTAGTTTTTATTCAAGTACATTTATTGTTAATGGAGACTAATAATCTATTTTGGTTTTGGTTGTTTTATTTTGTGTATCAGTCCCAGTGGTAAGAAATCGCATGTATTATTACGTAATTTTCATTAAATCAATGTAAAAAGGTCTTCAAACAATATCGTTTATTGCAATAATTTTTGAGACAATATATTGCCCAGAAAAATCTGTTATTGTGACAGGCCTATGTACCATTGGGTGGTTTTGATAAACAGAAGCTTAATAAAGGAAAAATATTTTAACCTGAATTTCAATGGACCATGTCACTATTTGCACTTTTTGACATTCTAAAGCATTTTTTGTTAAACTTGTACTTTTGAGAATATTTTTTGAGCAGCATGTTAGTGAGAATGTTTACGAGTTAGTTGGGGTCCCCTCTCCCCCAACTCAGTAGTTTCAATTTATTCAAAGTTTTGTGTATTTTTCTGCCATAAAAATAAGTTGATGGAGGGGAAAAGAAACGTGAGGCAGTAAATATACAAGCAGATGCTTGACGGACTGAAACGCATACAATCAATTGTTTGATATGGTAACTTTATACACATGAAGTCACAATATTTCTTTTGGACTGGGTGCCTACTGCTGCTGATTCCAATGAGTCTCCATAATCAATTGCAGAGGAACAGCAGATGACTAAACGCATCCAAAACGGATCAGGTGGTAATGCAGTAAATTTTGACTCGAATGATGGGGACCTCAGATTTTACAGACCTGTCACGCAAGCAGTTTTTGTTCAGAACGTAAATAAATTTGATTCTCACCAGCAAGAACTTGAATTCAGGAAAAATTACTAGTTTGGGAAATCCAAATACAATGATGCTTCTCTGATTCTGAATTCGCATCTTTTTATATCCTACATATTTTTGATTGGGTCCTCAAAGTTGGATCAGGGGTCAATAAAATTCTATTCTGCCCTCAAATAAATGCAGGTCATTTTAGGACATGTTTAAAGAAAATTCTGGGAATTGTGCATAGAAATCAATGGAAAAACCTGTGTCGAATAGTTTCTAACACTGGAAGCACTTTTAGTGAGACTGAAAGGAAATAAAATTAGTCATGTCCTTCGTATTGCAGCGCTAAGTTATATTAGCAGTGAATAGCAGCTATTGTAATCACTGAACTTTTTAGTGTTGTTTTTCTTACTCCACTTGATCTCAATCACTAATTTTGGCAGCAGTGGTCTTAGAGTTTAACATGATGGTAATTTCAGTAATTATTTTGCATATTGCTCTGAAAATTTATAGTAGGTCACTACAATGTGGAATGTCTATGTAAGGATTTGGTTAGGTTTTTTTATGGTCTAAAGATTTTGTGGTTTCTTCACTATAACTTTACCTTTTTAAGACAAAGTAATTTTGACTGGGAAAAGATGCTGACCTGAAAGTGCCAAGATGCACTTTTTTGAGGACATTTTAAAGCCAAATTTGAGGACATTTTAAGAAGCTGTATGTACAATACAGCTTCTTAATATTGAAATCATTTTTGGAAGTAACTACATGGTTGTGAAATGTTATACAGTGTCTGTTATTTATGGTTTTAAAGTAGCGTTTATGAGCGCAGAAGAGCTCTTCATTTTAATTAAGTTGCTGCAGATGAACATGTGATGAATATCTGCTATTTTTAGCCGTTTTCTCCTGCTCTATTACTGCAACCATTCCAGCTTCAGCAACCCCTATACTGCCGAGGACATGAGATAAGAGTCGCTGTCTCTGTGTATTGCGACTACGTTTGCCTTTCTAAATAAAGGCTGCTGACAGCGACTAAAATGCAGGACTTTGAGGCCACACATCACTTTTCTCTGTGTTTCATTGTGTGTCGCTGTTAGTATGCAGGGAATGGCTGAAAAGAGAAGCAATTTTATGTCTTTTGTCCTTCCTAAATGGTCATCCGTCCCCTTTTCTTTTCATAACATGGCCTCCTCTAGTGTAGTACGGCTTGTCTGGATGTTGCACAAGATTTAGTCTGTTGGCCACAGGGTGGCCCTCCCTCTGCATGGGCAGATCGTCACTGCAGGCCAGTAATGCATTGCCCTTGAAAACACTCAGTGAATTACAACAGCTTCCACAGACGCAACATCTCATGCTTATGGGCTTTTGTGCCTTGCAGTTTCTGTCGGCATAAAAAAGAAATGGATTTAAAACATGACTTGTCACCTCCCCCAAACACAGTCAAAATGATTGTTTTGGATTGGGACATGTACAAGTTCTTTCTCTTAAACAAAAAAATCTGAATTCATTTAGTCTATGGAACAATCTGCTGTAAAAGGTGTTAAAGGACTGTAGATTTGCTTTTGACATTTTGTTGATGGACCAGTTGAGTCTACGGTTTTCTCCTAACAAGTTTTTTTTTTTTTTTTTAAAGAAAAAGAAACATTCGGTCTTAAATCAAGCTGCACAGAATTTGACTTGAGAAACCGTCTACCTAGTGATTTCACAGTGTGGTGGAGGGCCAAGATTGGCCTTTTGGATGTGGTGGTGCCCCACAAAAAGTCTCCGCAAGATACTCGAGTAATGTTAATGTTTTGTTCCCAATAAAGGATGTTTTTTTTATTTTTATTTAGAATTGGTTCTCAAATATAATGTTGGTCTTAAGAGGTGCTTCTCTCTGTTTTCAGCACATAAAGACCTACAAAAAAACGACCTACGTGGATAGTTTGAGTCAATGGTTGATTTGCTTGAAATGGCAAGTACATTCTGTGTTGATTGCCTTGTAGATAAAGCAAGGTAATAAAATACAAAGAAATGTAATTAAAGTTGCAGATATAAAATTATTAAATTCATGCTGCTTGAAAATAAAATATAATCTACACGAAAATACAAATGGATGTTTATGGGCTGTAAAAATAATGTGACTTTAATTTTAAACTCTTTGCTTCAGCAGCCAAAAACCATCAATGCTTTAATTTTCTTGAAACAGAATTTAGACCTTTTTTTTAATGCAGGTCTGTAAACTGCAGCATTTCCCTCGGTACACTTTGTGTGTCGGTAAGCAAGCCATATCTGTGGTTTTAACAGATATTTTGAACTGTTACTTGTGGGTTTTTAGTTTTCAAGGACGGGTTGTGCATGTCAGTGTATGCACTCTGGCAGGTTTTTTTGCTCTGCTTCTTGTCACGCATACTTGGTCAATTTAATTCTCTGAGGAGCAAGTAGCTGGGATTTGTACCTCTTCACTTTGAGTACTCCATCGGTACATCTGATCTCAGTTGTTATGCTTAGCATAAAATTGTATAGGTAGTCTTATGTAATTTCATTTCTCTGCCTTGTATTAATCTGGAAATAAAGCACCTTTTTGGCAAATATTTCATCTTGTTTTCTGATGTGATGCACCAGGTGAAAAAACATTGTAAATCCTGGCTGTGGAATAAATCTGAGAACTTGTGAAACATTGATAATCTGGATTATAGCTATTTTGGACTGTTTTATCTGAAGGGGAAGGCACATCAGGAGTGCTTTAAGGTTATACATTAATTACTTTTAATACAGATTGGATATCATGTGGAAGTCTGCTTAAACTGAACAACTTGATTGTGGATTTTAGCCAAATGCTCTTCTTTATTTATGCCAGGAAGAAAGGTGGTTTAATAGAAAAAAATTAATTATACTGTAAAATGCATCTCTTTTGGTGTTGCCCTTATGATGGTGACGTTGTGGGTCATACCTATATATTCTTTTATCTTGATACTGAAAACTTTTTACCTTATTCTAGAATATGACCATAGAAGAACTAGCAACTTGGTGTAGAAGAAGAGCCTCCTGAGGTGGAATATTGTGGTATTTGGGTTTATGTTTTTCAGTACCGTGAGCACTCCTGAGACTCCTGGTTTGAAAAGGATTGCTGGTCAAACATATGTTCCTAGGAGGCATTTTGTTTTTGACATCTTTGATGTGCACTATCCTTAAAGTGAAAATATTAAAATTCTGCAGTCCATTTGGGTGTATAATGAAGAACCATAGGTGCACTGTCTTCAGAGGTGGTTGGTGGGCCTTTGTCATTCAGTTATCTTTATGGTAACTGAATGAAGTGGCCTTCACTGTGCATAGTATGGAGACATGACCAGTCTTTTCCTTGAACATCTATGTCAGGGGTCCCCAAAGTTGGTCCTCAAGGGCTGGCATCCTGCATGTTTTAGTTCTCTCCTTGATGGTAGTGACAACCTTTACAGAATGTCAATGTTCTTCTTAGGCCTCTAACGAGCCATCATTCGATCCAGGTGCATTTAAATCAGGGAGAGACCTTAAACATGCAGGATGCCGGCCCTCGACCGACTTTAGGGACTCCTGATGTATGTTAACCCCAGGCTTAATAGTCCTTCACTTTTCACTAGTTGAGTCATAGAGCTGCAGATGGGAAATGTTTTTTTTACCCTCTGTCTTTGAGCTGGCCTTTATGAACTCCCTTCCTGCTTCAAGAAGGAAGTGAATCCTGTCACATTTAGTCCAACCTGGGTGTAAACGAGCTTCTTTGTTTTTATGGCAGTACAGCCATGTTTGCCTTCACCTTTACAACTTGAATATTGCTGTATGGGTGATGGGTTAAAGTATTTGTGTCACAAAATTAGCATATCACAATAAAATGTATTTTCCTGGGCAAGTGCTTTGTTTTGTTTTTTTTTTCTCTTAATGGTATTACACTGAATGAGGTATGGCCTAGTCCTACTTTCAGTCAAGGTCATATCACATTACTTGTAGAAAGTGATATTCTTGTTGGTTAATTCAATCATTTGAATCATTGGCTGTATCTAAAATATGCAGCTTTCAAGACTCTATCATCTTCTGAGTAGTCTTTTTTTCATTTTATTAAAATGCTTAATTCATTGTTCATTAAGACCTTATATGAATAAATTAAAATATGGACAGTTTCAGTGTCGTCCTAGATGTGGTGCTTTGACACCAAAACTTGTTTAAGTACATCAATCAAGTTTAGAGTTCATCTTTTACTTGAAATTAATATGAATATATGAACGTCTTGCTGTTTCAGAAGTAAGATGACTTATCTTGGAATATTCATGAACACGCATGGTGGTTTTCTTTAGCTTAACACCTTCAAAGTTTGACAGTTGCATGTCACACTCCAAAAGAGTTGAGTAGGCTGTAATGTTCATGAGTATATTTTCCTGAAATCACCCATGACTTTGCAGAAATATTTCCCTCCTCCCCCTCTTCCTGCATAGATGCAGTGGGATCTAAACTAATCTCTAATTAAAAATGTTACATTTGAGTGCCTCCTAAAATGTTCCACTCATTGGGGTGAAAATGTGGAGGTGGAAAGAATGAGTATAGATAAAGAACCTTATGGTTTTTCTCTTACCTGGTTTCTGAGGTAAACTACGAGGTCTCTGTGGAACAAGATGCTCTATACTCAGATGCCTGCATGAAGACAATGCTGTAGGCTGGCTCCACACAGTGAAAGCCTTGACTGAGTTATTTTTTTTCTTTTTTGGAAAGGGGCGTCTTGCCAAGCTTGCTGTTCCAAGGGTTTATCTAATGAAATATTGCTGTCTTGTGGCAGTATATCAATTGGAACAATGGCCTGGTTTTGTGCTTGGAATAAAAGGAAAACCATAATGAAGACTGAAGTTAACAATATGTTCTTGTTGTCTGATTAACCAGATACCATGAACATGAAAGAAGCTGCTTCAGTAAATAACTTAGAATAGTAAATCTTTGGCTAAAATATTTTCATCTGTCCTTCATTGTTTAACGTGGGATAGAGATGTTGAAGACTTAAACTTTGCTTTTAAATTCCCTGCCAAGGAATCTTAATTCTATACCTATCACCAAGACTGAAGAATATTGAATAAATATTTACTTGCAGTGCTATCATAGAAAATGATACATTATACATTTTCACTTTTCTGTTATTACATGACATCTGTCCTACTCTGATTTGTAACATCCCATGCATCATAGGTGGGTATTAAGGGCACTTGGATGTCCAACTGGTCAAAAATGTTACCCATATCAGCAGCAACAGTGCATGGCTCTTGAAATGGAATAATGTACCAAAAATTGCATCTAAGTCGTTTTGCAATTGGTGCATTGCACACAATGATACTGCAATTTGATATATTGTGGAGATTTATTGTAGTTTGTAATAAATGCAAAACTAAGATTTGTTCAATTTTGTTGTGTAGAGTGATTGGAATAATTTATGTCTTAGATGTGAGGTCTGTGCAAACTTTTTATTTTGACATTGTAAAAATATGTCTTTTTGGCATTTTCAAATGTGCAAGAATGTTCTAGTTTTGTGTTGTCCCTCAATTAAAGCATACATCAGTCCCTTTCAATGCAGAACCAATGTGCTATGGGATCTTGTTCTTAAAGTTTCATAGACATTGCAGAAAGAGGAGGTGACTGGCAAAGCATTCTCCTGACTGGTAAAAGCTGATGCTTTGTTAGTGCAACACATTTGGCAGTAAACACAGCCGTCCTACCTGGAAAAGTAGGAGATGGCTATGAAATGGTGAGATTACAAACACCTCCACCAACAGCAGCAGTGGTGTTTGGCAATTAACAAGGTTGGAGACTGTTAAAATAAAAAACGCATGATGGCGTCTGCACCACTGTTCAACACAAGTCTACAACCTCTTGAAATTTAAATAGGTTAATTTTTATCTGTTTCATACAAGAAATGGTAAAACTCTGAAGCACTTACTACAATGTTAATGTTCTGAAAATGTTGCTAAATATGTAGAAAGTAATTGGAGAACACAAGGTTTATGTAAACAAAGTGGGTAAGCTCTTGGCTAGATTGTAATTTTTCACTATACGTTAGTGATACAGCTGTGAGAATGGAGTGTCGAGTACCAGTAATTCAGAAATGAAACTAAACTTGGAAACAATGGTTAAAGACAGAACATTGTTCTATTATTCAACTTCAACATTTAACTTTTCGTAATTAATCTCTTTAATCAAATTTGTTGGAGTTATATTGTGGGTAGATTGTGGCAATATCTGAGATTAGTGGCAGATAATGTGGTAAATGTATTCCTCTTCCTACAGAAAAATTAATCTCACTGAATAATGGATGGCCTCCGTGTTATCAGGCTAAATGATTCTCGGTGCTTTTCTGAGGTTCATCTTCTCCATAAATAAATCTTTTGTAGTTGAAGCCGTTAGGGTTAAAGTGGTCTGCATTATTACTCTTTCTGTTAGTGCTGTAAACAGAATGTAGTTCTCTGGGTTCTGACCTTGGTTTAAGGACATGCGTGTAAATCATGACTCATGTTGTTGTGCAGTGAATCGTCGGTTATGCTGTGTATGAAGCCTACATTCATACAATGAATACTACAGTTTTGACATTGGATTTTTCTGTAAATTATGAACGGTTCTTTGTCTGCAATTGCCAACATTTCATACTTTCTCTAAATCAAGTGAGCATTTATACTTTGGCATCTTCACCCAGACACAGTTCTGCTGTTATCAAGGTCAGTGTAGTCGCAAGAAAGTTTGCAGGTTGAGGTGCTGAGTTAAAATACTTATGAAGAATAATTAAAAACCTCAACAAGAACAGATAATGTTTGATTGATGGTACTAATGCATATAAATTGCAGACTGTTATTGCTTTGTCCTTTCTCTTTGAAGGTGCATTGGGAGCCTGAAGAGCTCATATTAACTTGACTAAGTTATCTGTCTCTCCAGCAGTCTACTTCAAAAAACTCTTTGTAAATTGTAAATGATTTTAGATTACAGCTGAAACAATTCTTCAAACTATTCGAGGACCTCGATTATTAAAATTCCTCAAAAGAAAATTTACCTGCCTCGAAGCTTCATTAATGTATGTTATTTAGCGCACAATGTTCCGGGCAGAATATCTGCGTTGCACAGAGCTCTGACTTCCACCTCTTGAGTTGTTGACTAATGCTAAGTGTTAGCGGAGTAACGTCCAATTTTCTAGTTCGGCCGTGGGTATTTTATTGATTGATGATAATGCCTGGGTTTTCATTGTTTTTGGGGGACCAATAAGTAGCCTTAAAATGACTGCCGTGATGTCTGGAATACGACAGCGTTTCTCTTCTGGGAGCTGCTGGTTCAAAGCGAACGGCAGAAAAAGTGCTGCGGGAGTATTTATACAGGTGACCGGATAGACTGAACACGGCGGGCGGCTGAGTAGTTGATGCTTACAGTACAAGTGTAACTTTGCGGACAAACCGCATAATAAATTTCATACCATTCAAGTCTCAACAAACGGGTGGTGGAGTGCATCCTGGTGGTACATTGCTGATAGATGAGTTTCTCAGTGTGACGAGCGAAAGCGACATAAATATTACGTATTGCTCCCCCAATTCATTCTGTCGTCCCATGGTCTACCGGTTCCCGGACTTGCGTTCGTTCGCTTACCTGCCCCCCGCTCCAGGCGACATTTCCCATATTCTCAAATCCAAAGCTTCACAGGAATGGGGCAAAGTAACAATTCATCTATTAAACTCACTGAAGATGAATGCATGAACTAAAAGCTGGGGTATAGATATTTTATAATATCTAATATTATAAAATAAGGTAACCAGATATATGATATCTGGTTAAAGAATAATTAAATGATATCTGGTTACCTTATTTTATAATATCTAAGGTATTATAAAAGGTAATACCAGATATATAATATCTGGTTACCTTAGAAAGAGAGCTATTATTGTTACAGGTTTTCTTAACTACAAAAAAGTCACTGATAGGGATGCTCAAAAATGAAAGATTTGACTGATATCCGATAGTAACACCGGTGTTATGTCTGATTTATCAATGTTTAATTTGATAATTTTTTTGTATCAGATTACTCGATTAATTGTAAGAATAAGTGATAGACTACTTGATTACTAAAATATTTGTTTACAACAGCCATTTTAGATGACGGTCTCATAAAGTGACCATGTATGGCTGTTTTCCAAGTTGCCAAGTCAGCTGCCTCTTTCTGACTGAAAACCTCTCAAATGTAGACGTTGGGGTTGGATAACATGGCTGGAAGAACTTGGCTCAAGATCAGGTAATAAATTGTGAAATACTGAAATTCTGCCATACCAGCTTGACCTTTTCTCTTTTGTCCAGTTTTCATGCAATTGGCTTTTTTTTTTTCTTTTTTATTCTTAAGCAGTTATGATGCTATGATGTTGGAGAAACCTTAAATTGCTGCTGTTCAAGTTACCCAACAGGGTGTTGTTAGGTAACCAAAGAGTGACTGAGTGAGTCAGTTGATGTCCACTTTGCTTAGCTGACTGAGAGGTTGAGTGGCTAAAGCCTTTCCTCTGCCTAGATCTCCCAGGGCGCTGTGTAGTTCTAGATTGAAGTCCAGCAAATGTATTCTATAATATGTACTATCAATTGATTTCTTTTTTTTTTTTTTTAATCATGTGTGTTGCAATCTATTTTTATTGCCTTTCAAGATGACATGTCTGTTCTTGGTGTTGGATTTTATCAAATAAATTCCCCTCAAAAATGTGACTTACTCTCTAGTGCAACTTATATATGCATTTTCCTTCTTTATTATGCATTTGATGGCTGGTGCAACTTGTACTCCGGAGCGACTTGCACTAAAGAATGATTCTGATTCAATCGATGCATCTTGGATGCCGATGCAATGCTTACATTGGCAGGTAAAATGTTTAAAGCTATTAAACATTTAGTTGAATATTTTGGTCTTGGAATGATTTGGTTTGTTTGCCATTCATGCATTTGACTCAGCAGACCTATATTGTTCTTTAAAACAGTTTTCAGTCACTGGCTGCATTTGGTGCTCAGACTAAGCTCCAAGAGGGATATAGCAGTCAGGGTTTCACCCATTGTATTGTAAGACTTGCAGGCCACTAGGCTTTTCTTGTTCCCCCTGAACCCTAAGAGGCTAAGCATTAATTGTTACAGGTTTTTTTGTTTTGTTTTATACACTAATAACAGCAAAGACAGACCAAAGAGTCACATACAACATAGTATAATCAGTATGTGAACACGTAGGGAGACTGAGATTGGGTCTATTTATTTATTTTTTTTTTTTTTCTCACTGCAACAACTGTCCACATGCTGACAACTTTGGTGAAAAACGTGACAGGTCACAGATAAAGGATCACTTTAAATGGAATGAAATGACTAAAACATTTAAGATTTTATAGTTATTGTTAATCTCTTGTAATAGCAATACCTTGCGTGCCTCAGATTTATAGCCACTTATTTTAGGGAATTGTGATGACCTTTACCATTTTTCATATTTTGCACTGCACTTCAAACATGGTAGATAAAAGTTTTACACATGCTCAAGACAATCCTCTCTGCTTGGACATAGTGAAATATAGAGACTTGTTGAGGATCACTGTACCATGGAAGAAGATTTAAATCCGAAAATGATTCAGCTCACATCTGTTACATAAAGATAAAGACAACAAAGCACACTTTGGTCACAACATTGTGACATTAGCACAATCATTTCAGTTTTTTTAATGGCAAATGAGACAAATTTGTCACATGATACAGCTCTGTGGTTTTCAATAATTGCAAATGCAATCCATTTGCAAGACTAGAGGGAGACTGGTTCAAACGTTCCACATTACTACATTTTAACTGGAAACCTGTCTGTGATTATAAAGCATGAGCAGCATTTTTATTTAAATATTCGTCAATGAAGTATGTTGCAGATGTGAATAGCAGACATTTTGGTTTTTCTGCATACAGAGCTAATTTGAGGTTGTCTAGCTGCAGAAATTGCCATCTACATGTTTTATGTTGGCAAAAAAAAAAACATGTCGCTCTGGAGTATAAGTTGCACCAGCCATAAAATGCATAGTAAAGAAGGAAAATGCATATATGTCACACCTGGAGAGTAAGTTGCATTTTTGAGGGGAATTTATTTGATAAAATCCAACACCAAGAACAGAAATGTCATCTGGAAAGGCAATAAAAATAGAATAGAGGCAACAACAGGCTGAATAATTGTACGGTATGCCACCATTACATGACGCATAAACAAGGAACTGAGAACGTGTCTGGTATATTAACATAACATTAAGAGTTTTTCAGATAACTATAGCATAACATGCTAACAATTTTACCAAACTATCTGTGTCACTCCAAATCACTAAACGCAATGAAATCTTCATCCTCAGTGTTGCTTTTAAACAACTCCACTAACTCCGAAAGTAGAACAACACAGGCCTGGAGCGCCCTCTTGCTGTTTACTGTGAAAGTAACATGTTATATGATATAATGATGTGTTAATTTCCACACATAAGTCTCTCCAGAGTATAAGTCACACCCCCAGCCAAACTATGAAAAAACTGCGACTCATAGTCCGGAAAATATGGTAAATGGAAACTTCTACTGTTGGTGGCAAATACATTTGATGACACAAATTGAAGTGATGGCTTCAACTCACATCAGCTTACAAGCTGATGTGCGAAATACCCAATACCACAAATGTTTGTAATTGGTTAATTATTTTCATATCTTTTAATGAAAACTTGAGGAACTCTCAATGAGAAGATCTCAGGATGTTGTATATTCCATGGTACAGAGTTCAATTTCCTTGCTGAAAAGGGGAACATGTTTTTGGTTTGTATTATTATTTTCGCTTCCACACAATCAGACTGTGATCTGAGCTGTTTGCCAGATTTCTGATTTAATTCCTAAGAAACTTGAAGGCTGTTGGCTCCGTATGAAGGTTTACCACTCTGAGGAAGTATACCAATGATCCAATTGAAAAGAACACCATTTTTATTTTCAGTATTTACTATAGAAGTAACAAATGCTTTGATTCACCCCATTTCTAAACTGCCTTCTACCAATAGTTGAACTTTTCCACTCTGCCACTAAGAGAAGTCTGTCCAACCTGCTGAAAATATTTGCATACAAACTCTGCATGTATGGCTACCAAATATTTCCAGTCAATGTTTTGAATTGCAATACTGCATGCAATGGCATTGTGGTGTCTCTTACAAGCTGAGCCACTTATTTCCTTACTGTATGAAAGACTGCTAAATGAGTAAAAAAAAAAATCCTGGAAAGTGTCATTCCCACAGTTTATGGCCTGATTTTGTAAATGTGTGAAGACCCTCACCACTTATCACGCCCCAAAAATTACTGCCTTGATAACGCATGTTTGCAAATGCCTACAAATTTCACTAAAATGTTAAGGTCCCTCTGTATTAAGATAAGTACAGATGTACATGAGGAAATGTTGTCAGCTTTATGCCTCCCACACTCGAGGCTTCACACTTTGAGCTGAGCTTTAATATTTAACATTTGAATCTAGAGCAATGGGTACATCTGTTTGAATATTTCATATAACAGCTAAGAGCTTTGTTGTAAATGCTAAGAACAAACATTAAAATGGTATAATTCTAAATGCCAGTCACCTAAAAATGACATGCAATGAATTCCACCTGGGGAATTGCATTGCATGCCATTGCCTTGTTTTCATCTGCAAATTTCAGTAAATATGATCTTTTTCGTATGACATTCCATGGGAAAACTTTGTGGCGCTATGTTCAGTATTTTATTTTATTTTTGTATTTTTAAAGATGAAGCAAATGTGGGTTGGTATGTGAAGACTTCAGTAATGATTTTTTTCCCCATTCTCCTGGCACTGTCAGTCACCCTCGTGTACACACTGCTCAATATGCTAAGAGCAGAGAAACAACTTACCATTAAAGGAAAACTGTATCTGCCGTCATTGGTGGTGATTTTTTGTAGACTGCACATTCATGGTATTCTCTTTTGTGGGAAGGAGATGTAGCATGTTGTACTGCTATGACATAGTGATGGACTTAAAAAAATTGATAAGTTGCATAGTGCAGCTCTAACACAATTAGTTGGAATTTAAGCTGCAAATTCCAGCAGCTTAAAAATTGTAAGCAGACATATTTGTTTAGATGTTGGTATCCAAAGAAAAGTGTTGGAAATGATTAGAAACAAACTTTTTCTTTTTTTTTTTTTTTTTTTTTTCACTTTTCAGGGTATCTTTTAGGAAGTATTGATTAGGTTTGTTGGTTTTTGCCTGTTCACTTGGCAAAAGCTGTTTTCTGTGCTTGAGTAAAGAAAATCAATTGGTGTTTGAGTTATGACAGGCTGACATTTTCATCACTTCTAACCTCCAAGCTGAAAGGACTGGAACTTTGAGACCAACAACTTTAAAGCAACTACTATAAAGGCTTTAAGCTTGGCTCTGCTCAATGTGCACAAAACATCCCACTGAATGTATTTTACTTTTAAATTGCCAGGAATCTCTTTATGAAGTTGATTTTGCACACATGTCGCTGCTTTGTGTTTCTTCAAAAAGTAATTGGTGTTTCTGACATTTTGATGCATTTAATTTCTGGCCTTTTTTAATTTACAGAGATCTCTGCAATTTGCTTCCCCTGAGATGAAGTTGTGCTTGTTTGTAGATGGATGCTGTTCAGTCACAGGCAGAAATGTTCTAAGGATACTTTGAAGACGGAGTTCACTAATGCAGCATAATGCCGTCTCGACTCCAAAACGGATCTTATTTTACTCAGTTTTAGAAGTTTATTTTCATGGCCCCTTATTGGTTAATTAGCCCTTTTTGCAGTAAATGTGGGGGCATGTTGCATGGAAGTTAAATTACAATTGCATTATTATGAGGCTCACAAAGGTTATTTCATGGCTGATTTGCTGGTTTTCTGATTTTGACTTTTTGATAAATCACTTAAATGATGTTACATTAGCACATGAGTTTATTGTACAAGAGCTTTAGAGTACGCCTACCGTTTTGTAGTATTGCACAAAATTTAAAATTCAAATGTACGTCATTAAAGGGTTTCCCCCAGAAACCTTAAGTGCAGTGGCAGGAGAGGGCAGATCACCAGCGGGCCATGGCATTTTGTTAGAAAATGTGAAAAATTGACAGGAGACTTGAAATTAAGACTAGGTAATTACGTTCTATTACATGGAAGATGTTATTGACAGCTATCAAACACCAACTATTTAAAGGCAAACGCAAAATTGATAAAATAAATGCCAAAGATCTTGAATCTTGCAGCAAGTGATGTAATGGCTGTCACGTTTAAAAGTAAAAGAAATGTAACCTACTATTAACAAAGAATAAGTGTACTTATGTGCTTAACTAAATATAAGGTACAAAATTCAAGTGTTTGAAGTTTTCTGACCAGAATCTGGTCAGATTTTGGTCAGATTCTGGTCATAACCTGACCAGAACCTTTATGTCTGGTCAGGTTCTGGTTTGCTGGTTGCGATTGGTAATTTATTCAAGCGAAAGGCAGTATTTGGATGAGACTTGTCTGACTGCTAGTGTGGTTTATGTACATCGGCTTTATGTAGTTAAAAGCACAGGCATAGCAAAGTACATGCCTGACCACTTATTAGACAAACATGGCAGAAATATAATGACACATTATTCTTTCTTTACAAAGATGTATGCGCTTGCATCAGTCTCACTGTTCGCTCAACAGAAACCTCTGAGCATTTAGCCTTCATAGATGCACTTTGAGGCTTGTGTTGAGCGTGAGCTGAGCAAGCGTTTAGCCTTTTATACTTTCTGTGTACCTGGGTACAGTACTCTGAAAAGGCAGTAGTCATAGAGGGATCATATAAATACTGCTAGAGGTGAACCTGCTCTGCAAGAGCACTGCAAGTAGTCTGGCAGTCCAGCATGCTGATAATAAACTGGGGTAAACATTAGTTGCTTTTATTTAAAACAGAAAAGCAACCGTTATTCCTATTGCTGATGATATACAATTATGTACTAACTCACATTTTCTGATGCATAAACTTAAGGCAGACTAAAAGCTCACCAAGCCTATTGGTTTCCACTAAAGCAGCTTTTTGCACCTTCTTGTCATTAAGCTATTTGAGTAAAATGAGAATTAATAGGTTATTTAAGTTATCTACAACAGTAGCGCATACACTCATCTGTAAGACAGGTTCTTAGCTTTCAAACCATAAATTTAAAATGGCATTACCTTAGTGATTGGAACTCCGGTTTCCTCACGACTATTGGTGTTTTACCAGTGGTTATTCAGTTGTGCTCTGAATGTCTGCAAATTAGAGATGTATATGTGCAGATGTTGAAATGTTTGAAACTAATTCAATGGTCAAATCACCATTGAATTAGTTTTTTTTTATGTGCTTCAGTGTGCTTTTTGTAGAAACCTGATCACTTGCCTTTTGTCCATGCTGTTGAGATCAGATTTTTCTTGGCTAAAAACGTTTGACATCTTAAGGCAGGTCTTGCATAACCTCTGACTGACTTAAACATTGTTTTTTTTCTTATTGGAAGTGTATGTGCATGGACTGCCTGTAATAAAATGGCCTTCTCAATCAACCTCCCTACAATAATCATGTTTTTATTTTTTTTATTTTTTTATTTTGTTTTTTTTACCCTTGTTTCTCTAACGTGACATACTTTTTGTGTCCACATTTTCAGACGACAACTCCAAACTAACATGGCAGTCAGACTGTGCGATGTGGCTTCTCTGCTTAGAAGTGGTTCGTGGGCGCCTGAGCCTTGGACTGGGGTCTGTGGCCATTTTTCATATCTTGAAATCATTTGGCCAGAAGGTCATTTTTGCTCTCTGCTCAGGCCATACCAATGATATTGGCATTGTTGTATTCTGATGTTCAAACCAAAGTATTTCTGCTTAAATTTGGGGGAAAATTGCTCACTGTTGGGGTTGAAACTACCTTAAAGGTCAATGTTTTGAATTGGTATGGTCTCAACCTTTGTCCCACTCTTTTCAAATCAAATTATATTTGTATGTTTATGTCTAAAGAGAAATAATTTTATTTATTTTTTTTTTGGCATCTCTATGCAGATCAATTTTCTGCACATGGTGAATTTGTTAATAAAGGATGACTCTTCATACATAAATATGTTGCAGGCTGTCTCGCTGATCACGCAAAGGCTTTGTGTCCGGTAGTAGTAATACGATGCTGCTTATAGATATATTTTTTTAATTGTGCTGAATAGTGTTTTTTTTTTTTGTTTTGTTTTGTTTAATTTAATTTTTATATAAGAGAAAGTGTCATAAGGGCCTTTTTTTTTAACCAGCAACAAAAATTCTCTTCTTGTGAAAGATCCTTTTTTTTTAAGCTATGCAATTCTGTACTGAATGTCGCACCTTCTTTTTAAAATATAATGCACGAAAGTCATTCTGACATATAAATTTGGTCAGTGCCAATCAGCCTATATTTGTTGTACTTCAACAAATCATTATCTTGCTGTGTGAAGAGCTTCCTTTCTTAACTGTTTTATTACAAATATCAATGATAGTATTATTTACGTAATTTTCCTTCTCTCTTTAGCAGGTAATTGCGACCATGGAAACACAGCTGTCCAATGGGCCAACGTGCAACAACACGAGCAATGGTCCCTCAACAATCTCAAACAACTGTTCCTCACCAGTAGAGTCAGGGAGCATAGAGGACAGTAAAACTAACTTGATAGTCAACTATCTGCCTCAGAACATGACCCAGGAGGAGCTGAAGAGTTTGTTTGGAAGTATTGGAGAAATCGAATCCTGCAAACTAGTTCGAGACAAAATAACAGGTAATGTCTGTTTTCTAGTGCTGCCTTGTTTTATTTATTTTTTGCTGGGGAGCTTTACTGTGTGTTTTTATACATTTGGGACATTTAAAGAGGCCCAATTATGCAAAATTCACATTTTGCACGTTTTGTGCTTCTATTCAGATTTCTGTATTAAAACTGCTAAGGCACTAAAAAAAAGTGTTTGGTGTCTGGAAAAGTAGTTTCTTTCAAAAATCTCTTGATTAAGTCACAATTGATTGCCACAGTGCCATTGCCTAGCAACTCCAGCTGAGACCAGCCACTCACCTTGCAACCCAAGTGGATTGCTTGAGCACATTTGGTCAGCCGGTTTTACTACCGTATGTACTGCTGAATAACTGCTGGAAAAGACAAGTGTTTAATAGTGGACTTTTTCTCCAGAAACTGCTGCTGCATTTTTGTCAGTTGTGAAGAAGGTATAGCTACTTCTGTTTTTGGATCTGATTCAGGGTCAAAGATGTACAGCTGTATAATAGGACATCAGTTTGCAGCTGTTTTCAAGTGAGTGTAAATGTTGAGTTGGGTGGTGTGTCCAGCAGCAGCTTTTTTGGACAAGAGGCCATAAAACAGTTTGTTTCGAAAAGAGCTCAAAATGAGCAGAACTAACCTGTTTTGTTTTGGACAGAACTAGAAACTGAACTCTTCTTATCCAGTAATGATTTTGTGCAAGAATTATAATGACCATGTTTTATGCAGCTCATAAACTTATCCTAACCTGTTAATGGATCCCCTTTAATCTTACTGGATCTTATATTTTGCTTACAGTAGGAATATTTTCTACTTAAGCTACAGACTATTGCATTTATTTTTTATCAAATTTGTTTTAATCTAGGATTCAAATTTTATAAAAATTGCAAGTGATGTCAGTTTTGAATTGATTCAATTTGCTTTTAACACCTGACAAAACTCAGGGTGACATTAATATGAGCAGGCTTATCGCTGAGGCTGCTGTGGTTTACCTGCTGGTTGTTTTTGGTCAAGGTTACCGTGACCTTCCTCTATGAATTATGTCAAATCTTCAAGCAGACCTGGCTCTTGGAAGTGTCTGCCGTTTTTCATTTTATGTTAACAACCAGGCAACTTGTAAGTATATATTTCCTTTTTCACAAGGCTAAAGGACAAATAGCCCTCTGCTCAATGAGACGATAGATTATCTGTATTTTGACCTCAATAATAGAAATGTACATCAAATTAATAAGGAAGACGTATGTCCAGCTGGAGCTTGCTTTTTGGAAGTAAGGTATACATGTTTTTCTTGAGTCATATGGGCTGCTGATGATGTTTGCAGGGCTGTATGAGGGTTGCTGCTGTCCTTAAGACTAGTGACTGATGCGTTGTCTTAGCAAAATAGTTTGTTTGTACAATGCAAAGCTGATTGTAAATACAATAAAAGTGAGGGAATTTTTTTTAAGTGTGTAGTTTTTCACTGTTCAAAAAAAAAGGAGGATCCATTTAGTCTGCTTTTGAAATATTGATTAGTTTAAGCTACATTTTCATATTTTTCATACATGGAGTGAAAACTATACCATGTGCTATTACGTTCATTATAGAGCTGAAGTTTTGTCCATGTGGCTGCTTGTGCAGAGCCAGACGATTGTGCTCAAGAGGATCTAACCCAAAACATTTTCTAAATAGCCAAATGGGTCTCTTAAGGTTCACTAATTCTTTTCTTGTGGTAAATCATTGCCTAGATTGTTGGAGTACCTAAAATAACTTATACCTGGAATGTCTTGCGCTTTTCAAAATGTCTTTCTTACGCTTTATTTTTCTTTGTACATTTAACTTGACTTCTGTAAACTGTTAAATTACACTTTCATTTGTAAGTTGCTTTCATGTGGTTTTACCTTCTCTAAGTAGCCTGGATGTTAACTTTGAGCTAGATTTACACTGGCATCAAAGTAATGTTTTTTTCACCCTAGGAAGCACTTGACTTGTTGGATTTATATTTTACAGTTAAAAGGTATAAACAGGTGGTATCATGCAACACAAACAATCCTCTATGGTCTTTGCTTCTAGGCCACCCTCAAAGATTTTGGTGCAGGAATTTCTGTTGCTGTTGAATGTGTTGTAATTTTGAATTTATGGCCAGTCTCTAACTCAACATTATATGTTTACCAAGGCGTACCATTTTTTAAAAATTCCCTTTTTTACTTCAAGACTTGAATCGACTTGGGAATAATTAGCAGCTTCATATCATTCAAAGCCTCAAAGTGAAATTTCTCTGGATTGGTGCTCTGAATTTAGCTCTACTTAAAAACCCTCTATCCCCTTCAGACTGTTGCTTTTGTCTCTCCCTTGGCCCTGTGGCGACAGCTTTAAGCCAGCCTACATCTGTGTACGGGTGCTACATCAGATGTTTAGTAATCACCAGAGATGTGCGCTTCTTCTTTTCTTTAAATGTTCATGCTTTGGCTGCTGCAGAAACGGCTCAGTCATTTTGTAAATTTTTTCTCGTACTGTGAGTAACGGTAACATTTTACTCAAATCTGGGTGTTTGAAATATCATCTTAGCAAGTCTCCTCTTTACTTTAGCGACAGCTAAAAATTGGTAAATGGTATGTTTTAATGCTTCTTAGTTATGAAAAGATGCTATGGGTGTTTATTTTCCGAAACAAATCAGTTCAGTAAAGGCTTAACGTGCACATTACAACATGCCCTGCAGGTTTAAATGAAAGTGTCATTTTGCTCATTTGAAAGGCTCCATGCATTTCTGTTGGCTATATTGAATCCAGCTTTGCAAGGTGAAATTAAGTTCATGAACTTGATAACAGAAATGAAATAAAGCATGAATGAGATACTTAAAGCAACTTGATACATTAACATTAGTTTCCTGTTTAGTGTCTGAGGTAAGCTTTTTAATTGGAACAATATGTTGAATGTCTATTTTGTTTTATCATTCTTAATGAAAACTCAAAACTTTGTTTTTTATTTTACTTTGTGTGAACTTGTGCTAAAATTGCAGAAAATCTAAATTATATCTCTTATGGGTTAAGTTTCCATTTTGTTCCAATTCTTTGACAGCATCACAGACTGTGGAAAAGCATTTCAGTGTTGCTTACTCCTGCTTCAATATACACTTGTAAATATTATGCGCTTACAGTTTTTATGAAATTGGAGATAGGTTTATGCAGGTCAATATCACAAAGGAAAGTACTGGGAAGAAGGAACGGCTCAGCCAATTGAATTATGTCAGGAGGAAAAAAGTTCCATATAGTGCACTTGTACTGGGATAAACTAATAATAAATTGGAATGCAAGATTATCAGGTGGCCTTGAAAACCTTAAATTATGATTTTATTTTTTTCTGTTAAGTAATACAAGTTGCCTGCTTTAGTTTCTGGACTTTATTCCTCATTAGTTTCTAGAGCATAAAATAGGAATTTATGAAAATGGAACATTTTGTAAATAAAATTTCCCTTCAGTTGGCTGTATTTGGGATAGAGCCTCAGATAATAATCATCCCCTCATTGGCTTCTATATAAACTCTGTTCTGCCTTAGTTCTTGCTAAAGCATCAAATTGCCTCCAATTTAGCATTTTCATAATGTAAATAAAACCAAAATATCTCAACCCCTCTAGAGTATTTTCCAAAATCTGTATTAGGTGTAATGTACTCTAGTCCTAATTTGAGAAATTTAGAGATTTTGAATCGGATCATCCAAGTTGGTCCAGGTGCCAAATAAGGAGCGATCATGTGACTCAGTCAGGTGACTGGGAACATATCCCAGTGGTGTACCTGCAGTGTAGATGGAGGTTTTTTCCTTGTACCAGCAGGTGACTGCAATGTTGGATGCTGTGATGATGTGTTCTGTGATCCTTATATTTTATAAGTAGTGTTGAGTAATCCATGATCGAGGGAGAAGCATTTTTGACTTTGTCTATGCCCTCAGTTCAGGTTTGTAATTAGGGTAATGACTGTTCAAGAAAACCTCCATATTTCTTTGTAGCTGGCTCGGTGATCTGCTGCTTGATGAAGGCTACAATTAAAGTATCTTGAGGATAGTTGGACTTTTTGGGCATTGATTATTCACTTGATGTGCATTTGTAGACTTTGCTCATCAGCACATTAAAAAAAAAATGTAACTAAAAATTTTTTTTTTTTACATCAACTTATTTGTTATAGGTATTTTTTTTGTTGTTTTTTTTTGCAAAAGTTGCAGCAGTGTTTTGTATTTTGACTTATAAGAAGAGATTGAAAGTGCACGTTATTTTACACTCATAAAATGTTCAGGCTTCTCTTGCTATTTATAAAGTCTTTCTTGAAATTGTTTATTTTCACAAGTTTAACAGTGAGCTGTTAAACTAGCTGGTTTATTAATCTACTGTAAAGACTGCAGTGTAATTTTATGATGTTGCTTTTATGTGTAGTTTTTAAGTACATGATTTGCATTTTTAATATAATTCAATTATCTTTCTTTGTGGGAAGTTATTGAATATCTCCAAACAGGCCTCCACTTTGGAAGGTTCATTCTGCGTTGAATGTATTTAGGGTTAGACGTTTTGCCCGGCAGAAAGAATGGTTGCGTTTTTTTTTTTTCAGGAGAAGCTTTTATAATAGAAAAACTGACAAAGGGTAAAAGTTCTCAGCCTGGTAGAATGGGAACATCTGGTGAGAGTGGAAAATCCTAGGGAGGTTTCAACAATCAAATTTTAATAGTCCTTATCTTCTTAACCAGGGATCCAAGATTTTTTGTTTTTTTGAAAACTGATGTCAATGGGCAATGCTGAGTTGCTCACAAAATACACTCCCACTCAGTTTGACTTGCCCAAAACCATCCTGTTAGTGCACTAAGAACCTGTGGAAGCTGTCTCATATGTGCTTGGCTCTGGAAAGGACTTTCACTGCCAGACACATCTCCAAATGTCTTGTTGTTGATACGATTTGGGAGAAATAGGTGGGCGAGGAGGTCTATTGTTTCTGTGTCAGACTGTGCACGGCACCCTGGTGTGCATTTTCTCCTTTTTTCCCCTCTTGTGGTTGCAAACTTAACAAAGGACCCAGGAGGGAGTCCGTCAGTTGCAGAGTAATCAAATGTCAGCTTAAGGTCCAGACCCATTTCGGAATCTTGGCTCGAGAAATGTTACCACGCTGAAAGCTTAAAAGAAAAAAGTTCACATGAAAACATAAATGTTTTAGGAGTTAACTGTCTATGGAGTTATTTCACAGTATAGCAGAATGGATGAGTCAGCAGGTATTAACCACGCTCTGAGATTGAAAGCACAATACAACTGTGTGGTTTTAACCAGTGACTCAAATTTTGTTTCCACTTTGCTTGTGGTGTAGGTTTAAGAGTGCAGTTATGTCCTGCTTTTAGCACAGAGATTACAGCCACTGACATTTCCCCTTTGATATTTAAAAAGTCGATCCCTTAGGTCTTGGCATGCAGGGTAATAGTTGATAGGTTAAAAAATAAACTGGGGAACCTCAGTGCTGTTGGAGTGATTTCAGATTTAAGGTTGCACAATAGGCTATCAGTGTGTGCAATATTCATAGTGCAACAGGCTGTTTGGAGTACAATAATGTATTCAAAGACTTATGAACGTGCATTCTCACGGCAGTATGAACAAGTGACATTGCCCAAAATGCGAAAGGCCACAGAGTGATGGACACACAGATGAGAAATGAAGGAAAGAAGAAATCTCATGGTTATTTCAACATCTGTAAATGGTGTCGCCATTGCAAGATTTTTTTTCAAAAATTGGGCAGCTCTAGTTTGTGTTCGTGCATTGTGTGTGTGTGGGGGGGGTTGATTTATTGTGCTGTTTGAGATGAGCTGAATAAATTAAAATATTTCTTTGTTGTCCATTGTAATGCAAAACATTTTGGTTGTTGAGCATATTTGAGATTCCTACCAGTTTTTCAAGCAGATCATTTAAAAATTGACTTCTGACCTGAATAACTGTATAACCTGACAAAGATGGCGCTGTTCTTTGCAACTTCCCTCAGTCTGTTGGCTTCCATAAAATGGCATTGGATCTTTTTCTACAATTGCATTCGCCCATGGTTCATTGTGTCCACATTATGTTCAAATGTCAGTCTTTGTAATGGCTCTTTCTTTTTTCTTACTCAGTTTTGCACTTTGAGTCTGAAATGTTTTATTTTTGTGTTTTGCAGGGCAGAGCCTAGGCTATGGATTTGTCAATTATGTGGATCCTAAAGATGCAGAAAAGGCCATCAATACCTTAAACGGCTTGAGACTTCAGACTAAAACCATCAAGGTAAGTTATTAAGGTATAAAAGAACTCCTCCAGTGTGTGTTGCTCATATCTACCTCTGCTGAGTTAAGCTCAGGCATTATAATGCTGGAGCAATGTGGGGCAGTAAGGGAGCCTATTGTTAATCTGGGCACAGACGGCTTTGCTTGGGCGTCAAGTAGAGCAGAACTGTTTCTATGGTTGCATGTGAACTAGCTCTGCTGTATGCCTTTACAGGGAGGCAGCTGCCATTAGCATTCATCATACAACATGACACTCAACATGCTTGTGGGGGAAAAACTCATTTGCTCAATGTAGTTCTTTTGGAATGTGGACAGTAGAGTTGGCTTACTCGGTTTTTTTTTTGTTTTTTTGGGGGGGGTTTTACTGAAGTAAAAAAGTACTCCATTTCCCACAAATTAAGATTTATAAAGGAAACGGTGAGCAGGTATCTGTGTACGTGCAACTTTATACATCTGAATTTTTTTGTGCACCACATTTTTCTAAATTTGTCCGTATGCCAAATTTATTGTGAAAACTGCACACTCTTTTTTTTTTTTTGCTTGAAAAAACTGTAAGTTGCTTTTTTTTTGTTTCAGCTTTAAAAAAATTGGTATCGCTGTGGCACATTAGAAACCATATTGCTTTGTTTTCACAAGCAGAGCAGTCACATTTTTTCATCTCCCAGTTTGTGCCCCTGAAAGTAGGACATGGTAATGTTTCTTTGTGTCTCACTTCTAAAGTTCTCTTGCTGCACCTCAGATGTGCAAATAAACTGTAGTCTGCTGAAAGAATACCCTCTCTGTGCATTTGCATCAAATAAAGTGTGAAGGTGAGGCTGATGGAGGTGAGAGGACAGCGTATTTGGTTTCTGGTCATGAAGCTGCAGCTTTTGCACTATTTGCATTTGTGTCAGTCCAGATTTTGAGGTGTGATCATCAAATGCTTTGACTCTGTTCTCCTACCACAAAAGGTGGCATTTTACACTATTACTGCATTAAAACGGAATGCAAAATAGCTGCACCACTCTCAGTTTCAGTGTGATAATCAAATCGGTCCTGTCTAACATTCTTAAAATGTAAAATAAACGGCAGCATTCGAACTGGATACGTTCCTCGCCGCTTATTGGTTAAATGTCTGCTTGCCTGAAAAAAGAGCTGGAGAACTGAAGAATAATGAGTTGGACTACTGAAGGGTATAATGACATATTGATTGGTGAGGCATTTTTGCTTACTTGTCAGTTAATGGATAAATGTGTTTGTAATGCATTATTAATTGATTGCTACTCGCAATTGAGATAAATCATGACTTTGGAAAGAAATGGAAGATATTGGTCATAAAGAGCTGCCATGTTAAAATGTAATTTTAAAAACTGCCATCATTGCTTTTGGATCTTGAAAGTGCATTTTCTTTTTTACAATTATGTTAAATGCTGTTAATTTAATAAAGATTAGATTGATTTGACCATTGCTCAGTTGAAGTGCCCCAAATTGTTTACTTTTGACTCAAAGGTAAATGTCTATTGATTCCCTAAGCAGTTGATCTGATGACTATTGTTTGTAATTCTTTCTAAACAAAGAACTCTTAAAATGCTAGTGTTCAAAATTACAGGTGTTTTCAAAAATGAAGTCCACAATGTCATAATAAAAAAAATAAGAAAATAGAAAATGTTGCTTAACTATAACTTATGTCACATTCACAATATTTAGTAGTATTCTAGCAATCGTGAGTTAACCTAATATTATGCAGTTTAGCTTTGTTTTGTAGCAGTAATTTTTCTTCACTTGGCAATTGATGGTGAGAAGCAGTCGATTTATGATAGTTGTTTTTAATTCACCTTCCTGAAACTCTGCAGTGCAATAAAGGAATTTTAAATGAGGCTTTGCTTCAAAACGGTATCTAATGCTTTTCAGTTGAGTTTTGCATTTGTTAAACTGTTGAGTTGAAAATGGGTTTAATAACAGGCTTAGTAGGCTAAAACATTTTGGAGAATCTAAATTGGTGTAAAAGTTTTAGTTGTTTCTCTGGTTCTAGTGACTGAATACGATGTAGGTAAATGCTACCAACTCTTTGCATTGAAGGTGTCCCCTTCTACAATTGAATATCAAAGGTGACTACCCAGTTGGTAGGCAGTCTATAATGAGTTAATCACCAGGTGCTGCTGTGATTATCTTGTGGTGTTCATGTAAGCTTTCCTACTGCAGGTTTCCTATGCGCGCCCAAGCTCAGCTTCCATCAGAGATGCAAATTTGTACGTCAGTGGCTTACCAAAAACCATGACGCAGAAAGAACTTGAACAGCTCTTCTCTCAGTACGGACGAATTATTACCTCGCGTATCCTGGTGGACCAGGTGACCGGTGAGTGGAATAGGACTACCTCCCCCTGTGTTTTTTCAGTTTCACATTTTTTTCCTTTCGGCTTCTCCCTTTGGGGATACTGAATCAAAAGACACCGCCTGAGCTGAGAAATGCATCAGAGGTGCTGGTGTGAGACTCTTCCCCAAAATGCAATTTTCCACTAGAGCTGTTTATAAATATGCATCGACAGAATATGAAAGTGGTGGCTGTAAAGTAGCAGGAGTCGGTGCTTTAAATTTTCTTTCCACTTCAGCCTCTTCTCTTCACATTTGCCTTTAAATTTTTGGATTGCATTCTCCGAGGTCTGCTTATGTTTCTCAGACGTCATTTAAAAAGCAGAATCCTTATTAAAAAAATGGATCTGCTCTTATTTATTTATTTATTTTTTCTCTCTCCCAGTAGATGAGTGCAGAATCATTTTGCATTCATATGGGGCAACTTTATTCTTCAAAGAGATTACACATTCCAGGGCTGTTCACGTGTTCTCCTTTGCAGGTTGTGTCATAAGTGAACTCAAACTTTTAGTGCCTTTTCTTAAAATTTGAGAGTAGGCACTAATTCCTTTACATTCACACAAATTCTTGCTGAATTCACAAATTCACCAAGACAGTTCCTCTAAGATGCAAATTTAAGACAAAATTGTGATTAGTCACCCACTAAAGACTGGGTGAAGTGCTCCCTTCATATCAATATATAGTTGTTGTTTTTTTTTTCATGTAGATAAATGTGTTTGTCAAATTATAACATGAGGAATGGGAAAACTTAGCAGAAGCCTTTGGACAAACCTGCAGATGTTTCCAAAAGGTGTTTTTAAACAAATGAACAATTATTGCCCAATTTCATTATGGAGAAATAAAAGCTGAAATGATGGTAAAAGCTGAAATCCTGAAAGTGACACAACAAAGCTGTGCAATGTGTTTTAGGAAAAAGTAAACAAAATCACACCATTTTCACTTAATTACTGAAAGCAGAATCAAAGCGTGACTTCTTGGATGATTTTGGAACTGTGGGGAAAAAAATTAAGTCTGCAGTGAACCCCAACTTATTTGTGTTGGGGGCACAGAAAGATCTGTGAATTCCAACTCGAACTTATTTACAGAAAATGTACTTAGTCATGGATTTTTAATCTATTTTAATTCTTTTCTTTTTTTCTTTTTTTTTAATATATATATTTATCTAAAATTATGATTCAGTTTGGGAAGCTGAAATACCAATGTACAGTGAGGCTTGGCAAGCTATTGGCTGACCTTTGCAAAGCCACTAATACAGTGGTGACATTAATTTTTCTAAGGTACTGATTGACTTATTAAAATAGGTGTTTTGGGTGTTTGTTGGGGTGGGTCTCAAGTATTTGTGGATTTCATGTACTCACAGGCAACTGTGGTCATGCAACCTGCAAATACTGAGTCCACTGTACATGAGCTAAGTAAATCTGACAATGAAACGTAGACATTTTTTTATTGCTATCAAAGCAACCATATAAAATTTGTAGTTTAAATGTCCTTTGGCTTAAGGGCTGTAGAAGTATTTGCTTAGCAGTAAATGCAAAATGAATAAATTAAAGATGTAACGGAAGTAAAAGAAACCCTAAAAGAAATGCATTTTGCATGTGTACACTTGCAGCAGTAATCCTTGTTTCCATGAAATGGGATTCTAGATGTATAACCTTTTTTCTTGTCAAAGGTTAGTTCCCTGAGTTTTCTGCTCTCCTTAGGTGTTTCCAGGGGGGTCGGCTTCATCCGTTTTGACCGGCGAGTTGAGGCTGAGGAGGCAATCAAGGGTCTGAACTGTCAGAAGCCACCCGGTGCAACCGAACCCATTACAGTCAAGTTTGCAAACAACCCAAGCCAGAAGACCAGTCAGGCGCTGCTGTCTCAGCTGTATCAGTCTCCCAATCGAAGGTACCCAGGACCCCTCGCACAGCAGGCACAACGTTTCAGGTAAAAGGGACATATCTAAACAAAAGTGAATCTGATCAGAGCCAACCTGAACGAATGATTCGACCCCATGATTACATTCGCCACCATTTCCCCCCCCCCTCATTTTTTATTTATTTATTTATTTTTTCAAACATAGAAAATGATGAATCCTGGGTTGATGTTAATTTAAAAACATTTTCAGCCCACTCACCATACTGATCTCTAAAGAGTTTCTTGTAACATGCTGCTAAAGCCCTTTTATAAAAGCACTGTGTAAACTGAATGTCTCCTGTTGACTAAGCTGTGTAGGTTGATTATTGAAAAATAAGTACAGTCAGCAGGTTATTAAAGGTCATAATAGTACTGGGATTCCCTTGAGTGGAGCAACTGACTTTAATCATTGTATTGTAACCGTTTTTCGTCTGTCATCTTTTCAAAACCCATCATTTTCAGCAAAGCTTTCGACTTACTGAAATGTTTCTGTTTTCTTCCAGGTTGGACAATTTGCTGAACATGGCTTATGGAGTCAAAAGGTAATCAGATTTTCTTTTGAAATCTGTTTTAATTGATCTTTAGGGATCACTGACCTGATGTGGGAGGGTTTATTTTGTTCTGTAGGTAGTTGATGCTTCACAAGGTCTACCTGATTCAAAAAGGGATCATTGACAGAATGCATGAACAGATACCGAGTGCAATTTATTCACAGAATTCAGTAGGAGTGAATATTGATATTTAAAGATTGTGAGTAAAACCAAAAGGTTGATTTGTGGAGTGAGAAGAGAAGCTAGAATGGGTACAATCAAGGGGACCCTGAATTGAAGTCTCTAAAAATTACCTGCTGCCCAATAAAACCAGCTGACTATCTTTTAGTACATCTGTAAACTCTGTTCAAAAAGTCTGAGTAAATTCTATTGGTTATACTTAAACAACCCAAAATTTCACACAGTTAAGGTGTCATACTTTCTGATTAAAATTGATGTTAAAATCTTGGCAGTAGCTCATATGCTGCCATGGATGTCAGGGTGTCTATTGTGAGTCGGGGACTCTTCTTAAAAACTAGCCTTAAAAGCTATACCATTTGAAATGGATATCTTCAGGATACCAGTCGCATAAAGACGTGATTTGTTTTACTAAACTGCATACAGTAACTGCTTTTAATCATATTATTGAATTATTTTACATTTGACATAAAATTAACTGCCAGTGTGTTTTTTTTTTTAATTACAAATTTAATAAATTCAGGTAATTTTTTTTTTTCTCAAATGATACAATAAGTGCTCCCCTCCACTCCTCACACAATTTTTACATGAATGGGCCTTTTGCATAAGGTCGCTGTTGGCAAATTTTTAACAATGCAATGGACAAAAAATGTATGTAAAAGTGTGCATGTGGCTGCAATTCCTTCACACGCCCAAATTTGTGTGAAATGGTGAAGCTGCTGTGTAGATTGCCCTGTTCCCACCATATACCTATGCAATACTCAGAAGGCTTCCACTTGGGTTGGGTGACGAAGCAATAGCTATTACAATACACATGGCCAATATCAATAGAAAATATGTCTGAAATGGTTCACAGAATACAGACCGTGTGTATAATTGTCTGGGAGCAGTTTTTAGTTTTGCCACTGTGCCACAAAATGAAAGAAAATGCAAAGCGGCATAAGAGAAAATTGTGGATAAAAGGAAAAGTCATGCAATTTTTTTTTCTTTCTCCCCCCCCCTTGACTTAATTGTCCATAATACTGCAAATCATCTAGTCACTGATATGAAATGCTTAGATCATGATGCATTTTTGAGCCATATCGCCCAGCCTTTTGTCCCATCTTGTCTTCAAGGAAACATGGCAACAGTTCAACAATTCCAACAAAATGTTTTAGTTTTTAGTCAACTTTTGATATTTTTTGTGGAAAATGGATCAAGTAAATTGTTCCACTTGATGGTCCTACTACTGTTACAAAGATAAAATTGTGAAGTCTTGTCATTTAAAAAATACATTAGCTACAGCTCAGACTTGTGTAATAGCTTTCTGAAATTTGGAATTTACCTTCATCAGTTCAGACTCCAAAGCTTTTAGTGTTGTTTTTTTTTTTATGGATAAATGTTTGAAAATCCAAAACCATTAACCTAACTGGTTTTTTAAAAAGTTTTGTGGTATCAGATTGTTTTCATTACATTATTGCTTAGTATTTGCATTGTATCTCACATGTACTTCATCCCAAGATGGAGATTTATTACAAATAAAAGGCATTCTGCGATTGGTTTGAAGTCGCTGTGAGGTTGGTGTTTGTATGGATAAACCTCCATTAGAAACTGCACCGTCGAAGTTTTCCCTCAAGTGCTCATTCAAACTGAGGCATGAAGAACCATGACACATGAAGGTCACATCTGGTTTACTGGTAAAATGTAAGACCTACATTTTACAATCATTCCTGCTATTGCACAAAATTGCGTACTTATATTTTGAGCTAAACTTTTCCTACCTTGATCTATTATGGACAGCCCTGTTCTGTTTAAACTTGGTTGCATCAGACACCTTTCAGGATTTGTCAGAGTATTGGTGTTGCTTCCTCAAGTGTGATTGATGTCCAGCTTTCTGAAAGCTCAAAGGGCCATCAGCAGCAACAATACACTTGTGATTTCATGTCAGCCTCGCTCCTCTGCGTACGTCTTCGTTGCCAAATCTATCTGTGGGTCCTTGATGCTGGGAGCACACCTGTCACAGTGGATGTTCCCTGAGAGGCCAACTGGAGCAGCTAATCCTGTGTGACACTTGCTGCAATAATTCATAGGCTTTCCAAGCACTCTGAATTTTGTTTCCCAAAACCACACTCACTAATGGCCAAGGCTTTTTTATGCCACTTTATTTTTGGTCTGAGGAAAAACTTAAACTGTAATGCGATATGGATTTTCATTTATGCCGTGCCTTTGATTTCAAGGATTTTTTTTTTTTTTTTTTTTAAGGAATCATAGCTTGAAAAGCAGCTGTTTTACCACAAATGTGGAAAGCTGTATTTTCTGGCTGGTTTGTGAGATTAAGTATCGACTCGTATGAGATTCAGCCTGAAGAGCCTTGAGCAAAAAGGTCAGTTTAAGACTGTTACAGTGTTGCCCAAAAAATCCAATGAAAAGTTTGAAAAGGAAAAATCACAATTAATTGAAATTCAAAAAACAAATGCAACTTGTTTTGTTGTTGCTTCTTAGGTCATATTTCTTTAATATATTCTGGTAAATATAGATAAAAATGCTTGTCTTTGGCTATCAAGTAACATATCTTGTGACTTGTCCATGAAAGTAATTCCACTTCAAGCATGAATTGTAGCTTTCTATGGAGATAGAGGTGCTTATAAAATTTTATGTATAAAGATTAAAATTGGCAGCTGATGTTGCAGTACCACTAGTTTTATGGCAGCAAGTTGTGAAGAGGTTGCGAGGAGTTTCTGACCATGGTCAGAATTACGCTACTTGAAGGGCTCTGAAACTGAGGCTACTCCAATGACCTTCTCTGTGCTCCGATTAACCTCTGCATGGACCTTTGAGCTTTGTTTTTGCAGATGGAGTTGCAAAGCTGAGATACAGTATGTAAAAGTTTAAAAAGTAATGAAAATGCTCATTTAATCCTTCGCTTCTGAAGGATGAAGCATCATAAATTGTAAGGACATTTAATTCCTTACAATTTTAATTCCATTTGTTTACAGTAAAGGTCAAACTCCATGGTATATCTAATTTCATAATTTCATTTGTGTAGACTTCTTTACAATTACAAAGGGCTTGGATGATTATTATTATTTTTTATTTTGTTGAATGTGCTGGCATAGTATGCTTATTGATGATGATTGACATGGTTTTTGTGGAACACTTGCATCTTAAGGTCTTGGACCAGCAACAACCACTGTTGGTGGGGAACTGCATTTGTAGTTGATGGATATCCAATAATCTCTTATAGCCCAGCTGTTTGAAAATGCAAAATTATTCCAGCTGCACTAAACATGTCCATCATATCAACAAAGAATCATTGTTGAATGCTTACTGGGAGTAGAGATCTCTTCAGAGCTGATCCTGAAAATAAGACCTCTTGGTCAATTACAATTCATGTTCTATACTTAGGCTAAAATTCAGGTCCACAATTTTGACTGTCTGGGTCCTCTTAAGAGGTAACGAGTGTTTTTGTAACTAACTAAAGGGTTTTTAAAGAAAAAGTGTAGGATGAGATTCCGACAGAACTTTGATGTTCACTTGGTTTTATAAGATTTCCATTTTATTATTCACCATCTAATGCACTGTCTCTTATAGAAAAGTAAGGTTTTGAATACTTTTTTTTTTCTTTATTGCAATGAATGGTAAAAGCCTATAACTCAGGATGAAGGATGGATGGGGGTGAACCCTGTAGACAATTGTCAGACTTGATTAAAAACTGATCTTTGTTTAAACAGGCTGTTCTGGTTTTGCCTTGAACCATGTTTGGGATTTTTTTCTTTTTTGTTATTTTTTTCAGCCGGTTCTCCCCCATGGCCATAGACGGGGTGACCAGTCTGGCTGGCATCAACATCCCGGGGCACGCGGGGACCGGCTGGTGCATCTTCGTCTACAACTTGGCTCCAGATGCGGACGAAAGCATCCTGTGGCAGATGTTCGGGCCTTTCGGCGCCGTTACAAACGTCAAGGTCATCCGCGACTTCAACACAAACAAGTGCAAAGGATTTGGTTTTGTCACCATGACTAATTACGACGAGGCGGCCGTGGCCATTGCCAGCTTGAACGGATACCGCCTTGGGGACAGAGTTTTGCAAGTCTCGTTCAAAACCAACAAAACACACAAAGCCTAAAAAAACCCACTGAGATTGTTTCTAGAAAACTCACCAAGGGAAAAGAAAATGGAAGCATATTGACCGTAACTTTCTACATTAGTAAAACATCTTTGTAATCCATATTTAGAGTCCAACAATGTTTTTGTTTTTCCTCATTGCGACACTTTGAATATTTTAATTAGTTTAAAGCATAAAAAAACCCAGCAGGATTTAAAACCCGACATTGAATCTCGCTGTCTTCACAGATGGATCACCTACAGGGTTACTACAGTTTTCTTGATTTTTCTTGCACATTACTTTTGATACCGTTAGTCTCGTAAGGTTATGTGTTGTGAATTTTCTTTGTGTCCTGATTTGCCATCGGTGCGTTACGCTTTGAGTGGTTAGCAAGTACTTATTTTGAGCCGTTTCTGTTAGTTTATTGTACTGAGTTGGTAATTGGTTGGCTGCATAATGTTGCTTCTTGTAAACCTAACGGATAAAAAGACAAAAAAAATTCTTAAAGCAGTACCTTGCCAAAGAGCTAAGAACCTCTTTGATGTGGGTTTAAAAAAAAGCATCTATTTTTATAAAAGAAAAATTTGGAGAAACTTTTTACTGGACCTGGAACAAAATATTTTGACTTGGATACTTTGAGAAATATCTTCATATGACACCTTGTGAGCTTTTGAACTTTAAATGGAAAGTTTGCAGTGGTTGATGTTTCTGGAGAGATTTATGATGTAAAAGATACCTTTTGAGATCTTTGTATTACCTTTAGATTACAGAATCGGCACCAGTGCTGGTTTCATTTGTAAATCATCTTGTGGGTCCTCCTTCATCCTAGTCGTCTGCTCGACTACAAACTCGCTTTTCTGATTTTTAGATTTGGAAACTGACAAAAATAAAGATAAAGATTTATTTGCTTCAAAAAAGTGCATGCAAAAATTATAGTAAGGAGAGATCTTAAAAGGCTCTGGGGGATTAAAATCAGTTCTTCCTCTTAAGATTTTCTTCAGATGGAGCTCATGGTGTTTTTGTGGTGTACCTACGGTATCATTAGGCGGATTTTTGTCTTAATATCGACCATTAGGGGTTTTTACATACTTTGTATGAAAGATTGTGGATAAGCTGATGATGGCAGCCGCATTTAAAAAGAAAGTCCGAAGAATCAAACGGATAACTTCTGAGCTTTGAGCTTTGTAAATAAGTCTTTTTCTTTTTTTATGTTGTATTAAGCAGACATTTTTTTGGTTCTAGGTTAGACTTTGTTGGAAAGTGTGATTATACCTTTTGTTTTTTTTTTTTTGTTTGTTTTTTCCAGAGTATGTAAGATATTGTTTTTGAAGCCTTTAATTTCCCTGAGATTAAGATTTTATTTGTCGTCCTATGGACTAGCATTTCAGTGCATCAAATATGTTGGTTGTTTGGTCTGTAGATAGTCTTGCTTTGTTGAAAAAAAAAAAAAGTATTAAAGTATAGACATTTTTTTTTTTAATATATATATAAACATTATAGATATATATTTATGTGGTAAAGAATGGATATAAACCACAGTTTGAAAATACTTTGATTTCTTTCATACTCATATATATGTAATGCATATAACCTGTCTTTAAAATCGTAAAAAGGTGTATATTGCTTTATAGTGTTTGGGGAAGGACAGTGAAGCAGTTGCATTAACATCGACAAAAACATTTAAAAAAGAAATTGGCTGCTAAATTTTCTGAAACAAGATCATCATGACCAAACGTCTAGATGCACTGATTACTGCACCTGCATCCTGGTTGGTGTTTCAGCCAGTTACTAGTCATGCTTCCCCCCTCAAACGAGCAGTGTGCTATGCATTATAGAGTTCTTTGCAACTGCTTTTTTTCTTTATCTATTTCCTCCTTTTGTTGTTACTTGTAAAAGTTAAACTTTAAGTCAAGATGAGTTGTGATACTTGCTGCTGTGGGGGGAGACGGGGAGCACATTTTTCACGCCCGACTTACCGCCGTTAATCTTTTTCATTTAGAAACCTTTTAATGATTTGGTCTTTGCGAATTTTGCTGATGGTCCGGCGTGAAAAACCGCTCCCTCCAACCCTGTCTATCTCACTACTTAATGGGATTATTTATTTGAAGTTGTATAGTCGAACTTGGTTTACAGCATTTTTGGATAGGAATATCTTTTGACTATTTAAGAGGATGTACATGTTCTTTACTTTGTGTTTGGATACTTTGGATTTTTTTCAATGTTCAGTACATCAATAAATAAGTTTGAAGGGCAAAGCATTGCTTCGGATCATTTATTTATTTATTTATTTTTTGCAGGCAAAAATAAAATATTCTTTAGAATGCAGTTGGTGATTTTCATTTCACTTGATGCCTACAATAAATCCAGAATTCTTATACTGTAGAAACTGATTCATGTCTTCCAGCTGGCTAGACTAGGGCTTTGGTATCTTTGGAGTTCTTCTTAAAAATGCTAAAATGCTTCCCTTCTTCAGACTGGGAGTTTGCATCTTCTTCCAGACGTGGACAAGGTGGTGATGAATCTTTCAAACCTTTCAGTGCCTAAAAGTTACTTGAACTGATCTTGTAGTTTGGAAATGTCTCCAAAATTTGCAGTTTCTTAGTTCATTTCCACTGCTTGTTTGGTTAGCACAACTCTAACCCTTTTCCATAAATGCATATCCGGAGTTTAGATGATCAATAATACAATACATTATGGTGGTTATAATCACTGGGTTGCAGGTGATGAGATGGTGCATACCCTATTCCTAAGCAACCATAATGGATAATTGGACCTCAGTTCAGGTTGCAATGAAAAGAACTGCAGAAAGGTTGGAGGTGGAAGCCCTGGAAAAATCAATACTCTACATTTCATTAAAGTGCTCACTTGCAGCTTATGGTTACTGAAGATGAAATGGATTTTAAGGAGAGCTTCCCCACTCATGCCAGGAACAGTTTTACTGAAAACGGTATTAGTGGAACGCACATGCAGTCTTTATAGGTTTGTTTAGAGACGGGAGGAAGAGTTCGTTACACTGTGTCAGCCGCTCCAGTCTTTCTGTATTTAACTTTGACTTCTGAATCTGAAAGAAGATTTCTGTAATATCAGAACTTTCTGTAGATTTGAAGCCCATAAGTACTGGTATTGGAAGTGAAGGGCTGCTGGTTTAGTTTGTGATGATTTTGAAGATGCGAGGAGATGACTGATGGCACATTTGGCTCTTGGATCACCTCTTAGATCGGCAGATGTTTGAGCTGTATGAAATGATTACACTCTGCTGGCTAAAGTAAGATTAGCCTTAGCAGTCGATAGCTGTCACCGAATAGCTGCCGTTAGCTGATCATTTTAGGTATTGAGGAGAAATTCTGTTTATGCTTCAGCAGGGCTAAATTAATTCAAATGTTTTGACAAATTCTTGGAAAGTAGTGCCTTACTCTGACCTCACAAAGAAACATCTTTGAGTTTTTACTTAACAGGGCAAAGGAAATGTCTTCCAGATCTAACTGTTTCCAAACAATAGAAATATTTCAAAGATGAAATATCACTTTTTATAACCAGGAGTCCTGAAAACTAGACGAAAAAAAAAAAGCCAATGAGGCATTTAAAAGTCCTCTTTTTTGTCAATATTAGGAGCTCTGCTTCGCTGAAACGAAATGGCAAACCTTGAAATAAAAGCTGGGTTTAGGAAAGTAATTTTTAAATATACTTATTGCAGTGGGAGTAGTACAAGATATAAAACCCTGTTATTTTTTTTTCCCGATGTAAAATACTATGCAAAGCATCTTCATGCCTTAATGCTAGAGCTTCCATGTTTCACATTACAGTGTCTTAAACTTATTCTTTGGGGACACCAAATTTACTTCTCTCTGGTTTCGGTTGATCTAGTTGAGAATTTTGTTTTTCGTGCTTCATTATTATGCATTTTAAATCAGCTTAAAAATACTCATTTAAAAAAGCCAGAAAAAAACATTGTAGTGTGCATAGTCACCTAACTGCTTCTGTTTAGATCCTGGGAGAGCTTCTCAAACCTCAACTCTTTGATATAGATGATTGTCTTTCACTCACAAAGTAAATTTGATTTTATAAAGCTTTAATCATTTTTTAATTCTTAACAAGGCTTTAATGATCATTTTATATCAACAGGGAATGGTTTTCTCACTTGTATAATACATACCGTACAAAGGTTTAGTAAGTCTTAATCCTTTCATGCTGTTTTCAAAATGGCATATAACCACATCAGATTTACACTTGATGTACACTTTTTTTCTTACAAGTAAAAATCTGAAAATTGTGTATTTTTACATGCAACATCACTAATTCATTACTTTCGAGAAACACCAAGTCTTTTTAGTCGAAGCCTTTTCATTTCTAGGGCTGTCGGTTATTCTGGTCTTTCAATCTGAAGTCTTCCTCAGACTGTAACACGTTTTCTTTCAGGATTATCTCCCTTAGTCTGCTGAAGATGTTCAGTCAGTTCACCACTATGTTTCACCTTGGGCTTGGTGTTTTTTCCGCCGTGCATACAGTGAATGTAGGCCAGAAAGTCCAGGAGTCCATCTCTCTCACTTGATTTTTGACAAATACCACTGGAACATCTTACGCTTTTCCTTCAACAATGGCTTTCTTCTTGCCACACTTCCATAAAGTGTGGCAAAATTATGGAAAAAAACTGAGCGGTATGAATATTCTTGCAGAACGCTGTCACCAACATCTTCTGATTTCTTTTTACACCCAACCCTGAGGCTAATTCTTCTGGGAAGAAATGTGCTTATAGCTGTTTTATGATGGCTTGTTACCTCCTGGTTGGATTTATGAAGCTATAAAAAACCCCTTGTCCTGTTTGTCCTTTATGTAAAGCTGTAAAGTGATGCAGCTTTGACCTGCAGCTCCCACATGGCTCCTTACATGAAGATTTGAGCCTAGGCTCTGTGTCCTCGATACATTTTCTGGGTCTGCCCTTCTGCTGAAACTCAGCATAGTGTAACGTGATGGGACTGGGGATAAATAAAAGATGTTTGTCCAGAGCTGCCGATGTCAGCAGAGTCGTGCATAAACACATCTGCATACGGTCTGTCTGCTGTGATTTATAACCCAAAGTGCGTTCTGCTGGGCTCATTTATTATCCGAACCTTGCTCTTGTGCAGATTCTTCAGCATTATAAAGGTCTTTATCATCCTCAAGGTTTTCCTCTGTGTATGCTGTGAGCTTATATGCATTGGCAGTTGAAGAAAACAGGATTTTAATCGTGGATTATAATGCATTTTAGGATAAACATTAGCTTGACATACATTCAAACATGCATGCAATGTTTGTTTTACGGCTACACATCTCTCATAAAATGCCACTGTTTCTCCAGCCAGTCTGTCCTGCCTGCATACTCCTCCAGCTCTTGAATTCACCGCCGTTTTGGATCGTTGACCCCAGGTGGTTACACTCCTCCACTTTCTATACATCTACTGTTTGCGGCTTCATTCTGTCTTGCTTCTGTTGAGTTTAATTCCTCTGTTTCAGAGGACGTCCGAGGACGTTTTCACAACATCCAACAATGTCGTATGCAAAACGTGAAAGTCAATGGGGAGTCCTGCCTGACCTCGTCTAATTACCTGTCCAGCACTGTGTTTCTGTAAAATAACAACAAATTTTTGCCAGCAAATAATTTTTCCCACAGCTGCCTTGTGATCTTCACCAAATCTTAGAGGCTTGATGAATTTCCTTTGAGCAATGGCTGCTATTTATTTTGACTGCAGATTCAGAAACGTTATATTAAAGTGCTAGTTATTCAAATTGATCCCTGAAGTCTTTAATGCAAGCAAGTAGATTCCACACTGCTGTTATCAAACCAAAAGGAAGCCTAAATGCATAACTAAGCACACACCTTCAGCCATTTCCATACAATATAAACTGCATTTCTGTAGCTCGTCCTCTATTTAAACATTACACTGATGCGCATTAGAAATTGCATAAAATCCAAAAATTCCACCTCAAAAACTACAGCACAGGGTAAGCATATTTTTATTGATGTGGAAAAGAATCCTCCCCTTTAATCAAAAACTGAATACATCTGCCCTACCAGGAGAAAACGTCCTCTCTAAAAGAACAGGGTTTGCATAACCGGTTTGCAAAGTGGCATGGCTAATAATCTGGATTGGTTATATGTATTTCTGCACTTGGTTAGTTTAGATTTTTTTTTTACCAGCTGCAGACTGGAAGGTCTTTTATTTATGTTTTGTTTGAAAGAGAAAACCCTAGAACTCATACAAGGTGAACTTTCTCTTTTTACAATGCCTTGCTTTTAATTGGTAGCATATAATTATATATACTAATAAAACTGATATTAAAATCAATGAAAAGAGCATACGTCAACAACTTATGCTGGAAGAGGAACTGTAGGTTTGTGTGAGGGAATCCTGGAGCGAAATATTAGTTGTTTTACCTACTTATATAACATTATAATGATCTGAGAGACCATCATTGTTTATTTTTGTTAGCCTTAAACCATAATCAAACTTACTACGAACAGTTGTTTGAAATGCATCACTCTGTGTGTGAAGAATCTTTTCAATGTCTGAGTTTAACATTTTGAACTGAATTACTGGAACAAATTACCTTAATTCAAATATTCCGATTTATCAGTTTCCAGTTTCTCCTACATCACAAACACTGGAAAACTCAGTTTTGCTTTGACCCACATGGTGGGAGCGCCTTTGTTTTATTCCTTTGTCCTCCGCTGATTTACTGCTGTTCACCCTTTGTCTTTCGTCCCCAGATGAAACCCTCTTGAAGTTGTTAAATGAAAAGGCCTCGGCGCTGATTGAGGTGGAGTGGATGAGTACTTTAATGGCCCCGGTGTCACAGATAAATACAAGCGCCTTCTCCACATGTGAGGTTGCTTCATCAAGCACGTCCAAGCCTTTAGGAAGAGTTCCTGATGTCGGATCTATCGGTTATATAAGAAGATAAATGGTGATCAGTGACCTCTGCTTAAATTCAAATCAGTCATCTTTAAAGTTTAAAATGTTCAATACATAGCTACTGCAACCCGTAGAAAAGTACAATAAAACATGGCGATGCCAGCATTATGTTTTGAACAGGGTCGTCTTATGATCGGAAGGTTGTAGGTTCGATTCCAGCTTCCTCCAGCCACATGTTGATGAGCCCCTGAGCAACCCCATGTGTCTAAATGTGTGTGCAAATGGGTGAATGTGACTCTAGTGTAAAGTGCTTTGAGTGGTCAAAATGATTGGAAAAGTGCGACTTTTCTTACCAATCATCACGGCATTGATTTACAAATACCAAACTTTTGCTTCTCGATGATTGTGGTTTACCAAACGTTCAGTGTCTTAGAAAATGAATCATTAGTGGAACTTATGGGGTCACAACCTAATCAAAACATCTGCTCAGGTTTCCTGAATTTTCAAACAGTTTCTCACTCTGAGTCAGCCGGCGACACAATCACGAGGAAAACTGCTGACTTGACTGATGTGCAGAAGAGCATAATGGATACTCTTCAAAAGGAAGATAAGCCACTGATTGTCAATATGCTTATTATATTCAAGCATCATATTAACATAAAATTAAGTGTAAGAAATAAGTGTGGTAGGGATTGGACAAGGTGCACCAGCAACTGGGGGAACCGCAGCCGTTTCTGAAGAGCCGCCACACACAGACGAATACAAAGCATGGAATACAAATATCCCATCCCCCGTTTCAAGCCAAAATGGAAGCCAAGCGTCTTATATATTTATTTCTGGAAACTTTGAAAAATCTTTTCACTACACCTTTCTGCATTACTTAGTATTAGTCCGTCACATTAAATCTGAATAAAACGCACTGAAGTTCCTGGTGTGAATATGGAAAAGCTCCCCGGGTGTGAATATTTTCATACACATTGAAGGCTAAAACGAATGGGAGCTCATTTTCAGTCTCTGCCTGTGACTGACAAGCCGAGTAGCTCATGCAGTGGAACGCACAATGCTGAATGCTCCTCTTTTGCATCATATTTCCATGTGTCTGAAATCAAAGACACGCGTCCTTGTTCAGCTGTCTTCCTATTTCTCGCTGTCCATGGTCAAACATGTTCGGTGATTGGATTTAAGTCCTTACACCACAAACGGTTGGAGCTTGGCTTCCTCCAGCCTCCGTCAGATCAGCTCTGGCTTCCATCATCTGTACCCTCACCACTCTTAACAGATTACTCTTGCCATGAGGCCTTGGCATCTCTGCTCCGTAATGAGGCGGCAAAGAAAAAAGGGGCGCAGATTAGAATAACAGCCTTAACTAATCCGTAACAGCCCGATGAGGCGCCACGTTTGGGGGAAACCGTGTCATTTCTCATTCCGCGGGTGCCGCGGCAAAATCTCGCCTCTCTCTGCTTCTCAGCCACCAGCCCCCCCCACCCACCCACCACCACCACCACACGTTAACCACCCCACGCAAAAACAGGCCTCGAGAATAGCGGCTGTGGCAATCTGCCGGAACGAGGACGACAATCGGCAAGCCGTCTCCGTCTCAGTCTCAGCCCTTCCCCAGCACGCAGAGGAGAGCAGAAAGAGAAATCTGGGCCTCTGATTTCTAGCTGTCAGCTCTAAACAAACCACGGAGGACGAATGAAGCCCTCTCTGGATGAGGCACGTTCTGACATGGATGGTTATTGACAGGAACTGTTTCTCAGAGATGAGTAAACAAGGATTTCAGACAGCGATGTTTAGGAATGGGCTCATGCTGCAGCTTGAGACTTTGGATTCCCCTGTTGGACGAAAGAGATCGGCTCATTAGATCCTAGTGGTCCAATTAGGCTGTGCAATTCATGTGAATTTCATAAGAGCAGCTCATTTAAAGTAAGGAAAGAGGGAATGTTTACCACCATAATTCACTCTGTAAGCATCTTAAATGAGCTCCGACTCCGAGCAGACGGTCGCTCTTCCACTTCTTGTTTCTCGTTGTTTTTGTTTTTTTTGTTGTTGTTGCTTTCCTTCGTGTGGCAGAGTTTTTACCTCTCGATGGAACAACAAACTTTGTTTACTCCCAGTGGTTTTCTGAAATAGTTTCCGAGTTAAAATGGTGACTTTTTCATTACTGAATCATGAAGGTTTTCAGTGCAGTTCTGCCTGGGGATCACAATTCAGCAATAGTTTTCAGAGATTTTTAAGGCTGCTTTGAACATTTACCTGGTTTTTGGTGCTGCAGACGGAAACAACTAACAAAACTGGAGGTATTTCAATCGATCACAACCAGTTGCATGACTCATGACTCCAAATAATAGATATTTTTCTACTTTTTATAATTTTTGGAACTTGCATCCTAGAGTTCCGGTCCCTCATCAGAGTTGGATGATTCTCCTAGGAACATCTTCTTTTTGAAAGATGCAACAAGGCTCTCTGCCCTGGGTGATATGTTTTCTGTTGCTTGTTTCCATGTCAAGTCAATGGTCAAACATGCGGGTGGGCTAACGACATAGAAACTGATTCCTGATTTCATCATTCTGAGGCAATGCATTCAACATTTGCATTCCAGTTCATCTTTTATTGAAAATGCAAATGTCTCACTTCTAATTTCTATTTACAAAGTAGCATTTGAAGATTTTATATGGTGGCATTTACTACATTCAGCTCTGCATGAGGGGAAACTCGAACATATTTTATATATTAAGAGTTACATAATCACATTTCTACCTGATGTCTGTAGGCAAATCCTGGTTCTGCTAGAGAACATTTTTTGGAAAGAGTTTAATTGATCAGAAATTCTATTTTTAAATAGAATTAAACCACGACTCAAACGTTCTCAGCCTGATCATTTGGAGGTTGTTTTTTTTTTCCTTTGAAATGATTTAATAAACGTATTTCAGTAAAAAATATTGACGTAAAGTTTTCCTCAGTGCAGCTATTTACTGTATAAATTAATAAACTGCAGAACTTTCACTATACCAACATGTCGTTAGGATTCCCAAGAGAACCTCATCTTACCAGTTACCTGAGAAAAAAGAAAGAAATAGTGATGTCAGGGAGTGTTGCACAGTTGGGATTATCTGCTGTAATTAGTCCCCGAAACTCGTCTCTGCTCTGCACTTGAGTGAAATCCCCAGGAAATCTCGTCGGGAAGAGAGTCCCGCTGGAGTTGTGAAGCAGCTGCAGCTCCATTCAACAAGACTGTCAGTTCTCCCTCACGGAGCGCCTGTAAGTTCGGACCTCTTCCCAGCACTTTCATGACTTCTCGAGGCGACGGTGGAGCTTCTGCAGCAGATAATTGCCGTGTTTACTGTTTTGGTTTCATTTTCTCCTTCGCCTTGTTGTTGCTCGACTGATTTCCCCAAAGCAAGCGGAGCCGCAGTCTCCAAGACGAGGACGGGCCTGGAAGCAGACTCTCCTGGCAGACTGAAACGTCCCACTGAGTGTGTTGATGAGACCCTGATGAAAGCTCAGCGTGGCTGTTTGAGTGCCGCACATCTGGATCATTACGGTGCGTCGACACATGCATGCGGTATGAGTTTTGTACGTCCACTTGATATCCACCCGTTGGAATAATGATGGTTGACTCAACTGACTTTGGGGTGCGCCTCTGTGAGGTCTATTTTTACTGTTGAGGAAGCCACATCCACAAGAAGAATAAAACTGGGGGGGGGGAAAAAGCCTCAGATCATAGTTTATAGATGAAGCAGAGCTGAGTATTTCTGTGCTTGGCCTTTAGAATAAGGAGATGCCGTGTGCACCACTGGTGGAGTGACTCATCCTCTTTTTCTTGTCTTCTGTTCTTTATCTCATCTTAGATCCTCAACACTGCAGGGTCCACAGCTTTGCCAACCCACACTCTAATTTTAATTAAGCGTAAGACCCCCAAAATGAGGATAAAGCCACACATGTGATCAATCACTGTTCATGTTCAGCTGCATTGGTTTTTAATTGTGACTATTTAAAATTTTGTCACCCTCAGTGTTTTGGATATATTTTCCAGCTGTTTTGTTCTCTTTGTCCTTATTCAGAGGACCCTATTTTATATTTATTTTTGGCTTAGCTTAATCTTCTTTGCCAATGTAAAAAAAAAAAAAAACACCCTTGAACTGGACTCTCCTAATCTTTATTAAAACATGAAGATCAAGTGGTTGAAATATTCAACAGCAAAATGGGAAACCCCGTCAACACGACAACACCGGTTTCTTTTTTGCTGGAGTTCTGCTCTGTAATATAGCACACAATTCAGTTCAAACCAGATGCTTAAGCACACTGTATAAAAAGACAAAACCATTTTGCTAAGCAAACCTTTCCTGTTTCAGATCTGTGAGGAATACAACTTCAGGATGATCTGAATTGGTTCTATCTGCAAAATACTACAAAAATATAATTAAACACTTTTTAAAACCCTTCACCTTGTTCTTTAGAAGTTAACATACATTTCTTTAGTATTTGGTAGAATAGTAAACCCAAGTCATACAGTATTATGAACTGTATGACATGGATTAAATCTTTTTGGCATCCTTTCACAAGTTTGCTGGAAACTGCGTCCATCGCTCCTGACAGAACTGCTGTAACTGAATCAGATTTGCTTCCTCGCTCGCACAGACCTGGTCAGCTCCGTCCAGAAAATTTTATGTGTCTCGGATCTCAGAAACACAAACTCCTTTTTTCCGTACCACCCTCCTGAAACAACTGTGCGCATTTTGTGCTGTTCCTCAGGTAACCCTGACAGCCAGCGTTAGAGTTGCTATGCATGTTTCCCAACAAAATCCCATGCCATTCAATGTGTCTTTGCTTTCATCTGACTGTAAAGCATAGCCTTTGAAGCAACATGGATATTATCTGTAGTAATTTAGCAAAAACAATGCCAAATCTGTGTTCTTCTCCGTGGTAATGGCCAGTTCTGGTCCTTTGCTTGACATCTTAGAACCAGTTTTAAGTAAAGCAGATCCAGTTCAGTCTTAATTTATGTTTTCTAGCCTCTAAAACGTTGAAAAAATAACGTTTTTATTGTTGAAAGAGTGATGTTTTCTGCTCGGGCATCATGCCATTAGCATGCTATCAGCCCTACACACCTGGAATCATTGATCAGTTTTCCAACGTACTTGAAGAGGTCAAGTTATTTTTTGCTGAAGAAGAAATGGTGATCAAGGTTGTATTTCAGCAAAGCAGTAACCAAAAACATACCAATCAGGGAGCAGCATCTTGATTCCAGACCAATTACGGAGTAGCTAGCGCCAGTTGTAGGAAAGATACATTTTTACATTTCATCAACTTAAAATGTACTACTTCATCATCAGTTGGATTATTTTGTGACACTTATTAACTTTTGTTTTGATTTTTGATTTAAAATCTTTCCTTTATCAATGTGAGAGCTTCCAGCTAACTGTTGTTAGCTTAGCTATCTGTTCAGTTTGGGTATTGTTGACCTTTTATCAACAATATTCACCTGTGTTTTCTTTGGTTATGATTTGGTTATGTTAATGTCTTGACATCCAAATTGCCCAACTTGCTTGAGAAGTCAGTGAAAGTCCTTGGTCAGCAATGCTTCTTCGCCAACCAACTTTCAGTCTCACTATCCTCAGTAGAGGATTTAGTGATTTTTGCATCGCTTTGTTCTTTCAATGCTTTACTGTTGATACTCTGAATCGAAACGAGTAAGCAGTTCTAAGAAAAACAACACTGTATATATATATCAGGTGACCCATCTACTGAAAGGTAATATATGATTTGGGAGTCTCCGTGGACCGTATTTGTGTCTCCACACCTTGAGATACCTCAGCACTTCACAAGAAGCTCTTCTGACATTTCCAGCTACAGTAACACATACACACACACGCGCACACACACACACACACAGCTTTGTACCTCATTACACCCCCTCAGAGGAGCAGAGTGATTTGCATAGCTGCTTGTCAAACCTTGTTGGCATTGACAGAGATTTGCACCCATTTCAAATCTGCCGCATATGAAGGTAGACAAAGTTGTTTATTGCGGCTCCGGGGCTAAGCAACGGGCACAATGATGCTGTGCACATTGAAAAAGGTTGCACTCTGTTCTAAGCAGCAGTCACAAATCATAGGTATCAGAGAAGTAATTGAGGTGGAAAAAAAAAAAAAAGTTGGCGAAGGTTTGAATACGGCAAAAGTGCATTTAGATATTAGACCAATAAAGGGTCTGTTTGAACCCGCATGCTCCAGCCTGTTGTCCCTCAGCTTGAGGAGGAGCAGGGGCCTCACTGCTGAGACTGCAGTGCCATAAATTTTGCGTTGTTTACTGATGCTGCCATCTTGGTGCACTCCAGGAGGGAAACTTGGAGCGGGGCCTATTACTGGCAGCTTGATGGGAGTGCAGTGAAGCGAGTTAATTAATACAACATCCCTGGAACCATAAGCTAAGCTGCAAAGCCAACCCAAGAGGGGAGACGAGAAAGACAGAAAGAAAGGGGACAGCAAGAAAGGACAAATTACAAGATGGATTTATTACAGTGGAAGGAGAGAGGCTGCACATCTGCTGACAAAACGGGAATGAGATCTCTGAGAGTCTCAGATACGTCTGAATTAGCGGTTTTAAAAGATGCAAGCAAACCACAGCAGATTTGATTCGATAAAGCAATCAACTAACTGAGTTTTAAATGACAACCCAATCAACAATCGAGACTTTTAAATGAAAAAAACTCTTTGCCAAAAATGGCAAGCTAGACCCAGATAATCAAATCTCATCACTCCTGTGAAGGTCTGATGTGATGTGCATCCATTTTCCCTTTACCTGCATCTTCATTACAAATGCACAAAAAACGTCACAATTTTGCAATTGCATAATTGTCCATCCAAGAACTTTGGTTTTTCCATTAAATTATACATGCAGTTAAAATCAGCTTTGAATAAGCTTGTTCATGTGATAAGTCAATACAAATTATTAGCACTCATCATCAGGCGTCAGAGACGTCCGTCCCTAATACTTTTGGGAAATTGCATTCAGCAATTTATACCGAAGAGCTATGGACTCAACACTTTTTGAAAGATAAACTCAACTTTTGATGAACTGTGCAAACCTCTAGAGTAGCCAATAGTGCATTGTTCAATGAGGGCATTACCTACAGACCTGCGCATCTCTCCTGTTTACAAACTGGTGTGAAGCGAAAAAAGTGTTTCTATTGCAGTTTTGCGAAATACACCAATTTTGATAGTGTCAAAAAAAAAAAAAAAAAAACATCCTACGACGAAAACGTTTTATCGAAAAACATTGTTTTTTTTTCCGAAATCAGCGCGTTTCCATTAGGCAAATTTATTTTGGTTTTTCCAATTTGCGCAATTTTATGGGCAATCAAAATGCAGCTACAGTCTACCAAAAAAAAAAAAACACCAAAAAACCCCACACACTTCCACATGTGCAAATAGAATAATTGTCTATCCAAGAACTTTGGGTTTTATACGATAGAAAGATGCATTGAAAGCTCTCTGCTTGCCTGCCTTTTCACTTTAGCTGGCTGACCATGTGTTGGTAAGGCTTCAGTTGTACCATACATGACAGTAACATGTTTGAAGCTTGAGGTGATGTTTTATAACCAAACCCTGCTTTGAACTTCTCCACTTTACCTCTGATTAGTCTGCTGTGTTCCTTTGTCTGCTCTGACCTTTAAAAACGTTTTATCTGCCTCTTCACTGGGTGAATTTGGATGAAAGAAGCTCGTCTCGTTTTTCCTGCCAACAAGATTTAGTCAACAGTCAGATGTTGCCAGCCAGAGAATGGCTGCTGTTGCTTCCTCAGAACTTCTTCCGAGTAAGAAAAGTTGTCAGAGTCCCTTCGAACCAGAAGAACTTACCTTGAGAAGGAAAGACTCTACAGGGACGTCTCCCACCCCGTCTTTTACGCGTTCTCTGTCCTTTTACTTTAGCAGAAAGACGCACGATTCAAACAAACCGACACCAGAGTTGCCAAGCAAATCCTGTGTTTTTGCTCCCCAGCTGAATCTGGAGGCTCAGCTTTTACATTGTATTGCGTGACAATATCTATGGAGTGAATAGAAGCTAGAATAAAGCACCTTGTTAACAGAGGCTTGGACAATGGTTTTCATTCTAAATGACGGCGCTCAGTCATTGTGCGTACGTTTATCACGTTTGCGAATCGGCCCGGTGACGGCAGCCGAAGCGCCACAAATAGCTCGCCTGGGAGTGGACACAAAGGAGGAGAAGGTCTATAAATACCCTGAATAAACCCGTCTCATCAGGAAGTGAGTGGAAAGCATGAGTTGCGTTGATATTGGTGACAGGTGGCTGAATCCCATTTTAAGTGCTTTCGCCAGCTTTTCCTTTTGCTCGCTGTTCGGAATTTGCCCAATGATTGCCATATTAAAATGGATGTAGGAGTCTGTGCGGTTGTGCTGGGTAAAGATAAGGCTGCGAGAGCGCGGCTGGTGGAGTAAACCCGAGGCCTATCAGTTAGTTCTCAATGGCTTTATAATTACTGAGATCCACAGACATAATTTCCTTCTAAAAATAATGCAAACTTTCATTTCCCCTCTCCTGCGTTAATTCCATGTTTCGGGGAGTAACTTAACCTCTTCCTGTATTAGTCGACGTGGTGCCATGTTAAGCGCTCTGTAGCCTAGTTTCTGCACAGCATGTGCTGCTGCCTCCCTGTTTTGGGATTGGAGAAGAATCCAGATTGTGACACATTGAGGTTGTATGATTCTGACACACTGACAGGATTAAGATTCTTGTTTTTTTTATTATTATTATTATTTTTATTTAGCTTGTTTAAGTTCCATGATGATATACATCCCATAAGCTTGGCCTTTTATTTAGCCTATTTTAACATTCGAACAACAGATTGAACCTGGACAGATTGGAAGTTTACACGACTCTCATATTAATTTGGCGCTTTTAATGATTTATATGAGCTATTATTGTAATTAGCGGTGCAATTATTCAAGAGATAAACCATGAAAATTATATGTTTGAATATCTACTGGATCAAAATTATTCACGCATGCCCAGACGCAGCCCCACTCTCCATTATCCGAACACGCATACCCTCACAGGGTCACCGTCGCCCATCTCCAGTGATCTACCTCCACTAATTATTGTCCCTTGCTGAGAAAATATTCACCCTTAGGTAGATAAACGAGTTTATCAAGCAGAAAATCAGCCTCACAATCCACAGTGATGCAGTTTAATGTAACCTTTAACTGAGAGGTTACCAACCAAGAAAGAAGCTCCTTCTTCAATATTGATCACATCTATCCAGACTGAAATTTGCAGCTTCCCACACGAACAAGAGAAAAACCAGAAATTGTTTGACTGACTTCATCATCTATATTTCACTTTTCTTTTATCATGGCTCTCTGTGGCGATATAGGAAAATCTGCAATAACTGGTGAAAGAGCGAGTGAGTCAGTACAAGTTATGTGAAGCTGATCATTTAGAAGTATCATGGAGAGAAATAAATATCTGTTGTGTTTGCCACAGGTCTTTGGATCTGTCCTTTACGTCGTGATAATTGCATGGGGATGTGGTCACACGTTCTATTTTATAATGAACCAAAAAGCTCATTTATTGCACCATGATGTGATACCGAGGTAACAGTTGCAGTCATCCTGCGAAGGATCATTGCAGCATATCGCTCAGACAATAAAATAACACTGCTTTACTTTAAGGTGAAAACCGATCAATAAACTGTCAAAAATGCATAAATATGAAGACATCTGTAAGCACATAAATAGGAATTAAATCTCTACTGCTGCTGGACTAGTACTTTCCCCCATTTAGTTGATTTGGCTTTCCTGTCTTAATAAATCAAATAATAGTTTGAAAAGGTGCTTCTTGTATTGTTCTTATCTTTCCATATGTTTAGCTACATGAAACATTTAAGTCTGACCACAAAAGGAAAGACAGAAAAAACATCAGTAAGCAAACAAATATACAGTATTTTCCCCACTGCCTTCACTATAAGCTCCCCTCATACAGTGTAAATATATAAATCTATGATCCACAGGTTGGGCAACTAAGACTGAGGCAACTGTAACCCACAAACGAATCTCCTGTAGGAAAGAAAAGGACAGGAAAGAACGAGCATTTGGTCGAGACGGTTGCAGGAGAGAGGTTGAACAGCGACCGGCTGGTTTTTCTCTGATGAAATATTGATGCCGCTGACTTTGATTCTGCGATAGGTACTCTTGATCCAGATCTGTCACGGCATCAGAGACCCTCCGGCCCCACCACCACCGCCACCTTCTTATTCTTCCTCAGGTAGCATTACTGGCCTTCAGAAAACTGCTCCCCACCCTCCACCAGCTTTGATCAAACGTGTAGACTTTGCAGACCTTATAGAGATCAATGGTTTGTGTGTGTGTATGTTTGTGTGTGTGTGTGTGTGTGTGTGTGTGTGTGTGTGTGTGTGTGTGTGTGCGTGTACAGGCAGGTGGATGCTGTGGGCCTGGAACTCAATAAGCAGCTGGACGGGGTTTCGCTGTTAGTCAGTTGTTGACTTTTATTTATCACGACTGCTGCTGCTGTAATTGATGACTGAATCAACAGACGCTGCAGCAGCCAGCGCTGACTTCTCCTCTTTTTTTTTTTTTTTCCAGCGGAGCAGCAGTTGTATCTCTTTTCCCCTCGTAGCACTCATCTGAAATTTAAATCCAATACTTTGAAAGGAGGGTAGAAAACAAGCTTTATTATTTAAAGAGACCAGTTTCATTAACAAAAACCCAGGGCATTGTTCGGGCAATAAATCCTGAGGCTGCAACATCAGCGCGCTCACATCTCTGGTTCGTCCTTTTATAGACTTTCCCAACACATCTCTGCATGCTTCTCTGCCTCTTTTATTCTCTTAAAAGACTAAAGTGCTCATTTTCTCTCTCTCTCTCTCTCTCTCTCTCTCTACTTGTGTGCGTGTGTGTGGAGTGGAAAGTATCCAGTGCAGTGCTGTATTCCTGAGTAATGGAGCAGAGAACCATCTGTCTGTCTGGCCAGCCATTCGACTGTATCCCAAGATCCTATCAGTGTGTCTCACCTGCTAATGAGAAGCTAGCAGGTCTTCTGCTGCTTGCAGCCCTTAAAATGGATGACTTCCCTGCGCCGTGGAGGCTGCTGAGCGCACCTGGCTCCTCCTCACTCGTCTTTCTCGCCAGCACAATCGGTTGTTGACTAATTACAATCAACGGAATCGAAAATGGCAAGCGACGCAACAGTTCCAGATCAGTTGAACTTCCTTCTAATGTAGCTGACCAAAAAAAATTGATGTTTCTAATATTTCTTTATTTAAAACATTTAAGATGCAGTTTTCTTCACCTGAACAAATTGTAGTCTTTGGTTGAGCCAACGAGTCACTAAAGCAAATACAGTAGAAAAAGGATACGATATGGAATAGTGGGATATTGGCTGGTCCCAAACAGAAGGCAGTTTGAGCTTTGTTAAAAATGGCTGTAATTGAATAAGTATAAGGAGTCTGCTACACAAAACCAGAGCGATGACTATTATCAGGTTGATAACCAATAATTACTTAAAAATCTCTGTGCTCATTAAGCAGCTCCTGTAGAGAGGCTGAGCTCAATATAGCCCTCCAGAATCCCCTCCCCTCGCCCACCAAGATCCCGCTGCTCTCCCTCTCGTTATATCCCACTTTTCCTCCTCCTCTCCCTGCTTTTCATTCCTGCTTCCTTTTTAATCACTTTCCATCCCCTCACTCGGTCGTGCTGTGCTCCGTCCCTTCCCTCCCGCTCGCCCTTCCTCCCATCTTTTCAGGGGCGATGGCAGTCATTTTTCATCCGTCCTGCAATGCCCTGTTTATTTATGTACAGGCCACGCTGGTCTCTTCCCCCCCCCCCCCCCCCCCTCACTCCGTCTCCTCCACTCCCCCCTCCCCGGTCTTTCTCTCCCCTGAAGATTAACCATACCCTCTCCATCTCTTCTCATCTATCATCCTAATGGGGGCTACAAGAGGGAAAAAACAACAATTTGCAGTGGGTGAAGCAGCCACAGAAGGGCATGGCGAGTGTCTGGAATGCCACCTCGGATCAATTTCCACTTTGTCCTCGGTTTAATTTACGTGCCCGTTTTCATCCTGTCAGATGTAGCAATCTTCTTTCACCTTGCATGCATGAAAACCAGAAAATGTTTTGCATTGGATTTATGGCGACATTAGAGATGCCAACACAGAGCTGTTCTCCTACCCTAAGTGAGTGCAGAGCCATCACACTGGAAATAATCTCCAGGAATGTCCCCTGACTAATTTGCACCATTTATCTGGTGAATTACGAAGACGGATGGGGACAAAAAGGTATCTTCACAGACCAGTGATGTCTGACAAACTGCAAATTGGACATTTCACGTGGAATATTTTACAAATATTTTGGATAGTGACTTTTCATTCTTCTATGTTTTGCCTTCGTTTCTCAGATATCCTCATTGCTGTTGCAAACCGGAGCATGAAACAGCCTGTGTACAGAAGTGAAACTAATCTGAACAAACAACACAAGAAGAAGAAAATCATCATCCAGCATCCCGGATAGGTCAACATTGGACTGAGTCACTTTTTATGGATTCTGCTGCTAACTACAAGCCTAGGTTGGAGAGTTATCATGTTTCTGATTAAGATTTCAGTCAAATATTATTTCACCTCCTGGCTCTAAAGGGCAGAGAGAGCATGGTGCAGATGAAGTTGGACTTTCACACGGCCTCGGACAAAACCATCCATTCTGGCTTTGTCTGAGTGTTTCTAATGGACTAATTTAATTGAACTAATTAATCTTAATTTAGTTCATTTAGACTGAACTGTCTGCAACTGGATTGAACCGCTTACTTCCTGAGCGCTCTTTCAGTTGTTGGTACATGTTGCACTGTGGATGCTGACCCTCATCCAGTGTCTTCATGAGCTGTTTGGCTTTTGCTTTGGGGTCAATCTGCAGATTTTGAACTAAACTATGTTAATCTATGTGATCCTTTGTAAGCTGTATGACGGTTGGACATTCTTAGTTACTTGTTGTAGATGAATGCAGCACCTTCAAACATCTGAAAAACGTTCCCAAGAATGAACCATACGTTCTCTTTCTGATAGCTGATTTATTATTTTTTTTTACTTACCTTTTGTGTCAATCAAGAAAATGGTGTTTTCCCGGTGCGGTTTAAAGACGTTTTTTAGACGTATTTTACGGTCATACCGTTGTTGTTTTTTTTTTTCTAGCTTAATTTGCTTATTTTTCAGATTTTCTGCCACAACCTGCCAGTGACACTTGCATCCTTCACGTTGCATTAAATGTCCTTGACTGCCTTCGCATCATTTTGAAATGTTTTGCTCTCTCTAAAACGTAGTAAAGGAAAGACCCCCGCGCAGCCGCTGGCGTCCATGGCCCCGATCGCCCTCTCCACAAGCCTCCTTCGCTGTAAGGAGCCAACTGCAGGAGGCTCCTGCGAACCACATGCTATCACAGCTCGGCCTTCCAGCCTCCAACCGCGGCACGCTTACACTCATCCACTCCACAGGGGAAGTGTTGAGCCTCGTTCGCCGACATGACAGCACAAATACAGAAACACCCTTTACCAGACTGGCAGTGCTGCCTCGAACCCCTCCTCTCCTTTCACAGTTTCCCATTTCTCTCTCATCGCCTGCTCCTCCCATCACTGTTTTCTCCTCCGTCTCTCTCCTCCTCTCAAAGAGCAGTTTTCCCTTGAGCGTCGTTGCGCACTGCCGTCTTTGTTGGTGTTTACTTGTCTGAGTGTCTTTCTAATCCTCCCCCATCTTTCTGTCAATATTAGTCTTTGTTCATCTGTATCTAGGATTTTTTTTCTCTCACCCCCCCCCTCCCAACACAATGTCAGTGTGCTGAATAAAGTCAAATGTGACGCACATGATGCTGAAGCATACACACTGCCGGTTTAAGCTCAATCCAAATGCAGGTTTCAACTGTTTGGTCCGATTAAGATTATTGAAAATCCCATTTCTGAATGGATTTCTGCAGAGTTGACTGTTTGCTTCCCTCGCTAGACAACTCTTGTTTTATTCCCACTTTATTATAACTAATGCAACCAATGAATCTGGATATATTACATTTAATTTAACCATAACTGGGCAGAAATAAACCCCGTGTCAATGTAATTAACTGGCATGCATGCAATCAATATTAATATAACCAAATAAGACTGTTAGTAGGAGACATTAATTGGACTAAGTTTTACTGCATGCAAATCAGATTAACTGGACTGAATGGGATTCTGTTTTTAGAATAATTTTTGACTGCGTTTGGATTTCAAATTGATTTAAAGTAATTTGATTGAATTGAACTGCATGCTGTGAGAAATAATTAGACTAAACCGAACTGCCTGCGACCGGATGGAATCACACGAGTCGTGAAAAGAAACGACACGGATACTTTCAGGGTTTTAAGTGATTTGGTCTTTTCCAGATTCTGTGGTTATTTACACAAACAACAGACTCCACCCTTTTGTCATGTATTAAGTAAAGATATTGCCAACAATGGGGTGCTCTGGTGGCACAACCCACATAAGGAGGCCTTAGTTTTTGATGTGGTAGTCGCAGGTTCAAATCCCTTTGCCACATGTTTTCTCTCACTCACATTACCTACTTTCCTGTCTGAGCACTTTCAAATAAAGACCTTTAAAATGCCCATTGCGGAGGGCATTTAAAACGTCTAGTCATTTAATTAATTGTGTTTCAATCAATTTTATTGTCCCTCATTTGATGACTGATTGAATGATTGCGAATATTACATTACTACGTATCATGGTATTGATTGGGGCGTCCTTGACTATTAAGTCAAGAAATAATCATAAACAATTTTGCATTCAACTCATCAGCAGCAGGATGAGAATGTACAATTTATGACGAACGTAGTGCTGTTTAGAAACACGAACTGTTAAATGTTTTGGGACTGAAGCGTCTCCATTGTGACTAATTGGACTAAAGTGGAGACAAGAGGAAGTCAGATGAGTCTGCGTCTTGCCAACTCAGCGCCAAGCTTTCTCTCTCCCCGCCCTCAGGCCTGAGGCCACAACTGGCCTCCCTTTAAAAGGAGCTGGCTTAAAAAACAATCTCCAAAAGAGCGAAACTGGCGCCGGGCTGTGGTGGGCGTCAGTCAACCAGTCAGTCAGACGAAGGCCCTGCTGTCTCCCACTCCAGAGGACAGGTACCTTGAACTAGTTTCTCCAAAGCTGACTCTGAGATTTAATGCAATCGAAAGCCTCTGGGCCCTTTTAGCAATTTGGAGTCAACACACAAATACACCCACGCTCAACTGGAACGACTTTCCATCGCTGCCCCTTCATGTGCTAATGTGCTGAATGGAGGTGTGTAAAAATCTGCTCGGGAGCGTGTGTGTTTGGTTTTCCTGCTGATAGCTTCCCACAGCTCCCTCCTTCTTCTTTTTTTTTTTTTTGATCAAGAGCCGCACATCACTGGACTTTGAAAAAAAAATAAATAAAAAAAATCCACACACACTGCAGAATCATACAGGGTTAATGTGGGTTTTTAATAACTGTCCATCTAAAACTAATTTTTCCACCCACGCTGTGTGTGGGGTGAAGCACAGAACTCATTTAACACATGATGATCAGTCGGTAAAGTGAGGAGCTGTTAATGCCCTGCAGACTGTCGAATCGGTTTCTTTGTGGGTTTTAAGGAAACTCAAAAGTTCTTTAAAAGAAACAGCCACATGTCATTATGTGGCAGAGCTCCCAGTCTGGCAGATGAGGAGGATTTGCAGCTGAGTTATAAACAGCTAAATTATTAGGACACAATCGTGAACTGGAAATAGTGGGAGACGTATTCAAAACGTTTTAAAAATAAAAATCCAAATCTTAGATAGAAACTGAAAATTTGCCTGTCTTGGTCAAAATCACTCAAACTCAATTAGAGTTAATGTGGAAGCATAAACTTTGATGTTTGACAAAACAAGGATTAGTTTAGGAACTTTAATTGGAACAATTCAATAGGATTATGTTCTGAATGTAAGCAGAGGGATGGGTCCTCTGGCTCTGAGGGTTCCCAATCTAACCCTAGTTTCAATCCTGTTTTCAGCCCTCATTTCAACCCTAACCCCAACCCTAATGCCAAACCCCAACCCTAATGCCAAACCCCAACCCTAATGCCAAACCCCAACCCTAATGCTAAACCCCAACCCTAATGCTAAACCTCCCCCCTACCCAGGTGGTGCATTGTGCCCCATGTGAGGATGGCTCCATGTTGGTGCCAAAAAGATGTAAAACAACTTCAGAATTTTCAAATATTTGAGCATTGTCTACATTAATAAACATGGAAAAATGTTAGAACTCCACACCACATATTAAAGAACCTTTGTGTTTCATATGAGGTGCAATGCTTGAAAACATTCTTTCATTACAAACATCCTAAAGTTTTGGGGAACTCAAAATTTGAGGCCCCGATAAGCCCTTTCTATAGTCTGGCCCAAAGTGAACAGCAATGATTCAGCGTTTTCTTGTTTTCATCTGCTCTTTAGCTGAAATGCTGCTTTGTACAGAGATTAAAACATTTTTTCCCCAGTTATTTTTTTATTTATTTATCCAGGGTTCATTTCAAAACTGCAAATCTATTGTAACCACAACATTTGATCCATAATTATAATTGAAAAGATTTTGCGTAATTTCCACAGTTTGTTCCTTTGTTCCACTTTACATCTGAACTCTGATCCCTTCGCCATCTTTTGCATTTTCTGCATAACTCAATATCATTTTTGAAAGCTTCGGGATTAATGTGGTAAATACAATTTGGCCGGCTCCCTGAACAAAACGGGCCATTATTATTCTGGAAAATCGAAGGTGAAGGCTAATGGTTAGGCTCGCCATCAAACAGAGCATGTGGATGAGAACGGAGGCCAGATAAATAAAAAGCAGCAGTTTCTGAGCTGCAGGGCCTCAGGCTATTGCATTGCTAGCAGGCAAACAGCCACCCAGCTGCCCCAGCAGGCCTGGAATATATCAGGCAGACTATTGGAAACCTGACAGCTGATTTAGCTCCCCCTTAATGAGCAGAGGGCTCTGCTGCAGAAACCCCTACAATCTGTTACATAACGTCACAGACAGCAGGCCGGGGAAGAGGCAGACTGCGTGGCCTGCAAGGATGTTGGAAAATCAATAGCTCTTAAATTCAGCATAGAATAAAAACTGAAAGTCCGCAAATATTGCAGAAGACTTTAAAGGTTGCATATTAACGTAGCACGAGTCTGCAGGAAACTGCAACCCCTCGTTGCTTTAATTTTCCAACTAAACTAAAGATTTGTCTTTTTTGAAAGGGTCTTGATAAATAGTTTTCCCGATTTTTTTGAAGGTCTTTTAAAGTTCATCTTTGGACTTTGTATGGCTGCCCTATGACATAACGTCCAACACGGTGCAGTGAGAAAAGTGGATGCACAAAAATATGGACAAATTAAATAACTGAAATGATCAAGCATGTCAAAGTTGTGTCTTTACATAAATCTAAATTTTAGCAATAGAGCAAAATTAAAACCAAGGTTTTCCTATCCCAAGCTTTGGCATTGTGTCCTTATCTAAGCAAACTCCCCATCAAAGCAGTGCAATAATGGGGGGATTAGTTATTTATTTAAAACATGAAAAAGAGTACAATGTGATAATACTCTCAAAAACAATCAGCTTGAACAATAAGGTTTAGACACCAGATTATTCAGAATTTATTCACTGCTAGAGACCAATTCTCTTCCATTTATCCAATATTTGGATGCAGAGGTGAAAGGTCCATTTGGGAAACCCAGAAGTCAACATGTCCAACGCCTGCCTTGACCCAGAACACGTTCAGCTCTCTGAGGAATGCTTCCCCAAAGGCGAGTGGCTCCACAAACCTTTGACCATTTTTGTAGGAACCTCATGTGAACTCAGTCAGTGTTGGATGAGTTGGTCTGCCTCACAGGCTTTGCTCTAACTTATGCTAAAAGTGTTTTGTTGGACTGGAGTCAGGACTATGAGCCTACCAGTCAAGTAACATTTCCAGAAAATGTGCATTTTTACAAGTGAACTACTCAAAACTCCCTTTGAAATTATTTTTAAATTAGATGGAAAAAGGACAAAAGCGTTTAGAAATAAAACTTTAATACAGCAGTTATGTGTAACGTAATGACTTTCTATAACATACAGTTACAAAAATGTAATCGCTCAAGTGTAAGTGGAAAGTACTGCAACACTTTACCATCTGATGGACATACTGAGAAGTTTTTGTGCGTTCCTGAATACTTTCTGACCTTCCCTGCTGGATCTGAGCCTTCAGGCCGTTTAAAATGTAAATATGTAAGTCAGAGGCTCAGATCTACATATTTGATCCTCTGAAGATGGAAAATTCATGTTTACTGCGAAATAAACCGGATTCATTAGCTCTTGACACAGTGAGTTACATTAAATTAATGTTAAATTAAACAGTTTCTTTCATTTTTAATATTACGAGATCTGACCTAAATAAATGTGCGGTGCCTCATCAGTCTAACTGGACTCTGGATATTTGGTGACCAAGGTTGTCACATCCAACTGGAGTTGTCAGAAAAAAAATAAATAAAATGATTGCACAATTTATTGGACTCTAAACCTCTCCCTCCCCCAGTGGACAGCAATGTCAACATGCCCAAGATGAGGCTTTTTGTAACAGAATCACACAAACCAAAGTTGGAGCTAAAATGATCCACTGGCCACCTGTCCAAACGTGTAACACTTATAATTCAGCCATCCCATTTGATTCAACAGAAACTTTGGCATTGAACCTTTAAAACTGACTAAAAGTGACTGGAAATTCTACAAACTTCAGTCGGTGGGAAAAGAAAAACTGAACTCTTGACATTGTCAATCTGTCTGCACTTTTTTTTTCTATTGTTTTTGGTTTTTTTGGTGATTTTTAAATATAACTGTTTTATTTATACATGTATGACGATATATTTCTTCTTCTGATATTAAGTAAAGGCTATAATAAAGCGAACTCTACAATCGAGAAGAATGTAGCGGTTATAGTCACAACAACAGTAACCTAACTGGCCTGACCTTATGAAATCATTTATTGTAATATTGCTCTGTTTTGCAATGAAACCAAGCTATTTCTGTCTAAGAAATGTGTCAATAATCGCTATATGGAAGCACAGAATGGATATAAAATAGCAAAGTAACAGTCTATGCAAACCACAGAAAGTGTTCATGGAACATCGTTACAAAAAATACTTTCTGACCTCAGTCAAACTTGCTTGGAAGTATATACGTTCTGACAACACAGATGTCAGAGGGGACCCTCAGGACCCCGGCCTGTCACTGTGGGCAAGCCAACAAGGGCAGGGGTCCAAGTTATTCCAGGCTAAGGCGGCAAAGGGAAGGGGAGGTCACAGTTCGCTGTGCACGCCCCTCTGCTTCAGCACCGGCTGACAGGCCACCGGAGTCTCAAAGTCCATGATGTACTGGCATTTGCTGGGTTCCTTCACCGATCGCAGGGCTGTCTCCGTTCCGCATGTCAGAGTGACCTAGAAAAGCACAGAGGAGGGGAATCCGAGGTGAAGTGGGGACGAGAGCTGCTGTTCCTCGAGTCGGGAGCCTTTTAACGGTTTTAACGCACAAAGTGAGCCGACTGAAGATGCTCGGCTGCCCGATCCTGCGACGCCGCTCGGAAAAAGTGGAAACAAATAAGACTTTCAGGGCATTTCACATATTCACAGTGCATGTTGGCAGTTCCAGTGCCTGCAACCAACATGAGTGCATCTTCCTGCTGTCTCTGTACTTTGGGGACGCTGTGGGATAATGGAATATCACCGCCGTCTTCCCACAAGCAAACAGATCTGGAAATGACGCGATTACAGTCGCCACGGGTCTAACGGTTTTACCTCTTTCACAAGACAGCAAAGAATGACTTTTATTACTTTTTACCGTTTGTTTAGGGAGCCCTCACTTCATCCTGAATCTTCAGCACAGTTCCCTTTGTTTAACAACAACAATCATGCGAGGCCAGAACCAGGCAGATATTGCCATGCTGGCGGTTCAGTTTTGTTCAGTTCTTGGATAAAAACGAAAACAAACTTTTTTTTTTTTTTTTTTTTCCCTTTATGTCACCGGGTATCAAGTTCAACAGAAATGTTAAATGTTTTTGTTCTGCCTGGTTAGACGAAATCCTTTCTTGTGCATAATTTATGTGAGGTCTGACTCAGACATTCGAAGCAACATTCAAATGAAGTTTTTTCGGGGAAAAACGTCCGTTTCACTTCCACCGTTTGCTTTACTTGTCATACGCAATCGGACGTAAAAACAAAACAGAAACATCGATTCAAAACATATCGTTTGATTAACAAACATCTGTGAGCTGCTTCGTTGTCACTATGATTCATAAGCATTTATATGTAGAAGAGTATTGAACCTTGCTCCAGGCAGCTCCATCAAGAGTAAAAATCCTGATGATGATGATGATGATTTAGGTCAATACTGAAATGATCATAACTTGTCAGAATCATTGATCTTGAGATTATTCCTGATTTATTGCACAACTATGTTCCTTTTTCATATTTAGGTTTTCCTCCTCCAAGTTTTCTGAATGTAACGTTTTGAAAAGCAGATGTCTTTTGACTAAGAAGTGTCTTAATATTGATTTCAACAGTGCAATAGTAAAATATGTTGTCAGAGCAAGCAAAAAAAGCGCTTTAGTGAATCTACCCTTCTTAGTTATCTGATTTAAAAAACAGAATTTAATCAGGAAGGAAACAACCTGCATCTTCCTAATTTATTGATATCGGAAATAATTGTCATGATTTTTCACATAAAGGAGAATAAAAACTTTTTCTCTGTTTTATAAAGTAGTCACCTAAAGTAGCGTGATCATTTTGTTTATATATTGTACATCAACAGATGTTAGATTAGCTAGACGTTGATAAGATAAAACCAGTGAACCCCAGCTTTGTCGTGACTCCAGCGTAAGCGTAGAAAAGTTTATCTAGAGTGGCTTTAGTTTTCTTTGCCGCTAATTGGCTGAATCCCCAAGCGCAAAACAACGATTGTGGATGTTTGCTTCTGCGGCAGTTTCCACAGCTCCATATTAATGCTTATTGAGGCGCAATCGTTGTTTGAACTATTAAACCAATTAAATATTTCCAAGCATTTTTAGAGGGGATCTTGGATATTCACAGATTTCATCTAAACTTAAACTAAATTTCAGTACAACAGAACTAATTCTAGCTTTAGCATGCTAAAGCTAAAGGGTAGAATTAGCATAGCCAATCATGCTATCATGATTGGCTGATATACATGCTATCATGTATATATGTAGTGAGTATCATTTTGTTGGAGAAAGCTAGAAAATGCAAAATTTTAAGAACAGGAGAAAGCATTACCTGTTAGCTAGTTTAGCGAAGCAGATGCATTTGTTTTTTTTGTTTTTTTAAATCAAACTGGTTGACTAAACTAACATCGCAGCGAAATCCTTTATCACCACACATTTCTTTACTGTTTTGTATTGATCAAATTTGTACGATAAAATTTCAAATGGCAAAGAAAAGCGACCAACGACTTCTTTTGAATACAGTCATCTGATTTTTAATTTTTATTTTTTTTGACACAAGGACGTCGCTATAAATTATTTAGGATATAATGAGCGACAAGAACAAACGTACCCAATTTATCTCACAGTGAGAACAGCTGGTTGCCAATCTGCAGCTGTTGTAGTCAGTTGCTGGCGTGTTTTGGCCCTGGCTTGAGAATTTAATTAATAAATTAAACAGCTGACTTTCCTCCTTCCCCACAGACCTGGTAAGATTAACTGCACAGTGCTTAAATTTGGATTACCCCAAGTAAAACAATACATCACTGGTCCCCCACTTAGGTGCAAAAAAGAAAGTGTTGTTTCATCCGAGTGAGAGAGAGAGGGAGCACCATCCAAGGCTAACTTTCGACATTTCAGATATAATGAGCGTCAAGTTCTGACGAGTCTTCATCTATGCTGCCTGCACACGGTTAGGGGCTCGTATCAAAGGAATTCAATTTAGTCTTTTCAAAGGGGGGCCCCTGGATGGTTAGAGTACATACATTTACAAACGACGTTCTAACTGGGATCTGATCTGAAGAGGGGGGCAAGGCAGAGAAAGAAGCAGAGAGTATTAAATGTGCTACATATTTAATTGAGCAAATTCTGCAAAACAAAACAAAAAAAGAAAAAGAAAAGAAAAAGAAAACGCAAATGGGTTTAGTAAAAGCGACCGTAAGAGTGTTTGTGGGAAAAATGAAGATGATGTATGAGTCAAGGATGCAAAAAAGCTGATTTTGGGGAGGCCATGAAAATGTTAACCTTTCAAATGGTTGATGAAGAGCTAATTGTAGGATTTTCAGCAAGACCCTTGTAGAAAGCAGAGAAATCTCCGAACTGCCCTTTATTAATGTGGTGTTACGAGGTTCATGTCAGTGTTCTGTTTAGCTATCTCCAACAGTTCATGTCCCATTTGCATTGTTAATTCAAGTGTGTTCATGCTTAAAGGGGATTTAGCCTTCCAACATTTATTACTGAACTTTTTTCACCTCTGTGGTTGAAGCAGGATTCTTCACTTTCAGTTCCCCTCATTAAAGTGAATTCAAAATCTGACCCTGGCTTATGTTTTGTTCTGAAGAAAATGCTTTCTGGTTCATCTCTTTTGATCGCGATGATATTAACGCCGGAACTTGTTATGCTGCTGCGGCACATCTACACAGCAGCTTGTTTGGCCTCCCTTTAAACAAAAAATGAAATGAAATAAAATAAAATAAAAATCTAAATGTCCACTGAGAAACACAATGACCAGTCAGAGTTTAGATGAAGCTTTTATGGGTGGTGGAAATTTGGAATAATGGAATAATCACTGTCTGGATAAAGGGTCAGATCACTGTATGCACAATTTGGAAGAGTGCGTAAGCGTCCTCCCATTTCTGTTTTAATTTTTAATATCTGGAACTTGGAAAGATTTTTTGTTTTTTGGTACAGCTTTTGAAAAGCTTGATTAATACAACCGTCTCAAACATTGATACATTTTACCTCAGCTATTTTAGTGTTCACATTGGCCTCTCGCTTCATTCGTTAAGACGTGAAAAGTAATTTGATTGCTCAAGTTTAAGTTCAGATTTATTGCAAATAAACTCCAGAGCTTATTACGCGTTTCTGTAAATTGTTGAACCTGTTTAAAAACAACTTGTCAAAATTTCCTCAATCACATTTGGATCTTTGAGCCGAATGTCTGAGAACTTTAGTGACCTATTTAATTGTTTTACCTGATGAAATTTATAGTCCCGGTTAATGAATAAGCAGGTAAATAAGAGAGCGTATGAGTGAAACATGACCCAAAAAGTCCCAGGGATTGACGTTAGCAGAAGTAAAGCAGCACATAAAGTTTGATTGTGTGGACAGGTATGAGTGTGTGTGTGTGTGTGTGTGTGTGTCCTGCCAGGGCTGCCATAATGATCTTTACTTACAGAGGTAGTGCGGGATCCTCCTTGCCAGCACGGCTCTCCGTTCTCATACACCATCTGACTGTAGTGGTTCTTTGCTGGTCCTGCCCACATTCCCCACAGCCTGGAGCAAAAAGTGACAGAAAAACAGATAGAATAAATAAATAAATACAAATTATTGGGGCATCTTTTCTGACTTTTACTGTGGCCTTTCAAGAACATTTGGGACAAAGTGAGAGAGTCTTTTTTTTTTTTTTAAACATCACTCAGTTGGCACATGGAAAAAAGATTTGTCTTTCAGCTAAAATAATAATAATAAAAAAAAACAAACTGGCAAGATGGCGAGTTTGGCAGTGTCCCTTCTTTGGCACCGTTACTCAAACGTCCTCTCTTGCTCAACAATGGAGAGAAAATATTAATTACTGTTTTGTCAGAGCTAGAACGGCGCGCAACAACACACAGGAGGAACACGTCGATACCAGCCTTGGATGAGTGTGCCTGCCCATCGCTAGCTAATTATATTCTCACCAAATATTTCAAGGGAAGAACGGGAACCAAACCAGGGTGCCAGTGAAAGCAGTCCAACGTTGCGTCAACATATGCACTTTCACTATGTTTTCCGACTTTCTCCGATCTGCTGCGTAGCCTCAATATCTTAATTAAGGTAACAATTGCAGCCAGTTTGGCTGATTTAGTTTTTGGTAAGACATTGTTTTTTTTGGGCTAATCTCACTTTAAACTGTAGCGACTACTTTTTATCTGAAATAGAGATGGCAGAGCATAAAGAATGAGATCAATCTTTGTCTGACTCCAGCCGCAAATTAATCATTGGGATAAGGGACCATAAGAAAATTTTAGAATAACTTTACTGTTCATTTGCGTAAGTGGTGTCCACGCTGTTGCCGGTTCTTTCGCACAGCTGCAACAGCTGATCTACTTGCCTCCACTGACCCTTCCACGAGGGAACAAGGGAGCAAAATCTGGGAATGGAAATTTGCTTTATTTTACAAACTATTATGATGTCACTTGTTTTATTGATGGTCATTAACAGATTTTACAGACTTAATAATAAGGCAAACCACACTCATCTGAAGCTGCAATGTTTAAAAAAATGTAAAAAGCAAGAAAAAGAGAAAAATGTCCATAAATATATATTTTTCTTTTGCTTTGATATTACATATTGTCTCAGTAAAATACTGTAAAGCTCATGGCTCCGTATACCATTGATTTACTGTGAGTATTTTGCTCAAGCTGATATCTGACATCATCAGATTTTATTGAGTTGTATCTAGGAAGATTTCAGAAATATCATTTGCGACTCATTTGACCTTGATGAGTCCAAACCTGATTTCCTCTTTCAGAAAAAAACAAAACAGCAAAAAAAAAAAACAAACAAACAAAAAAAACACTCCTTTGCTTTTACAGACCCACGGCTGTCTTTGGGTTTTTAAACGTCGCTGCAATGCTCTTCACGATGCGTAAAGCTTATTTAAAAAGCCTGAGCGGGTCAGACAGAGGTGAATTGCTCACACGAGTGGACGCAGGCGGGGTCCGAGGGTCTCGCCTTTTCTTCCCTTTCAGCATGTCTGATTGGCTTTTAGCACCCTGTTAGCACCGGGATGCTTTAAAACGGATTGCTGTCAAGATGAGTGCAGAAAGCTCTGGTGCTCCGGCTTTTCAGGCCGGTTGTCTGGCGATCTCTTGAGCATCACCTCTCGTCCAACCGTTCCCGAGCTTCGCTGCCGTTCCCCTTCCTCCGTTCGCCTCTGCCGGCCCTTGTGAGCCCCAGGAGGAAGCGCAGACACTGTCAATTAGGAGCTGAGTTATCGCTGGGATGTGGCCAACACACCAGTCTTTTGGACTCATGAGATGGGAAGTTATTGATAGATCATTCCCTGTAATAATACCTACCTAGGCTTGGTATTGGCAGGCCATTTTCTAAAGACAGTCTGCCGTTGTTTTTCTCTCTACTAGTTATTAACACTATCAACACAAGAATACATGGGGTCTTATTGCTTAATTGGATAAGATTAGGGTGCCCTTCATCGGTATGTGTTAGTCTGACCTGCTGTCAGACCATGTAACCCCCCCACTCCGGCTTTGCACAATGGACCCCCTGGGTTCAGTGACAACTTCATTTTCTCATCCAATTTGTCACAGTTTGGCTCTAAGCTGCATCCCTGACACAAGTCATGCTTGCCTGCACTTGTCGCAGCAGGATCAGATTCCTTAACTCATCCGGTCTACCGACTGAATGTTCTCATTTGCACCCAGGTCTGCAGGGACTCATCCGTCCCACCCCGTCCGGTCACCCCCACTTAATACCAAGCATTCCCATCGGAATGACGCGCAAGGACAACATTTTGTCGGTGGTCCATAAAACGCCAGACGAAGGATCTCAGTTTCAGTTGGCAAAAGGAAAACCAATGTCGCTGAGGAATAAATCTCTTTCGGGCTTCCTTCACTGTGTTTCAGCTAATAATCTAATACCTGGCAGTTCATTTTGGATTTATAGAAGACATTTGGTCAGAGAGATAGAAGGCCTGGAGATAGAGAGAGAAGAAAGAAAGATAAAAAAAAAAAAAGAAATATAGGAAAAATACAATTTAGACAACAAGTTGGAAAAATTGTTTGGAAATCTACATTTTTTTTATATTTTTGTAGACCGGGTGGGGGGGGGAAACTTGTTGTAGTCCATTCACAATGTGGAAAAAGAAGCAGGCTACAAAACGCAGGCTTCCTTTTTAACAATTAACTGACGCCAAATGGTAAAGAAACTCACCGTTTGGGGTGTAAAACACAGAGAATCTTATTGACAGACATCTGGATGGGGATTCAGTCTGTTATCTGCCTTTCCTTAATGGCATGAAATGCACCGTCCATTAAAGTTAAACCTGTAATATTAATCACATCCAACCAGCTAAACCTACTATCCATACATTGAGTGAAAACAGGACCACTGGGGACCTCCGATGTGTCCAACTACACACATTAAGCAGCCACTGTCATTTAGCTTTCCTCTGAGGTGTGATTTCAATTGACAAAAGGAGATGGAGTTTTGATTAAATCACATTAAATTTGTTGCATAAGCAGTATTACCTCCAGGGTTAAATTAATAAATGATTTTTTATTTTATTTTTTTTAGAGCTTTTAATGTTTAATTTGGAACTAAATAAAAATGAAATAGTCTAATCCTGATGAAGGGTAATTACCATTAAAAAAAGCTGATTAGCTCCTCTTCTGCTAATAATAGCTTGAGCAGATTTAAGCTTCTCTCGCTTCCTTTAAAACGCCGCGGTGACCACCGATTCTGTTTTAAACTTCATCGTTGCGCTAATCCGAACGCCTCGAGTGATAAGTCCTGAAGATCCACTGCTAATCTCGCTCAACACTGAAAGGAGAGCTGCCCCCTCTGCTACAGCCGCAAATCAACTTTTCAGAAGCAATTACCGTTTGGAAAACCCGGCTCTGGTGTTAAAACACCCTGAAGATGCTGAGGGGAGAGGGGGGCAGGCGCGGGGGCGGGGCGGGGGGGGAAACCGGGGCAAAATTTCTGCTTGTGTTGATGTTTGTGGGATTTTAGTCTCCGGGTGTTCGAGGAGCAGAACTCGAAGAAGAAGCAAACATAATGGTGGCCTCAAATGAACCCAGCATAAATCTACTCATTTGCCTTCAGTAATGTCTGGCATGTTTGTTCAGCTGATGTAAACTCACTGAAGCTTGTTTCTTCAGACAGAGAAAAGCACCGCCATTATACACGCTTGTGTGAATATGTACTGCCTTGAATAAAATAAATTATACTTCAGATGTAGCGTTCCTATCCAGTTTGATTTAAGTATTACAATTTACATTGTTTTAAAGTTCACAATTGTGCCAAAACACAGGAAAACCACTTAAAAAGAGACATATTTAAAGTGCTGGAGTTGGAATCAAACCTGCCCTTAACGATTGCAGTTTGAACCGTTGACACAATGCAGGGTGGATCCATGCTTTTATGTGGTTGTACCGAAATTTGACGATTTGCATGTTGCAGCTGAAATCCAACTCATTGGACAGGACAACTTTTTTCGAATCTGTTATTGAATAATTGTTACAAGACTGTGTGAACCGCAGCCACGGTTTTGTGTTCTTAGAAGACGAGCAAGACACTACTTGTTGTTCTGCATGCTATGGGCTTCAAGGTATTCTGCATGCATTGTTTGTAATGAGCCACTGAATCATTTCTATTATCACAAACAAGTCTGCCTGTTCTCCTCTGACCTTTGAGATCAACAGGGGCATTTCCATCAACCCGACTGCTGCTAATTGGATATTTTCTCTTTTTTTGGTGTATGAAAATCCCAGTAGATCAGCAGTTTCTGTAATATTCAGACCAGCCCCTCCTGACATCAACAACCATGCCGCATTCAAAGTCCCTTTTCTTCCCAATTCTGATACTCAGTTTGAACTTCAGCAAGTCTCTTAATAACCTCCAGGTCCTTAAGCGTAGTGAGTTGATGCTGCATGATTCACTGAGTCGTGAGAGACTGTCAGCCCCATGCTAACCATAACAAAGAAGACTGGTGTACACATCCAATATTTAATTGGATTTGCACATAAGAAGAAACTGATTGAATTAAGTATACTGAGACAACTGTTCTCCAGAAGCAGCTCCTGAATGTAAACCTTCTTTAGGCTGTGTAAAGTCTAAGCTCTTTCCTTTCACCTTCCCACCATAGCATCCACTCATTAGCCAGTGCTGCCATAAATTAGGCCTCACAGCTATGCTTTTCCCTGCTCTAACAAGGGGTCTGGTGCAGCAGGTTAGTCTGCTCACTAGGCTGCTAATGTGCTAATCATTTACAACATGAGACATGGCAATGTTCTGGAAGGTAGAGAGAGTCATTTTAGAGCTGTTGGATGATTTCAACGAGCCGACTCGCACCCTCCTCTCGACCCCCCCCCTCCCCCCCCCAGACAAACCGTGCGTGTCGCCCGGCGGCGCAGGGGACGGCTAACCTCTGCCGCTCTCGTCGGGCCAACAATCAAGAGAGTGGCGCTCCGAGACGAGCCCGGGCGATATCATTACCGTGCCAGGCGCCAATGCTGCTCTCGCCCTCCTGCCACCCACTGTGCCCAGCACCTTCATGAATAATTCATGCACTGGAACACGTGAAGGGCACATGGAGCCAGGGCTCTTTTTTTTTTTTTTTTTCAGATTTACAAACACTGCCTTTATGATTGCTATTTCTCTACCTTTACACATTTCTGAACAATAGAGTAGAGAACTGTATAATGGCGTCCAAATGAATTTCCTATACTTGCAGTAGGTCTGCCAGGTATATGTTCGGAAAACAGGTTAAAGGTTTTGTTTTTCACAACAACCTCTCAAGTATTTCTCTCATGTGCATCACCCTGACCCACACGGTTGCTATAAAAACATCGACGGCACATTTTCTTTCACTTTCAAGGCCAAAGCAATTTCATGTGGTGAGAGAAAAAAAAAAGGGAGAGGGGGGGAAATAAAAGAAGCTAAGGATGTACATTTCATCAGCGCCTCCTGACAGACATTGAGCAGGGCCTGATGTCGACCCCAAAAAAATCAGCATTCTGCTAACAGTTCACTTGTGCCTCATTAAAGACCGAGCTGTTGCCATGAAAACCCAGCAGAAAGGCCATCAGGGGTTCACTGTGTCAGCTCCCCCTGCTCTCTGCTCTACACCACTCCAACACACGCGAGAGTCATTACCAATCTGGCTTGATTACCAGATATTGTGTGGGCTGTCAGAAAAGAGGGCCATATATCATAAACACATTAGGGACCGGAAGCTTCTGCATGTAGGCCGAACATTTCCCTGCAACCGTGAATGAACGGAGAGGCTTCTGGCTGCATCGTGGCACGATCCTCCTCTGAAGCACTGGGCACCAAGAGGCTGCCATGTTTCCAGGTAGAGAGGGCCTCTCTCTCCGCTAATGGCACTCCAGCGAATGACCTTGACAGCTTGAAAATGAGCACATTAAGTAGAGCACTTAAATGTGCAATTATGCACTTGTTCCAGTCGAGGTGTCACTGCTCCGTAGGTTAAGATGAGGAGGGGGGAGGGGGGAGCAAAAAAAAATAAAAAAAATCATGTTTTTTGAAAAGCTATCAAAACAATTAAAGGATCTGTGTGAAATGAACAGGAACGTCACTGCAATCGCTTTGATATGTACATTTTATTTTATTTTTTCGTTTTTAGAAAAAGCAAACATGTAGGAGATATATACAGGGTTAGCCTAATGCTATACATCCTGTATTTTGATTAGACTGAATAATACAAACCATCTCACTGGGACATATTAGCCAGCAAGTGAACAAAATGTCCACACACTCTATGCTTCAACAGGAATAAAAATAGTCAAGCGTAAGATTCTGGGGCCAAATTGTTATGGCAAGATGATTGCATCAAATTATCTTCAAATATATAAGGAATATATAGATATGAGGAATTTCCCAAGTTCCTTCTGTTGTTTTCTTCCCACTTTGTCTTACTATCTATATGTCTGCGCTGCAATTTACCGCTAACTGAAATAGGAATATTCAAGAAGACAGAAATGTTTCTGTTACTGATGGAATGAATAAATCAAGCTTGAATTCATAGAGCTGAGTTCCTTTCATAAATCTCAAATGATTAACTTTAATATACAGAAATGTACAGAATGCTGGATGCTCAAAGAGAACCCGCCTCCCCCCCCATCTATCGCTATGTAAATATCTGCAAATACATTGTATAACACATAGGCAAATACAACATATTTAAAGAACTGTGAATCATTTATCATCTGCTATCTAGAGTCTGTTGCTCCTACACCGCGCAGCTTCCTGTTATTATTCATCAAGTACAGCTGTCAAATGCATTAGAAATAATTGATAGGAGCAGAAACAAATACTTTTAGCTGTTAAAATATTTAAAATATCATTACACAAATATCATAATTGGACTTTTAGTCCATAACTGGAACTCCAAGCCAGGCTATTTTGCCACAAGCTCTTTCAGTGTCATTCATTGACTCAGCCTGAATCAAAGTTTATTTTTGTGTTTTTTTTGTTTTTGTTGCGCTCATTTGTAACCTGTTTGTGTTCGATCAGTTTTGCAGTTATAATCTTACAGCTCCCTAATGACTGCAGTAAAATGGCCACCAATAGAAATAATTAGCTGCCGTACTTATCTCCTGTTTATACAGTTCATGTGCAGCTGCTGCAGAAAACTGCTGGCGCGCAGTAATTAATCTGAAAACAAGACGGAATCTGAAATCTTTTCCGTCAGAGTCCCATTCCTGCGCCGCTTTAATAAAAAAAAAGGTGTCAGGCTTTCGAGCCGTTCCTCACGAGAAATAGACTCTTATTGATCAAAAGAGCATATTTCCATATTACCATGGTCACAGAGTGGAGTCTCTGCTTTCATGCCAATAAATTTGCTCAGCTGGATCATTCAAACTAAAGCCCCTCGAGGGACTTCGACAGCCTGGAGGCTCTCACGTCGATGTACCTGTTTCTCTCAGCACCTGGGAATTTTCTCTAACAATCAGAGGCTCTTCCACACAGAGGACAAAAAGCAGGACAAAATAAAACACAGTTGTGACAATGTGGTTGGGTTTTAAAGTGAGGCAGCGGCGAATGCGAGAGGAAAAAAAAAAAAAGACATCTTTACGCGCAGCAGATTTGCAAACAGCAGACAGATGTCAGCCACAAAGCACTTCCCTATTTGTATTTTCATGGTGGCCAGCACATCCCACTCTCTCTGGGGTTGCTCTGCGCTGTCATTTCAGCTGCCGAGCTCCTTCGTAGTGGGCACACACAGCCATTCGCTGTGGTTTTTCAATGTTGCTAGGCTACCTCACCGCTCCACTGTTTTCTGTTTGAAAAATCTACTGTTCAATAAGGCAGTTCAAGGGAGACCTGTGGGTTTGAATACTGAGTGATGTGAACCTGCAGGAGTCACTCGTAGCACTCATCGACTAGTTTCTTTTTTTATGATTCTTGTCTTTATTTCCTCCTCGATTTGATTACACAATTCCATTACCTGCCTCGTCAACCCATACATTAATTCAATTTCAATATTCAACCATTTCTGTTTCTCTCAGGTGAAACATTTCACCTGAGAGAAACAGGTGAAATGTTTTTCTACCAATAGAGAAATGTTTCTCTACCAATAGAGAAAATCTATTGGTAGATTTTCTCTTCCAAGATTTTCGCAAGTTCGAAAATCATAATAATCAGCCGTGGGGGTTAACCTGAATTAACATGTGTAAACATGCTAGCAAGTATTATGGTCTATTTTGGACAATGAAGTGAACAACCTCTGAATGCTAATTTTCATGAACCACAGGACAATGAAACATTACAGTTGAACAAACACCACTAAAATTGGCTGACTCACTGGAGAGTGGAATATATAATAATTGAGTGGGTGAAACAAACACAGCTTATATTAGATACATACATACATACATATTAGGTACATAGATGTACTGCCTTCAAATTCATCTTCTGCTGTCACTTATGCTGTGCACAACATGGAGTAGAAGGAATTTTAAAGATTAAACCAAATTTAGCCCGGAAGGAATTTTAAAGATTAAACCAAATTTAGCCCTCATAGAAAGATCACACAAATTCATAAATATGTTCTTGTATTATTATATTCATATTTTACCCTGATAAAATAGTTAAAATGTGATTTAATGTCGGAATATTATAAAGTACAGACGATAAAACAATCTTAAAACATTTAAGTAAAAACTAAAGCAACAGGCAGGGGGTCACACCATAGAAAAACAAGCAAAAGCAGAGCTGACTGTAGAGAAACCGACAAACATGAGAGAGAGAAAAAAGTCTTAATATGAAAATCTTGCTACCTGAGAGGGTCAAAATGCTGCAAGAGGTTGAAGTGAATTATCTATTTGTTTATTGCTTAAATGAATTGCTATTCCATCATTCGTTACATGATGGAATAGAGATGAAAAAATGGGTAATAACTCTCTGTTGCATACTTAATACAAAAAAAAAAAAAGTGAGATTCAAAATATATCGAAAACAAATTAACTACCAAAAAATCTCCAACCGATGCATTCAGCTTTGGATTTTGGGCTCATCCAAAGCTTGAACTATCAAACATGCCGATTGCGAGGGTGAAGGGTGAATAAGCAAGCTGCTTGCCAGGACCCCACACAATTTCAGTATTTCAGGTCTTTTTTCTCCTTGTATGCTCCCAATAATCACAAGTGTAAAGCAGTTTGACCCCTGCACAATAGAAGGTTGGGCTTCTTGAACTTTGCTGGGCCACACAAGCTGACCCCCCTGACCCCAACTGCGTGGCTACCTGATTTCCCCCGAGTCCCAAAACAAAAACTCATTTGATGACCCCTCCACTGATCCCATCCTCCTCCACAGCTAGATTCAAATAATCTCTTTTTCCTCTGAATTTTATATATTTATGCTGTTTTCTTGCGTGTTTTTTTTTTGTTTTTTTTCCCGCTCTGGAAACACAAGTCGCTTATAAATAGAATTTATATTCTTTTATCATCTTATATATTTACTGATCAAATAAAAGATGTGAATATTTTGTGTTTTTAGAACAAATTTGTAGCAGCTGTGGCTATTTCTATGTGCCTTACCTTGGGCTAAGTTAGAAAGGATCTTCATTAAAATTTCAAATAAACTTCTGGTTTATACAGATACGCAGTTAGTATACTCAACATTTTTTATTTTATCTTTTTTTGCTGTGGTTGTTGGGGTTGTTTACAACTGAACGGTAATTACAGGATGTTGACAACATTGTTCCAGAATAACCTGTGTTTTCAAACTTTAATGGGTAAAAGACTAAGCAGCGACGATGCCTTTATTTATCTAACAAATATCAATTTAAAGTGAAAGTAATATCCGCGTTTGTTTCTAATTTGAAGGAACGAGTGATGTTTTGGATTATAGTGGGTATTATTCTACTTCTTATGAGTGGCTGGTTTTAAGCTTTTCATTTGTGTTTAGCTTTATTTTCTGAAAAACATTGGTACACAATCTATAAATTAAGATTATTTTTTAAAATTTACATTTATTTTTTATCTAAAGGACCAATATTTGTCACAAACAATGCTAAAGAACGCACCTCCAGTGCCACAGTCCAGTCGGAATGTGGCAGATTTCATACACCAATGATTGCAGCACCTGAATTCAATCAACTACTGTCAATAATTTTGACAGTACAGTTTAATTGATTATCATCATCATTATTGTTCTTCTCATTAGTATTACAGTCAATAATAATCCTTCCAAAAATGATCAGTTAGTTTAGAAAAAAAAAATGTCAAGAAAGGTAACTGTTTACTTTTGGAGAAACTGTTTACAATCACAATTGGAAGTATGAAATTATTGAATATTCTTCCTCTTCAGACTAAATTTTCTATTTTTCAGTCAAGAAGAACCGTTGCTTTTAAATGATTTCACCCCATTAAAGCATTAGCCAAGTAATGTAGTGTATTTATCTGCCTTTTCAGGTAGACTATTTCCGGTTGTGTGCATTTACCAACTTATTTCACCAAGTGAGTCTTGTTTTTTAGGGAGGAGGTTGGTGTGCAGGGGGGGGATCATGAAGACGGACGACGCTGTCACACTGGGATGGTGTTTGTCGCAATGCAAGCATTTTCCCCGCTCGATTATCATTACTATTGCTGATGTTATTGTTACAACAGCCATCTCAGGAAGTTGTTGAGCTGCTGAGGCCGAAAGGCAGAGAAGTGAAAATGGGGGAACTGAGAAATTGGAATTCAAGAAGCGGAGTGTGTGTTGTATAATATCTGCATTTACAGATAATTGGGAGCATGGAGTATGACTGCCGTACATTCAGATTTTTTTTTTTTTTTTATTGCCACACATGTGGCCACATTAAAACAAACAGAGTGTTCCCAGTTGGTTTGTCGTTAAGAACATTTGCAGAGTTAATGGACTAATGTCAAACATGCTGCAAAACCAAGAACGAAGAAGGGCTAAGGGAACAATTTTCACTTCATATGCTGCAACCACAATGAGCTGTAATCACATGCAAAGCATCGAATCAAATGGTTTAAGCATGCGTTAGCATTGGCATAAAAACAATAGTTAAGAGTCGAGGTTTCACATGTTACCGCTGTCGCTCCTCTCCTCCGTTTCATTCGGCTGTCCTTTAGGATGCTGGAGCAGGTGTGATAAATGCTACCGTTTAAATCAAAAACCCTCCACTCTCTCCCCCTCACCCCTCTGGGGAGAAACAGGATGCCTCCATGCAGATTGATATCAGGAGGCCCAGCCATCTCCTGCAAGCTCTGACTGATGGTCTGTCTGGATAAAAAATGAACTTTATACCCGCCATTCTGGTTGTGATTCATGTGTCTCCTCTACCATCCGCACAGACCTTCACTACTCTACATGCTCTCTGAAACCTGTACATTTTGTCATGTACACATCCAGAAAATACCAATGTGTTTGCATTCACTAGCTTGCATTTGCAAGTTTTCCAGAGGCTGAGCTAACCATAATCTAACCATAATCTGTTAAGTACTGAATCCTTAACAGATTCAGTACTAATCAAATGTACAGCTTCATCTCAACAAATTAAAATGTAATTGAAAAGTATGTTTCGGTAATTGAATTTAAAAAGGGACATTCATTTATTATATAATTTCTTTGCACACAGAACCATCACAAGATCTATATTCAGTTAGTTTTGTTTATTATGTCTTATTGCTAAAGAAAACACAAAGTTCACCAACTAGAGAATTGGATTTTTACATAAAACTAATAAAACGGATTTAAATATGGCAAACATAATCATGACAAAGATTGTCAACTTGACAGCTGGTAAGCTGGTCAACAAGAAGATGAGAAACAAAAACATACCGATAAAGACTCATAGACTGCTGCATCTGAGCTTTCTTATCGAAAGCTTCATGAAAGAAAACAGAGTAGAAGAAAAATGCCAAGCAACAGGGATGATCCCAGTCTTTAAATGAAAATGATGCAAATCTCATCCTGTAGTTTGATAGAGATTCACAGGGTGTAGAGAGCTGCTGCTAGACAGACCTACGACATGGACCAAAAACTGCTGCCTTTCTCTGTTAAGGGACTCTATAACCAGAGATACCAGGGTGTTTTAGTCTGCTTAAGGAGTAAACGACTGGACGGCTGTAAAGTCTTCTATTAGAAATAAAGTTATCAGAGTCTGGAGGAAGAATGCAGAGATCCAAATTACCTAATGTGAATGATTGATGATTTGAGGAGCCATGTCATCAGCTGGTGTTGGTACAGTGTTGTTTTCCAAGTCTGAAGAAAATGGTTTTAATAGACCCATTTTTGGGTCTATTGAAATAGGCTGGACTTCTTCAACACCTCAGCAAAGCAACAGGCTGATCGCCTGATGCAGTCATTCATGTGTTGAGCACATATACTGTGAAGTTCATGGACATACTTCTCAGTAGGTAGATATTTCTAGAATCCACATATTCTAATGGCCTGTTGTAATATTCTAATAGGTCATACTTATCAGAATTAGCAGACTCCATGCCTGTGACAGGTAAGTACTGAAATACAAAAATATTTTTCCCACGTACCTGTGGCATGGAAAAAATATATGTTTAAAATCTTTGGATCTGTGTCATTATTGGCAGAGATTTTGTTCCAACTTCAAAGATGTGTTCAACGAACGTTCCCGTTTGGTCCTGTCAGCCCCTCCATACCATCATGAGTGACAGGCAGACAGAGCGTTGGGGTCACATTACTCAGAGTTAGCATTCTGTTCCTCTTCTTTCCTACACCAACAACATGGTGAAGCATTGCACTTTGCGCTCCAAACGGGAGAAGGTAGTGTGGGAGGCGGTGGTGCAAAAAATGTAAAACACAGCCCTGGCTTTGGACTCCAATTAATTTGCCATTTGAAAAAGGAAAAAAAGTAAATGAATAAAACAGAAAAAAAATGTATTTATATATTTGCTGAGGAGGGTAATTGCACATAAATTAGCCTGTAGCATCTCACTTTAGGCACCTAGTGAAGACAAGTCACGCCTGATTCAAAAGAAGACAACATATTTTGACAATGTCGCGAAGCCTATGTGGGGTTTTGGATCTTTGTGATTTCCCCTTTGCAAAACAAGTCAAGGGTGCTGAGTTATCATGTTTAGTTGTCCTTTGAGAGATGCTACAGTGAATAAAGCCTTTTCAGTAGCACTTCCAACATCAGGAACTGCACACTATTAGAAATTCAGAGGGCTATGGCCAATGAGGGACTTTTCCAGCTTTCATAGTGAGATCGTGACAGGGTTTCCCTATGATGGCCCACAGCAGCTGCATTGTCTGGTCAATGGAGCATTTTAGAAGAACATCACCACCTTATTAGTGTCAACTGTAGGGCGGAAGTTCAATGATTTAGTTATTGCAGTGCTCTCATGAGGCTGGCTGGCATGAATATTGTGTCCTGCCACTGAGCAAACTTCAACCAATAGAATCTCAACAAACACCTAAAATCCATAATCTCTAAATCAATAGGTATGTCACCATTAACATATCTAGTGATTGGTGCATGCTCATCTGTCATACAGTAACAGAGAAACGCGCACACCTCCAAACTGCACATAGGCTGGTTGCTTATAGGAAGGTGTGAGTGAAATAAATAGAGTTTAAACTGTCAAACTCTGGCATCAGGTTTAATGAAAAGCAGAAGTGTGACTTGCGGCTTGCAGAGTTTATAACATAATAGCATAAAAATCTCAGCACAAAACATTAAAAAATTAAAGTAGGTGCGCCAAAGAGTTGCTATGACAAACTCACAGTGATCGATTTTAAGGTGTCACATGCTCTGGTCTTTATGACTGGTTTTATGAAGGGATGATGGTGGTACGAGTTTGTCCTGTAATGTGTGGGTAGCCAGTTCAAATCCCCTCCTGACCGGTTCAAACACCTGCTCTGTCTCAGTCGTGCCATTGGGAAAGACCTCTTCATCTGCCTTGGATGTGAAAGCCAAGGCAGATGCCTTGTTGGTGGTGATCAGAGGACCTGATGGTGGCGGTAAATGGCAGCCTCGCTTCTGTCAGACTGTCTCAGAGCAGGTGTGGCTACAATGTAGTAGCTCACCACCATCAAAGAGTAAATATGGGTGGATGACTGAATGTAGTGTAAAGCACTTTGTAATCCTCAAGACTCAATAAGGTGATAGATAAGTTTACCATTTATAACCAAGATATTGGTATCACGCTTTGTGCTAGGCTAAAATTACTCACACAGATTCCACAGTTGAGGAAACTCTATCGCGGTGGTAGAACTGTGATAGGATGACTGAGAACACATCCGGGAGAAGAAAATCAGGGTTTAATTAGAACAAAGAATCATTAATTCATTAATTTCAATGCTGAAATTAGGTTTGCCATCATCCGCTGACGAGTGAACAGTTGTTGAGTTCCTGAGGACTTTGGGGATGCCTTATCTTGTTGTGAGGGGGGGCCTAACATACTATGCTGGAAATTAAAACCATAAAGTGAGATTCCCTAGACATAAGAACTAGAAAGTATTTTCTGACATCTAAAGCTGATGTCTCCCACAGCATTTATGACACACATCAAACCCCAGCAGTTGATAGAACCAATTCCAAGGTTACAGTCGTCAATCACTAGCATGTTGTGATGAAACTGAAACCCTTGGAGGCAGAAAAAGAAAAAAACACACAACCCCAGCAGTATATGAAGCCAGACCCATTTTTCCTGGATCAAGAGGTATTAAAACTGTAAAACACATCTGTTAGAGGCTGATTAAAGGTCACAAGAATCAAACAGTGACTGAATGAGGTGCGAAAAAGAAATCAAACAAATATTGATCTAAGGCTAGCTTCCACATAAGCAAAGTGATGGGATTTGTTTCAAGTTCATTCATGAAAAGGGCACTTATCATTTTATTTACCTAAGAGTGAACATGCTCTGCAGCAGATTTTAAATGTCAGAGCAGAACGCATCCGCAAAGTGCAGCAAGGCACTTTAGAAAGAATGTTTTTAAATCAAGTTCCTCCATAATAGATTTACTGTTTCCCCCACTTTGGCTGACACATTCTGGCAGGTCATCGATTGAGATATTTCACTCTGGAAACCAAATAGACAGAGATGAGGTACTTACCCTAATGAGACCTCTGTTCCTGCTGTGCTCTTTTGTGAGACCATATTGAATGGGCACAGGGTATACATGTACCTGCAGAGGAAATAGAAAGAAAATGTGCCTATTAAATTAGATGGTACATATGGTCTTACTTTTGTGTCAGATAGCTTTTCTTTTTCCTCAGAATTCGCTCGGCCGATTTCCTCTATTTTGAGACTTTGATGAAATAAAATTTGCTGGCATTTGTGGGTATTACTGGCAGATTGTAGCCCACCACAGATGTTCAGCAGCAGAAGAAATGCCAGCAAATATGCATCATAATACAAGAACACAGTTTTTTTCTCTGCTGGACTTGGATGCACATCTGATTATCATAAGAAATGCTTGGTATAAATATTAAAGCCCTCCTATCAAGGAATATGTTTCAGTATTAATTATGCATTAAATGCACATGCAGCACGCAGTACTGTCAAGCCCAAACAGAATTATCATCAAACTCCAATCTCCACCATCTTTGCCCAGTTTGACAAATTTTTGTCAAGTCTTTCCTGCAAAAAACAGTCAATTCTTGATGTCAAGTAAGATTTCTAATTCAACTCCAGTCAGAACGATCAGATCTAAGCAAGACCTTAAACTGCTGTGGTAAAGGCCCATAATAAATACACATCAAGTACTGGTGCTAGACTTATGCTGGTTCGCAAGTGAAGAATCAAAAAATGATGTCCCAATCTGTATGTATGTGATGTCCATTTCTTTAACAGCCTGCAAATGATGACTAAATCACTGGCATTGATTGGGTAATCTTTGACTGTACAGTGCGGGGACATTCTGTGCTTCTCTTGGCTGAGGTCTCTGGAGTTATCGCACACTCCTCCAAATGAGCAACTCAGTCAGAGAGAAACCTCTGGAAGTTCACACAAAACTTTCAGTAACTTTCAGGAGTGCTTTGCTAGATATTGGGCTGCTACATACACATAGCATCTCCCATGCTCTGTTGTCCACAAAATACAAAAGCACACGCACGCACACACACATACATCCCAACCCTGACTCCTAAAGTTGACACAAGAGAGCATAGTGTTGGTGTTGAGATCTATTCTCCTAAATATCTGGCACCAGTTATTATGAGTCAGCCAAGTGCTACAGCTTTGGCAACTGAGGCAGAATTAAGTCACTAAACTTCAGTTCATTATCTATCAACAGACAACAGAAAAAACAGCAACAAGTCACAAAACTGTGGAGAGGTCAAGTCCCACAAACGCATTAGCCAAAATGAATAAAAATGCACTCTGCAGCCACCTGCTAAATGCGAAGTTGAAGGGCTGAATCAGAATATGAAAGGTTGCCGTTATATGCACAGAGAACACTGACGCTGCTAATCTTATAGTAAGATTTTTTTAAATGTTTTCAGGAACTGTAAGTGTCAATGCACTTCAGCTCTTTTTGGTGTGTGGGTGTACTATGGGCTTGTCCTGGATTAACAGTAGCTAAAAGAGCAGTTGCTCCCACTTCATCTAGATTGCTGGATGAAGTGGTAGCGGGTCAAATGATGATAAGAGTCCTTGGTTCTGTCTTATCTCCAGCTGACCTTGCAGGTCATGGGAGAAAATAGAGTTTGTGTTTATTTTTTCCGTTCAGGGACCCATTTTATGATGCGATGCAGTCTTACAAAGTTCCCAGGGTTTTTAAAGGGGAAAATGACCCACAGCATCACAGATCCTCTACCATGCTAAGAAGCATGAGGTAATTTTCCAAATGTCCATCCTTTGTTTACACTTGGATTCACTACCTTTCAGCGATGGTGAAAGAGAAATGTCACCATCATTCAACCAAAGCTCACAGTTCCCAGTAGATATTAGAAGATGCCACGTTTACATTTGTGATGGCAGGAGAAATAAGGGCCTCCCCTTAAATTAATGTTATTAAGCTGGAGGTTGAATCTGTTTTTTCAGTTTGAGAATATACTCAAACATCTTTGTTGAGAGAATCAACAAACGTGGTTTTGGACAGGCCTAGTCCAAGTCCAGAATTTCATCCGATTAAGATGCAGCGGCGTGACCTTGAACAGGTCGTTCATGCTCGACAATCGAAACTAACAGGTTCTAATGCGCGGTATTTACTTAGTTTCTGTTATTCTGACATGGATAAAGAACTAATGAAGCTGGATGAAACGTGAGTCTTATTAGACAAAAAATAAATTTTGTACATCCACACACCTTGTCTTTATAGTTTTCTTAGCAAAAAGTACTGTGTAAAGTGTAAAAAAAAAAAAAAAGTGTTGGTATTATTATGTAGCACATATCTTTCTATTTACTGCTACTGGAAAACCAACGGATAAGACCTTTAAAACATCAGTCAAAAAAACTGTAAGCAAGATTTTTTTCTTTTCTCAATGACTAGCCAGTGAGACAAAAAAAAAAAAGAGTGGCATGGAGCTACCAATTATCCCACCACCCACAGCTCTCCCACTTGGGCAAAGACAAATCTATGGGAGTTAACACTTTGCTGCAGCCATCACTAATGTACTTGGTGGTAAGGAGTTGAAGATCGATCACTCAGTCCAGAAGCAAACTGATCAAAGACGTTGATGGAGACACTGACAGGGTAAAAGGCAGCTGGGCTTTTTTTATTGACACTTGAACCATTATGTGGACTTCCATGAGGATGCCAGAGGGAAAGAGAAAGAGCGAGGATGAGGGAGGAAGGTAAAGAGCATAAAAATATACGGGTTTGGAAGTGGGAGAGGGATCAGCAGGATTATCTTATCTACAGCTCATGTTATTGTCCATGTGTATATATTGTTCTTTGGCTTCATTATTTTTGTGATGTTTGTCCTGCTGTTTCACTAATTGGTCAAATTCTGTAGGTTTTCTCATTATTTACATCAAAAGATTTATCCTACTAAGCTCCGGTCTGCTCTTTTGTTTCCACTTTAAAACCATCAAACACAACACAGAAGGATTAACGCAACTACAACTCAAACATTACTGAAATGATCCAGTCATTACTTTAGTTAAGCTCATGCAAATGTTCTTTCTGCACTAATGAAGATTCACTCACCTCAACATGGACGATGCTTAAAACTGAAAGTAAAACCGACAGCTTGACTTGTTTTCTGATTAGTTTGGTCAATAACAAGTCAGAAATGCCGCCCCGGTAGAGTTTCAATAACTCCCAGCGTCCTATTTTCACTTGATATTTGCTTTATTGTTCTGCACCTATGTCACTTGATTCATTAAGTTTATAAGGCAGGTGGTTCAGCAACAATAAACCTCCTCATTTGAGGCCTAAAGCATATGGTGCCTGGTGATTGTGGGTAGCAGAAGAGGGGGTAACGCAATGAAAAACGCTTCTTAATAGCTCCCAGAAGGGAGTACGGCTATATAACTGAAACTCCTTTTCACCCTTTCTGTCGGGCTCACTCCGACCCTTAAGGTAAGAGATCTAATCCTGTCTACTTCTAATGACAAGCCTTCAATGCACAAAAAAAGAGGATCTTAGAGAGGGAATGCAATGAAATTTGACCTAGGATCCTCAAATGCCTGACTCCATGAAGGGCGGGGAAGAAATAAAAACAAAAGTTTTGCGGGAAAAAAAGCCAGAAAATATAAGAAATGTCAATGTGAACATGTTGACCGAGGTGCACGTTGAGTAGCTGTCCGCTGGCGAGACGGACCCTTCTGCCATCTGTGTTAGATAAAAGGGACATTGCAGAAAGGTCAACATGCACATTTACACAAACCGTCCCCAGCTATCCTTAGCAGAAAGCAAAGCACGGCACAAAGGGGGTAAATATCAGCAAAGATGGACGGGTGGGTGACAAAGGCTTTGAGGAGAATAGACTGACAGCAGTGGGGGGAAAAAAAATAAGAGTGAGGAGCAGCAAGGAGAACAAAGACAGAGGGAAGGGCGAGACTGAAGGATAAAAAGAAATAAAAGTGCGCAAAAGGGAGTGGGAGGGAATCCGAGTGTGCTGCCGGTGATGCTGCGCGTATGAATCACCAACTGCACAGACTGAAAATATGACAGATGATTATATGCAACAAGAGGGACTCTGGGTGGAGGATACAAAGGATATTAAAGACAGAAAGGCGAGGGGATGAAACGCAGTGGGTCACTTATTAAATCTTTGGTAATAATCAGGAGCGTCAGATCAGAAACGACAACAGTGATCTTTCCATTCAAGTGCTGAACTCCACATCGCGTCTCCTTCCATCCCCCGATGTTTGATTTGGCGCTGTTTGACAATGCAGCTCTGACACTTGCCATAATAGGTTGCAACCACTGTGTCAATCTTTGGTAGGTGTGTTCAGGCTGACAGTACACAGCCAGAGAATAAATATCTTAAATGCAACCTCCAAGACCCTGGGGCAGTATTTCATACCTCAGTGAGTTGGACAGCCAGCTGAAGTCCCCTACAGAACTGCTGAGACCTAAGATTTTTCCGAAGTACAACTGGTTTTCTGTCTCAGTTCTTACAAGTTTAATTAAACAGAATAAAAGGACAAAAAAATCATCTAAGACTTGTTAAAGTCTTAAAGACCACAACATCCTGAGTATAAATTTAAGTTTAAATCAAGACCGCAAATAAGACATTGCACAGAAAAAAATAAACAAAAACATTTTGCTTTTACTTCACTGCACTTAATATCTGCACAGATCCCAGTATTACAATACATAATATAGTGGGAAAAAATACCCAAATTTCTCCTGTTTCAAATTTGCTTCATTTTTGCTTTTTTCCAACCTTATCAAACCATTTAACAAATTTAATGTCACACAATGACAGTCTGTGTTGATGCAGTAAACACACACGATGTGAAAACACACTTGGAAAATGTTAAATTCTACTATTAACTCTACTTCCACCCTTGGCTGCTCAATGCTTATTTATATTTTATTATATTGACGCCCCCTTTGTGGTTTTATTGCTTCATAAAACATAAATACTCCGATTGTGTCATTACATAACATTCTGTTCAAGGGTAAACTTTAGCAACCTTCATGCAGGGAACAAAAGACAAAAACTGTCACATTAAATCCAAATCTATACAATATCATGTTCATAGCTAGTCAACAAAAAACTAAGAATGTGAAATTGAAAGTGAGTAGCTGCTTCTGAGTGATCACCATCACTTAAAGAAAAGCTTGAAACAAACTTTCCAATTTTTCTGTCAAATCATTGTGTAACTCCAGCCAAAATAACAGCAGAGGCATTCTGCTTATAAAGCGGACATTTAGTCAAATCAGTTTTTATCACCGTAAAGCAATCCACTTATTGCACGTTGCGCTTGAATAAGCATTATATACTACATTAGCAAAAGTATTAGGTTACTTGGCTTTATACACACAAACTTTAATGACAGCCCATATTTTTATTTTAATATGGTGTTTACCCACCCTTTGCAGCTATTGGAGCTTTAATTAATCTAGGAAAACTTTTTATGTGAGTTTTCAACCGTAGTTCAATGCAGACAGACTCAGACATCGGCTGAGAAGACCTGGTTTGCAGCCTCTGGTCTAATTTATCCTAAACACTGAGGTCAGTCTAGGCCAGTGAAGTTCTTTCATATCAAACATGCTCATCCTTATTGTCCATGTTTTGTGCACAAGTGTGTTTACTTGTTGGAACAGGAGGGAGGCACATCAAACTGTTCCCACGTAATAAGTCAGATAAAATTCTTCGAAGCACATTTACTGATCCATTAAGAGTTCTCCCTTCACTGGACTTCAGGACCTGAGCCCATCTCCTAAAAAAACAGTTCCACATCACGATCCCCCCCCCCCTGCACTTGACTCAGTGCAGTCAGGCAAAAGCAAAACGTCTGACAACTGCCAAACCATGACTTGTCTGTTGGATTTACTGCTTCAGAGGCTGGATTTTTCACTCAGAAAAACATGTCATCGCTTTCATAATGTCAAGTGGTGACATGTTCTCGGGAGATGACTAATAATTAAGTAGCAAGGAAATTTTATGACTAGACTTATTGCACAGGTGGCATCGTATCATGGTAGCAGGCAGAAGATTTGCTGACGTACTCTACATTCGTAGCGGATTGACTTGACATATCCATGGATAGAGTTAATGATTTGAAGAAGAAAGAAACAATAAATACATTTTTATATATGTTTAAGTATATGCTATGAGCTCCTTTTCCATCAACACTCTGTTTTTTTGTTTTTATCGGAAAATCAAAATATGTGAAGGGGGGTTCTTCTTTGTAATACATGCCATGTTAAAACAATTTATAAAATGAGGACAAAGAAAATAAAAGCAACAACATGCAAAAAGCCTGGCAGAATACAAATATTATGATGATGTGATGAAAATGCTAATTACCACAAACACACACTGAACCTTTTTAACAAGACTTTATCTCACCAAAAAATTATAAGTGGAAGACAACTGGTTAAATTTGTGGTTGTGAAATTAATAATCAAATGTGATTTTCTTTTCTCTTTGAGCTCGGAGCAAATTCTTGTTAAACGCGTTCCTGCTTAATACTATTAGACAAGATGACTGAAGACTCATCAACAAATTCAGTTTGACACACGTCATTCAAATGAAAGAGCTCTGAGTTTATAACCTGCAGGAAATATAGGTCTTCTTTTCCAAAACTGACAAGAAATTATTCCACCAATTTTTAAGATTGTGAGTATATTCTGATATCTGGTCATTTTTGACTTGGCGTGTCATTTGGCACTTTGAACAGGATCCAAACTCCATCAGCCTCTGTAGGCTGCAGCAGGTAAAGCTAATTGCCTTTCATGAGATAAGCGACAATTGACACCCCCATATATTCCAAAAGCTATACAGAAGGTGTGAACAAATTTGCACTTAACAGCACGTCTATTAACAACTAACATGTTGTTCACATATCGTTTCAAGGAGCAAATCATTTGTGATCAAATCAAATTAAGTGCTTTAGCAGCCAAAACGAGAATTAAAAGTTCCCAACATATCAGTACTGTTCTATTTAACCAGAAACAAGTGTTAAAAATAATTTTAACAACCCATTAACAAAATATGAAAAGGAACCTCACAGTTTTGACACGATCCTGTTCCTAGATTTTACCAGGGCTACAAAAGAGAAGGAAAAAAACAAACAAAAAAAAAACTTTCTCCATTCTAGAGAAAGAAGAAAACAAAGGAGAAAAACGGCAATTAAGCACTTCTACCAGTAGACTGCTATGTGGCAGCGTAGGTGGAGTTCACTCTAGTTGATGCTGAAAACATCAACAATGGCTTCAGGTAACTGCTCAGACACGTACCACAGGTCAAAGATGATGTGGCAGCAGAAAATGATGCAATTAATAGTTTATCAGCAAAAATTTGCTGGAATCAACACTTCATTTAGCTAGCTTGAACAGCCTTCAATTCTACATAAAGTAAAACCGCAAAGTGACATGCACTTACATGGTAGTAATGCAGTGGCAACATGATAGGAGATGTTGAGTTAAGAGGTTTCTTAACATGGAAAGGAAAATCTCCAGTATCTCCAGGGAAATGCTGGAATCACATGACGGCTCATACCAACTGCAACAGCATGAAATCTGTTCCCGGCGTTAAAGTTCCTTTAAAGACCATTGTTTTCCTTCTTGAGGTGAGGTTTTGTTGGTTCTTGTTTGTTTGTTTCAATGGGTTGAATATTCTGTTCCCATTGATCATTTTTAACTAATGTCATTTCCACCCACCCATCCGTCCGTCCATCCGTCCGTCCATCCGTCGGTCCGTCCGTCCATCTGTGTTACCATCAATACTCTTCTTCCTCATGGGTCTCGTTGCTACCGGACCGGCACAGAAAGCATCCAAACAGAGGCTTTCCACACTCATCAAGGAAAGATACTGACTTCTTCGTGCAAAAACTAATTTCAGAAGCTTGTACCTTTTTCTCTTGGAAGGTAGATGGAGCAGTAAATCTAAACTGCTGCATTTTGGCTCAGCTCCTTTCTCGCCACAGCAGATTAAAACCCTTTAAAATAGATGGAAACCTGGTTTTTCTCCTAAACCAGGAGAAAAGTGAACTGTAACTCATTAGGGAGTCGGTCTCTGCCTCAAGTATATTGTGTTGTTTTACACAGGAGTTAGGAAACAAGCAGCTGTAAATCTTCTTCAAGTCAGGGAGTCTGTTGACTGTTTAAATAGATGCTTAGACTCAAAGCGATGACACTAGAAGACTTCAATAAGACTGAGCTTCCACTGTTGTTTACTTGCCTGCTCCTGCTTAACGTTTTCATGTTTTTAATATAACATAACATGGATAGAAAAAGGCCAGTAATAGAGCCGCTGATTATCATATAAAGCTGCGTAAGTTTTTTATATATGCAGCTCAAGATTTCCACAAATATTGATTCCTAAACTCTTCCCGAGTTAAAACATTAGTATTGTTGTTTCTAAATGAGTGTGAACTTGTTTTATTTGCATTATTGGAGGTCTGAAAGCAATGCGTCTTTTCCGTTATTTTGACTACTTCTCATTTTCTGCAAATAAATACAAATTTTTTGCTCTGAATTTCGGAGACGTTTCAGTATTTCAGAGAATAAAAAAAAATGTTCCAACTTAAACGTATTCCTCTTAAACTAATCATTTTAAGTTGTCTGCATTAACAAAAATGGCTTTGCAACAAAGTCTTTAATACAATTTAGTTTGTTCAACACTTATGTTTTTATCGATTGTCTTTTCTACATGTGGATCACTTGGGTTGTTGCCAATATCCCAGGTGAATTTGATTGTATATATGGAGATTCTTGTATTTATTTTTCTGTAAGTCAGATTTTAACCTACAGAATGAAGTAGATTTAGAGTCCTTATTAATACACAATGTATTTATTTACACAGGAACCAAAAAAAAACCCCAAAAACTGTGAAGGACTTTTTTTTTACTCTGCCAATGAAACCTACAAGGAAGAAGAGCTTAACAAGAAGGTGTAGAGCAAGTTATCTCAAAATAGTCATTTCACTTTTGCTCCTCAAAGGTGTAAAAATGGTTCTTAATGCTAAAATGTGTTGGGAAATCTAACTCAACATAACTTGAGGTGATAATTAGAATTCCCACATTAAAAGTGAAAATAAGAGCTGAGCCAATGATCAGATGTCTGGACAGAGCAACTGAGAAACCTCCATTGTCACGAAACAACAGCTCTTTCAAATTCAAGTTTTCATTCTGAACAAGGAGGACGAAGAGGCAACTATAGTCTTCATTTCATCCCCACAAGGGTTATGACATGAATGCATAAAAATAAAAACAGATGGAGATTTTCCAAACTGATTACATAAATTCTCACAGGCTGGACCAAAACTGAATTTCCTGAAGTCATCTTTTCACAGCTTTTCACAACTATTACCTTCTTATTTTTTTATATTGTCATTTTGGAGCAATTCACAAAAACTTTGCTAGATGTTATTTTAGCTAATAGTTCTATATTTTGTTGCAATATTTTTTTAGGCTTTGGTCAAATTTCCTTTGTACCGCAGAGATGGCCAACAGAATTTTCTTAAAACATAACACAAATAGAAAACTATTGTTTAGAAAATAGTTTTCTTAACAACAATACATCTTTTTAACTGGTAAAATTGACGAGTTTGGTAAAATTTAAATCCCGGAGAAGGGTTATGATTTGGGAAGTGTCCAAGCTACTGCTTTGAGACATTTTTACAGGATTTCCTTCTGACTTTAGAAATGTTTGGATAACTCTCTTTAATCTGGGGACTCACTCTCTCTGGCGATCAGTAGCTACTGGGCACCAATTCCTGAGTTTAGTGAACCCTTGTTAAATATGTTAAAAGTTGTAAAAGAAATAATAAAATAAATGACGTACATACTTTTTAAAGGTTATGCCATAAGAGTAAAGTTTAAAGCACAACACTAATTGCATGATTTTTCCTGACGTGGTGTCAAACTGCCAATTCACATATTTTCGTACAAACTGGTTTTTACCAAATAATAGCATGCAGAATGGAAATACTTTATTGGTTTAAGTCAAAGTTAAAGACTGCCGTTGAAAAATCTTCAATTCAAAGCCCCACATCTGCTGCGGCTGCATCTCACCAGTCTGTTAATGTCTGTTGATTGATTATGTGTGTAAAGCATCTAATTCAGTTAACAAGATTCACTCGGTACAGTCTGTGCTGTTCTTGATGTTACTGCAGCTACTTTGTTTTTATCCAACACTAGTTCCTGTTACTGCAGAACAAATAGTTTGTACTTTTGGAAAAGGTTCTGATTTTAGGATGAATGTAACAACAGTGACAATAAGAACACTCATGCATGTGGAATGTTGAAGCTTTTCTGTACGAATCACAAATCGCCGAGTATTATCAGCGCTAAAACGTCTTTCTGATATTTTTGTCCCCTAAGACAGTTTTGATTTCGGTAATGACACATAAGACTGATCGGGATGTTTGGGGAATTGCCCAAAGGTTCATAGTGCACATTAATCAATAAGAAACAATTATCAGAATAAAAGGAGAAACCAAACAGTTTCAAGACATATTTAAGTCCACACAACACAAACCTAAATGCTTAGATGTCAAAATATGCACACAAGCTTTACAAAGGCTGTTGTGGGATGTTTTAATTTTTCAATTGACTGTACCTTGAACACTACTTGCTGCCATAGGGTAGAAGAAAAGGTGGTTTATTTTCATTTCCTGTTTCTATGACATTTACCTCTTAAAAAAGTGAGCAATCTCCAACATTTGACATTTGATTCGTTTCTTCTGTGTTTCACTCTACCTGTAATGACTTATACTCCGAGGCTGGTATCGAATATTCAATGCTATAGTCCCGAATACATGAACTTTTAAACTCACAGGATGAGTAAAACAAAAGGGAATTATCTGATTTTGTGGAGCAGCCCTGACATAAAACAACAGTTCATAGGGCTGGACATGATACTCTGATGACAACTCGTCTTACATTTGAGAAGAACTGTGTTTTCCACAATTCCAGTTTTATCGACTGACATTTTAAACGTGCGCTGTTTTCAACTGGAGCACTTAGTCTGGTTCTCTGTGTTTTCCATGTTGAACATCTCACTAACACATCTCCCATTCTCTGAGGCTGAGGGGTTCAGCTGTGCCTTCTCTCCCCTAAATACCACCATCAATTATCTGTGGTTTGGTGAACTAGATCAGCGAGAGAAGTCCATTAAAATAATTTGCTCCATTTCTCTCCCAAACTATTGTTGCTGTGTCCAAATATATGTTAACTGGGTCAAATGCACTAAGGTTAAAGGCTCAGGGGAACAAGGTTTGTAGATCAGAGTCATTAGAGCCAATTAACTTTTTGTTGCTTTCAACATTTGAATATTGATTCTGGCGTGGACACATTTCACAGAATGACTGAACAATTTTCACATTTTTCAGTCTGGGCATTATTTACAGAGATGACATCTAATTGAAATGCTAATCATGTCTTTATTGTATCCAAACAAATAAGCTCATTTGCAAATTTGGAATCAAAGATTGAGCATTTAAAATGGCTTTTTTGTTTGCTCCACACAGAAAGAATTGCAGTAAGCACAATTTTCAACAAGTTTCAAAATGAATTCAAACTCCAGATTTTTTAAACCGCAACTAAATCTCCCAAGCTTGACATAAGTATGAGGTGTAGGACAAACGGTAAAGGACAAATGTCATCATATGTTGAAGATCCAGAGATTTTATTTCCAAGAAACCACTTCGCAGTGTCTCAATTTAAAGGATCACCAGGAAAAAATAAATAAAATAAATTAGATGACAATAGCACTTTCACTGGAGTTTTTACAGTTGCTGAATTGGATCACATTAGAGTTGATTAGATAAAATAAACTTGGTTGAAGTCTCTGGGAGGTCTAGGCTGCCACAGCAGGAGCCACAAATGAGAAGCAGCGTGAAAATAAATATGAGATAAACATCGTTTTGTAGACGGATGATCATTTTCATACACCGAGGCATTTTGTTCTCTTTCTCCTTTGGGAAAAAAACAACAAAGACTTTTTACCTTGATTGATTTTTACCTGAAGCTTAACTCTTGAATTCTTTTTTATGATTTTACTGTCAATTTTTTGGAATAATGTTCATATGCATTTTATTCAGATAATGCCTTTACAAGCAGTAATTAACTTTTGGAAAAGGCAAACCAAGAAAGAAAACACAAAACAACTCAAGAACTTGACACCTTTTGAATATAAATTTCACTGAAATAATCTATCTGGTTAATTTTTTATCTTATTTAATCACCAGCAAACTACTTGTTTTGTCCCCCAAAAGAAATAGGTGGAATGTTGAAAGGATTAAATGACTAAATAGCATAGAACAAATGAAAAATAAGACATACTAGTTGTCTTTTGTTCCTTTCCCCTGGTTTCTCTTCGCAAATTTATGCTCAGTAATTTCTAATAAAAGTATTTAATTGCAGCCCATCAGGCCTGAAGCAAGAAATTTCCTCAAGACAAACATACCACAACTGACCTTGCAATGAGATACCAGCAAAATATTCTCTTTTCAACAAAAACTGATGCAGCATATCTGTAGCCCAGATGTGCTTTGATGAATCCAACCTGATGCTGACCATTCGCAGGGTTTGTGGTCAAAGTCAATTCACAAGACTGAGAGTGCCACTGATTCATTTTCATAGCTTTTCTGTTGTGGTTTGTCAGTTTTTAGTGGAGAAAGATATTTTACAAAAGGTATGTGGTGTGAAACAGAGAGCATTTCAGCAACCTGTCTCCTGGGCAAAGGCATTCATCACTGTGATGCGACATTGAAACTGTGCTACAGCTCTTGCTGAGTCACACTTTACCTTCAGTGTGTTACTATTTTGGAGTTCAATGAGCACAATTGAGTTGTTCAAATATACAATTTATGCAACAGCTTTAAATAGACTCCCATAAAACTCAAACTTAACTTTTAGATGCTTTCAAGTTCAGAAAGTTGCACAGTACATCTGTTATTTTGTAAATTAAATCTATCAGAAAATGTTTTCTTGAATAGTTCTCAAAATGAATTCTCCTCTTTCACTTCTCATCCAAGACTATTTTTAAGTGCAGAACTGACTATTTGTTGGATTGAATAAATAAAGTTTGAAGAAAAAAACTGGCATTTGAATCTATTCTTCTCCCAAACCTAAGTGATGCGTAGGAGAACTACGCACAGCCTGGGCAGCCCAGCACCTCCTGCTCATTCTGGTCACCAGTTTGGTCAAACCCTACTGTAAGATGGCATCTCATACATGTGAACTCATCCACACCCTGAAACCCAAAGCTGTTGTTTGGCAAAGATGGCACTTGTTCCTTAGGTAACGTTTATATGATAAGGAAAATCTTATGTGGATGCACAAACAAATTCACCCAACTAAGACACACTGGGCCAGTTTCTCAGATATTCTCTGCTATTAACAAAATTAATGACAGCAGAAAGAAACCAGTTAAGTTCTTTTAGCTCTACTGTATTTCAAATTATGTAGATTAACGAAGATCATTTTAAGACCCGCTTAGGCTTCCTTGTCCTAGTTTTGATCACGGCCCCAGCTTTGGAATATCAATTGTTCAGGCATCAATATTATATAATGACTGTTAAGATAAAGATATCTGGAAGGTGTCTCAAGTGCTAGCCCAATTAGTCCATCAACCGTGGAAAATCTTAGAAATTACAAGAACTTGAGTGCAGAGGAAGAGTCAAAGTTTGGCAACGCCCACCAGTGATGACAGTAAGATTTTGTCAAGCACAAGTTAACTGACTCACAGTCCTACGGGGTTACAGCTAAAGTTTTCACGCCATTACATGCCCACCCCCGGTGCGGGCAGGGTTGAATCTCATGTGGGCTCAGCTGGCTACAGGAAGTGAACAGCATCCTGACAGACAAAAGCTGGACTGAATCACAATTGCAAGAGGGAGGCGGTGATTCAGCAGGAAAATATGCTGTCTGTGCTCCTCAGCAGGGTTTCTGGGAAACATTAAGAGGACCGCTGTTTCCAAACCCGATTACCGCCTCTTCTTTCAGCTTTGTTTTTGTTCCCAGAACACAAGGAAACATCATTACTCAATATCTCCAAAACATCCTTCTAAGTTACCCGCTAACTTAATTTTTGTATTTCTTTTCAAGGGAAGGCAGCGCAGTTCATTTGCATGCCTTTTGTGATGTAAAACAAAACTGTCTGAATTATGTAGTTAAAGCAAAAAGTACAACTATAATCTCTGACACCATGTGAAATTTTTAAAGCTAACTTTCCGTCATGTCTGCTTTTGAAAATTGATTAAGCGCGGCCAAACAGAAAAGGTGTAGACAACTCAAGCAGATCCTCCTCTGAGGAAACAACTTGCATTATTATTAGCTGCATCAGAAGCAATTATTTGAACAACATTCTAATTATGGTTAAGCAAAACACCTGTTTGTCCCCTTAATGGGTGTCAAAGAATTGGCCGCATTTGTAAATAGAAACTGAACTTCGTTTTTCCTGTCAGGTTAAACAAAGGTTAAATGGGAAGAAAAATAAAACGACTTTAATTTGTGTACATAAATTTATCAGTAACAGTTTACAGACCTCTCTGTACCCCCGTGGTATTGTGTTTCATCTCTGTATTTGCACAAACATCTTTAAATATTCCGTCCTTGACGAACTGTACTTGCAATGCCTTCGGTAAGATACGAGAGCAGTGAAGAAAATGCTTTGTTGGGCCTGTATCTGTCAAAATAAAATTAAACAACATAAAAGAAAGTAAAAGGTGCAGAAGGGTACTGAGATGGTAGTATGTCTGGTGCTTGCTTTAACGCTTGGGAACACACAAAGCCTTGAAAAAAATATTACATATAGCAATAAATATTCCTTCTTTGTTTATATTTAGCCGGCCACATTCGAGTAAAAATCCCAAAGCGCCATTTGTCCTTTGAACAAACACTGAGAGGGACCAAAGCGGAAAACTCCGTCACGAGTTTGCATTTTGAAAGGACTGTGAAAAGTTTCTCACCGAAACCATTTATTCATGAACACAGTCAGATTTGCAGTCCAACCAGAAATTTACACGATATAACGTTTCAGTAAATTGCAGTTCCAAGAGAGAATCTCTATTTAGCCAAAATCTGACTTCACAAGTCAGAAAAAAAAAAAAAAAGACATCAATATTAAACATTATTCTCTGTGAGAAAAACACAGAGGAGTTAACGCATCTAAACCCAATGCACATCACAAGACTCCGCTTCAGATGAGTAAACGCGTCTTTAACCATCAGTTTATTTTATGGTGGAATGAAATCGGAGCAAGTGTGAACTGCGTTCCCACTGGATATATCCATGACACGAAAGGAAGTAGAAAGAAAGAAACTTCTGTTGCTTCCAATTTCAGTGATCATTGTACATGTTGGCAAAATGGCAGCACAGATGCTATCCTTAACATAAGCAGTCAGTTATTTTGTATAAGGAAACTAAAAACATTCCTAAACATGAAAAGAGGTTGTTGGATATTGCCTCAGTGGTCCATTTTTACTAGTTCCAGACTTGTTTTCATCAGGGAACATAAATAAATACAAGATGTGGGTAAAGCAAGATTAAAAAGGAGTATTGGGCTTGTAATACGACAAAGAGGATTTACTTCAAAAGCAACTAAGGCACCAAGGCACATCGAACTCAGGTCATTGCATGTTGAACATCTTAATGTTTAAGATGCATGGCTGCATCTCAGGCATTGTAAAGGTTTCATACAATCTAGGTACTAGAATCGACATATTACATATAATTTCCTAACAGATCTTCAACCCGTTTTGTATTCTCTTGTAGATAATTAGTGAACAGGCTACTAATAGTTGCTCGTTTTTATTTGATGTTAAATTTATTCTGAGATGTGAGAGCCATGGCTTTAGATGTAAGGAAACATTGAGATCCTATCCAATCACCTGGGCTGCCTCGATGTAAGTCGCCTCAGTCCTATTAACAGCGACACGAACATTCATAATTTATGTTAATCATAATAACTCCTATTTATTACCCTTCAAAGAAGTATGAGCCAAATTTTATTCCCATGCCTTTAAAAGTAAACTAAGCCACTAAAGCTAAAAACATAAACTTTACTGTTTAGCTCGTTTTACTTTTATTTCTTTCATTGAATTGATGTTAAACAACCAAAAGCTATTTATAGAGCCTTGCAGTCCAGTCGCAGCTGCTTCTCAGGCTTTGTGGTTTGCTGTTGCAGAATCTTCTCAGTAGATCTACAGTATATGGCTTCGTATTTCCAGGTTTCTCTGAGCGAACACATTAAGGACTCATGCTCCTATTTGAGAGCAGTCCCTCCCGGCTGTGTCTGGAAAATCCCGGTGCTCTTAAGGCCATGTGATGTTCTGCAGACAGTTGGAAGTGTCACTTGTGCTCCGTTATCCTTCTCTCTTCTCTGTCGAAGCTGAGTCGCACTGGCAGGCGTGACTCACAGAAGTGCTGTACTTTCTTATGACATGAGAGCAGAGGCTGAGTCAATCTGACCTGACAGTCTTGCATAAATCACAGCCCTTTCGATTTAAGTTGCTTTGAGGAGTGTCAACAGATCCACAGGAGGAATATTAGACTCCACTGTAGGTGGGGGAACTCTGAGTACTCATTATGGGGTGGACTCCCTTCACGCTGTGCCAGGCTGTGTTGCCTGAATTGTCCCTTTCATTTCCAATTCCCTGGCAGAAACTTGAGTTTTTAAGCCCTAACTTGTGATAAAGGATCGTCACCGCTCTGAAGAGCATCCCGGATAAAATTAAATTTTATTTGTGTGATTTTACGTTTTTTTCTGAGGAGGTGAAATTTAAACCCTTAAATGTGCTTATAGTATAAAACAAAAGGCAACCGGAGCCTGCGGTGAATTAGAAGTAAGTAATAAAGGCTATTAATTGATGCACCAACCCAGAGTTGACTGAGCATTTCTTCATTTTGTTTATGGTGTTTTGAGAAACTGATAAGAAAGCAATGTGGAAAATGCCAGTACGCTGCAGCTAGCTTCGGATCCTGCCGTTAATTATCTCATTTGAAAATGCTCAACAACAAACGGCTGCTTCTTTCTCTCCTTTCTCGCTCTTTTTGAAAAAGTTAGAATAATTTAAACCATAACAAAAAGTTAAATGTCTAAGACCCAGCTGGAAGACGTTACATGGAACAGCTCACCTCATTTCACAACACAAACTCAAGCATCATCAGTGGGCTTTTGCTGGGACTTCATGTGATATATTAACAAAAAATAATACACAGTTATGGAGTGGAGGGATAACGGAAATGATTTTTACAAATTTCTTAAACAATTAAAGTGTGTTGTACATTTTTTATTGTAAGAGACCTTAATAAATAATCAAGCCATCACCCAATCAGAGAACATTTAAGGTGCATATGCAAACCTTCAAAGACATCCACATAAACTGAAAGGCCAGGAACTTTCAATGTCAATTCGATTTATGCACCACTTTATAGCAACAAAGGCTGCACCAAAGTGCTTGAGAGCAAGCAATATAGATGGCAAAGAGTCGATAACTAACTATTGAAAGTCTATAAAATACATAAAAACATAAGTTCAAGAATAAAATTGGCTGATTTATATTAACTCGGGTAAAAAGCCAGTGACTGAAAGTGACTGGAGAAGAGTTTCTTGAAATAAATGGTGCTCTGAACAGATCTACTGTGGATAGGAATGTTGTTCCAGAGGACAAAAGGGAGCTAAAATAAATACACAACTTTGTTTTTTAATATGGACCTGGGAACAGCAAGGAGCTTTTGGTTATTTCCTCTTAGGTTTCTTGATGGCGTGTGGATTTGTAAAATGCGCTCGAAACAGAATGATGCATAAAGGGGCCTTAAACACTAACAGCAAAAGCTTGAAATCAATCCTGTATTGGGCAGGAAGGCAATGACACCATTAATGAGAGAATTCATCATAATAATAATTAAGTACTAAATGTCTCAAATCTACTTTGGTCTGATTTGAGAAAATGTACCTTTCTTTCTTTTGAGCAAAATGCTGCCTGTAAAACAAACCCGTCAATGGATCTGAAAAACTTGAGACTTCTAGAGAAGTCCATCTATCAGATGGCAACAATCCTAAACATACAACCACGGCTGCAGTGGAATCGTTTTGATCAGATGTTGGAATAACGTGGTCAAAGTTCAGATTTACATCCAATCGAGTGGCAAGGCTTTGACAATGGCTGTCAACAGAGGCTCACTGAGTTTGAGCTGCTTTTCAATAAAAAATTGCAATGTACCGGTATATATTGTCTTTCCATGTCACAGGTATACTGTTGTTTAGTAGAAAAAGAAAACATTGATGGTTGTGGTTGAATAATGACAAACATGTGAAAATATTCATTGCAAAGCAAAAATAAATATCCTCAAACAGAACAGGCACAGAAAGATGCAGGAATAAACTAGCGTTTCATTTAAATAATGTACCGTAATTAGCAATACAAAAAATACAATAATCACATTTGACGTGGTTTAACGCCAAAAATGATTAAAGAAACTTGAAACTAGAACTTTGTTCTATTTTTCTACTCTGCTGCTCTCTGGTACAGGAGGAAGAGCTACAGAAAGCTTTGGGTTTGAGTGTCTGTCAATGTCATTTCTTCTTAAGATCACAGTTCAAGGCAAACAGCAAGGACACAAGGGAGACATGAGGAAAACTGGTACATTGCTGAGAGTGTGCTGGTAGGTCAAGAAACCTTCCGTAAACTTGATATTAGTGTTTATTGTGCTCCTTATATAACGGCAGAAAAAAAAAAAAAATCACAAGGCATCTGATGCCAGCAGGCCAGTAGAAAGGAGAAGTGGAAAGAGGAAAGCGGCATGTTTCTCTAAATGGCATGACCAAAAGGTCCAACTAAGGCAACACAAGTAGACAATACAACACTGACTGAACATTAAACTCAAAATCCATCACTGCCTTATTAATGTTCCAAAATATTTTATGGCATGACCCAATGTTTTTTTTCCCCAGGAACCTGAACAAAAACTCAGGTCAGCTGACTTGTAACGTTCTCCAGGTTTAGACCATGATCTGTAAAGTTTGCATTGATAAGCTCATCTAAATTTATGTTTGCTCTCCAACCTGTTACCTTTATATATTTTGAAGCTGGAGTTTTACAAGCTTCAGTCTGGAGGATTCCAATGTTCTTCAATGTCTGTTCATTGCATGCATTTGCTCACAAAGCTTAGTATAAGGAGTCTCCACATTGATCCACATTTTCAAAAGTAGAATTCGTCTAAGACATTTTCCAGATACATTTTAAAGTCTAAATACACACCGGTAAGTTTGAAGTTAAAATGTATTTATAATAGATTTTTCTGAAGTGGTAAGACCTGTAGAAAGCCTGACGATCGTCTTCCTGTGCAATTCTGTTTGATTCTTATCTCACTGCAGTGCTCCGTCTGGGTTTTTTTCTCACTGAAGTGGAATCCTCTGGAAGAATGTCAGTCGGGCCAATCAGCGAACAGAAGGAGAACAGCGATGTCAATTTTCTGCTCTGTTAGTATTTAAGTCTGCCAATAGTTTTAGCAATGAGTGGTGGAAGCAAGCAAAGCCTTTCAGTGTTGGCCATGCTTTCTGGTAAGCTTCATAGCATCAAACTGGCATCACTACCAAATGTTAGACATTTAAGACTTTGACAGAGTTTACTCCTCCAGGACGCCATGGTTTCTCAATGTCTGATAATCCAGACTGTCTGTACGAATCAAAAAGTATAGAAAAATGGGCTGGCTTTTAACAGGCTAGCTTAATGATGGAACCCAAAAGAAACAGACACTGGGTGAATGGATGTTCCATATAACCATGGTTTTCTTCACACTACCTACAAAGCTAACATTTTCAGTCCTTATTGCTCTTCTTGGGGGTACAGCCAATCAGTGTCAAGGGAAAAAGATGATGCTCTTGGACCAAGTGCTTTGTAAATGCCAGCTAATAACATGTCAAGCATTGTGTTTAACTATTTCAGCTTCCCAAAATGCAGTCATTTTACATATATTTTAGCTAAAGATTATCTGTCATACCATCTTAAAACAGGGCTTGAAGAAGAGTTGTATTATTTATCAATAAATAGATCTACGCTGACTTCAAACTAAAGAATTTGGTACTTCATCAACTGAAAAAGTAATCCTTCTTGTACATTTCCAAGTACACGATGATTCCCAATTTTAATAAATGGGTTTTAATCCCAGAACTCTTTTTTTTTCCCCAGTAGAAAACACATGGTTAGATGTAAATTTACTTACTGTTATGTTCTTACAGCTAATTTGGCAGAAACAGCCATTTCAGAACAGCCACACTCTTCAGCCTACCACATTTTATATTACTGTCTATATTAAAAAACATTCAGACAGACCCATTTTATGCTCATAGATAAGAACTGCACCCTTGCTTTTCAGATTCTACCCTCTACAATGACAAACTGAGCAAACGAATCACTTTGGCGTATCAGTGCATGGGGAAACCACAGATGCCTGGAACATGTATTTGCTGTGCAGACAGCATAGTGCAGATCTCAGATAATTTTCTTTTTAAACTGCAACCACCCACAGGCTTCTAAAACTCCAGCTGGCAAGCAATCCTGAGGAGAACAGATTCTACCCCAGCAGGGGCCACAGGGATGCAGCGGGAGAGAGTAAAAGAAGCTCATTCTGTTGATTAAATTTAGTTGATTTAGCTGCTTGCCTTCTCCGGGGTGACTTGGAGCTTGGAGATTATCAACCTTTAAATGGGGAGGTCTTTATTGAGACGCTTCCCTTTTGTTACAGACGGCTTTTTATTTCTTACAGCTGCACAAAATAAGATAGCTTTCAGCCTCTGGTTGTCATGCTGATTCTCTGATACTTCTTTCAAACCCGCTCACATCTCAGTCCAGTGAACTACATGCCAACTCGCAAAGAGGATGAGGTCCAAGCCAGACTTCTTTGGGAGGGACCCAAGAGTCATCAGCATTACCATAAATATGATGATTCCAAAGTTATGTAAAAAAAGCCAAAGAAAAAAAGAAACCGTCAATAGAGAATTTGCAAATGTTGTAATTTGTTCCGTTTTAGAATAAAAGACAGTAACAACCTGTCACTGTAATTCATCATCTTTTGTTGCACCAGGCTGCAGGTCAAGACAAAAGATTGGTGCTTCAATTCTGTTTCTTGAACGTCACTTTGTAAAACGTTATAATCTTTCCATCTTCATCTTGATTGCAATTGGTACCAAATAAGTCTAAGTGGGTCAAAAGCAAAAGGAAATCTCTACTGTCCCACAAGTACAACCTGTAAGTAAGGTGTACTTGACCTAATGGTTTTATTTTATTACTCATAAACACACTGATTCATTCAAATCTGAGACCTGTCCACTGTAGAGACAGGCTGTTTCTCTCTTCTGTCCACTTCAGTGACACTCCTGGTCAGCTGGCTGAAAGAAAAGTACTACTATTTCCTGTGCTTGCAATCACCAAATTCAAGTAATGAAAAACCTAAACCAGACTTCGTGCAGAAACTAAATATCTATAAATAAGTTGTAGTTGTTTAACTGTACATGTGACCAATAAAGCATTTTTTTTATCTTGAAGTTACTCAGAGATGTTGAGCCAAAATTTTTAATAGTTTGCCTTTTTCTGATTTCCATTCTTAAAACATAATCAAATCAGTTTCAAGCAACTTCTCCCACTATGTTGATTTTCTTAGTCATAATTGCTTTGTGAGGTTATCACACAGAAACCTTACCTTTTTCTTTTGTAAAGGGCCTTGAGACAACTTTTGTTGTAAATTGGCGGTATATAAACAAACTGAATTGTATTGAATATTTCTTACTCAAAAATATTGTCAGTACTGAAGTCGAGCCTCAGATAAAAACCCTTGGTGCAGGGGTCGGCAACCCGCCGCTCTAGAGCCGCATGAGGTATTTAGCGCTGCCCCAGAGGCTCTCTGGAGCTTTTCCAAAAATGTTTGTAAATGGAAAAAGATGGGGGTGGGAAATATATATTTTTGTTTTAATGTTTCTGTAGGAGGACAAACATGACACAGTTATACTTAATGTTTTCCAAGGGCATAAAAATATGTAGAATAAATATTCAATTTCAACATTTCTGATTCCAAGATTAAAGTTATATCTTACATGCCCGATGTTGAGAAGCTATCCAGTCATGTCCGTAATCAGAAATCACACTAAACTCGGGAGAACACAATCCTGCCATAGGCATATATATTTAGTAACAAAGTGGGTGTTTTTATAAATTGATTAGTGATTTCTGCCAGTATACATTTAGAATGATACTTAGCTACATTATTATGTTTAACATCCTCAGGTGCAAGGATGGCTGCCTTAGTTGCGTGTCCAAAGACAAGAGGACACTCTTGTCTTGCTGCTTTTACCCTTGCGCTGACTTGCTTGGCATTTGCACAGAAATCAAACTTAAACTGTATTAATTTAATTCTAGACACTTTATCTTTTCAAAAGGCTGCTGTTTTATTTTATAACTGCAGGATGAGTTTTATTGAACTCTGTTTGTTGCCCGGATAAGGGGCACATTATGCACGTTCCGTTCTGTTGTTTTTTCTATCACACACTTTACGATGATTTACAATGTTAAGCAAACTGCATGAGAGAGCAAATTTTACAAAAAAAAGTTACCCATTCCCTGTCAATTTTCATATTAAAAATGACATAGAAAATTTAATTTCCTTGCATTTATTTAATTTTATCAATGCATTAAACATAAAACATTCATATTGTAACGGAAGGTAAACTCAAAGCACCATTGTTCAACAGAGTCAAGTGATGCGTCATTCCTTCCAGGACACATTGCAGGGAAAATAAACATTTAATCATGAATGCTAATTATGTATACACTTAGTCATTTTGATAATACGCTAATATAAACACTTAAAACCTATTTTGCCTTCATTATAAGCCTTATATACGACTTTTAATTTTTTGCGGCTCCAGTCAGATTTGTTTTTTGGGTCCAATATGACTCAACATTTTGGGTTGCCGACGCCTGTCCCAGGGATAAAAGATAGTCTGTACTTACTCGTACACTTTCAGCTTGTAGCACTGGCCGTTCAGAAACAAATACTCCCAATCTGTCCCGTAGTCTATTTCCAGCTTCTTCTGTAGATCACTGTGAAAACAAAATCACAAAGTGCATCACTTCTTCCCTTTTCTTATGTTTCCACTGTGAATTTATATTTTTAAACACATTTAAGCAGGGCTGTTTAAGGAAGCCATGCATTTGGGAGATATGTTTAACAAGAAGTCCAAACCCAATTTGTGTATGACTTTCAGTAGCAAAAATGCACAGCACAAAAAAAGAATGTTTAAAGGTTGCTTTAAAAACTGTAGGATGCCTTTGAAATGTGCTGGCGGAGAGGCTTTATTTTTCTTCCTGTTTCACACAGTGTTTGATGAGGTAGCCCCTCAAAGTCCCATTTCTATGCGTTGTCTTCTAATATTTTAGCCGGTGAGGACTGCTCTTCTTCACTAATGGCAGATAAGGAAAGTGAGCCGTATCTCTAACGGCGCATAAGACCTCATTTAAATATTCATAACACGTACATGTGAACGGGGTTAACAAATGTCTAAGGAAGGTGATTCTGGATAAGGTAAGGTAGTGTTGGGGGATGAATCGGGGTCAAAGAAACAATGGAGATTGCGTAACCCTATGTGCATGCGATACGCAGTAAGGGCACAGGTCGTGACATTCATGCACTGAATCATTTTATGAGTAAATTTCCCTTCACAGCATGAGAGAGGGAAAGTGGGAGAGAGAGGGAGAGACAGAGCGAGCACTTTGAATTCACAGTCATGGTGAAAAGAGAACACCTGTAATTTAGTCTGAAGGTTTAATGTGACGGGACATTGTAGAAATAATATTGGATTTACCAGGGAGTACACATAAATCTAACAATCTTTATTTATTAACAAAGATGAACCTGGAATGGAAAGAATGTATGAAAAACTATGTACGCCTTCGCTACTTTAACAAGACTTAAAAACTAAACGCTAAATTAGCCAGGTGCTCATAACTGACTGACTGGTTATACAGCACAGATGTAGGCAGGATGCTATCTGCTAAGCTGTGCGTTAACACCATGACAAGATGGAAAGACTTCGGCAATGACTTGGAGAAGCAAAGAGCATCTCAGAGTTTCTGCACAGTGATGTTAGAGAAATATCATTGTTAACATCAAGTTATTGCTAAACTGGGTCTGAGTGGAGTGTGCTTAGTGTTTCAAACTTCATTAGGTATGACAGAATGGAATTTGTGGGTGTTTTGGATATTGATATTTGATTTTATAAAACAAACAAACAAAAAACAAACAAACAACTGACTTTTGCATTAGATATTTGTTAATTTATTACCAGTGCTATTACAATTAATATACATTACATGGACATAGATAGTGGTCTGAACAGGAGAGACTGGCGAAATAGACCAACAATATGAACCAGGTTATTATTTCGTCTTTTGCCTCATACAGGCCTTTGTTTAGTGTTTAAACATCCTGACCTTTTGGTAATTGCCATTAGTGTACTTGGCACTTTCTTCTTTTATGGTAATGAACCGTTTGCAAGCCCAAGGGGCCTCAGAAATGACTTAACCAGCTATTGCTGTTGGGCTAAGAGCTTTGTGGAAACATCTCACAGAGGGAATGTAACAGGGATAAACCTCCGAATGTCTGCATATTTTGTTACTTTAGAAGGGAACAAGGTTTTGCTGCCTTTCTGTTGCATGACTGTGCTATAGTCGATTGCTTGCAGTTATAGAAAAAAAACACGAGAAATTATCTCTTTACCATTCTTCTACATTGGAAGACAAATCACCAAATGAAATAAAAATGAGGGTTTTGAAAAATAATCAGTTCGATGAAGTTGCAGTCAAAATTTGAAGGGTGATTTTAAAACCGTTGCAAAAAAATAAAAAATAATCTACCTGTAGCTTTTTCCAAAGTTGTGAACACATCATACTGACTGCATAGCATGGATTTAAAAGGTTCACACCAACCGTTAACACTGCTCGTTGTGGTGGAAAGAAAATGAAACCAGGACATTTCATTTTCTAACGGGGAATAACTTCCAAACTTTTTCCACTTGCAGTTCTGAGTAGTTCTATTAATCACATGTCAGTGTTGACCAAGAACCTTCATGTGTCTGCTAGAAACCTGAAGATGGAGGGGGATTTTGTTGTTCAACATCATAGCAATTTAAAACATTGATCAAACTTTGCAAAAGAATGACTTCATGACAGGAAAATCAACGTTTTACAAAGGTCTGGGGAGAGTTAAGAACTTAATCTGGCAGCAAATGTGAAGGGTCACTTGAAGAAGGCTCTTGACAAGTGATGTCCTCTAAAAGTAACATATCTGGGAAAAGTTCTGCAAAGTGGGCAAAAACTGGCAAGTCAAGATGTGGCATGCTAATCGAATTTGACTGGAAGATTAAACTGAATCAAAAGGTGCTTCAACAAACACTTATAAAATCTGCTTATTGCAGCATTTTTTATTGTTTTCACCCTCTAAGATGTGTGTTTTGGTAAAAGTATAAAGTATGCAGGTCAAATTAAAGGTGAAAAAGATCATCATGGTTTTAGTTTTTGCATAAAAATCTGGTATTTAAACAGGCTTTGTGACACTTTTTAGTTCCTCCACAGTGATATTAGAACTGGAGATGAAATGTATTTTGCTTGAAAAAGAAAACTTAAGACTAAAAAAATTACTGAGTTTTCAATGCTAATTTGAGCCATAATTATCCTTAAATGTGCCACTAAGAATCCGTGATAACTGAAACAAAGGCTGCCGAAAATAAGTTAAGAAAAGGCATACCCCACAGAGCACAGTAGGCAACAAATAGAGTTTGTTTATCTTCATTAAAATTAGCCTCAGGTATCACACAGTACAAATTCATTACTGTGCAGCTTTTCTACACTCCTATAGAACAAAAGGATGGAGTCTATTTTAAGTCCTGGCTGGATGTCTTTCCAATTTGCTTACAGAAGCTAAGTGAGAAGTAAATGCATCATCCACGCAAAGTGTTCAATATTCAGCCATAACTATGTGACAACAGAAGCTAACCTCCCCCTCTAATTCTTTATTTTCCCTTACCTTATTTCCATGTTGACTGTCTCATAGGCTTCCTCCACCTTCTTCAAGTTGGTAGCCTCCCACTCTGCAGCTAGACAAAACAAAAGGTCAGACAAATTAACAATGCGGAGTTGTTGCGACTGGGCGCCTCGCGTGTTGCCAAACAGCGCTCTCCAAATATAGGGCGGTATTTTTAAGGACTGCAAGAGGCTGCACGTAAACATGAGCGTGCTATTTTCAGGTGCGTTAAGTGCAGAATGGTGAGCTTATTAGCCTCTTCACACTGAAAAGTGTGCTAACTGAGACTGTGAGAGAGAGAAAAACGAAGTCGCAGGGAGAGGGAGAGCTGCAGCAATTACTGCATGTTTGTCACTTTAGTCTCCATCTTTCTCAGATGCACATTATGTTGTGTTCATTTAAAATATGCCTATCTTAGGCAAGGAAAACACTGTGAGGGCCCTCAGTGGGATTCAGTATCTTATCCAAGGACATGAGTGGGGACATTGAGAATAGAAACATTTGAAGCAAACATAAAATACAAATGCAACCACTGAAGAGGAATCTGTAACCTTCAGGTTATTTATTTTTTTTTTATCTCAAGATTGTTTTAAACATCTTTTTGTTGGATATGGAAACATTAGAATTCATACACATATCTATATATTTCAGTTAGGCTTGGTGTGAATATTGCACCTGTTGTTATGAATTTCTGTATTACCAAGATAGATTCTTTTCAAAATAAAATGAGAATTTAGTGGCCTCTGCCAGAAAACGGAAAATATCAGTAGGTCTTTCAGGAGGATAATATCCCCAAACATATGGCCAAATCAACACAGCAATGGTTTAGCAAACAGTAAAGCAACCATTCGCCACGGGGTTCACAGTCCTTGGATAAATCATATCAAAATCCTGTGAAGAAAGCTGAAACAAGGATGAAATTAGTCCAGGATTTTTGAAAATCTGGAGAGATTTCACAAAGAAAAATGGTCAAAGATCCATCTGGCTGTGAGCTGATGTAAAATTACAGGAGATTGTGCATCGTCTTAAATATTGGAAAGGAAATGTGGCTAAGAGTGGATACAGAAGACTGTGGTGGATACAGAAGACTGTGATGGTGCAAAAATGGTTTCCATTTTGGGTATAAATGCACAGCAAAGTATATATGGTGGCTAAACTATTAAAATTGGTAGAAATAAGTGCTTTTTAGAAGGGAACTCAAATACTTGTAGTTTTCAGCTAATAGCAGATGGTTGTTGTTTGGGGTCCACTATATCTTGTTGCAATAGAAGGTGAATTTATCTCAAGGATTTTTACACATCTTTAATGTCAGAGCTGTAAGCATAATTAAATCCTGCTTTAGTTTACTTACCTCATAGTCAGAAATAGATTGGATTAATTAATAAAAGTCAGTTGTTTATTTCCCTCCAATTTGTATCATAAACATATTGTGACTTGGTGTGTAGGAACACCAGCACAGCAACATTTCTAGTATAATTAAATAGACAATGTTTCAGTCCTTGCTGAATTCCTGTCTTTTATTTTTTAAAAATTGCTCACCAAATCCACAAATGTACACATTGGCTGACAGCCTCTGTGAAAACATTGTGAACAACCTGTCAAAGCAAATGATACCTGAAGAGGTAAACAATCTGAAATAATGGAATATACATTAACCTCCTAAGATAGGAAGCGATGAGACAACGCTACCAGGTAACAGCCCTATAACTCATGATGCGAACATAATTGCGCTCCTTTTTCATTAAAAGTGGGATCCGACTACCCGACAATAAAAGCATGCAGAACATTTGTGCCTGAGCCACGCCAGCCCTTAAATGCGAACAAAAAAGGCCTGAAAGGCAAAGAAATAAGGTGGCTGAAAATAGAAGTGAGGACAGGCTTAAAAGACTCCAATTTAACTGCCTGGTGCTGTTGGACATGTGGATTTAGTGGGGCTTCTGAAAGCGGACAGGTTCGCCGCTGACGTCGGAGGAACTCTCACTGGGGCCTGGTGCTGTGGCAACGGATAAGAATCTGCGCGTGGCAAAGAAACCAAGTGGGAAGCTGTGACAGCACTGGCCTGAATACCAATTAGCATGTTCCTTCTATTGTATGAATCCCCAAATACTACTACTTCTTTTTTTTTGCAAAACCCGATACAGATGTGCTTTCAGATCATGGACGATTTTAACGCACCAAAAGGAGACAGGATATTCTTCGTAGTCACTTTTAAACCAGCACTTACGTTCCCTTCAGTGCCTCTCTTGATTTTGTTTCGCTCACACAGCTATCGCTAAGCTCAACAATGACAAAAGGAGGCACAAAATCCCATGTGGGTGACATTTGAATTGCTGCAGCAGCCATTTTCTCTCTACATAACTCGAAGCCTGTGTTTCTTCTTACACTATCAGACAAGGACGTGATGTGACGTTAAAGCCCACTTTATCTGAAGTCACAAGCATTATTAACATTGATAAGAAGGCTTTTATCAACACTATTCATGTGGAGAATTCAGGACAAATGTTTTCACAGTAAAACTAAGCTGACCAATGGCTATTTTTCTCTCCTTTACAGCACTTTACCAGAAGCTATCAGGAGAGCTGTTAAATCACAGAAACTGTGTGCAAAAATAGAAGAGGATGAACACGGTGTGTAGTGTGCGCCGTCCCGTCCCCCCTCCCCACCCCCCCGTTTACCCCCCAGAATATCTCCTGTGTATACATACCTTGAGCCTGAGACCGAAGATGCAGTGTTTACATGCGAGCGGATCGATAGGCGAGACAATTCCTCGGCAGCTCTAAGAAAAGAAACCTGAGAGAGCCGGTGATACGCGCTGCCACGGCCGTGCTCGATACAGCGAGGCCACCCTTGATTCCCCCATGCTTCACGCAAGCAACACACACCAAGAGAGGATGCCGACCGGCGGGCGCATGTAGGAGGGCGGTTTGTTGTCTGTTATTCAAAAGTCTGCTCTTTAAAATAATGGCAAAGTACTAAAAGCTTCCTTGTCTGTTCCAGTCCACTTTTAAACACTTTCACTCTGCGCTATGTTGCAATACCCATTTTCTCTTTTGACTCCGACGTTCTCCTTGGAGTCAATATTTTCAGCATGAGCTCCTAACAGCCTCGCTGGCACCCTCACCTCCCTTTCTCAAGCTCCATTTTCTCAGCATCTCTCTTCAACTGAAGAGCTTGCTCTGACTGCAAAGTGGTGAGGACCAAACTATAGGCAGAGAATTACTATACCCTAATGTATAAAAGATGCAACAAATTGGGAAAATGATTTATTTTTTTTTTCTTTCACCGAACTAGTTCTAATTGCACAATCAAAGCACGCAGTGGCCTTTAATCAGAAGGTAGAGCCAGACATAAGGATAAAAACAAACAGAAATGAAAACAATAGGCCTTCACAGCGCTTAGCTGCTCGGGCCTAATGATGTCAATGCCTTTTAGGGATAGGATAGGGTATAAGTGGTTCTAAGACAATAATCTGATTAAAAGCCTGTAAAACTGAAAGTATTGATGCACTGCTTAATCAATTGTTTTGATAAATAAAATAAATCTATACTGAAAATGGAAAAAGCTAGTAATGTAGACTGGTACATATTTAGACCAAAAAGGTCTGCATTATATTTTTATTATTTATCAAAACTTCTATTGCGATCACAATCAATTCCAGAATGCATTGTGATAAAATTTGAAGTCTTTAGTCAGTGCCATGTTAAGATCGCTTTCAGTTTTTGTAATTTAAGAGAAAAACAATGACAACATTTCCCTTTAAGATGTTTAAAAACTTAAGATTTGCAGTGAAACAACGCAACATAATTGTTGTGTTGGCTCGCTCTGTCATGGGTTGCTCCCTTGACCCAGTTCCGGCAGTGGGAAACAGAATTATTCTGGATAAAATAGCATCACTGTTGCAAAACGTCTCTCACCCCATGAACGAAGATGTTACAGAACAGGAGAACTCCTTTAGTGACAGACAGTTGCATCCTAAGTACACAAAGTAGCCTTACTGTAGTGTTACCTCCCAGCAGCTGCAAGACTCTACAACCATCACTGTGTCTAACAAGCTCAACAGTGATTACATCTGTGCTGTTTTAATTTATATTCATTTTGAATAATATTCCTGCTGTTATTTTCACATCTCTGTTGTATGAACTTATTTTTAGTTTTGTTTATTAATTATTATTTTTGCATAAATCTACATTCTTCAACTTGTCTGTCACTTTACATTGGTACATCTGAATTTCCCCACCAAAGAACAAAGCATATTTTCCTACTATTTATCTTAATGTTTTAAATCTCTTAATTGTCACTCATCATATGGTTAACATATTGTCTGCACTGTAAAAAAAAAGAAAGAAAGAGAAGTATCTAATTTACGGTCAAATACCGGCAGTTGTGGTGGCCAGGATTTTACCATAACAACGGTAAAATATCAAAGCTCCCAGTATTTTACGCAGCTGTTTAGAAACCCGTCTCCCAGCATCACCAGCTGCATGTTTATAAATCCAGCTAGTAAAATTCCTGTTTGCAGTTCCATTTATAAGACATGAGCATATTTTTTTCTGTATCACCAGCTGCTATTTGTATGTATAATTCCTCAGTCCAGTTCCATTTATGGATATTGCCAGGTGTTTTAATATCACCAGCTGCTGTTTAAAAACCTTGCTTGGAATGGCTTGTGTGACGGTGCAGACTCATTTTCAAACTCTGTCCTCCCTTTCCATGTCATCACCAGATGTTGCCTATGAATTCTTCTTGAAACAGCGTGCATAGCTTCTGTTTACAGATCTGTTCATAAACTATCAGGACTTTCGATAACACTGGATGCGATTCATGCATTTCAATTAATAAGTACAGTGCAATTTTGAAATACCATTCAGTAATGTAGAGTGTCCACAATGAATGGCTGCTTCTTAAAGCAACATTTATAAAGCAGACTGGGAAGATTAGAACAGATGTGGACCAATTAGGATTTTTTTTAATGTATGCCAGCTTCTTGGGTCACAAAATGCAGTACCATCCTTCAGAAAACACAGAAATTAATGTAATTCTAAATATAGCAGAGGGAGGACAGCATGTCTAAAATGATGTAATAATAGGGGCCAGGTGGCTCCCTGACTGTGGAAAACAAAACCAGTTCTTCTCATTTTTTTTTCCTCCAAAGGATCGGTTAAGAACCGGCTCCAGCACCAGCTCTGGTTTTGCTTTCAAGCTGCTTTGTAAAAGCCAATAGGTAGCGCTAGCAGGGCTCATCCAGTGCAAAAAGTCCTTTCACTGGTTTGAAAAACTGCCTTTTTCCTCTGAAAGTAGCATAATTTTATTATTCCTTGTAAAGTGTTTAAATGCCTAACAGGCAAAATCGATGATTAATTAATACTAAAGAGCCACTAGACGTAGAATGAGTTTCAGCATAAAGCCACAAGCCAAACATTTTATCAGACAAGTCAGTACGACATTTTCCTTTTCTTACATTCTTCTCCTCTTCTGTCCAAATCACACAAATGATTCTGAAAGTGAAGCGCAGGCTTCGGGGAGTTGAGGAGAGGTCAATCTCGCCCTCCGCATAATCGTTGTGTTGGAGTGTCTGATTGTATTAGGGTTGAGTGAATAACTGTGGCTGGCAGAAATAGCATCATGTTTTGAACTATCAGTGCAATTCATAGCCTTGTGACTGACTCAGTTTCTATTCATTCTCCCACGCTCTCCTGAAACTCTTTTTTTTTTTTCCTAAAGTGGTTGAAGGACAAACGCGGCACAGCAGCGAGGGTGTACTGGAATTAAGAATGAATGCGTTGACTGACCAACTATCATTATAGGAGCTGGTAAAAGCAGGCACTGCAGAACGTAGGCTTCACTTACAAAACAAAACAAAACAAAAAGCAAAAACAAAAAAAAAAACATTTTTTGTTTTACCTGTAATATTTGAGCGTGTTGTAGGAAAATAAAGAAAAAAAAAAACTGTATGAACTGTTGAACTGTCTGTAAACAGAGGTGTATTTATTATTGACAGTTTCGGGACAATGCTAACTATCTTTGGCTTCATGACATGAGAGGCTGTTGCATTTTCTGATTTTGGGAGCAACACAGAAGATTAAAACACACATGCTGATGTTTTTACTTTTGTGTTTTCTATAGAATGACACACAGAAACAAATGCAATACATTTAACTATTATGTAGTATTCTATACAACTATTTTAGATTTAAAGCTGAAAATTTCAACATTAGGTGGATTATTTATTGTACTTCCTCTCTAAAAAAAAAAAAAAATTGGAAGTTGTTATGAAACAAATAAATGCTGTAAAAGAGCGAAGGAAACTTATGATATTCCCTGTAGTTTGTGTTTGCTGCATTTCATAGTTAAGTTTCTTTAGTGTTGCCATAACACTAAAGTGTAGAAGGTTTTGACATATCTCCAACAAAACAAACATCACAAAATAATAGAAACTTGTTTTCTTCAGTATGCAACTGAAACAAAAGTCTTTCATAGTGACGGGAAATTAAGTTTTGATTTTCCTCAAAAAACATTTTTTGTACTTGGTGGTGAAAAGCATTTTCCTCCAATGCAAATAAAAAAAAAAAAAAAAAAAAGCATTTTCCTTGGCAAACTCAGAAAATTACCTGTGTTTCTTGTATTTTTGTCCAGTTTGTTGATATTTTTGCAACAACAAAAACATTAATTATGTTTGAATATGCTTCATGGCCATATATAAATTCAACAAAGCATACCATTAGAGTTTTGTGATAATTCAGAGGTTGGGTTTGAGTACTTATGTTGCCACCGTGATGTGTAATCACTAACATTTAAAAAGGGACCGGGGGAGTTCAGTGAAAAGAATAAACACACTGTCTGGAATGAGTCTGCTCTGCAGCGACTGGGTGCTGTTTATATGAATATGTATGATGTAACAAACGCCTAGGAGCTGACCTACTTCTGTGTCTCCTCTGCTCATGACTTGGTCCCCTTCCGGGGTAACTCTGTCATCTTGCAACACACTGTAATAGCAGGAAGCAAGCCGCTCTCATGTACAAATCAACATGCTCCCGCTTGACGGTTTTGCAAGTGATAATCACTGTGGTCCAGCAGCTGGAGGATTCCTCAGGACTTCAGCATTCTGTCACGTTTAGCATTTGTGTTTACCTTTGTTTGTCAAAAGTAAATGTTAACTTGAGCAGTTGCAAGATATGAAACGAGGAAATGGTAGTGGTAAAGAAAATGTTTGATGGACAGGTGCACATGAAAAAAGAAAAGAAAAAGAGTGCTCTTCACAAATCTGGGGCTGCACACTGGAGAGCAGACGGAGGCAACATCTCATAAAGTATCTTTATCTGGGATCATTTTTGGTATGGTGCCAAACGCTGTGAGCTTCACGAGTGGGAATAAGAGAAAAAAGAATCTATTTCAGAAAACACAGAAAGACAGAAAGCTGGCAACTCCTCAGATCACTCTTTCAACATTTGATAAAGTAAAAATGGGCTAATTTGGTGTATCACTCTCATGATTACAATCCAATACATTCCTCCTGTGGCCATTAAAACATGAGTCTGAGGGCAGGAGGTGCACACTGTTTGGCAAATAACTTTTCCACATATTGTCTTCCTTTTCATTGGGATTTTATGTAGCATATCAGCACAAATTAGTGCCTAACTGTAAAGCCAGAGTAAAAAGATAGTAGGTTTTGAAACAAATATGAAGAGTGTGGCCTATGTTTATCTTCAACCCTTTCACTTAGATATTCCTATATGCAATGCTGAGCAACTATATTCAGAAGTTAGTAAACATGTAAAAACCCAGTTGTTTTGTTAGAGATCAGTGAACAAACATCATCAGGAAGACCAAGGCACACAGCAGACATGTCAGGTTGAGGATGACATTATTGAGAGAAACAATCCAGAGGTCAGTGGTGACTCTGGAGGAGCTGCTGACATCCTAAGCTGAGGTGAAAGACTCTGCCGACAAGTCAAATGTTAATTGTGCGCTCCACAAATCAAGATTTCCTCAAAAAAAAAGACTCTGAATCTGCAAAAGACTTTAAACCTTAAACATACAGCCAGAGCTACAACAGAGTGGTCTAGATGAAAGCATGTTCATGTCTTAGAATGACCTAGTCAAACGCAGGACATAAGTCGGTCTGAGAATCTCAGACGGATTTGAAAATTGCTCAACATCCAATTTGACTGAGCTTGAATTATTTAGCAAAAAAAAAATAAATCCATAAAATTTCAGTCTGTAGATGTGCAAAGCGGGTAGAGATGGACCACAAAAGACTTGCAGTCGTTTAAGTGAAAGGAGGCTCAATAAAACATTGAGATGAAATACATATGCATGTCATTCTCAGATTTCAGTTTCTACTATATTGTGGAAATCAGGCTCCCATTTTCTTCCACTTCACAGAACTCAGCTGTTTGTATTGAGCATTAACGTTGGTGGGTATGATGTAACAAAGAAAGTTTTATATCTTGAAAACTTTTTCAAGTTCAAGGGGTATAAAACACACTCTGCAACTCAGTGGAGGAAGAGGAAAATGCACAAGTAGCTATAAATGTTCCTGCAACTCCTCAGCAAAATAAATACAAGTACTCTTTTCCCCCAATGCTCTTGAGTCGACTCTCTCTTTGCTCCTTCTGTCGATCCAGCACTCCAGGTAAGCACAATTTTATCTCAAGGTCGCCCCGAGTCAGGGTCAGAGGTGTCGCTAAGCGCCACGTTAATGGCAAACCTCTCATGTTTAACATTTTGCATCTCATTTGGAAAGTGCTGAACAGAGACTTTAATTAACATGCCAAGGTTTGAAGAATAGCAGAGCACAAATACCTACGTTAACGTCTACTTTCTCAGAGTGCTGGAATTCACTAGTCAACCTAATTAGTGAAACGCTAAAGCAAAATACTTTTATATTTGGTGCTTTTGAACATGATGCATTTGCTAAAGGAGAAACGCTTTAATATTGCGAATAAGCCCGACGGACAGAAGGTCACAAGTTTAACCTCTTTATAATTGGCCCCACATTAAGTTCCAGTCTGAAATTAATGCATACTTCTTTTTTTTTTCTGTTTACCATTTTTACCCTCATATCTTTAGAAGCAGCTTTTAAATTAGATCGAAGTGAACCCTGCTTCACAGTATCCATATGTTCAAAGCTAATTTATTTCACATTCTTGCAGCAGGATTCAACAAATAAAACGATATGAATAACATTGAAGAGTGGATATCATGATGCTTCAGGTTCCAAGTGCTGACCGAAATAAAATTCTCAATTTTATGCGTTTATGGCACGTTTTATCGTCACAACTGTGTCACATATCTAAAATGATAAATCTTTCCATTATAGCATTCAACCCTGCATGTTTACCCCTGACGATTGGGAATGAAGGATAAGGGAGGTTTGCAAAAAACTCCAGATCATTGATACCCTTTTCCAGGAAATTTCCACCACATGCAGCAACTTTGGGAAACAAGAATGTCTAGAAAACAGTTTTTTGGATTATAAATTGTAGTTTTCAATATTTTTCTCTTTCTATTTTCTGACTCTTGCTCCCATTTCCTATTTTTCTTTATTTTAGAGCTCCATTTACAATCTGGTTGCGATCCAGCAGCACTAAATGTGAATAATTGCAGCTTCATCCTCAGTCTCGTCAGGAGTGTAGATAGAAAAGATAAAAGTCAATTTTTTCAACCCATACATAACAGTTTGCCTCAATAGAAACATTTTTATTGGAGAAATCATATTTTCTAGATTCTTTGAAAGTGCAGCTTGGACCCTTCATCTTAATCCGAGATCCTCCCATTATTCCCATGCTGGAGATTCTAGTGCAGTCAAGTAAACCAGCACTTTAGAATTTATCCTGAAAAAATTATTTAGGAAAAGTTATGTACACTGAACATTTTCAAAGTTAGTGAAAGCTCTAAAAATAAATTGCCGTAATGGATAAGTGGATATGTGCCCACCGCTAATACTCCTCTTTGATAAAACTTTATCAATCTACAGAAACCCAGCCAGCTGCATCAAGTTGATCAAGTTGGCTGAGCAAAAACGCAACGCACTGTAAAAGGGACTCTGAGGTGAAACAGCTGTTGCATGTTCAAAACCAGACAATATATTTGATTGTCTACAATATGATCAAAGAGCTCTTTTTTTTAGCCAGGCATGAAAATTACACATGAAGCAAACTTGACATGAAAGAAAAGCAGGAAAACCAGTGAACATGTCTTGTTACAAAGCCCCCTGAAAGATTTCTTTTTCCACAGTTCAATGAACAGCCCTTTCGGTTGGTTTAACTAAGTTAATATGGCCCTCTGGAAGCAAAAACATGGGTTTAAAGTTTCACCAGGTTCGACTCTTGAAATAACATTGAAGTGTTGCATTGAGAAAGCTGGAGCACAGAGGAAGCAAAAGAACTCAGGTGCTCCAGGCTTGATTAGACCACACAGGAGGAGACGGAGCAAAAACCCGGTCAACTGAAACTGCTGCGCTCTGCTGGAGCCCCTGGTGACGCTCACCCCAATGCAGAAAAACAGAGTCAAAGAACTCTTTTTTCAGAATAAAAGAGAAAATATTGTCTTAAGAATTTAGATGCTGGGTCCAGAATAGCTGTTTCCAATCTGCAGCAGTGACTGACTCCGCCTGCTTTAAGTGGCTGATGGGCAGCTACTGGAGCCCAAACCGGCAGTGTAAGCATGGTTGATGACACAAGCTCCTCTACAAACAGATGAGGTAGCACAAAGGGTAAAGAGACGAAAAGACAACACAGTCAGCTGCAGCTCAGCGGGCAGCGGCTGAAACAGGAGCATTGATGGCAGGACTGTGGACACGACCAGTTTGCTCCATCTAAGTCAGCACCAAAGCGAGAGCTTGCTGAGCAGGCATCAAGGAAAACAGAGTACACAAACAGGATGGGCTGGGTGCGTTGATCAGTGAGCAGCAACTGCTCTGACAAAATAACGACACTGTCGCCTCACATTCCCGCAATGCTGTTGCAGATCTTGAGCTGAAGGAGCAAAGAGGCTTTACATGCCCTGCAACTTAAAGGGTTCATCACAGAAAAGTCAGTAGAACTACAGACACTCCTCATTGTCTCCTCTCTGTTTCATTCTGAGCAATACTATGCTAATGTCTCTCCAAACAGGCCTTTACAGGATGTGTCAGACACATCAGCAAAATAGAGGGCAAGAGAGACAAAGACAAACAAGCACAACTGCATTCACACTCAGACATGCTGACACTACTGTGCACAGAGATAACAGCAGAAGAAGCTTGTGAGTGTGAGTTGGGTAAGCTGTAGAGCAATGAGTCAGGGGGAATGAAGTGTGTTTGTGTGAAGGTTTAAAGTCGGATTTAAGCGAGGACAGGAGAGACTATTGAACAAACCAGAAAAATGTATCTATAAATCAATAAGACTTTGTTTATGGAACTCTTTGTATTTAGCTTAGGTTAAAGAAAGATTAAATAAGTTTCATAGAGCTACAAAAATGAAAGAAATGTTAACAGACATGGACCCAGTACAAATAACCTTGACATATATATTTTTCAAAACCGATTAAATTGTAGTCACACTGAAAATAATACTTAAGTTTGTTCAATTTGATACCAGAGAAAGTGCTTGAGGACAGAAAAATGCAGTTATCCTTCCTGGACCTGTTTGCAGAGTAAAAAGGGAAACTACAATATCCCCTTCATTAAAAGAGAAAAAAAAAAACCCATAGCTTTTGGGAATATTTAAGATGCATAAAACATCCAGGTAGGGTGTTGGAAAAGAAGGAGGCAGCACTTCTGTTAGTGCAACGCATTTATAAACTATTGCTGCTAAGCTACGTGTGGCATGTATGCTAAGCAGCTAGCTGGTTACAACAGCTGACAGCCTGACTAATGAAGAATTGAGCTGGAGCCTGTATGTCAGGAAACATTTGGGTTGGGGCATGAAAAGTTGGCTGAAAACAGCGTATCTTGGCCTTTATCAAATTATTAGAGGCTTGTCATACTCTTAATCTTACACTTTGACGTGCAGAGCAGCAGAAGTTATAATATTTTGAGTAAAAAACTGAAGATGTCCATGTATCAAATTTAAAATAAATCCCAATAAATCAAATAAATTGGTAAAGAGAGTAACAAAGTTTTCAGATAATAATTTACAACTGAATGAAATTGCACGAGACATTACAATTTTTATGATGATCATAGATGTGGAAATTATGGAAATTAGGAAGACCCTGTCTTCCATAATTTCCCTATGGAAGACAGGGAGATTGTCTTTATAATTTCTATCTAACTTGATAGAAATTATACAATTATTTGAAAGGATATCTGTTGGGAACTGGTAAGATTCCAATGAAATCTGCAGTGAAAGGAATCCCAGTTCAATCTGAGGAAAGTAACATTAAGGCCAGAGAGGGTGCTGCTGAGCAGCAGTAAACTCCACACACCCTCAGGTTTCAAACGTAGGGGGTTGGGTGGAGATGTGCAGGGTGGACTGACCCTCGGCCTCCCCAAAGGCAACAACTCTTTTGCAAAGACGGCTTGTGTGCGCATGTGTGTATATGCGTGTACGCATGCGTGTGTCACTCTGACATATCTCTCCACACTGCAGCCTAATCAAGGGGAAAGAGGAAGAGGGAAGAACGACAAGTGTGAGTCAAGTCGTCACGCAACGGCTGGCGATACACTCTGGGATAGCTCTCACCGGCCCTGGAGCGCAGCCTTTTATAGCAGCAAGCTGAGATCTGACACACTCTCAAAATGCACAAAACGAAAGGATGACAGCACTTCAACAAAATTTTGACCAACAGAGTAGCAGCGCATGTTGCAGTCGAATCCATCACCTCAACATTTGTTTTTATTAGTACTAGTATTCTCATAGTTGGTGATAGTAATTAGTTTTAAATTACAGATGTGACTGAACTCAGCAAATCTTCACTTCACAAAGGTATTCATTTATTTATTTTAATTTTCCGACACAGATCCATCTGCCTCAATTACTTTTACAACCATTTGTAATCCCCAGTGGGATGAGTGTGTTACCTCCCTATCTCGTAGCAGTGTGTCAGTGATGATCAAAAGCTTCCTGTATGGGCATGCATCTGCGTGTGTGTGTCTGTGTCACTCAGGGAGAAGTGTGGACAAAACAAATGGTGAAACCAACACCAAACCTTCTTGTGCCAGTTAATTATTTGCAGTGCTCCAGATGCTGTCGCAGGCTGAACGCCGCCGCTTCAGACTTCGCTGAGGGCGCTGGCTTTGTGAAAGCTCGCTGGCCCTTTAAACAATATTACAACTAAAGGCAAGGATCGGGGCAACACTGATACAGCAGACAGAGCCTGATGGCAATTATTTAGATGTCCGCTTGCTAATTATAATCGAGCATGACAGGTGCCCAAAACGATTTGTGAGCAAACTGCCTGTGAGCTTCTGCATGTGGCTGTCTGCTTTTGGATACAGATAAAGATAGCCCAGCCCATGTCTAGTCGAACAATCATCTTTTTTTGTTTCTGTCAGGCTCTGCTACCTTCTCTGATGACCCTACAGTTAGTGAGATGGTCTTACAACGGTTGTTTCACCATTTGCCTGATGCCAAATATTATAGAGCCAGGAGGTATGGAAATCGAGAAGACAGTGATTGATATTAAGTGTTCCATATTTTGTCATATTTTAACCACCAACTATACATTTTTTTTCCCCATTTTCTGTGATAGACCAGCAGAAGTTGTGAATAATTGAAAAGCGGCAATTAAATGATAAAACTAAGAATCTGTCTTATGTATTCACCACCTTGAGTCACTGAGTTTTGTTCCAATTATACCCAAGTACCTGTTGGTGCATCTCCACTAGTTTTGCACATCTAGACAATAGATATTTTGCAAATTTTCTTTTTGCAACAATTTTCACTGAGCATTTTTAACAACAATAACAAAAGCTTGATAAGTAGTGTCAAAGTCAGTCTATTTAATTACTTCCAATGGTTCAACAAATCTAAATCAAATCATGGTTCGTTAGCAGGCTTATGCAGAACTTAAACATAGTGAGTGGGAAGGTTGGCACATTTGAATCAGCTGTAGTGGAGAAGCAACACATCTAAAACTGGTTGGAAATCAGTGGTGGGTCATGTCCTGAGATCAGTGAATGAGAAGTGCCGGCTCCCCACTTTTTTTTCTTTTTGCTGCTTAGCTCTCACTCTCAGTGGCTCTATCCTGCTCACGGCAGAGCGTTGTTTAAATTAGTAACATGGTGGCCTTGTAATCAATAATATGTGTGAATATGGAATCGTACAATTATGTAAAAACAGAGAGGGGGACAGACAACTGGCAGGTGGAGAACCTTCAGTCCGTAGACAGCAGTGCGGCAGAGACTGTACTGAGGAAATTGTTTGGTTACTAACTTTGGTTCTGTTTGGCAGATTTGTTTGCAGTGTTTTGTTCATTTGTTTTCACTGGCAAATTTAACTAAACAAAGTGTTTTATATGCCCACAAGTTTAATTTTGGGCCACGCTTCCACTTGAGTTGTGGATCTCTGCAGATTCGTTTTCATGGCCCTCTTGCCTCACCTGTCGGTTTAGCTTAGCAGGTTTGCAACTGTGCCAAAACTGAAGACTCTTTTTCCTGAAAGTAGCCTTGCATAATTCTGAAGATAAAATTTATTTTTAAACAAGAGTTGCATAAGATGATCAAATATTCATAACCATTTTGATTATATCAAACGACAGACTCTGCTCTAGTGCGAAAGGAACCCTTGGGTGTTCCTGAGCCAGTCATGAGATATAATCAGTATGAACCTGGTCCACCATGAGGCCTCCTCCATCTAGAGAATATCCAAATGACTTTGTCCTAAACAGAAACCCAAAATGCCCAATTAGGCTTATTTGGATGCAGAGAATCTGTCAGTAAATTCAGGGTTTTTCAATCTGCCCTTAGTATCCTAAAGTGAAGCTCTGGTGGATAAGTTTTCTTTTTTTTTTAAATGGTTTATTTAATTTAATTCAGTGGGAGGAGCTAAAGAAAGCAAAGCATTAAAGTTGCAGTTGAAAATTAGGGTTAAACTACCATTCGCTTTGAAATCTTTGAAAGTCAAAATACTTTTAAAGCTGTTTTTTTCCTTACATTGTTTGAAGTCTAAAACAACCCCACAGCCATTTTGCTTTTTCGAACAGCTTTTAATTTCCACAAATATAGGCTTAATAGACAATATTTTGATTCTGAGATTGGGGAGAAATATCTGTGATCAATGAATTAATCACAATAGGAAATAGAATTTAAATTTGATCATTTTTTTCTGTTTGGTAAGGCTGCAGTGAAGGATATCAATTCTTTTGTTAAATGCTTCTACATAAAACAACAAGTTTTTATTGGTGCAACTTAACTCTAATGCTCAACTCACAGAAGTATTTTCCTTTCAAACAGTATTTTCAGTATTTGAAATTAAATAAACAGGCTTATTAGCAATCCAACACCAATAAAGATGAAAAAGTCAATGTAAATGTCCCTACTCTTTGTAACAAGAACAGAATAAAACTGAACTTGTAATTTTCACAGCTGCAAATTTTGATTCAACTCCAATGTGTCTACAAGATCTCGAGACTCTACCAGGGGCAATAGCTACTTTTCAACCATAACTTTGCCACATATCTTCCTCAGGCTAATGACCCGGGTGTTAGCCTCGTCATTAGCCTGAGATTTGCCAAAGATAAAGTGGAAAATCTTCATCTGGGTTTTTTAAGTTAACTACTGATCATATGCATTCGATAAGAGGACCGGAAAAATATCATGTGCTAAATGTACTAATTTCAAGCATCCTGAACTTGAAAGCCATGTGTGGTAGAAACACAGTGCATTAAGATTACGAGATGAACTAATAACAAATGATAGCCCCAACACAGACCAATGAACCCTTAAACATCACAAGAACTAAAGTTGCTTGAGTAGGAATCAAACAGTTCTTTGTAGGGGAGATAAAAATACTCCTGTGCCTTATATGTGTTATGTTTGCTTGTTCGTTTTTCTTTTGCGTTTGTTTTTTTTTTTTTGATTCATTAGTGTCTGTGAATGTGCTTATCAATTGGTCGTGAGCTTTGTTATGTTCTAAGTGAAGGTGATGAAATCCTAAGTCTTAAAACTTTCTATTGAAAAAGGTTTATTTCTGCCACATTAGCACTGTTTAATATGCATAAATACTCTGCTACAAGGAAACTTTAAGCCTCCCACTTTAAGGCAAAACGAAATCCAGATTCCTCCCTTGGGGCTGAGCAGGTGGAAGACTCATCAGATTGTAGATAGTATATCCAATCACTAAACTCAAGGCAGTTGCAGATGAATAATGAATATCAATTAAATCCTCTTTACTTCAATGTACAACGGGTGAGTGGGAGACGGAGTCAAATGCATTGATGGGACAGGGTGACTGTGCAATGTTTATACATAGTTAAGACAGAGCTGCATTACAGTCTGCCACTTTGGCTGCTTCACCTCTTTGCTGCTTTACTGTGTGCATGGTGTGAAAATGTGTGTACACACATCTCTGTGTCTCAGAGTGAGGCATATTGACATCCTTTTCTGTGACCCTCTGACTCCTGACAACTCCAATCAGCAGGATGAGTGGGAGGCAAAGGGAGGCGGTGTAAGTCTGTAGAAAACTGCTATGATGAGGGTGTGTGTCTCCATGAGTGGACTTATGTGTATGAGTGAGAAGAGAGGGAGATATTTGCATGCTAATTGGTGCTTTCTTAGGGAAGAAACGTTAATATGAGGAGACAAGAACGCTTACTTTTTATGTATGCTGCCATTGTCCTATTGCAGTTGTGGTATTCCAAGCAATACAATCCCTAATTGTATGGTTAAATATCAGATATTACATTAGGATACTGACGTACTACAATATGCAACTCATTAGCTGGAATATATGGGACTAACAGCCTCTATCTTCAGTAAACATTCTTTAAATTGCCATGTTGCAACCAAATGAATGGCTGTTCGTGTAACATCATGCAACATGTCACCTCTGATTATGTTGCCAATTATCTATTAGCACTATCGTCTGCACTGGGTTTTGTGAGAGTCACGTGCAAAGCAGTGTGACCAAATCATTTTCCATCATCAAGGTCCAGATTTAGATTGGTTCATCAGCTCCTGCTTGATGCCAGGCAGAGAAAAGTTGTTACACTTTTGCTTGATCAAAATCCCACGTTTTTTTCTTCAGCTCACAAGAGAAGACCAAAACTCGCTATTGAAAGCGTAGATGTAAGTGGGATTTCCAACACACAACCCAAAACGAAAAGGAAGAGGAAGAAAAGGAAGCTGTGACCATCATTCCCTCTCAGAAAGCAAGACCACCTGGAAATGAAGGCTATGTGTTTGAAGATATGGCTGCATAGGTGTAAAGTAATTAACCTGTTGGATTAAATCTCATAGTAGTTAATCTTAGAAGGAAGCTATATCATACACAGAACTGTATTTATGTTTTAGTCCCCTTTGCAGTCTGTGGTACAAGTAGTATATGGTTTCAAAAGACTTCCTGTTTGAAACAATTGTCAGCTTGCAGATTTTTAAATATCTCTGACCTTTGTGTGTGCTCTAGTAAAAACTGCAAGTTGAAGACCCTTCTAACGATTTCCACCAACAAAGGAGGTTATTTGTGGAAACTAAGGTCATTTTTCCCATTGGAATGCACCCTGTTAATTGGGCTTAAAGTTATGGTGTGAATTAAGTTTTGTTTATGACTGGAGTTAGTAATAATATACTAGTTAGGGCACCAGCGACCTTGCAAGGACAAGCAAGAAAAGACAGTGGATGGATCTGCAGCAAAAAAAAAAAGTAGTTGTTTTGTTTTCCTTGCAGCTGCAGACTGTATTGTTTAATCCTTGGCTCATGTCGGTCAGCAAAAATTAACACGTAACATTTAAAATTGCAGCATACATATGTAGCACCTGTTTAAAAGTCTAATGACTAGCCTAACAATTGAAAAAGTGCAACTTAGAGTCTGGAAAAAAAAGGTATATATATTCAATTTTCTAATTATTTATTGTCCAGGTTCGACCTTGCACTCAGGTTTGAACATAATGAATTTATTACAAGTAGTAAAAGAAAACTTACCAGTAACATTATAAACTATGGCATCAATATTGATGTTATAATTTTAAAAATATATGTCCAAACAGGCAACACAGAATGCTGAGGTGCAAAGAAAAAAACACTTTATGTCATCTTTAAAGTTAGGGGTAGACTAGTTTAGCCTGAGGAGACTCACTGAAACAGAGCACTAATCAATCTTGAATACAAGTTTAATACAGGGCAGCGATTTATGGTCATACAAACTGACTATCTTTTTGAAGTTTTGAAAATATGAAGTTCATCTAACTAAAAAGAAGTGTCTTGTTTAATAAAATATGCTTTCCAGAATAAATTGGTGAATGTATGTAAAGTAAAAAAACAAGTACTTTATAGAGCATCGCGAAAAATACGCGCGATGGAAACAAAAAACACTCGAAATTGACAGTTTTTGCCTCGGGTCTCTCACTTCAAATAAAACCCTTCACACTGTTTTATGTCCTCATATTTCTCATACAAGGTACAGCTAAAAGAAAAAAAAAAAAAAACATAGGACCCAGCAAGTTTGCTGAGCACACAAAAGTCAGGTAGCCAATCTGAGTAAAGACTGAAAGGGCAAAAGAAGGGTGAAAGTGATTGATGCCTAATCTGGGGCTCCGTTTCATAAGGCAGTAACTGCACTTTCATTTCTGTGAGAAGTGCGTTAGCCTCAGAGAGCCCTGTAAAATCCAAGAGATGATAAAGTAGATGTATGCTGTACTTGCTGTCCACTCTCTCTCTCTCTCTCTCTCTCTGCAGGTAGACCTGCTTCGAATTTCAATGACTGGAATAAAACTGTGCTCCATTCCAGAGGTTGAATACACTGTTCGTCTCTTGACATATCTGCCAATAATAGCCACTGTTTACAACTAAACATGAATTTTATTTATTTCTGCCAGCGGTCAGAGGCTTCCACACAATCTTTCAAAGGTATATAAAGGTGTCACATTAGAAATTCCCCGGTCTATTATTACCCTTGCTGTAATGAAACATCCCACACAGGTAGTGCCAAAGAGCGTAGCTTGGGAAGAGGCCTAAAGCCCCATGTTACATCAATTGCACCTTAGCAATTGCACCGTTGTATTATTTAATACATAAAGTAGAATCCAGCATTTTTACTATTTTGATTTGACAACAAATTTTAAAATGTATATTACACGCGTGGTTTTCAACTAATCCTTCAAATCCACAAACTCAAAGTAAGGTAAACAAAATCCTATGTACAATATCAGTCATTCAATCTGCTTTGACATTCAAAGCAGCATGAATGTCAAATTTTAGTTATGGTATTAGAAAGAAATCAATGGATTTTCAAAATAAAAACACTTCCTGTTTGATTTTTTTCAAAACAAATTTCACAGTTTCTGGCACATTTAGCAAAATAGACTTATTTTTGCTGGTGAGGGACATATTAAACCCACGTTTTCAAAAATGATACACATTTGTGATTGCCTTATTTAATGGTTCAAACACTGAATATAGGCATTAATACACACTGGAAATCAACTTAACTTATGGTGGTACAGCCAACAAGTGCCAAGGAAAATGAATAGCATATCTGGATTAATTGCTTTGCAAATGCCACTCCTTCAGCCTTCGGCAATTCAGACAATAATCATACGTGTGATTTGGACTTTAAATTTCACTCATTTAAGACTTTTAATTGCCTGTTATAGACCTTAGACTTCACTTGGACTTCAGCTGAAAGATTTGGACTTTGTTTGGACTTACTTCCAAAAACCCAAGACTTGGCTTGAACCCACCCTTGACTTTGAGTTGCGCTTGAAGTCAATTGGAATGCCCTCTGAACATGAGTGAAGCCACTGCTATATTATGACTATTAAACTATTACAGACAACAATGAGGAATATCTATTGCAAAAAAAAAAAAAAAAACAATTTAAAATTTGTTTTTCAGTTCTAAAAAGCCACAACAGATTGCTGGTGTTTGTTTTTCCTCTGCTACACCATCGACACCAAGCCGCAATCATTTCCCACTCATATATTTGTAGAATCATATTTTAAAATATAATACCAGTGTGTGTCAGCATCCCCATGGCACAAGTGCAAACAGCCATGGCAGGATGTGAAAATAATAAAGCAGCTCTGCGTATTGGAGAACACCGAGCCCCTCCACACTCTCAGCTCTCTGAGAGACAACAGCAGAAACAACACAGATACGATTGACTTGCCTAATCCAATTACATTAAGAAACCGTTGTTCATTTAAGAAGTACATTAAGCTGCAATTTGAGGAATATTTTCTGATTAGCAGACAGCAACAAACAGACTAATTGTTGTGCCTGGTGATTTGAGCTGCATAATATTATCCATGCACCGTCAATCATGCTCGACTCCTGGATGCAGGAGGGGGGCACTGATGCTGTCAATCGACAAACACCAACATACAAATCAGATGGAAACACATCTTTCCAAGTACACTGTGCCCAGAATGTCCATATCAGTGTATGGAGCCTGCTTACATTTGTTTATGCACAGTTGTATTTAACAGTCTTGACATTTACCGAAATTGATTTTTTTTCACAGCCATGCATTTGTTTGTACATACAACGATGACTCTGTAATCCCATTTTAATTAGAAAGATGTAGCAAGCATGCTAAGCTCACACGCTCTATATTCCCTGCAGCGATGCCACGCTGGCGAAGAATCAATCACCAAGGCGCTGGTTGCCAGGGCAACAAAAAGGGGGCTTCTTCACTACTGTCTAAGTGGTAAATGATTGCCAGTACAACTCATCGGCGGATGTGAAGAGGTTTTATCTCTCCGTCTGCCTCCTCCCCTCGTCGCCATATCCTGAGAGTTAATTAAAAGCAGATGACATGAAATACATTTAAATCAGAGCAGGGAATGAAACATACAGCACAAATTGAATCGCAATGCCAGGAGGGGAGGAGGGACTGAGGTTGGGCGAATAGGTGTGAGGGGGGTGGGGACTTAGCGGGGGAGGCAACAGTAGTGAAAAATGAACATGCGGTGTGAGAGCGGTGTGAAATGAAGATAAACATGCAGGTGCCTGAAGAGACTAGTGAACGCCGGAAAAGAAGGGAGTGTGTGGAAGGGATCTGGCAGGTGAAACATTACACATCTGAAATTTTTAACTCAAACTCTCATTAGCCAAACTCTTGACCCAGGAACTGACTCTTGTTTCACCTTCAACACTCTGGAGGTTTTCCTTCAGACTCAAGTGAGACTGCAGTAATGGGGAGGGAACAGTCAAAGAAAGGTTGATGGGTTATTTTAAACCTAAAATGGTAACTCCATGTACAATTCAAACCTGCTATTTACATACTCTATATAAAAAGACATAACCTTTCCTTCTCACTGTCAGACAATAAATCAGACTAAGGGTTTTAATGTTTATAGGTCAGCTAGGATGACTAAAATACCAGAATAATGGGGGAGATGGATTTTCTAGATAATGTTGCTACTTTCCACAAACTTAGACATTTATAAACAATAACAGACAGATCCTGAGCTGTTAGAACCTGCTACTGCTAACATTAGCAAGTTAACACTAATGTAATCATTGTTATTTTCTAACTTGCAGAAAATGCTCAAATTCAGAAATTACCCACATATCTTAACTTACAGTTATTGTTTGCATTTGTCAACTGAGACTAGTTCAAATCTGTAGTTATTTAGAAAAAATTTAGAAAAAAATAAAACATTTAGAAAAAACATTTTTATTGTAACTTAAGGATGAGATAGCAGTATAAAGTAACGTACAGAAATACTTCAAACAATACACCATTTTCCCATGTCTACCCATATGCAGAAAGAAATAAATCTATCATCTTCATTCTGATAATTAGCAAGCAGACTATTTATGGCCATTCATGTTTCAGATTTTAATGAAAGAGCTACAAGTTCAGCTTTAGTTTCCACTTTTAACTATGCCTCCAAAAACAAGATGAAACTTAGACTCCAAATATTTGCATTTTTTCGTAAAACCCATACATGATAAAATGTCATGGTGGTTAAAAACAACCTGATGCATTATTTATGCTAATAACAGGTATAATGCTATAAAAAATGAAGCTAATGGGAATCGGCATATAATAATTAGGCATTTACATGACAATTGGTAGTTCGGATTGGTCATTAAATAAATGTCCACCCCACTGACAACTCTACAATAACCAAAGTCTGATCAATTCTGCATAAATAGTTTTAAGTTCCAAATATTAATTTAAACCCAATTTCTTTTCATCTTAATGAAACCAGGTGAAACATAATTCAGAAAGTGTTTTGACGTATTTTGAATAAGGACTACATAAAGACATTTAATTGAACTGAATAAAAAAATATACAATTTCTTCCTTATTTAAACATTTTTTATATTTAGACTTGAGAAATCCACACTGTTTTTACTAAATAATTAGTCATGAATCTAATTTTTACTTTGAAAAATTTTACATTTTTCCAAAGTAGCCAAAGAATACCAAAAAATTCACTCTTTGCCACTCACAACTTTTAAGCCTTTTTGAAAGAAAAATGTTTCAGTGTTGCAATCCAAGCCTAAAGAGCTTCGCAGAAAGGTTATACATCCAGATTGTTAGCATTGAGATCAACAATTATAATCAAGAGGCAATCAGTTGTCTATACAGAGAGCCATTATATGAAGTGTAATCTCTTGAATAAGCTTGATTTTTGGATTACACTAGCTGGAAGACATTTCTGTCAAACCTTTTAAGGCTAAAACTAAAGACTGCCAAAAGTTTAAGTCTCTGTTGTCTACAAAGCAGCCTTTCCAACTACATGTATTGAGCCAGATCAAAACTCTCCACAAGCCTCTTTGTAATGCTCAGCACACATTGCATTGGCCCATGAATCAAATGGCAAGCACACCAGCAAGCTCAGGTTTGTCCATCTGGCAGCAGACATTGCCTCCTTATCCATCGGGATCATTCCTTCCTCCTCTTCTGCCTCCCACTACTGTCTTTCCAATTAAAAGTTACACATCAGCCTCAAGTCTGAGCCAGACTTCCAGATGGTTGGAATGACATAGCAAGCTTTTCTCCTCTTGCATTGTCAGTTTTTTATTTTATTTTTTTATTTATTTATTTTTTCAAAACTGCTGTGCAGCTCGGCGGTTGGGGATGCTTTGGGAATTGAGACGAGGCCTTCTTCTCGGCTAAATTTCCAAACTTTGCTCCGTACCTTTCAGAGACAAAACTAAAATGAATCGTGAAATCCCGCAAGTTTCAAAATGTTCATAATAGGGTAATGCCATCTTCTTAGTTCAATATTTAATTTTGCTTTATCTCTGCTGAAAAGACTGCACCCCTCCCCCATAATCTTTTTTTTTTTTTTTTTGTAGAATGATAAAAATGCAAATTATTTTTTTATCCTTATTCAAGTTTCCAAATTAAACTCCAAAATACTTTCATAAATAACTGGCTTGGATATTAAACATTGTAAATGTACTTACATTAAGTGCTAGTTCATTTTCTATTTAGCTTCCAGGGTTATTTGAAATCAGTGTTTTGGCTCTTCTAACGCTTTTTACACAGAAAGATTTGCTATGGAAAACTGACCATTACTGTAAAAGTTACAACATTCCAATGTGAGGGACAAAAATAATTAAAATTCTGGCAATCACCTGTCTCCATGGTTTGCTTTACTTTGGCTCTTTAGTTCTTTGGAAGTGTTGTTCTAGTTAAGTCTGATGGGCATAGCTAATGAGAAGCTGTCTTGCCAATGGGCCAGTTTTGCAAAGCAAAATTAGGCTTTATAATTATTTCTTCCAAGGATTTCTTGAACTGGTCCACAGTCGCTAATGCCAGAATATGGTCAAGATGGATATGACTGTTGTTGAATAAATAAAAGTGGGGCTGTGTAACTAGCTGAGAAAAATGAAAAGCCCATAACTTCTTCCCCAACAACTCAACAGGAAATTTAATCTTGAAATCAACGTAACCAGTTTCTACCAGTCACATTAACTTTTAGCAGATATTACAATAAGGCCTTCATCACAACAGATTAAGATTGCTCCAGTCTTCAGAGCCATAAGAACTATACAAACCAGGTGTCAATCTGGACAATGTTATATGCAATGCAACTGAGCTGCCAAGGTCCAATGTTAAATTACTTAGACCACTGCTGGCCTGGAATGGGTGTGACAGGGATACGGCCTTGGAATGAAACCTCCATCTCCACTATTTTGTGAATTTGCTGATAACCAATCCACATCAGTGCATACAGGTCATATAAAATGGATAAAAAAAACACAAAACAACTTCTGCTTAATTTTTCTTCCAAAAACGATGACACCAGGGAAGGTTTTGTGAATATTTACAATGGTCAGAAAACTCTCACACTGCATCAGTGAATAGTGAACTGCTTTCTTCATGAATCCCAGAAGACCTCTCCAAGAGACACCTTTCAAAGTCTCACAGTTGTGGTTTAGTTTTATTTTGGTAGTAAGACCAACTAGTTGGATATGAAGTTGAGATATTTATGCAATATTTGTTTATATTTTTAGAGGTCTATGGTATATCTTCTCCACAGATTGTACATCCTAAGCTGATCAACAGTCCATCAGAGGACCAACAGAAACAATGCAAAGAAATGCAACGGCACTTAAAGTCAAAACCTTAATGTAATAAATGTTTTTGGACTATAATAGAAAATCAGGGTGAATTATTCTTTACACTACCTTTATCACTGCCTGAAACAGCTAATTTCGCAAGCAAGTTATTTTTGTATAGGCTGATGTATTTGTTGTTATTTACATAATTTGAGTGATTCTAGTGGATACTGAAACATGACACATGACAATCCTCTTCTTAACCACAACCACTGTAAATTTATAAATATACAACAATCATCACCAACATAACTGACAAACAAAACAGTCAGTTTGGCATTCCACTGACTGACCACAAGTTGTCTTTTTCTGGCTCAAGGCAAACTATAATAGATCTGCCATTTGACTCCTGAAGGTCAACCTTGACTAGTGCACATTCAATGAACAAAAAATTGACGAAACCTGAGGTTCAACACGAGTCCACAGGTCAGTTTTGCCCTTAGGCCTCTGTTGGGGTTAATCTGGCAGTGGCAGTTCTTGTAAATACCACATCATCATCAGTGACTGGAACTGCCTTGGTGGCAGTGGAAGAGTTTTACCCCAACCTTTACCGTTGAGTCCCTGTGACCAAACGTTAATTTCAGTGCTGAGAGCAAGATTCTTTTTCCTCCAATACTTATTTCAGGGTTTAATAGGACTATATTTATTTGCATTTCTTCATTAAAATCAAAAGTGCAGTGAAAAATCTACAAACTCTAACATTCAAGTGCATGGTTACGAGACATAGGCTAGTTACTGCTAACAAAGTATCAGGTTTCTGCAAGTTAACATGGACCAATGAAAGCACACTGGTGACACAGTGTCAAGGCAATTGAGATGAAATAAAATTGCATTTTTTATGCTATTTACTCATTTAAACAAAAAAATATATCTCTGTAAACTCTGGGCAAACTTATGCCCCAGTGAGTTCTTGCTGGACAGGCTGCTAATGAACAAAAACAAAAATATATTTATTGGCACAAATATCTATCAATATGAACTGAAAAATTAAATAATAGTACATTTTTTATATTGTGAGGGTGCACTGCTATTTGCAAATTCCAAAGATTTAATTAACCGTGCAGGAAAGCTAGAGGCAACACATCCCAAAACTCTGCAAAACTTCAGTCATTCTGTCAACATGCCAGCGTAAGTAGACTAAATGTGAAGGACATAGCATCTAGGAAATAAGCAAGAAATTGCCCGACACACCTCACTTCTTCAATTTAAAGAAAACCAGTAAAATGAATTAGCGCTGGCCGCCTTTGTGTCTACACTGTAGGTCGGCATCTCTGGCAGCCTCTCTTTCTCTTTCAGTCTCTGAATCAGCAGGTCCCTTCGGTAAACAAGGCAGAATGATTGTTGGATTTGCATATTCCTGAATAAATTATATTGCATTTGTGCGATAAGCACCGCACTCCTGTTTAGTAGCTTTTCCACCTCCTTTTTATTGCCTCCAATTTCTCTCTTCCTCTCTCCCTTTCTCTGTGTACACCTTTCACGCACACTGCCATGAATTAACCCTGAACACGAGGGACCACGAAGAGCAACATGCTGCTCAAAATTCATGCTTTCTGCAATCGGAAAGAAACATGCCATTGGCTCCCAGTGGGGTGAATACCGCCAAATACATGGATGGTTAACCAGGCTTGAAATGATGCAAACACAAGTCTGTCGCCAAGAACAAGGATGCTGACCACTCTCAGTGGTGAGGACATGGGGTAGATACCTTTAACCGAAAGGAGGGGGAGATTAAAGACATCATAGGTTCAGAGACACAACAAAAAAGGCAAGATAAGAGGAAGAGAAAAGTGTGACCAATTGAGTTTATTCAGTCTCAGACAGGTTCATGAACATGTGTGCATATTACTGTGCCCAGTGGAGCTGGGGGGGTGAGATTCTTGACAAGAATATATCCACAGACTGTAACCCATTTTTAATCAAGGGATCGCTGTGCTAAGAAAGCCTGAAAATAAATTTCCAATGTTAAAACCACGTGAAGGACCTCAACCCTTACCACACCATCAACTCAGCTGACTGCTTTTTTTTTTGTTGTTCTCTCCCCAACTTTCCCTCTGTTTCTTGGGAGATTTGGGCTGGTGGTATTTTGGCTGTAAAAAGGAAACCGTCGGACGGCGGGGCATGAATATTCCAAATGACTAATGTTGCACATGCTTATTTTTGACATATCTGGTTTCCTCGGGGAAATAAAACACTTCTAATGCAGGGGGACCATCTGTTATCTGTTGCTGGTGTTTCAGAGCAGGCAGATTCACCACATGCACACACGCCCAAAAATACACACAGGCTTACAGACACATATGTAGCACCACAAGCAGACAGATCGACACATTTCCACTCAGCAGGGAGGCATACGTACACATCGAGCAGCACGTACTGACGGTACCATCCGCTGGGAGCTTGCACAACAGGCAGGATCTAAACTCTTACACAAACTGAACACTCCTTTTTTTTTTTTATTCAGAATGTTTGTCAAATATGCTGTAAATCTTGGGCTATAGGTGACAGGGAATGCACTCACTTTTTATGTTCACCATAAATACCTGGCTCTGTCTCCTGGCAGCAGATGGAGCAGGATAATGTGCTGGTGGTGTGAAAGGGAGAATAAACTGGCTGTATGAAAACAAAACATGATACACAGGAAACAGCTCTCTGCATCACATCTATATCAGGAGAACCTTTCTTTTGATTTATTTCAAACTAAGGCTGCAGGAAAATGTGCGGGAGGAATTGAAAAACGCCGCTTCCGTGAATTGATAACTTGTTTTATCCACCAAGCTTCCAGGTATAAAAAAAAAATACTCCTGTTGGTGTGATTAAATATTTTTGACAGCTAAATCCAAAGGAGAGCTTAGAACAATATGCTTGAGTATTTTTTACCAATGAGTAATCTCTTAAATATACGTTTACACCACTTTCCAGGTGAAATGTCTTAAACTACATGGCAAGACTGAGCATACTTGAAAATTCATGGATCAAATTGCCTATAAGCACATGACCATTCTTCAAACCTGCTTTGGCCATACCTACTAGATAAACTTGTAAAGCTCTTAAAGTTTATCATATCATTCCTCTAAAGACAGTGTAACCATTGTCACAATTTCACATCCAAACATGTGTATTGTATTTTTTTTTTTTTTTTGAATAAGTACAGCAGCTACCAAATGTTTTTTTTCCCCCCAGAATTTCCTTCTTGCATTGCCAGAAAAGCTGTGCCCCAACTTGAATCTGCAATCATGCGTGATTGGATGCAAAATAGAAAACTCAGCTAATTGTAATTTCTTTGTTGCCAGTGTAGTTCTTCCTTCTTTTTTAAAAATGAGCCATCTTTACCATTGATACATCTGTTTCGAAATGATATATTACAGTTTTTATTGTAAGAATAACATGAATTCTGCGATGTACATATTCTACAGATTCCAGGCAGGCGGTAAAACCAGTAATGCGAGGATTTAAAAACAAATCTCAATCATTTATCTCGTATTTTCTATACGAGAAAAACCTTGTCGCAGTACCTCCAGTCTCTGGCTCCTCCCTTTGAGAGGAGCAACACACCTACAAATGCAGCCAATTCCCCCAGGTCGGACTTGACTGCGTTAGCAGGGTTTTTACCTCAAAACTAAGGTAATCCAAATTCAATACGCACCTTATGAAACTTTAATTAGAATGGGTGTGCCAAATGTTTTTACGAATGCATAATTTACAAGGTCTACGCACTTTGGGTTACACTTCTCTAATCTCAAAGTTTTGACTGTTTATGCAATAACAAAATATTTTGTCAAAACTGTGGAAAGGTCACAAACTCATGGAAATTTTGTAATAAAAAAGTTGTTGCTGGTTAAGGTTAAAACACCAACATGGTTGTATATTTCACTGAAAAAAAAGGTCTTCTGTGTTTCCATCACCTCGCTCTCTGATTGGCTACAGGTTACATTCAGGCTATGTTCTTAGGGAACGCCACACACATTGCGATATCAGGCCAAGACAACCCAAAATGCTGAATATCCTCTATTTTAGCCTGGCGCATTCCCAACACACTTCTGTGTGGAAAAGATCACTCAACACAGCACACTCTGCGGAAATATCCTTTGAGATTATCTTTAGCACCAACCAAATAATTTGAACATCCTTACGAATGTTGGAAAGAGAAAATCAGAACAAAACTTTTGCAGGCATTGGTTTTTTTGTTGTCGTTTTTTTTTTTTTTTTGCTGATGAATGATGAACACTGACATTATCTGAGGCATGTACGCCTGTTGGTTTGAGTTCTTTGCAAACATCTACATGAGTCATCAACAAACTCTCGGAGTAATTTTGATAGGCCAGCCAATCCTGGGAAGGTTCACCACAGTTTCACGTTTGCACATAATGGCTCTCATTGTGGTTCACTGTATTGATTTTCACACATGTACATGTCAATGATTCTTCAGTTTAGATGCCAACCGGGCATGTCGTGTGACATGAACTAAAAATCTGGGCTGATCAAAGTAAATTCATGATTTAAGCAAAATAGCATTTTGCATATAAGATGGATTTCTTTGAAAAATTACATGCAACCAAATAACTACAACGGAACAGTTCATAGCACTAAAAGCTGTACACAACAGAACTTAAAGTTGAAGAAAATTTGCCTGGTTCCTTAACATTTCAGTCCACATAAAAGTGGTATAGTTACGCCAATATGATGCACTTTAAAAATGAGTACCCATCCTTTACAACTCTGAATAAAAGGCATAGAAAAATACATAATTAATATTACAAGACTTTTTGAAAAGAACGCTCACCTTGTGTGGTAAATGAATTTATGATAAATTGCTACATCTTGGGAGCAATTGATCATAAATTCAATGATGAGTTGCGGTTGCATGATTGTTATCAAGTGTAATAACAGACAGAAGCCTTACTATAAGAGGATCTTTGATAAAAATAAAGAAAGACATTCTACAGTAGGGATCAAAGAAGGCGTGTGTGTGTGTGTGTGTGTGTGTGTGTGTGCGAAGACAGTGGTGAGGTTTAATAACTTACCTCTGTCAGCTGCCTTTAAGTGAGAATCTTCACTCATGAGACCACCTGGGGCACTGTGGGCGTCTTTGATCTGTGAGCACAATGGAGGCAGAGAGGGTGAGAAAGCAGGGTCAAAGATCTGTACACTTCGCAGACCTTGGATATCACCTGTGTTATTGCATAAAAAATGGAAACCAGCACATCTTGAGTTTGTGTGAGAGAGGGAGAGACGGTAAGAGAGCTTTTTATTTTTTTATTTTCAAAGATCCTTTCAGCTCAAGTCCACGACTCTAATATGCACCTCCCAGCAGACGCTGACGACACTTGATGTTTCGAAGTACAAGGCGTCTCTCGCTGTGCTCCAGGAGCCTCTCTCAGGAGCCTTTCGAAAGACAGTTTAATGATGAAAGACAACATGCTTGGATGCTTGTGTTCTGTTTTTAGGTCACAGGGGAAATCCAGGCAAAGCCAAAACAATTTCAGCTCTTTAATTTCCCTTTAAAAGACGCCACAATTTATTTTAAAAGTCACACTCTGATTCAGTGGCTTGCGGAAGTTGTTAGCGCCGATAATCACCTCCTGGAGTAAATATTGACTACTAAACTGCAGCTTAGCAGCGAAGGATACACTTGATAAAAAGAAAGATGTTTATCTGTAGCCAGTATTTTTTCTCCCTTAGAATATAAAGTGTTTATTTTTCTTCATGCGTCCTCCTTTTTGATGCTCGTAGGAACAAAAGAGAAAAAAAAGCTTTCTATAGGAGACTAGCGGTGAGGACATCTCAACATGAAAAGAGTCCTACATATGGGAAAGAGGAAATGTGGGTTTGATTTGATAAGCTGTCACATGCCGCATGCTGTCGTCTTCTCCTCTATGGAAAAACAAGGCTGTAAACTCAACTGTGCAAGTGAGAGGTGTCACCAAATGCAATGTGACTCACTGCTTCTGAAGGGAACAAAAACCTGCTTAAGATCACTTTGACTTTTCATGTGGTGTTTGCAGTTTGGATTCTCTTTCTGACAGACTGGACTGAAGGCAGAGGTAAATGCCAAAGCAAAGGAGCATCAGTTCTGACATGCGATCAAAAGCAATTGGGTGAAATGATTCTTCTGCCTTAAATTAAAAGATTTCATGGTCATTTTGTGGAAAAAAAAAAGAATACAGTATCTTCCAAATATGCTCAAATCCATATGACTTTTTTCTATGTTGTTGAATTCAAATAATAAAAAAAAAAAAAAAGAATGTTTTATGTCCCGTGTTCACTGTAGTCAGTCAACCCAAATGTCCCATATTAAATCCAGGAACACTTTGTTGAAGTCAGAAGCCTTCAAAATGATTAACGCTACATTCAATCATTCACATGCTGCACATTTTTCCTTGAAAAATCGATAAGCATTGTACTGTTACTTTTGAGATCTTTCAGTTGGTGGATTATGAGGGAAACATACAATTTATACTTCATTTACTTTTTAAATGTTTTCAGTTCAAATATGCATTCACTCAGAAAACTTGCGTTTCATCCAGTAAACATGTTTTAGCAGAAGAAGAAACTAGTTTAAAAACATACCAAACCACATCATTATAGTTAAAAACCTTGGCTTTTAAAAATTTTGATCATAATTTGCCAAGCTTGTAGCTACAAGCAAGAAATTTGACTTATGTTTCCATTGCATGCATTATAAAGTGTAGTCACAAACAGCAAATTTAAATGTCAAAAACACTTAGCAAGTAAGGACTCGAGGAATAGGTAAGGGCATGCGTAGTATTTACAGAAAAATGTGTGTACAGTCTATTTTTTCTTATACATGCATACATGCATATAAACCTACATGTTCATGCACATAAAAAGTGTGAAGTCTTACTGTGCTAGTGCAAATTTGCTTCTTTGTTTCCAGCTAAGTTAGCCAACAACCCTGTCTGTGAGATTTTTATCGTGTTCAGCAGACAGATTGCTTGGGGATTGAAACTGTCTCAGTGCAGGCTAGGCTAGGTTTTGACATTAGCATTCTATATCACCAACCTGAGGCTAGAAGCCTAAATAACCTGTTACCAGGATGTGTCGTGTCGACAGATACATTAGCTGACCTCTCAATGGCCCTGGACGTATACAGGACATGAACAGAGGCGATGTCAGTCCTGATGATCCTCTCTGCAGACCTAATTGTTTGTTGCAGTTTGGAGCTGTCCTGTTTTGTGGATGAGTCAAACCACAGGACAGATTGTAGGATGGCAAGTGTAGAAGCTGAACAGTTGTTTAGTCAACAGGATTTGCATCTGTGTTCACACCTGCACAAAAGATCTGAAACCATGAACTCTGGATGTAAAACGGACCAAATGTTTCAGGTGTGAAATTTCTGCAGGATGCAGGTTCTACTGAAGTCTCCATTGTCTTTAGCAGATTCGGCCTCAAGTGATTCTGACTGCATTAGCGGACCAGCCGATTCACCTCCTGTTTGCATGCAGAGTCATTACTGTCCTAAATTCAGACCAATTAGAGTGGTGTCGTCTCTAAACTTCAGGAGTTTCACAAACACCCTGAAGAAGAAAACTTTTGCATGGTGTGTTGTATTACAGACAGAAAAAAAAAAAAAAACACTTTAAAACCTGTTCTTATTCCACCTACATTTTCATGTCCTGTCTTTGTTCTCATTTGCGTTTGTTCAGGAGAGAAACTGGCAGCGTGAAGCCACGAAGAAGCCAAACACAGCGCGCTCAGAAATCAGTCAACACAAGTAAAAAGAGCCTTGCTCTTGAAAAACCGCCTGCCTTTGAAGGATCTTTATTCGGCGTTCCCCAGCTGCCCGAAAGTGAGTGAGTGCTTAGACATTCACCGTGGGTATTTGTCCATCGAGAGCGGGGCCCCCACAAATGAAAAGAAGGACACACAGACCCAGGAAGTGGCTAATTAATAGACAAGCAGAAATTTCTGAATTTGTAATGATCAAATAGACTTCATTTTGTTCCCCCACCACCATCTTTGCCAATCCCTCCTCCCAGGCGACCTTCTTTAGAGACTAATCTTATAAATACAGCCATAATCAAAATAAATGACTAAAACCTCTAAGGGAGTTGAGGGCTATGCACAGTTACATCAGAGGAACTGATGCAATTTAAACAGCCGCCTGTGAGCCACGGATTCAGGGTTCAAAATCACAGTGAATACTTACTTATGTAATACTTCCAGCCCCGGTTTTGTTGTTGTTGCTCAGTTTGGCAGACCTACATTCATGACAGCCAAGTAGGAGAGACACAGCTTCCTCTCTGTGAGTATTTTGCTGAATTCCCACAGCAGTGTGCTCAGCTGGTGTGTCACATTTTCCAGACTTTCCTCCAGTTTTAATGTGTCTATTCTACTCTTATGTCTGAGCGCACTTTTCTTGTATGTTCTCTGCAGATTTGGACATCTGTAAGGTTAATCAAGCAGTGATGTGATAAAAGAAATGTGTTTCCTTGAGATGTCATCTGTTTCTGCTTTTTTTTTTTTGTTACAGTTATGTTTCCCAGCAGTAGACACATTTAAATATCAGAAATACAAACCCAAAAACCACAGGATTTTTGTTTGCCAACTTCTTTCTTTTGCATGGTATGAACTCACTTGAAAGCTGCTTTTTACATTTACAGCAGGTCACCAGACATTAAAACTTGTATGACCTCCAGCATTTCAATTCAACAACATAGAAAATACTGGAAGAAATCTCCACAGAGAAATATATAGCTCTATATTTTTTTCTTCCTGTTTCCAAATACAACGGTTTTTGATTTTTCAAAACTCTACAGCAAGAAACATTCTGGTTTACAGCAGGTTTCTGAGAATAAATGTGGTGAAATATACTTTCAATCTGTCCCGTGTTTGATGGATATGTTTCAGCCACAAAACTCCACAGAACAGATTGCACAGACTGTGCAGCCATAACTCTCAGCAGCTCTCTGATTGAAAGGAAAGCTGTTACAGATGTTAAGCTCACGTGAGCTGTGCTGACGTCAAAATTTAGTTTTCACATTTAAGCTGAGTTGTTTATTGAGCAGCAATTATTATGCAGAAGAGCAGAAATGTATGGCACCAGAGGCAAAAGCATAATATCTGCAGAAGACAAAGAATCTCGTTTGCCTCGTGACGCTCCTGCTAATACAGACTGAAGCAGACTGTGACATATTTGGAGGCCTCTGCTGAGGTGGAAGGCGAGCGCTGATCCAGTCCCTGGAGTTCAAGTTTTTGGGAAAAATTCATTCTGTAAGCATCACCAGCAAAAAGAGTCAGTGTAGAGAGGTCCTTAGAAGCTTTTCAAAATGTGAAAAGTAGGTCTTAGTGACAGGTAAATTACAAGCAAATTCAGCCTGAAAAAAAAAAATAAAAATTTTCCCGAAACCAAAAAACACTGCTGATCTGACGTTAGTAGGAATTATCACTTTCTTTGAAAGCAGGAGGTTCTATATAAAGACATTTAAGTGACATTTTAAATCAAACATCAGTTAATCAGAAGCAGCTAAGCAAGTTACACTTCTGCTTTACAAAAAAAATTATTTTAGCCTCATGTACTGTAAAGAATGTTTTGACGATAACCCTAGACAATAATAGAAAAGTTAACAGCAGCTGCATGACCAACTGCTAAAGCAAGCTGGCCGACTTGTTGCTTGTGATTCCAAGCTTGCTCATGTTGTGGAGCATGTAGACAAAAGTTACCCTTATCAGGAAAAGATAATGCATATTTGCAGAAAATTTGAAGGCATATTATTAAAAGTGTAAGGAACTGAAGCTGAACGGTGTAGAACAGAACTTTCACCATCGTTTTCCATTACAATTGAGTACCAGCTCTAAGTGAGTTGGGTTGCCTAAGCAGGCCGACTCCAAAGTCAGAAATACAACGCATTTTTGGTACAGCCCTAAATTCTTGGATTCACAGGGAAAAAGCTTCCTCCCTATGGTTCCAGGTAACCATTACCGTTAAAAAAACTCTTATAACTGAGTCAAGCCACGCAGAGCAGGGATTGTTAGAAAATGGGCACATAAGACAGTGGGATTATCGTATGCAAATGTTACAACTGCTCCAGAGTCAACTCATCCGACACATTTGTAGCACAAGTTAGCATAAGACATTAAAACAATTCTGCTGAATTAACTATTTTTCCCCTTCTAGTAGAATGCTAGAAATTGGATTGGGTGATCTACATTGCATTTGTATTTTCATGTTATGATTTGAAAACTTTCAAAGTGCCATAAATCAGTAAACATTTAGTACAGTTTAACAATATGTACTTTCAAAGTACATATGCATCACACAATAAAATTTTTTTTTTAAAAAGTGTTAAGGCTACTAATTTGCTAAGTTGCTTCATTTTGGCTTTTTGAGAAATAACATATCCAATGACAAGTGATTAATCATGCAACAGAACAGCCTGGTGTCAACTGGACGCCTGTAGCAACAACTAGAAAAAAATATATATACATCTTGGAGTTTTTATTCATTCTGTTCAACTTGGCCATGTTTGAGATTAGATCAAGGCAGCACAGACGGTGTGTGGTAGTACCAGTGTGCATATGCGTGCCTGAGAGACGGCGTGTGTCCTCTGCAAGAGGTAAAATAATGACGGGCGAGAATGGATGGCTGGTGATGCTGTGATGAGGAAAGCGCCACATATTTTTGGCCTCAGGCTCGGCAGCTGCGAGAAAATTCTCCTTCCTCTCTCACCCCCGTTTTCTTTGGTTCGCTCCCCTGCTTTCCCACCATCCCTGTTCTACCCCCTCTACCCCACATCTGCGACATTGTTCAAACAGAGGACAAAGATGCCCTGAGTAGTTTTCCTCTTCCAATCCCATACATGGCTGCTGGCACTTTCCTCTTCTGTATCTCGAACTCGCAGCGAGAGCAGTGACAGAGTGAGGCGCGGTGGTTTTAAGGAGTCAGTCTTTTGATTAATTTTAAATGCTCTTAAAACAAAATCCCTTTTTCAAAGAGCGAAGTTGTTCCCATTTTTTACTACATGATATCAGGCTTTGTTTATACAGCAGTTAAAATTCTGTTTCATATTGAGGGAATGAAAGTGATAAATACAGCTGAACATTTGGTATCGTTAACCAGTGCATCACATCTCTTAGAAGGCTTAGTTTAGAAATCTCACCTCAAAAGACCCAGGTCGACTTAAAAGAGCAACTTTTTTACACCCAAAGACCGAACAATTTGCCCAATATTTTTTGCAAACATTGCCATCAAGAGTCAGGTTTTCAGGTCACAAAATCTTGAATGGATGTAGCTCTCGACTTTGACTGGGCCATTCCAACACATGCATATGCGTTCATCTGAGCCATCATTGCTCCGACTGCATGTTTACTCCACCTTGCTGTCATCTGAGTGAAGCTCTGGATCTGTTAATGATCCAGCCAACGGATCCAGCAAGGGCGACTCTCAGAAATACAAACACTTTTTTTGGTCTGTTTAATTTACTCTGGATGCCTGTTGTTAGTCTGTTGGAGGAAAAACTGCATCTAACTATACTATTTGTTTTTCTAAGAAATGGGGAAAAAAAAAAAAGTTCACTACCTTTATACTTCATATAAGTGCGAGAGTCAATTAAGGTTGTTTTTTTTTTTTGAATGAGAGAAAACCGCCTCATTTCCCTGCACCCAGGCATGAAAAGTGGATGGCTATGGGCGGTGAGAAAATCAGCAGCTTGTGTGACGCTGTCACACTTTTGGGTCATGCCAGTTGGCGTCCTCAATGTGCAACAGCGGTGCGATCCAGACACAGCAGTGACAAGAAAGTAAGAGAACAGAAGGGGAGAACGTGGCAGCCAAGGACTACCGGCTTTAACATCAAACGAATGTTGTCACAACAGAGCCACCCTTTTAGCTGCGACACCATTCAGCTGCTCGTCACACAGAGCACGAGGCGAGGCAGAAAAGTCAGGCAAGCACAATGTTTATTAAATGAAAGAGCACACAGCATTGCAACAGCAATGGCGGTGAAGGGCCGTGTTGTCAAACATTCATAAAAATACAAAAAAAAAAAAAAAAGCATGGAAAGACGGTGTTTTTTCAGCCCTCCATGAAATTGAATGTTGGGGTAGCAAATGAAGTGTAGCTTCTAATCACAGCAAAGACAATCACCGAAGCATGCGCTTGAGAAATGTGACATATGGAGGCTGAGGCCGGAGTTGAGTAACACTGACGGAAACAACAAAAGTAATTATTTAGAGGTCTTGTTTCATGATGTGTGAGTTTACAGCATATCAGTGACACGGGCAGCTGGGAGAAGACAATGGCTAAAGCCGTCATTACGTTCAACGTATTAAAATAACCTTTAATACGTTGCAGTAATGAATGTTATGCTTTTTAATTTCATTGTCAGTGTCAGCATTTTTTTTTAAGTCAGCAGTGCTCTGTTTGACTGTCTATTTTCTATGCATTTTTTTTTCTTTCGTTTTGCCTAAAACAGAAACACAGTTCTTTTAAAAACAAAAAAAAAATAATGAGAAAGACGCGCGTTTGAGATGTTACCTTAAACTATATCCATAAGTGTGCCTCTATTTGTTTGGTGATTTAACCAGCTGGAAAACTAGATAAGTCCTCTGGGCTATCCTGAATTGTTTAAGTGACTTTTGCTTATATAAACCTTTGAATTTAGAGAAAAAAAATCTTGATATTGCTACATTACCTAAAAAGGGAAAAACTTAGTTTGATTTAAAGTGACAGAAAAAAAAAACAACCTCTTGTATCTTTTTAATATTTCAACTGTATGTTGTAAAAAAGACAAAAACAAAAAAAAGAAATAAAACAGACCAAGTACTGAAGCCTGTGGTATTATATAATTTACATTGGTACACAAAGAAGATTTCACTTTAAATGAGTAAGTTCCAATCTGTAAGACAAATATAATCTGAACCAGCCAAGCATTGCTTCCAGGTCGTTCAAGCCTCTGCAAAAGAATACTCTATTTTAGTATACAACTGTAAAGCAAAGGAATGATACTACTATTAGCAAAATATTCAATTATAACTGTGTTTTATTGCCAAAAGAAACAAACACCCATTAAGCTTCAATGTGATCCTCAAAGTGAATAAATTGTTTTATTTTGTGCCATAAATGCTGCAGTCTGTGGACCAAAAAGCAGATTTCCACCCATATGCTGGCATTTTAACTAACAGTATCAGATGGATGGGCAGAAGTTCTGTGGTCACACTAAAATTTAAAGCAGCAGCTAAGTGAACAGCAGCCAGACTAAACCAGGCTAAGAGAGTGTGACAGAAGGGAAACAGGATGGCAAAAAAAAAAAAAAGAGTAGGACTGTCATGAAGACAAACCAAAAAGAAAGGTTATCTCCAAGCAGACGCTACAACCCGGGAGCCTGTCAGTCGTCATCGCGTGCCACTCTCTTCGCTCGGTGAAACCGAGGCAATGTTCCCCATAAAATATTCACCAAAGTTGTTTTTACTTAAAAAGGAGTGGCGGGAGAGTGGGGGGTGGGGGGTGGGGCGGGAGAAAATGTGCTGTGATAGATATTTGGAATGTCCCACAAATGCTGTGGATGTCAGGTTTGCTTAAGGCCTCTGTGAGCGTGAGACAGCAAAACAGCAGGGGGTCCATTAAATGTTCACACAAATGCACTATGAACACTGCATCAGTCTCCACTGCCAAAAGCTCCCGCACAGTCCCAAAAAGACGCTTCTAATTCTAGTCAACCCTCAAGAAAATTCAAAGCTTTTATTTTTAATGACTCTTGCTTTTCTAAATATAGCTGCTGATATTTTTGTAGGAGACACTTTACATAAATTTAGGAAGTCAAGTGAGGCCTACAGCGCGTGAGGATTATCCTGCCTACAGAATGATGCCTGCAGGCAGCTGACATAAGGGTTTTTCTACCTGCCAACAAGGTTGTTTCCATGTTGTTCCACCTCCGCTTGGGTTGCAACTTTACTAAAATTTTACACTCAATACTGATACTAACCATAATAGTCGATACTTCATGCCATTTTTAATACTCCCACAACTTGGTTAGAAGGCCCAAAGTTCTGTCTTGGGCCTTCTTAATATTGTAATTAATATATTAATTACAATATTAATGTAATTAATTACATTAATATTGTAATTAATACAATTACAATATTGTATTAATTACAATATTAATATTGTTTAATTGTACAATATTGTACAATTAATACATTGTAATTAATACATTAATTACAATATTAAATTTTTACTTTCTTAACTAAGGTTAAATAAATAAGTAGGGGAGAATTAATCCCTCATTTAGGAGGATCTGCTACACTTTTATATTTGGTAAAATGATAAAAGAAAAGGTAATTAGTATAACTGTTAACACACTTTATGGAAATGTGCACCTTTTATTTAATTACTATATCTTTAGCACTGTCCGCTTCCCTTTGTCCATCAATTTGCTACTGAAGAAAAATAAATGTTACTATGACATTTATTAACGCTCATTTTATACTAAAATAAACTGTATCTAAATAAACATAATTTGGGCAAATAAGATTAGGTCAGCTTATATTGATTTTGATGCAATAACTCACCTTGTTAGTGCCAACTTAATCAAAACATTAATTATTTTTATAACTAACCTTCCAAACACAACTATCAAAATCAGAAACTGGCTGATATTCACTCTTAAATCATATGAAAGACATCGTATTCTTTGTTTCTGCCATCATATTATATATGGTAGAAACAAAGCAACATTCCCAAAGCCTTTCAATTTCCAATTCAAAATCTTAAACTTTGTAGCTGGTAACAAAACCACAGCAAAAAAAAAAAGCAAAGATGGTGGGAAACAGAACCTCCTTGATTAAGAGGTTTGACTGAGCCGTACAAATCCCTATATCTTTCAGTTTATACTACCTGTAACTGAGGTCAGCCAAAACCAAGCAATTTCTCTGACCAAGTGGAAAAGGTTTGGCTTTTCTCTGACTAGAAAGAAGCGAAATAATTAGTTCCTAATTAAGACATTGGACGGTTCACTTATTTTCCTTCTTCACAGACAGCTCTGCCTCGACCTTTTTTTCCCGTTGCCAGGATGTGCATTGTGTATAGAAGCGGAGTGGTAAGAAAACACGCCATTAGCTGCTGTAGCTACTGTGTCAGGTTTCAACCCAACACAATAACACCCAGTCCCTTTGTGTCAGCGTGAAAAGGTCAGATCCGTCACTGGTCTCAAAGCAGTGTGGCCTGCAACACGCTCTTCCCCTGATCTGCAGTTTTGATTTTTGCCATCTTGAGGAAATAAAGGTCGGGTCCCACTCACCGCTAAATAAGGAATGTGACTGGAAGATGTCGACTGCAGCTGAGATGCTTGATTACTCAGTGAATGAAGAGAGCGGGACGTACAAAACTGCCTCATTGTGAGTTCACAACCTCTTGACAAACAAGTGTCTCTCTGATGATTGAGATTCACTGGCGGTTCCCAATAACAAAGTACTTATGGGGTCATTTGTAGCTGTTCTGCATATAAAGCTGACGATTGGCTTTCCTCATGTCAGCATAAAGAACTGCTATAATTAAGTAATTTTGTTTATATGCATTCACTGGACAGTTTATTAGGTGTTAGGTTTATTGCGAGTAACGGGTTAGAAGCATTTCCCCTTCAGAATTGCCTCAATTCTTCATGGAATAGATGCAACAACACATCTGACATTCCTCGAAGATTTTGGTCCTTGGTGAGACTGAATTGTAGCCCATTAGCTGTGGAGTCCTTTAGATCATAGTCAATTGAACATTGCAATGCAAAGCAAACTATTTCAAGGTTATTCGAGGTTTACAGTGTTGTCTATGAATCTGCTGCATGACTACTTACAGTGATCACAAGGGGATAAACAGTGATCAAGCTAAACCATGGCATTTAAATGGTAATCAGATGGTACTAAGGGACAGATATTGGGCCAAAATATCCCCCCACACTATGTCACCACCACCAGCCCATACATGGGATAATTAACACATGGCTTCATATTCTTTATGCCAAATTTTTGTTTCCAGACGTAATTGACTGATTTGCTGTGTGAGTCAACAAGAAATTAAACAGGTGAACAAATTAGAAAGTGGGTATTTTTTAAGAGACGTACAGTTAAAGAACCAAACGTATCGTAGCTTGTAAATAACACTGTGTGCAGTCTTTGTAGTCTGAAGAATAAACCTAATCCTTAAAACAATGTTTTATTCTCAACAAGACTTCTTGTTTTTTATGAGTGTTGATTTTCATGAGATATATATATATATATTTGTCATTATGTGTCTAGAACATAACAATGGAGTGGTGCCCTCAGTGATGAATAGATAAATAAATAAAGTCTCAATCAGTCCTTACCGTGCAGCAAATGGATGTGAGTGTGTCTCCAGGGGGGCAGAGAAGAATTAAATAGTTCAAAACAACTATAACCATGATAAACCAGGCTGGTCAAGGATGCAGCTTTAGGTTCCCACCAGATAGTTGGGAGGATGGTAAAGAACATCAAAAAATATCTTCAGAAATTTCCAAATTCACTGCTAGAGAACTTGGGTCATTCTTTCAGTGAGAGATACTGCAGTACAAACAACTTTCAGCCTTTTACATGTTTTTTTTCCCCAACTACCTGACTACCTGTAAATGTGTAGGACATGACGTGCAGACATGTTTAGAATTTAAAAGATTTACATTTTACTCGACATAGTTTTAAAGGAATTTTTGTGCCAGTTTGTTTTAATTGAAAAATTTTAAATAGCACATCGCACTGCCTTTGAGCAGAAGAGGAAATGTTTTTTTTCTTAAAACTCTTACAGGACAGTATATTCTACGACTCAATGAGTCCAATCAAAAAAATGTCACTGTTAAGGTTTGTTTTTGTTTATTTAAAACACAAACAGAAGTGATGGAGCATATAAATGATTTTTTTTATTACATTCTTCCAAGACCAAATGTTAAACCTCCTAGCAATAGCTGTAGAAATAAAATCATTTTATTTCTGCTCCACGTTTTTTTTTTTTAATAGTTTGTTTTTATTACAAGATGGGGTGCGGGAGTTTTTCCTTATGATTCATGAAGCAGCACAGAGATAAGCCTGGCATATGGTGAAATCTAATCTGATCCCCAATGTTCCCTTTTTTTCTTGTTTTTGTCTATGGAAATGACTAGCTACTTATCGTCAGACTCCGTTATTTGTGCAGATTCTCGTCGTGGCTTAGTGAAGGGACTCAATCACTGCTGCCCAGCGATAGGCCTCACTTTCGCCTTGTTCCAGTCTCATCTTTTTATCTGAAGGAGAGGAAATGAAAGGATGGTATCTCTGTTCGGGAGAAAAGCAGCGGCTTTTTCAGGCTTTGTCTGTTGGGTGTGTATATATATATATATATATATATATATATATATATATATATATAAAAACATTGTTTAGAATTTTGTGTTCAGAAAGAAATGCTAACGCTTTAGGAAGTGACAGCAGACTAAACAAAGCGAAGTAAAATACGGCAATTTATCTTGTGACATCTACAGGAGTAATGAAGCTTTTAAACATTTGATGCAAACAGGGAGCAGTTTGAGAGTTGTGTTGTACAAACAAACACTTGTTTCTGAGTCACTGAATTTCAACAGTGAACTCTCTGAAACAACACTTCTTATATGTTTGCTGTGCACATTTACAGCTTTTCTCATGCTGTTTCAATTGAATTTTTAAATAACATCAAGTCAACATATGATCCCTGTCAAGAATAACTCATGCATTCATAAAGATACACTGAAATACTAAGCTTATGTAAACTCTAGGATCAGTGGAATGTTACAGCCATTGTACTTCACTAATATTTCCATTTAACGGCTTGATGTTCTTGTTTTAGAATGGAGCCCGTTGAAATTTGACGACAAATACATATTTTTTTCCTGAATATTTTAAGCTGTTAACCTCAGAAGGCTGTCAGTTACTTAAAAAGGATTAAAGTACCATTTTTTTTCTATCAGCTGCTCTTTTATGACAGCGCAATCAGCAATGTCTTTAACACTGGCTACTTTAATTATTTGAAAACAAATCCTGATAGCAGTACCTGACATTTTGTAAAGGCATCAGTTGTTACAAACTCATTTAAAAAGCATCAGTAAAAACTGGGAATACCTTTATTCTCCATTGAGTAAAGGTGAACATTTTTTCTTGAGTTTTTCTATTCCAGTAGAAGACAATATTTTTCTGCACAGTTAATGTGGACAAATCTGCATTTGTGGATAGTTGGGAGAATTTGAAAAATCCTCTCAATGAAAAATTTTTGATTTTTTTTCATTCAAAAATTGAATGAATTTTCAATTTTTGAGCATTTACAAATTGCCATAATGTTCAATACAACTGCAAGAGAGCTTCACATTTGTATAATCCAACAAAGAACCAACCAAATGAAAACAATGAAAATAGGAAAACAATGAAAGATCGAGATACAAGTTTTGGATCTTACCTTGTAGCCATCGCCTCGTATTAAGACGTCCCAGAGGGTGTTTTGAAACTTGCTCAGATCCATTTGGTGGCCTCCACCCAGCAAAGTCTGGTTGTAAAAGTACAAAAATTTGTATAAATCAATAAAAACTGTTAAATCATGTAAATACAACCACTGATAGAAACAAATCTCTTTAATCTCATCTACTGCAGGGATTTACAGTCAGTGTATTTGGTTTAAAGTCAGTGTCAGTCAGTTATTTGTTGAATATACGTGACATATTTGTTAATTGACTTATTAAACAGACATACAGTATGTATGCCTATTTAGTAAATCAAAAAACAAATGACAAAATATGTTTTAATCAAGCTGTGATATTGTAAACTAATGATAAAGAACGCCATGTAAATACAAATCTGTTATTGTGTTTAGGGACCTTGTAAAGACATTAATATAGTAAGATATTATGTGCAGACTACCTGCAAAGGCATAAGTTTATATATATAAAAAAAAAACATACATTGCATAACTGATAAACTCTCCAGTTAATATCAATTCTGCTCAACCTGCTCAAATGTCCTTCTCTTTAAACATACCTTTAGAGCTCCATGGTGAACTTTAAGCTTATAGAAAGCAAATAATCAAGAAGAGTGTTTCTGCAGTAATCGTCAGCATCTTTTAATTCACCAGAGGACACGCATATAATTCTTCCCGTCTCGACACAAACGGTTTTCCGCAGGGGGAAAAGAACTGACAAGCAAATTAATCTGCAGCCTTTAGCCAGTTGTGTATCAGTTGATGCCCATCAGTGTCAGGAAGGTGTGGAGAGACATAAATAACAGAAAAACAAAAATTTAAGAAAATGTAACACTGCAGCACACTGAGGGGGAAAAGGATGGCAACAGTTGGGTGGAAACCGGAACAGTTTTCAGAGTTTATTCATTGGAAACAGTGACACCTGGAAGCCAGTCTGGGAGTCATACATCACGGCAGGCACTGACCTTTAGATACCACGCACAATTAGGCTAAGCTAATAAACACAACTGTGGATTTGAACATGTAGACTCGAAGACAGGTCCACCGAATCACCACAAACTTAAATGGCATCAAGTTCCTATGTGCCTCTCAGTCAAAGACAAACTGAAATTGGATGGATGTTAGTTTTTACTGTTTTCATGTTTTATAATATTAAAACAGGAACAAGGTTTTAAGCACATTGTTCCTGTTCTTAAAGCAGTCAAATGCTTAAGATGGGGCACTTGAAGAAAAACTGGCAGCAGGCGTCACCAGAAAGCTTTTATTACTCTAATACTACAATCCAAACACAAAGATTATGGCAACAGTCATAAATTAAACATTTTCTTAAGAGGCAACACAGCTTCTGGTGAAAAACACTATCTGTAAGATCTAAACATGCCTCATTAATAGAATGCAAACAGTCACTATTGCTAAAATGGTAAATAAAAGGTAAGGGCTAGACAATGTGAAACAGTCTACTTTCAACTATAATGATTTAGAAAAAGCAACCAAAGCTGAATAAATCTCTTCAATCGATCACTAAAATTGATTGAAAGAAAGTGTTTTGCAGTTAGTAGCACTGTTGCCTTGCAGCAAGAAGGTCCTGGGTCTGATTCCCGGTCCGGGGTCTTTCTGCACGGAGTTTGCATGTTCTCCCTGTGCATGTGTGGGTTCTCTCCGGGTACTCCGGCTTCCTCCCACAATCCAAAAACATGACTGTTAGGTTAATTGGTCTTTCCAAATTCTCCCTAGGCACATGGTTGTTTGTCCTGTTTGTTTCTGTGTTGCCCTGCGACAGACTGGCGGCCTGTCCAGGGTGCATCCTGCCTCTCGCCCAGAATGCAGCTGGAGATAGGCACCAGCACCTCCCGACCCCATTAGGGATAAAGGTGAACGGATAATGAATGAATGAGACAACTTGAGAGCACAATTGTTCTCGATAACTTACATATTGGGTAAGTAAAACAGATAGATGAAGCTGTAGATATGATGGAGGTTTCTACTTCCTAAATGCAGAATACACCAGTAAAAAAAAAATAAAAAATTTGTTCTTGCTGCTGTAAATGAGACACATTTTTACTAACTTTAATATTAACGCCTGAAACCCTAAAAAATAAAACAATGTGCTTTTACAGAAATTTTGATACTTCTTTTAAATACATTGGACATGTTTTTACATTCTTATCCATCATTGATGTTCAGGGTATCCTTTCTATCACATGTCTACTACATTTACATTTCTATGTTTGCTGTTTTGAAATTGATGTGCCAAGCTGCTTTCTGGCTGCAGAACAAATTTACGTGAATATAAATGAAACAACCTTAACCTAAGGCGATAGGTGGAGAGATATCAACAGGAAATTAGATTTGGGACTAAATGTGTTTTTCCTCAAGTAGAAGAAACACAAAAACTCCATTTACTTTGATTTGTTCTGATGTGCTAACGTTAACATTACTTTTAATAAATCTCACCATTCAATGATTTGATTAATCTCACTTGCTTGACAGTTTTTCTTTTTTTTCTTGGCATCAGGCAGATTGAAATCTTCTTTTAGACCATAACTAAAATGTTCATGATACTTATTTAGTAATTTTTTTAAATAAATCTTTATTTGCTCAGTCTATTGGGTTCCAATCAAAAATATCTGACAATATTTAGAGCAGGTGGCGATAATGTTAACACAAATTAGTTCAAAATTGAAAAGAAGATCTTGATTTGAAATGTATTTGAAATGTAATATGTAACAATGTACTTTTTTTTATTCTATGTTGCATGACTTTGTGTTTTGTGTTTATAATGTAAAGCACTTTGAAATGCCTTGTAGCTGAAATGTGCTATACAAATAAAATTTGATTGATTGATTATGACTAAAGCAGTGCTAAATAATTATTGTCCAATTATTGAAAAAGAAAAAAAAAATTTTTTTTACCAGGAGTTGTTTGAAGGGTTCTTGCAGGTTTCGACAACTTAAATTTGAGACCTTTTAAAGACTTTTTTGAGAAAGAAAACTTTGATTTTTATCAATTTAGTTATCAAAAATTGTTCAGGTTTCTTAAATAAAAATGTTTAAATTATCACAGTATTAAAACAGACAATCAAAACAGCCAACTTCCCAACACAACACTAATATAAGTCTACATAAAACCTCACCCTTCATTTGTCTGAGCTCATCCTCTTTAGCACTGATCTCAAGTTCAAGTTCAAGGGTTTGGAGTTTGGTTTTTCTTTGTACAAAGAGACAGAGAGCAAACTGGGCCTTAGATGATGCGGGGGGAAAAATGAGGGCATCAATTTAGAGACTAGAAGATGACAAGAAGGCACTAGAGTGAATGTGGCTTTTACTTTCCCACTTTTCTCTCCTCTTAACCCCTCCTCAATCCTCTTTTAAACAATTTGCTCCTGCAATTCACCCTTCCTGTTTTTTTTCTCTTCTTCTTCAAAATAACACTAAAAATTTGATGTTGATTGAGTGTTATTTCATTCAGACTTTTAGAAATGGCTATAGCACCTATTCCACCTTCTTTTGTATTGTGAGCTGCATTAGTAACTTTGCTAAATTAAGAGTTCAATACATTTTTTCCAGTGACGGCCTGCAAAATGTATTTCTTCTAATTGTCAGGACTTACCTAACACCCTTAGCTCTTAAAAAAAAACATTTGACAAGAGTTAATTTCAAGCATTTTTATACTATCTTGCTCACACATGTTAGCATCCTTTGAAGTTATAGTGTGGAGAATTATAGAAATCATTATTTTCTCCTATATTCCCCTATTAAATACAAATACAACAAAAGCAGTAAACAAACTATACTGAATAAATTTCATTGCCGAAAATAAATGCTTGTAATGACTCACCTTGGTTTATAAACTGCATCCCTGGTGCAGTTTGAATAGATGTAACTCAACGTGTGAAAACGGTTCTGACGAATGAGCTCGACACTTTATAGTGTCAAACTAACACAGAAGCAGATACAATATTATGCAAAGATACTGCCTTACAGGAGACGAAAGATCAAATAACATGGTTACTTATTGAAAGATATGTTATTTGATAGATCCAGATACTTCCAGAGGCACAGCTGCACAAATATCACATATATCTACCTGGCATGAGAATGTTGGGTTTCCAGTCTGTTATGAAATGTATCACCTTGCAAATATGTGGAAACAGCACAAACAAAGAGATGAGACATCTATTACCATGAGCCCACACAAGTGAAAATATTATGTCACCCACACAGTATTGGTAGAAGAGCACAGACTGCAGAGGAGAAGCAGACTTACTCTAATTCCCCTGTCTCAGGAATTAAAGCCAGTCTGAAAGTCCCTTATGTTGTGTTCTTTTTAATCACCAAAAGGGGGTTCACACTGTCAGAGGTTTTGGCACTAGTTGGTGAAATCTATTATTGTGAAACAATCTGAAAAAAATAGGTGATCTTAAGTCATGGATATGTGGTTGTTTAGTGTGAAAAGCTACTGAAGGTGAACTGCAGCACACTTTAAGGAGAAGCAAAGGATTTCTGGAAAGATTGGGTTTTTGCTGCTGTGCTGATTGCTGCTTTTAATTGTCTGTCTTTCTGTCAACGCTGTCTTTTTCCTCCTCTCTCTACTGTATGGTCTGAAAAAGATTCTTAACTTCAGCTGCTCTTATTTTTTGATTATTTCAAAATGCAACATTTTGAAATATCTGTTCTAACTAACATTTTAGACATTTAACCAACTAAGGTTATTAAGATTTACATTAAGAGATATTCTTGACACTAAAACGGCAGAGAATTAGTATTACTGGATACTACTCAAAATGTTCTGGTCTGAAGAAGAAGCAGAGCCTAAACGTGTTCTGACCCTCACCTACGTCTCACCTCTGAGATTTGGATCATGGCAGATAGAACAAGATCTCAGATACAAGGTGCTGAAATTAACTTTTTCCTCAGAGTGGCTGGATTCAGGCTTAGAGATAAGGTGAGGATCTCCATCGTCTAAAGGGAGATTTAAGCAGAGCTGCTGGTTCCCCTAAACAAAAGGAGTCCGTTGATGCCTCACAGGATGCCTCACTTTGGAGGTTTTGGGGGCATGGTCGACCAAGAGTTAAAGAATGTTTCTTCAACTAAAATAATAAATAAAATAGCAGCAAAAAAGATTAAATAATTTCACTTTAAGTCTTATGTTAAAATGAAAATACTGCACTTGAGATGTACTTGAGATTTTGATTCATATTACAGCAAATTTCTCCACAATTTTCCTCAACAATGCTAAACATCCTCTTCATGAGACCATCATAGAAAAATGATCGCATCATGAAGAGCCTGTTGGATGCTCTTTCAAGGATCTGCTTCTGGAATTAAATATAAATATTGGTCATAAATATTTTTCCGGGACCTGAACATACACCTTTACTAGAAGAAACCTTTTAATGCACACAGACCTTCTTTATGCATGGTTAAATTACAGGATTAAAATTGAAAGAGAAAAAGGCCCACAGCATCACATAACTTTGATCATATAATTTTAAATTTTTTTTTTTTACCTTTTAATAACCCAATTTTTGAGAAAATAAAACAAGACCAGACAACTCCTCGAAACTTATAATGCATTAGAGATTTTTACAAGCCAAATCATTATGTACAGTAATTATTACTGAAGTGTCCTTTGAATGAGCTAATGGTGATAAGCCACATAATCATCTTGCAATGTGCTGATTAGGCCACCTAAGGCAAAGTAATTATGTAAAGGCTAATCAAACTTAATACTCTGAAAGCTTTTTGGACATTTTCACTTAATCTGATGTAGAATAAGTGAGGTTGACAGTTTGTTCCTGCAACTTTCTTTGCGTATTAAAGCTGCTGCGTGTGTTTCCAGGGCATGCAAGATAATTAGTTTGACCATGTAAAAGACGACCGTTACCGAGACTTGACTTCAAAATATGACATTTTAAATGCAACATTGTATTTCTATATGCAGAGGCAAAATACATCTTACTGGACTCTTGTAGAAAGTTATTGTGGTAGATAAGGAGAGTGAGTATGCATCCAAATAGAATTCTTACAATTTGCTAACATTAGTAAGGTCGAGCAATTTTGTGGAGTCAAGGTATTTCTAATCTACAAAAGGAAATACAACAAGTATTCCCGATGCTGCTAAATATGCATAGATTATTAGAACACCTTGACATTTGACAATTTCTACCACAGCACAACCAAAACAATGGTGCCATGTAAAACTGACTGTCTCAAACTATGACATTTACAACCTTGAAATATACTGAGACCTGTAATCCATTCATCAAAGATGATGGCTTTTAATAAAAAATGCAAACACTGTAGATAATGTAGGATATCCAATAAAACAGATTCTTCCTGGACATTTCTAATTAAGACACAAACAAGAAGAAAAAGTTTCATCAATTAATGTGTTAAAGTTTGAGACTCTGTTTGTTCAACTGCTCCAAAACCTCAATGAAATCTTTACAATGTAAATCCTAAGAATCTAGGACAAAGGAAATATCCTGTGTGTGAATTAACCCATGCCTCTGGATTAGCAGTACTCCTCAAATTATACTGAGCTACAATAATATTAGTTTTCACTTGAGATGTGCACAGTTTCAGATGATATAGTTCCCATGCTGCCAGCTCATGACTACCTATTTAAACTTTAAGGATGGAGTACAGAAGAACCATAAATCAAGGTGGCACCAAAGGATGATGGCATTTACTTAATGGTACTAAACCGTCATCATCAGCCCAAATAAGAACAAAAATAGTCCGGTAGGATTTTGAGCAGAGCTCACTTTTAGTGACGCTTAAAAAAGGTGGTGTGGGAAGACACTTTTGTCAGACTAATGAACACTGCTTCTTCTCCACAGATAAAAAGCAAGAAGACAGCCCGATGGATCGATTTACAGCCTGTCATCTGTCTATATTTTCCTCAGTATTAGGGCCTGGGGAACATTTCATAAAGGCCATAGGGTCGGCTTATCATGGAGCTAAATGCCAATGTAATTATTAGTGTCTGGAGATAGTAGAAAGGGAAGCACATCCTGTGGCAGAACACCATATTTAATTAATAAATGTCACTCTGCAAAAGGAGTGAGGGGTGGGCATGAGTAAAAAATAAATAAATGAAACAGAGAGGGAGCAAACGGGAGTGGCAAAACTGGTTCTGTGAACAATAACAGATCAGTAAAAATTCACTTTGGAGCACATTTATAGCCAAGATGTGCAAAGGGCCTTTAAATAAATAATTTTTTATTGCCGTAGTATAATCTCACACTGATTAAAATTGAAAAATCCCAACCTTTTGAGTGCATTTATTCAATAGGGGAATATTTTTTTAAATAATTTCTTCTAACAAAATCCCTAGAGCAAAATTCCTTCAAAATGAATGGAGCTGAAGATTTTCTAGACTGTTTCTTTAAACTGGTGGAAATGGAAAAAAAAAAAACTTCTAATTGGTAAAACCATGACTTTCTGTTTCTGTGGGGTACAAAAATGAAATGACACAGAGGTTAGTTTCTTTTAGCCCCTGCCCACTAGCCTGAACCAGGAACCATTTTCATTTTGACTCCACATATAGGGAGCAGAATGATCAGCACACGGAAAAAGCTCTGTTAGAAAACAGCAGCAGAGTGGCATCTTCGGGACACCAATTCTCCACAACAACTATTAAATGCCAACTTATAGACAACTTACAGAAGCTAAAAAAATGTTTGAGAAAAGTTGTCCAAGTTTATGAGGGTGTTAAAAGTTTACTAAGGTAAAAGAGCCCTCCATTTAAATCTAATCTGATGAACCAAACCTCCCACTTTGGCAGCCACCATTATTCACCATGAACCATCTGCTGCTCTGGAGAAAGATCTTCATGGAAAGCACTTTCCTCACCACAGTCTTCTTGAAAATCTCTAAGCAGTTCTAGAAGATGCAGATAAAAGACGTTCAACTGTTATTCTCCAAGGGAAAAGAGGGAAAGTTTTCCAATTAAGGAGTCTTCTTCCTCCTCTTGGTGCTGCATGTATTATATGATTGACAGCTTCATTAATTAGCCAGCTAGACTTTAAAGAATGATGGAAGAATGGCTATGAGCTGTGTGAAGAATATTACAGGAGCAGAATGCAATTAAGCTTAATTTCTATTGTTAAAAGGAAACATAAAGAGAATTTGTATGCGCCCCACATTCCAGCCTGGTTTAAAAACCAACTAAGTTTCAAAAACACAAGGCTACAAGATACAAGGCTATGCTGATTTATTTAGCAGGACTTTTCCCAATAGATGAACTAATATTTCTGTATTTAACAAAAATTGCTAATCCACAATTCTGTTATTTAAAAAATGTGTTCCACTAATGCCAATTGTAGCAACAGGAATATGTTCGTATTCCTAAGCTTTATTGTCTACGGGAAACATGAAGTCAATCAGATCCAGATTCTTATGACTCGTTTCTAGTCAAAGACCCCCACTTATTTGGTGGAGCATAATTGGTTTTAATAACAGTTTATTAAAACTGATTAATAACTAATCACTAACCAACTAATAATAGTTAGTTTTCACTGTCTAGTTAGTGAAAACTATTATGTGTATATATATATATATATATATATATATATATATTAATGTATATATACATATATATATATATATATAAAACCCTTTTTTAAACTTTTAATGAAGCCCATATTCTTCAAATTTTCTTATGCATTCATTAGCAGCTGGTAAATTAAACTTGAAAACTTGGCTTTGAAAATCTAATTCATTTACAGGAGACAAATACACTAAGCTAGCTGCAATAAGAGAAGTGCAGAGTCAGGAATCTCTTATTCAGCATAATCCAAGTCTGGTCTCACTTTTGGGAAGGTCGGAGAGTTCAGGTCTCCTGTCTCTTTGTTTTTCTCGATGTTGAGGAGTTTGCACGCACCAAGGAACTTGTCATACAGGAAGCAAGCTCCCATGATGCCCCAGAGTTTCTTTTTCGCTCCTTGGCCTCCTCAATCACAACCTTTCTTAACTTGAAGTGTTACTTGAGAAGCAGGTACACCGGAGACCATCTTTCCTCGCTGTCATTGGATCAGCTGCTGACTCCAACACCATATCCTTTGTCTTTTGTTCTCTGCCCACATAATAACTCTGAACTGGCTGAAGAACAGGCGGGGAAAAAAACGCAGTTGAGGCGGTAATGGAGAAAAGAAATATATCAAAGTCTTTAAATGCTTCCTATGCAACAATTTCTTTCCCTCTTTCAAAGGCGACACTCCTCGGCACACAGAAGTGGGTATTCTTGTTTGGAAACAAAGGCAGGCTTGCTTCTGAGGCAACTGCTAAGCGATTGCAAAGCAGATGCTTTTTTCTCTCGCCAATCAATTTAACACCTACACCTCCCCTCTCCTCCTTCATGCTGGCTCTGGCTCATCAGTTTTAAATGGCACAAGGCAGTCTTGAATTGTTCTTTTAACTCACTCAGAATACAGGGAACATCTCCTCAGTTACAACACCAGTCTGTTTAAGCTTTCTTTAGAGAATATTTTGTGGAGCCACCTCTAATAGTAACTACAGCTACGATTCTTAGCAACATGTCTTGACCAACTACACGCACATGTAAAGATAGACATTTGTAACCTTCGTCCTCTACAGAACAGGTCAAGCTCCGTCAGTTTGAATAGAGGGAATCTGTGAACATTCATTTTGAAGTGTTTCTCGACTTTGACTGGACCATTCTAATACATTAGTTTTAAACTTATTTCTGGTTATATCTTTAGAGTTATAGTTCTGCTTGAAGGTGAACTTTTTTCAGGTCCAGCCATACTTTCAAATCTTCCCAACTTCCTTCCTCTGACTTAAAGAAACATATGTCCACAACTTGATGCTGCTACCACGTTTTAAACTGAAATGCATGCATCCTTGGTGAGACTGAGTTTTAGGTTTATGCCATTGAAAGTCTTCTGCAAGTTCTACATTTTTTGTCTCTCCTCTTTGGGTGGGTATCGATCTTGATGAAAGATGTGCTATAGTCTTTCAATTTTCAGCTGATGGACTGAAAAGCAATCCGTGAAATCTTTAAAGCTTGGGATATTGCTTTACAACAAAACCCTGCTTTAACTTTATATCCTTGGTCTTCATGAAGCTGCTTATTCACTAATGTTCTCCAACACCACCTCGATATCCCACGCCAGCTCATTGTAAGACATCCCAAGGCATTGCCCCAGACCCAAGGGGAAGAATTGTTCCTTTAAACTAGAGAGTTCTTACTTGGCTCGCCCCGAAATGGGAAATGATTGGAAAACATACAAAGAGAACAAGCATCTCGATCAAATGCCCGATCGAGATGGCTCCCTATGGACTCAATTTACTTAATGCACCCACTGGATTTTATGTGAGGAGAAACAAGGAGCTTTTAATCTCTAATTGATATTTTTGTAGGTTGCTGTGTGCCCAAAAAAAACAAAAGCCTGGTTCCAAGCAAACAACTCTTAATGCTTTGGTTGGATCTTTAAGTATTTTGTAATTGGCAAACTGTCAAATGGAGGGATGGCTTTTTTCATAGAATTAAATTCAAAATTTCTAAAAGCCTTTTCTTTAAAAACAGATGAGCTCTTGACAAATGTACTCCTCCACAATTTATAGTTAGTTTTTTTGTTTGTTTGTTTGTTTGTTTGTTTGTTTGTTTGTTTGTTTGGGTTTTTTTTTTACACTGAAAACAATATATTATTTTTCTTACACCTCACCAAAGTGCATACACTGAAGTTTGTGATTGTTGCACAACAAAAATGTAACAAAAGTTCAAGTGGTATGAATATTGCAGGAGATAACTCCTAGGTGTCTAAACCATAACAAGTCTCAGTTATATTTCTGAGAGTTGGTAAAAACAGGATGTGGATTTGGGAACATTTTTTTCCATTATAAATCTTGTGCTCAACAGAATTCCGGGGGGGAAAAAAAGCCATCTGTGTCTGACTCTTATCCCTGGCTTTCTCTAGAGCCTGGATGAGCCTGAGCCAGCAAATGTCAGTCGGATAAAGACCAAGCCTGACAGACAGACACTGGGAGTTTTGTCATTCCGAGTGTCATCCCTTTGGTAGCAAGCCCCAATCTTTGCCGGTCTCAGAAGCACTCGGATGATGCAGGAGAGAAACGTTCTGAGGGAGAACGTCAGGTTGTGTAACTCCTCTAAGCCCCACGTAAGGCTGAAACGCTGAGGACATGCACTGTTTCTGCACCCTGATGGCCTCGGAGAGTTTTCATTATTGTCTTATGATGGAGGTCGCCATAGAAACGGCAATCACATCAACAGTCACCCCCCACAAACAAGCTAAAGCGCTTCGATGAGATGTTCTTTCAGAGGCAAGAGGATCTGTCCAGCGTCAGATGTTATTTAATGCGACTTGATATTTAGAAAAACAACTAAATCAAGCAGATTACCTGGAAGCAACTGTAGATAAGCTCAACAAAACATAACATGCTTTATACTGAAAACATTGACTGTGACAATCATGTATTAGTGTAATCTTCTAATGTGTTTTTCCGCAATAAAGTAAATGCACAGTAATAAAAAAAAATTCATATTATCCAGTTATCTGAATCTCTGTATTCACATCTCATAATTCAAAGTTAAAAAGAGCAAGAAACAGAAAAGGATAAGCATACAGATTGCCACATTTAATTTATATTTGCACAGTTGCATAAAATGTTATGCATCTTACGATTCAATATCACTAGAGAAAGTGAAGAGAACAGCTTATTGCTTTATATTTACAGTTTTCTGAACAAAAGATTTAATTTTTTTTTTTTTGCGTTACTTAACTGAATGACTTCCACATATATTTAATCTCATAAAATGTTCCATATCACACAAGTCTAAAGTCTATAGACACATTTTAGTCTAAGGAGGTTTAGACATACATTCACAATTTAAAATAGAAGTCCACTGAACAGCGTGTTGCTTCGCAGAGCCTCTTTTGTATTTACGACAAAAATACAAGACAGTTTTTTGTTACATATTTTATCCAACAATTTAGTGTGGTGAATCTTATTTTATATTCTTAGAGCAACAGCAGCTGAGGAAACTTCAGCAAACGGAACGGCTAAATGACCTACAAAATGGTGACTTTTTTAACCTTTTAAACGTTTAATCTGATTTTGGTCAAATTGGATGAGGAAATGTTGGTGAACTGGTGACAAAATTTGATAAAATTTTAAAATCTAGAAAATAAGCTGTTATACCTAGTTATGCTGTCAATGCTAATTGCTAATAAACGTTAAAATGGTTTTAAAAATGTTTTTTTATGTGTTCTTGACATTGTTTTACAAACGTGTGGAAGTCCAAATGTCTTCACTACCAAGATTTAGTGGAGTCAAAACTATACTCAATACTTTGATTAAACGTCCATTTTTTTCTGTAAAAACAATCAGTCACCTTTCATGAGCCCACACAATTTGTGACTTTTCACTCAAATGTTTCAGAGCTTCAAAGGACCAAACAAAACAGCTAGAAAGAGAAGGATGTGAATATCTACACTGCTGAGCAACACATTTCTGTAAACAATGTTCCCGAGCTCCAAGATGGATTTGAAAGACCTCCTGCTGTTCTACAATGAACAAAAACACAACAAAGCAGCCAAAAGGAATTCAAAAAACGCTCCAATCACATGACACATTAGGAGAATTAAATATCAAAGGAAGATGATGACAAGTTTATGTTTTCAAATGATATCCTTATTGTCAAATATACTGTTGAAACCCCTTTGACTACCATTTGATCCTGCCTATAATTAGAAAATAATATCCAAATAAGTTGCTAATTTAAAATTGGTTATTTCAGATGTGTGTATTCCAAACCTCAAATTAGGATACGTTAGTTTAAAATCAAAATCAAATAAATCTGTCTTCCAAATTTAAGGAGTAATAAAATTAAAAATTAAAAATGGCAGTGATAGCAAGATGCTGTAGGGATGCTTCCATGTCCATGGTAATGGGAAGTTGATGGGAAATCTGGATGGAACAAAATGTGAAAATTACAGAATCCAGATCTAAATCCAACTGAGAATCTGTGGCAAGGGTTGAAATGAGAACAAATATTAATTTCAATTTTAGTTGTTTACGTTTGTTTGTTAGCAAAATTTGTGGTTTTATTTTCTATGAATGACTTAGGCTATTGTAAAGTTAGCTAATTTATGAGTCACATGGCCTATGCTGCTCATGCACAATACCTTTAAAGTGTTTTTAAATGTATCTGATTAAAAATCCTAGCATATTTTTTCAATTTTTTCTGGCATACATGTCTTGATACATCTAAGGCTAGATTAAGTTTAAAGAAACAAGATATGTTATTTAACAGTAAAAACTGCAATAAACCAGCTCCCTATCACCTCAGCATTATTACGTTAATAATATACGCTGTTATTAGAAGAACAAGAGGATAATTCGACTAACTTGCTTCGCTAGATGTTAGAAAGGAGGTATTTAAAACAGTGTTTATGTCAATGAAGTAAAACATCACCAATCAATACACTAATGTAGGATGAGCTGGTACAGACTGTCCCAGTGGATTGAAATGTCCCTATGTGGCTTACCACTCGGTGTGTACCATGTTCTCTGGAGCTGCAGTTACCCAGCTGCAACATCAATAGTATTTGTCAAGTGGTTAGAGCTGATAAGGACACAGATGATTGCCTTGGGGTTGCTTAAAGCCTGGTTTGTCAGGGTAACTTGGAAGCTAGAACTGTCAGTAATTGAGCTAAAGTGCTTCATATCCCCTTCACCTGACTGCTTGTATCATTCCATGTTATATTTCTCATGCTTTCTGGAATTAAAATCAGGGCAATTTAGTTATTGGACAGCAATACAGGCAGAAAAGTCCTCGATCTTTGTCAAGTCTTGCCGGAGCAGCCTCTCCATTTTGTCCTATCCTTCGCTCGCCTTTGACCTCCCACAGGTTCCATTAACTGCAGCACCCAAGCAACCTCAAGCGCATCCAATCTTGTGACAGTTACATAACAAAAGATGAGTGCAGGGAAGATTAGAGAAGGGTGAGGCAAGAGATCGAGAAGTGTCAGGGTTTGCTCAGCCTACAAAAACAAAAACAACTCCTTCACCGTTATCGTCCGGATCACTGGGTGCAGCCTCTCCTCTCTGAAGTTTCCTTGCCTTCCTCCCATCTTACAAGAACATGACATACAACTGGGTTTTTTTCCTAGCAAGAAACTTTTCTCCACCTCAGTTCTAAAAAAACACACACAACTCCGCCACAGGTTTCTACCTGTCATTTCGAATTATACGAGTCAAAAGCACTCCAGTCGGAAAGGGAAAAATGTGACATGTGGGGTGGCAGGTGATAAAGTTGAGGTGCTGACCTGCCCCTTTTAACTCCCATCCTTCCATATACAACTTCACAAAGCCAGATAGAATTTTTTTCAACTTAACAAAAACCTTTTAAGTAAATCAGTTTTTGACACTTCTCTACTTTTCTCATTGGCGTGCTGCAACCTCCAAACGCTCAGATCTATTCCACAAACAAGACAGTGATACATAAGGTTTTCCACATCGAAGCAGGTAAGCAAAACTGAAATCTGGAACAAGTCTTCTGGTCCGGATGGTATTAGCCTCAGAGTCCTTAGAGCGTGCAACTCTGCAACTCCTCTTTTTGCTAGCCTGACAAAGGAGAATGTCCCAAACATCCTAACTTGTTCTGGCACCAAAAAAGCTAAGCCATCAGTTCTCAAGGATTATAGACCTGTTGCCATGACATACGAGGACCTCCTGTAGTTTGCTTGTTGCTGTGAAGTCAGAGTTCATCAAACCCACTGTCATCTGGACAAAGCAATCAGCACTGTGATGATCATGCTCTGTGATTCCTCTAGTGCATCTAACACAACTCAGCCTGTTTTGCTGCTTTGCTTTGACAGCAACTCCAAAAAATACAGGTGGATGGATGCCTTAGCCACTGCCTGGATCAATGACTATCTGACAAACAGATCACAGATTGCAAGACTGAGTGCCTAACCAGGTAGTCAGCAGCAAAGGAGCACCTTTGGGGCATTAGGTATATCATCAACATTAATCACACTCCTCATGGTCATCACTGTTGCCATCAAGTGTCACTGGGTTTCATGACATCCATTTCAAAAACAATGTCAGTCTTAATATTACAAAAATATAATATTACTGCAGGACATGTTTTAGTTCAAGCATCAACACTGAGGCATTCACAGAGTTTACTATTTTTGGCAGGCTGTTTCACCCAGCCTGACTTCGTCATAACTGGACCAGTAGCCTGAGTATGTTAGGCATCGGACAGGTGTGCAAGAGTGACTTTTTGTTCCACAACTACTCGAATAACCCGATGAGCAGAGGAGCAATTGTAAATGGCAGATCTAGCTCAGCAATGAAGGAGTCTAAGGGAAACCTGATGAATGTTTGTGAGAGCCTGAATTTTTTTTTTTTTTTTCCGCAGAAATAAGCCCTGTATCCAACTGGAGGCTCGCATGGATTCGCTTTGTTAAATCGAGGTACTGGCTATTTTTTTGGCCAGGCAATGTAATAATCTTTCAAGTTACTGTAAGAAAGGAAAGAGAAGATTCAAACTCACATATACCCATTACAGCTAAAAATAAATAAATAAATTTAAAAAAGCCAACACTGTTAAACAGTAATCATATACAGGCCCAGGAATCTCCTGAGAGACCACATTTAATCTTAGAATCACTGCAGGCTTATGAAACCAGCCATCCAACCAGCTGTATAAAAACAGGCTCATAAATATATCTCGCAAGCGAAGGAGAATTTTTCCTAACAAGAGAGATGTTTCTGTTTTTGTGAGTGTGTGTGAGGCAGAAAAGCGGCACCAGAGGCCCAGCCCGTGACAAAACAAAGAGATTAAATGACCTGTGAATGTGACTTTCCATTTTCTATTACAGTAACTTGAGCTCAACTTAGAAGGCTGCTGCCCCCCTCTGGTGGCTAATGAGACATCAACATACACTGTACACAACACCACCTCCTTTTATTTTCCTGCGTCTGCTCAGGTACTTTCAGTTGATTGAAATCAGAAACAGAGCTAACAAACTGACTGAAAATGGTAATAAAATGATGACGGTAAAGCATTAAGATTCAATATGCATCACCTGCTCCTCTCCCGCCTCACATTTCTAAAGGTAAACCTTCCTGTCTGCAGTTCAGATAAAATCTAGGAGAAATGTGCTCTTTTGACACACATTGCCAAAAAAAACACAGAATGCAAACATGTCAGGGCCCCCTCTGAGGTGAGATTTCAGCTCAAGCAAGAGCCAAATGTCAACCAGCTCAGACAGATGGTGCACAGAGCTGGTCAGCAGAGGCCAACCTTGGTCAGCAGTGACGAGAAGAGGGAGGGCAACGCGTTTTTTGTTTTTGTGCAGAACACTTGATGTTGACGGGAGCATCAGGAGAGCATTGTTGCCCATGTGGGAAGGTAAAATCATGTCAGGCTTGTTTGTGTGGCAGGTGCTCGGGGACTCTGTGGGTTACTGTCGAGCTGTCGCTGTGACAGAGGAATGTCAAGAGTGGATAAACAGCTTAAAGAGGGCTTCTGACATCAGATAAGAAGAACAGAATGCGCTGCCTATTTTTGTTATCCATATTTTGGTTTTCACATAGCTTTTGACCTTTCACAGAATAAAGTATTTTCATGAAATCGAACAGATTTGCCTCTGCAATGTTCCTGCATCTCTTTAATTGAAAAATTACATACATTTTCAAACACATTTTCAGGGTTCTTGGTTCTTCCTTCGGACAGTGTACCATCAATTCCTCGCAAACACTACTATATTATTCAGAAATGGATCTATGGCTGGAGTGGTGGGAGGATAAACGAGTAATAAAAAATATTTGCATTGGAAAATTTATAATACTTTTAACATATTCAGATCAGTTGATTAATTATATCTCATATGAGTTATTGTGATTATACCCTTGAATCTAACTAAAATAGTAGTTATTGAGGATGGGCAATATAGACTTTATCATGATATTTTGTAAAGTTTATCATGACAATTATACCAACTCACTAACCTTCGCACTGTAATTGTTTTTAATGCAATTTTTTAATTAATTGATTTTTTTATGCTATCATGAAACCAACAGTGGGTTTCTAAAAAAATGCAATCTTGACAAAACATTTAGCTTTTGGGTTTTCAAAATTATCAATAATTGTAAGTTATTGTTACACATTTTCAAAGATCAATAAACTTTAAATTCCTTCCCTTTAAGTTGCATAGTCTTTGCCTTAATCTAGGGGTGTCAAACTCCAGTCTTCGAGGGCCACTGGTACAAAACACAGGAATAAAATGGCTTAATTACCTCCTCCTTGTGTAGATAAGTTCTCCAGAGCCTTGCTAATGACCTAATTATTCTATTCAGGTGTGGTGGAGCAGAGGCACATCTAAAAGTTGCAGGACACCGCCCCTCAAGGACTGGATGTTGACACCCCTGCCTTAATCTAAGCAATATCCTTATTGAGTACAGTGCACTTCTTAAAAATGTCCACAAAAACAGTCAGGTATGAAATGATCTAATTACAAAATGGCAAAGGGTCCAAAATTATTACCGTCCTTTGTTGAAAATACCATAGTTAAAATCTAAAACTAGCAGTATATTTTTTAGGGTGCACTTTCTCTTATGCTAAAAAGAAAATACCTCAAACATGCAGGGAAATGTTGCATCAATGTGGATATTTAGGTTGTTTTTGTATGTTTGAAATGCCTGGCTGCAACCCTAATTTCCCCCTTTGTGAGACAATAAAGATACTGAACAAATAATATAAATTTTTCATAATAAATCCAGTAAATTGTGACATTATTCAAACTCCTGGCAGGCTCAGATTTAAAATGATTTCCATTAACCAAGAATTTGCTTTCTGATAGAAAAAACATTTTCAAATGCAATCCTTGGGGGGGGAACAAAAGAGATAACTTATTTTTTTTTTTTTTTATTATGCATTTATTTAAATATCATGTTGAAACGCCTCCTTCGTAATGAAAGTAATAATCGTTTTGTTTTCATTAGAGCAATGCGACCAGTCTTACAATTGCAGATAATCTTTCTGCAAATTCTTTGCAAGGATGTTTTCCAGCCTCAATAACCCTAATCTTTGGCCTCCACAAATCAGACTGAAGTTTGGACTCTTTAGTGAAACTGAACGATTACCTAAAGTTGACAATAATTTGGCATGAATCATTTGGGGGTTCACTTTAGAGTAGGAAAAATACAAAAGAAACATCAACTCCACATTTGGTCATAAAATAAAATGAGTGCAGTTTAAAAAAAGTCATTTTCATGAGCAGTTTGAAGTTCAGCTTTATTGTCAATTTGTTTACTCGCTATTGCCTCGCCGCGAAAACAAAACTCCACTATCATAATTTCTAGCTTTGAGCTATTCTGACGTATAATTGAGCACCTAAAATATAGCCTCCATTTTTACATTTTGAAGCACGACAAATGTCTTCACTGAGACTGTTAGCTCTTGCAGAGAAATCCCTTCCTTACACCTGCAGGATTTTTCTTTTGTTGTTCTGCACACTCGCAAAAAGTGAAATTCCCTTAACTCTTCCCTTGTCTCATCAACATTAAATAGTGCATGAACACCACAGTTGGCTTCTCTTTTTTTTAAATGGAGGATTACCGTGGTTCTCCAGTTCAAACGGAAAACATGCAATATTCTCAGACTGTTTCTAGTAGACTGAGTAGACTGCTTTAAAGGTATGTGAGCAGGTAGAAAGATGGATAAGTGATATACGCCTCGGCACAGAATGTGTATAGGCTGAGAGAAAGCAATTTCCTGCTCTCAGAGACGTTGCTGCGGATCGAGTTGAGTCACACGTCGACGGCTCTATGAAGGTATTGTCCCATTAATAAAGGCGAAATAAAGAAGCGCTAAAAGTTCGGTCTGTGCAAAACTTTAAGTTTCATTACTAAAATTACATCTCTCCTACCCCTTCTTTCCCTGTTTTGCCTTCTTTACCATTTATTGTCTGAACTAAAGTAACCCTACCTTAACAGGGGTTTCTACAGTAATGAAAGGCTATAACATAATGTTGGGACACAGAGGGAAAGCCGATTCAAAGTACCCTTTTTCCCTTCTGAGCGTCGAGCTTCCCTTTGATCATCAAATTGTTCTCCTGAAAATCCTTCTTGAATTATCTGGGCCACTGAAGTGGAAAGTGAATTTTCTGGTGAGGCCAAAGCTTCTTATAGGGGAAGGGGAAAAGAAGCAGGAACAATAACAAAAAAGATGTAAAAATTTAACAAATTGAATCAGAGAACCAAAAAACAGAAAGGAAAAAGAATATGATCGCCACTTGCAAGCGCAAAAGAGGAAAGTTTATCAATCTCTTTATTCAGCACCACTGAACACTAATAACGCCTTTCATTTCAGTAAAAAGCACATAGGAGAAAAAAAACATCACAGAGTCTGTGTTTCTTCCTTGTTGGCTTTATTGCTCAACTTAGGGATTACATATGTATTTGGTATTTTACTGCAGCATAGCCAAATAAATGTAATGTTAATATAGACTCAAAAAAGTAAGCCCATTCCTTTGGATATGAACAATGGAGCAAAGCTTTGCCCCTTTCCAAATGTTTTATAAAATCTTATTTAGCTGTGATTGGGAGGTTACTGGGCTTTTCTGTGCAAGATTTAATCACAATCTCAAGCATTAGCAGCAATCATCCTACAGGTTAGCACTGGCGAACCCGCAGCTCTCAAGTCACATCCTGCTCTTTGACTGCTCCTGTGTGGCCCTTTTTTTAAATTGGTGTTTAGAAAAGTTGATACTGTGACAACACTGAACTGTTGAAGCTGTTTGAAGAAAGCCCTAGTAAAACCATCATAACGTGAACAATTCACATGTTGAGCTAGCACTGAACTTTCGGAAAACTGCAAAACAGCTGAAACACTGACTGACTCAAAACCTACCTGCTTTTGAAACATAATAAATGACACATTAATAAACATTCTGATTTGTAATGATGCCACAAGACAACATTTTGTGCTTCAATTGTTGGCTGTGTTTAATAACTCTGTACTTTTTTTGTATGTATAAATATAAATAAATAATAAAGAGAAGAATTTAACATTTCTACCTAAATGGGAAGAATATGTTTCCACAGAAAAAAATGGGAAATTTCATTGTCTCACTTGAAACATCATTTCACCACTATCCATCCAAACACACCCAAAGGCTTAATAATTCGTAATCACATAATGAACTGCTTTACCTTATGATTATGAATTGTAATCATTCATAATCATGAGTAATTATGAATGATAATCATGCATGTGTGCAGCTAATAGCTGAAACTAATTTTAAAACTGACCACTCACCAATGTCACTCTCACCAATGTTCACCTTCTATAAATGTATCTGAATTGAATTCAGAATATCAGCCAGCAAAAATAAAATACTAACTGAACAATCAGTATAATGTGGAAATGTACTGCAATAGCTTTGGATAGAGTACTTGCTATTCCGCTTTTAAATAAATATAAAATTTTACATTTTAGTAGGGGATTTTCTTTAGCAGCAACTAATTTCAAGAACAACAGACGTCAAAACACAATTTTGCATCAGGCAACACTTGTTTGTACAGTCAACTTTGCAAACTAACCAGTGCTTCCTATAGTTGGTACATGTTGGACACACCAAAGCGTGCCTCTGGTTTAAAGAGACAATTGTTGAAGACGACCAGGCCTTATTCTCTGAGCACTGCCAAAACAGTTAAAAATTAACTTCCTCGAAAGATACGATCCCCGTAGGCCCCAACTTTGATTATAGGGTCTGACACACTGAGCCCCTCGTCAGTTTTAATGTAAATTGCTTGTTTAATGGCAGCCTGTTTAATTTACCCAGCTTGATTACAGTTTGCTGTGGTTGCAGTTAAGCACACATTTTCATATTCATGAATCTTTATACTAATTCATCCTCTTCAGCTGCAGCTGAATTCACTGAGAATGTCTTCCCATTGACCAGGGAAGATTTAACACAGAGATTTTTCTCATCTGTGAGACGTTCATGCAGGTCAGAAGCTCTGAAGCTTCTCTGATTTGCGGTTTTGTGTGCGTGTGTGCGCGTGTGTCTTTATGTAGTCCGCATGAATATCGTAATTTATAAAAGAAAAGGAAAAGGAAGTTTGGGCTGCTTTGTTTACACACAGACATCTTGTTATGTGCTGCCTCGTAAAACAGGGGATCAACAAGTCTTAAGTGAAACAGACAGACACATTTTCGCACAAAAACTGCTTGAGGAAGAATTTTTTTTTTTTTTTTAATCACCACTGGGAAGCCATGCTCATCCTGTTCAGAATTGAAATGAGTGTGAAGGAAATCCACTTGTACAAGTGGAGACAACACTCAAAATGGAGTCACAAGACATGAAGTTTACTAAAATAAAAATAACAAAAAAAAAAGTAATACAGTAGCTTGCAATTTTCCCTCACTCCCACTTAAAACCTCCCTGGAGCTCTAAAAATGACCAGGTAAACAAATCCACCGCTAAAGCTACATTTTCTACAACCACTTCTAATCCTTCATCAAGGCTGCTGGATAATCATGCCATTAGAAAATCAGTTCTGAGTGATACTTCAGCTTTGTTTTTGTAATGTGTTTTTTCTCCATAAAAATAAGGACAAACTGTATTTTAAAAGTGAGCAGACAAGTAAAACCTCTATCCATGTTTGTTTACCAAATACTGCTTTTAATAGGCATTGGGTCGATTCTACCCTCTGCCAATTGCGACCCATGAGTTATAAAAGTTAAATATAGAAGTATATAAAGTTAGAAACCAGATATTTGACTGCTAAGGTCATTTAGGTTAACGAAAATTTCTTGTTTGTTAAATGTTAGAATAATGAGATATTTTTGACGATCTTTAACTGTGGAAGTTCACCAACTTTTTATTAGTGTTGGGTTGAATTGTCTGTTAAAATGTATCACATGGTTCAAAGACTTTGGGTTTTCTTCCAAAAGCTTCATACAGTTTGCTGGAGTACCGGCCCATTCCTCCTGACAGAACCAAGTCAGATTTGTAGACTGCTTTACTCTCTCACACATCTTTTTAGCCCGGTCCGCATATTTTCTGTGAGACTCGGATGAGGAAATTGTGATGGCCACTCCAAAACATTGACTTCATTTGGTTGTTGATAATGTAAGATGTAACATAATGTTCATTTCTCATTACGTAGCAACCACACATGATCGAGCCCACACCAAAACAAAGTTAGCACACAAAATAAGTTATTTTCATGGTTGGGATGGTGTGCTCATTTTTCCAAGTTTCCAACTTCTTCCTTCAAATATAACTGCAGCCATCACAGTCAAACACACACATTTTAGTTTCATTAGTCCTCAGCGCTTTTCTCCAAAACTGAAGGTATTTTTCCTCGCCGATATGCTATTATTCTAATGTTAATACAGGACACATTTCACTGTTGGCAATGTCACTCGAATTGCATTCAGCAGCATCTTAAATGTCTTTTGCTTTTGTTCGAGTGCCTATTAACAATTTTCACACTAAAACATATTATTTTCTGGAACACAGAGCCGTGTTCCTGTCACGTACCATGACCAGACATTTCCATGCTGTTTGTACTGGCCTGTAATTGTTGGAAGAGTTGAATGTGCCACCTTCTGCTACCTCAAAGTTGTGCCGAAGCATTAACCAGACTAGTAGAGGTCAACGATTCTCCTCTGGATATTTTCCCTAACTTCATTTGAGTTCCCATAATGTCACAAAAGGAAGCTGTCTGCTAAAGTTCTTCCTCTCTTTAATTATGACATAAAGCAAAGTTAATGTTTACAAACATCACTGGCTTTCCCAAACTGTTGAAAGGTATAATGTTATTTTCTGTAAACCCACGACTTCAAAGAAGGTAATAAAAAATCCGCAATATTAATTAGGTATTTAGGAAATGCTAATAATTTTGTCATTACCAACAGACCTAAAACAAGAAAAGTTTATTATGATTTAAAACCTAATTTAAGATCTTAATTACCAAAAAGTACTTCTCTATATTTGTGTCATATTGCTCCCTAATTCATGGAGGCTGTCTTGCACTTGAAATTGCCTCGAGTCATTTTTTATGCTTTTTGTAAATTTAATTTACATCTGGGCTGGTAAATATATTGAAATAAAAGTATTTTCATTTTTAAAGAAAAATTTATTTTCATTGGCCAATATAAGAAATCACTAGTTAATTTAATCAAAAGTAAATCAATAAATCACCATCAGTGCCAGCTTTACTTATATAATATCATCATTAAAATAAGTAAGGCCTTGCAGGCTCAAGTGCTGTATGCTTGGAGACAAATTGGTGGCAATAAGGAAAACTCTATAAATACTTATAAATATCATCATTTTACTTTGGTTTTATTGCTGCCTAACTGTTTCTCACTAAGTTTCCATGGTAACAGATACTTATTTTCTTTGTAACCAGCACAAAAATGACTTAAATGAGGTATAAACAGCAGTGTAAAATGATTAAGAATGCCTACAAAGTTAATTTTGTCATCTAAAATGTCTAAAGGTGGCAGAAGGAGGGCGGGAGCTTTCAAATAAAATTAAAATTTACAAGAAAATTCAAAAGAAAAGAAAGTTTAAGCATGAAGTAAATCCTACATGAAAAACCTTGAAGAAAACCGTGTTATTGAATTTTAAAAATAGCTCACCAGTGCTTCATCCTCGGAGAGAACCCTCGTCTCATCATGGACAAGCACCACTTTAGCCTTGACTTCATCCAACGATATACTGAGGGGTTTAAAAATGCATCATATTAATATTCCATTGAACAGTTTGGTTGATTTCCTCAATATGTGTTCAACATTCTGACGTACTAGACAGTCATACTGAAAAAACCCAGAGCTTGTTTCAATAGGATTCCACTTAAAAATATCAACCTTGTTTTAGAGATTTAAAATAGGTACAAAAACACTATTTTAAAAAAGAAAGACCTGTCTTCACTTTTAAACTGCAAAACCAGAGTTAGCAATTAACTAAGCGCAGATAAACATTTAAAAATACAAATTTCTTAAAGTTCAATTAACCTATTTACAGCTAATATCAAGAATGTTGCACTCTTCATACCTTTGTCCTGATTTCACAATACAATGCACTACACTGTAAAGTCACACACACACATATGCCAACTCTTTTTCCCACGACACTAAACTCTTGTCATTAACCATTTTTCCATGCTTGTGTCTTCCTTCCAGAGGTTACAGCCAAACTGCCCCCTCTGAGCTCAGATAATGACTGCATAGCCAGAATCAATCCCCGGAGCGCGTCAACTAAGGCAGGCAAACATACAAAGCGAATAGTCTGCTCAGCCTACAGAAGATCAATGCTCAGGGTGAGTGCTGGAGAGAAACAATGCCTTTCACCATTGTGAGAACGGCACACAGGCTGCAGAACAACGGCTCTGTAAATCCTGTGTGAAGTAAATTGGCTTTTGGCTCGAATCACGCCAGGCATTTGCACGTATATATAGACCACTGCAGCATAAAAGCAGGTGTTTTGTTATATGCACCCTTTTTGGAGGCTTCTCTATGAAAGTCAGTAATGAATATTATGGAGCTCACAGATGCAGGCAGTGATAAATCCATGCAGAGGGGGAGAGGATAAAAAGCACATCCTGTTCGTGGGCCTTTGGGAGGCTCCATCATGGTTCATTTCCTGAAGCAGTTGGTAGACTCTATTTATAGGCCAGCATACTAGTACCAGTTAATCCTGCACTGGGCTGCCAACTGCCTGCCAGCTGGCACAGTGGGTTGTGCCTGTGTGTGCTGCATGGAAAGGTTTTGGGATGAAACGATTGTAAGGCCTACATTCGTGACCAACAAATCTTTACCCCTCATTTAGGGATTTTACATCTCAAAGTTGGTTTTGAGACTAACATTTCCAGAGTCCTCAACCATATTAGGCCAGTTTAATATATATATACTGTATATATATACACACACACACACTCAAACACATACACACACAAGTATATATACTGTTTTTAACCAGGTTCTGTGGAGATGTTGTGAGTTGGCACCTATCTTTGTAGAAAGTTTTCAGATGGGCCATTTAAAACAACCTGATCACGATTCGAATGAAATATTTATTCAGTGTTAATTTATTTCAAAATGCATTATTGATTCTAATGAGGATGTTTTGCAGAAATGTCTTAATGTGATTTAAAATGTGTTCAAAACTTTATGAAAATCAATGGCTGCGTTCTTTGTCATGAGGCAATTATTGGTGAGTAAATGGACACAAAAATGAGATTAGTTCACAGTATAAATGAGAGAATAATTATCTGTGAATCTGCATTAAACATAATTAGCAATTCCAATGAAGCAGATTAAGAATTGAGGAACGTTTAGTTAAGTGTCATCGGGGACAAAGCCAGACAAATAACTTTTTTTTGTACAACATAAAAAGCATACAGCACGCATGCTAATCAAGGAAGCAAATTGCCTGGCAACTGCAAGCATTAGGTATAATTTGTGACATTGCATTTATCAGAGAAGAAACTAAATGAGGGTTGACACTTTGAGTTGGAAAGTCGTACAAGACCAAAGCAGTAATGCAGTGGCTAAAAAATGCCACTGCAAACACAATCTCTGCCTTATTCAGATCAACATCAATACATGTAGTGCATAATGATGGCCAGTTCACAGAGTCCACCAACTGACAGCTTAGTAATGTGTTTGCTAAAGCACAGCTCAGAGAGAGACTCAAGAATTCAGACAGAGGGAGATTGAGTGGATAAAGGGGTTCTGAGCTGTGAACAGTAGCCAGAGAGGCAGAATAACATCCGACTGCAAGAATGCACAAACGGGCACATTTTTCTTACACAGGAATTGCTGCATGAGGAGATTGTTTTGCAAGCATGTGTTTTATAGCACACTTGGTTTACTATTCCAAGTCTTTCTGTTGGCTTAACCACTATCAGTTTATTGTTTTTTTTACATGCATGTTCTGGTAAAGTTTGGAATATGACGGCCTGTACTGCTGTAAAGAAGAAACGTGGAGAGGACTGTCAAGGTAAATTTTAAAAAGGCCTTTGAGCTCTTTTAAGTCAGCAATGGGTTTGGCCTTGGTACCCTCAATGGTACCAGTAACTTTCTTGCTGTGAAATCATGAACACTGATTGTAACTAAATAAAGTGAGGTCTGCAAAGCTTTATTTGTAGCTCCTGGTTGTTTTGTGACCTTTCTGGATGAGTGATTCATGCACTTTTAGTGTAATTTTGGTCGTTCAGCCACTCTTAGGAAGTTTTTCACTGATGTCCTAATGTAAGAAGGACATCAGATATGGAGATTTGACAGTTTCTAGACTAATTCTTCACAATAACCTTGCTTCTCATTAATCCTTAAATGGATTTAGATTCCATTGCTTTTTAAGGTCTATAAGCCAACTTTACATTGTCACATAGGTTTGTCCATTTAAGTGACTTATTATTAAGTGTATAGGTCAAATAGTAAATAAAACTGTTAAATTTACTCTACTAAAACATGAGGTCAATTTTTTTTTTCAGAATTTAACAAGTTTTTTTGGGGTTTTTTTTATGTTTTTTGCTAGCCAGGTCATAAAATGCAAGTTCCACTATAGGGGAAAAAAAAGAAGAGATTTTTTATAGCTTAAAAAGCAAAATCTATTCCAACTGAATTTTAGTGAAACATAAAAATTGATTTGTATGACACAGGTTTCTGTCCAGGTAGTTAACAGGATATATTATCAGCATACTATCTAATTTATTTAATCAACACAAAAGAAGGATGTGCAACATACACGGAGTTCAAAACTATAAAGATTTAATAGAAGAAGATTATAGTGCCTCAGAGATGGCTGGTGGATGATGGGCTTGGCAAAAAGCAGCAGCCCAACATCAAATGTATTTCCAGGCTTTAAAAACCTTCGGACTCTCTTTGATTAGCATATAACTCACCTGCCATCTTTATTGATGTCCAGTAGTTGGAAAAGGTGCGATACGGTGCTATTCTGATGCCTAAAACCTGCAAAGAAAATGGTATATTAGAAGCTTTACACAGCAGGCAGCTGATAATATTTAAGACACAACTTTTCATTATTTTTAACCACCAATTGCTGATAATTGTATTTATCAGTCCCAATAAAAACCTTGAAGCGTGAACATAAAAGGAAAAAAAATTAAAAAAGAAGAAGTGAACTAAAAAGTATGAGCAGCAAGGGTAGAGAGGGAAAAAAAAAAACAGGCAATGAGTCAGTCATGCTGTGCAGGAACATTTGCTTTCCCTGTAGGAAAAAAAAAAAAAGCGCGTCAGAGTCCAGAATGCAATCAGGAGGCTTTGTGCTGCAACGGCTGCTATGACAGTGATTTCCCTCCTCTCCTCCGTTCACATTCACAGGCAAATGAAAAGGAGAAGCAAAAAGAAACTTCCTGAACCCTCTTATCCGCAAAGCATGTGACCCAAGCCGATTCAGTTTTGTGAATCGCACTCACTGGAGAGGAAGGCAAGGAAGTTCTCTGCCGTTTGGTGCTGAGCATCTCCAGAATCATTTACAGAACAGAAAAGGTAAAAGGGGCAAACTGATTGGCCCCTACGTCTGGGGAAAAGCACTTTACATAATGCTAATTGCACATCCGCGGCAATTACCTTTCCGTACTAATTACGGAAAAGCTAATTGTGAAATTAGCATTTCTTTTCCTCACCGTGTACGGAGCAAAGAGCTTATGCAGAGTGTGTGCAAAAAGAAAAAAATCAAATAAAAAATTAAAGAGTTACAACAAGTTTTATGAATCTTCCTCTGGCAAAACTAACACTGATGAGGCAAAGCAGGATTAGTTAGATTTTTTAAATAAAAAACAGTCAGTTCATCCAAAATGGCATCGCAAGAGTTCATGTTTCTCCAGTTTCTTAGTTGTTCCTGACTGAACCTAGAAAACACTTTTCTTTCCCCCCAATTAATCAAATACAACTTCAAGATCGTTCAGTTAACAGACTTTTCGCTTCGCTTTCACTCATAAAAATGACATCTGGCCCAGTGTTACTGTGGTTAGCAGTGTCACTTTCCTGGGGGGCCATTTGCTCAGCCATTGCTGCCAGTAACTACATGTTCTCTCTTTAAAGATCAGTGGTGCTCAAACTTCTGCCAAGATTACAAAGTTCAAAGTAACCAGGAGCCATGCTTTTATATATATATATATATATATATATATATATATATATATATAAATATATATAATATATATAACATATATATATTATATATATATAAAACTGCCAAACAGAGGCTCCAAGCCTTGACCAGCCACCTAAAGAGTTACACAAGGGAGAATGAATCCAGAAGGATTAACCGGCTCTTCTCCACTCAACCAGCTAAGGTGTACTCTCAATGGCAGGGTAATAACAACAGAGCAGACCCACCAAGGCTGGAGACTGAACAATACTGGAAAGGTATATGGGAAAGGGAGGCGTCCCACAACAGCAATGCACAGTGGTTGATCTCTCTACGAGAGGACCATAGCAACCTCCCTGAGCAAGCCCCGGTAACCATCACTGTGACAGATGTCCAAGAAAGAGTCTCAGGTATGAAAAACTGGACAGCACCAGGGCCTGACATGATCCATGCCTACTGGCTAAAGAAACTCACTGCCCTCCATGAGCGACTGGCAGGCCAAATGAACCAGCTGCTACAATGTGGGACTCACCCTGAATGGTTAACTGAAGGGCGGACAATCCTAATCCAGAAGGATCCACCAAAGGGTCCAGTCCCACCCAACTACCGACCAATGACCTGCCTCTCCACAACCTGGAAGCTCATGTCAGGCATCATAGCGGCCAAGATAAGCAAACACATGGATAAGCACATGAGCATGGCACAGAAAGGTATCGGTGTAAATAGCAGAGGAGCCAAACACCAACTCCTCGTAGACCGCACAGTTGCCCGAGACTGCAAAACCCGACACACCAACCTGTGCATGGCTTGGATTGATTACAAGAAAGCCTATGACTCAATGCCGCATACTTGGATCATTGAATGCTTAGAGATGTATAACATCAACAGGACTCTGAGAGCCTTCATTGCAAACTCAATGAGGCTGTGGAAAACCACCCTTGAAGCCAACTGCAAACCACTTGCACAAGTGTCCATCAAATGTGGCATATACCAAGGAGATGCTCTGTCCCCGCTACTGTTCTGCATAGGCCTGAACCCCCTCAGCCAAATTATCAACAAGACTGGCTACGGATACCGACTCAAAAATGGGGCCAACATCAGTCACCTTCTCTACATGGATGACATCAAGCTGTACGCCAAGAGTGAGCGAGACATCGACTCACTGATCCACACCACCAGGATCTACAGCACGGACATTGGGATGTCATTCGGACTAGAGAAGTGTGGTCGGCTGATTACAAAGAGGGGAAGGTGATCCGCACAGAAGGGGTCTCACTCCCAGAAGGAACAATAGCAGACATAGAGGACAGTTACAAGTACCTAGGTATACCACAAGCAAATGGCAACCTCGATGAGGCCACAAGGAAAGGAGCCACAGCTAAATACCTCCAACGAATAAGGCAAGTCCTGAGAAGCCAGCTCAATGGCAAGAACAAAAATCCGTGCGATAAACAGCTATGCCCTGCCAGTAATCAGATACCCTGCTGGAATAATTAGCTGGCCAAAGGAGGAGATAAAAGCCACAGATATTAAGACTAGAAAGCTACTAACAATGCATGGAGGGTTCCATCCCAAATCCAGCACCCTGAGACTGTACACGAGCCGCAAGGAAGGAGGCAGAGGACTAGTGAGTGTGAGAACCACTGTCCAGGGACGAAACAACTAAGATCCATAAATACATCAGGGACAAAGCCTCAACAGACAATGTGCTCAGTGAATGTCTCCAGACAACAGGGAACGGAGGTTGAAGTGCCAGAGATACCATCATGGGAGGACAAGCCCCTACATGGGATGTACCACCAGCAAATAACCCAAGTGGCTGATATCAGTAAATCCTACCAATGGCTGGAAAAAGCTGGGCTCAAGGACAGCACAGAGGCCCTCATCATGGCCGCCCAGGAACAGGCCCTAAACACCAGAGCAATAGAGGCCCAGATCTACCACACCAGACAAGACCCAAGGTGTAGGTTGTGTAAGGAGGCCCCTGAGACAGTCCAGCACATAACAGCAGGGTGCAAGATACTGGCAGGGAAAGCGTACATGGAACGACATAACCAAGTGGCAGGCATAGTGTACAGAAACATCTGTGCAGAATATGGACTGGAAACCCGAGATCAAAGTGGGAAACACCCCCAAAGGTGGTGGAGAATGCCAGAGCTAAGATCCTGTGGGACTTCCAGATCCAGACAGACAGAATGGTAATGGCGAACCAACCAGACATTGTCATAGTGGATAAACAACAGAGGAAAGCCGTTGTGGTAGATGTAGCAATACCAAGCGATTGCAACATCAGGAAAAAGGAGCACAAGAAACTGGAGAAATACCAGGGCCTCAGGGAGGAACTGGAGAGGGCCTGGAAGGTGAAGACCACAGTGGTGCCTGTGGTCATCGGGGCCCTCGGGGCAGTCACCCCCAAACTGGAGCAGTGGCTACAACAGATCCCAGGAACAACATCAGACATCTCAGTCCAGAAATGTGCACATTTGGCACAGCCAAGATACTGCGCAGGACCCTCAAGCTCCCAGGCCTCTGGTAGAGGACCCGAGCTCAGAGGATAAGAACCACCCGCGGTGGGTGAGAAGGGAATTTTTATATATATATATTTTTATTTTTATTTTTTACAGTTAATGGTACAATCCATTTTGGTGTGAATTATTTTTAATGCATCTGGTCAAAAGTAAATTAAATATAAGATATTTCAATAAAGCAAAGTATAAAAGAACAAACTACTATATATCCAAAAAAAATGTGTCTCGCACTCATACAACAATAAAAAAAGGTGTAGAGTTTCTTGGGTATTTATTTATTTCTATTTTGTTGTTTTTAGTCCATCTCTAGCAGTAAAAATAAAAACTTTCTTCGAAAACCAGTGCTGAGTTAATGCAGAGCTGTGTCCAATTCTGTTTTTGAGTAAAATGTGGCAGGGTGATTGTGGTCCTTCATCCAGTGCCTTTCCTGGATCAAACTTCAGAAAGAAAATATTGTTGTCATTAATTATATGCAGCATCATAACTTTCATCTACTAGATTGTACCAAGGGATGAAAAATGTTCTCTGTTTGACTTTGTTTTTCTTTTAGAAGAGAAATAGACATTGTGTAACAACAAGGATCAAACTTTAAAATTCAACTGATGTTAATTATATATTTCTGTCCTTAAAAGGGTTGTGATTTCCATGGTAAGAGAACTGAGATTCCATTTGTTATAAACTAGTGAACCAATTCCCAGTTTCTGTCTGGTGCAGACGCCCCTTCTCCTTTGTAAGATCATAGTCAGCTTATAGTTAGATTGTGTTTTGTTGTCTTGAAACTATCTATATAGTTATACTCTTATTAGCTTGGGCTGCTGGAGGACATTTGGGTCATTTGTCCTTACTGCTCTTCTTTTTCCAATTATTCTCCATTTAAACATTATCTCCAGTTATTTCTGCAAAAAAAAACTTTGTTATCTCTTAGGTTTTTTTTTTTATCTTCACAGAATCTCCACTGGGCCCAGCATTTCTGTATTAAGCTGGGTCGCATCAGCTGAGCTATTGCTGCCATGAGCAATGTTAACCTCTCTTTTTTTTTCAAAGATTTTACTACTGGCTCAGTGCTTATCAGCTTAGTTGTGTTTCTCTTCTGGACAAAAAAAACCAAGTGTTACTGCTGGTATGAAGTCTGTGCAGTAGGGTTGGGGATCTGTGCTTTAAAATCAATTTCTATCTGGATTAACTGCCTGTGATCCAGTGCATTAAAAATACATGACCATAAAGCACTGATGTCATATAATTTGACACAAATAATTTCACCACTCAATCTCCAATAATCTGGGCTTCTTTACAGAGAACGTCTTACATATAGCATTGTATGCTCAACTGATTTTGATTCAAGCTTAAAGTACTTTGGAGTAAATAGCAAAGGACATAATTGAGTTGGAATCTAACAAAATGTTAGGGCTATTTTTAAATTAAATGGATTCTACATAAATGCACACAAATTGGACCTGCTTGCCAAGTGCCCTTAGACGACGTTTGGTGTCATTTTGCTTGATATCAATTAACCTAGCTAAAATGAGTTGAAAAATCTAGGATGGGATTTAGAAAATTTAAAAGATGTAAGATTTTGCAGAACATCTTGACCTGAAACAATATGGCTCTTCAGTTTCTGCAACTCGAATCTTGAGTCTACTTAACAACAGGTAAAAGGGAAAAACTGCACTTGATAACATTATCCCTCAATACATACAGCATCTGCAAGATTAGCGGCCCGTTCTTTATTTGAATTGCTCTCCATTTGCAATCTAACACTCAATATTTTCAACCCGTGCTCCGGCCGCCGCCTAGTAAAAAATGATAGCGCAGAGAAGGGAGCGAGATGGTCTCATTCCTCCATCTCGCTGGGGGAGAGGAGGAGTGCAGCAGAAAACAAGAATGATGGAGAAGCATCTGGTGGAGAGGGGGAGGTGAAAGGTAAGAGGATGATAGGGGAGAAAAGAGGAAAATAAAGAAGAGTTGGAGAGTGGTGTGGGGGAAAAAAATAGGAGGAGGCGGTTGAAGACATTGGGATCTTTAGGCCAATGGCACATATATAGGAGACTATGTTTACTAATGGACACCATCAGTCATCCACCCATGTTGCCCTGGTGATATCGGAGCACTCTCGTAAAATGAGAGACACATCGAGAACAGAGAAAATGGAACATATCAGCGGGAGTCTGCAGATCTATGGCTAGCCTACAGACAATGTTCTCCACTCAGAGCTTTTTTTGTCATTGTAGGCTCTGCACTCCCAGGCAAAGAAAACAGACATTTTGCTGTCTTTCATACATTAGAAGCAATATTTGAGAGAGGAAAATTACCTCTTTCTATGGAAAAAAGGGCAAAGAAATAGAAACAGATCAAAAGGCTACATGTTCTGTGTTGAGCTTTTTACTTTACTGAAAACAGCAAACGACATAAACAAGAAGAAGCCTGAAAATGAGTGTTTCAACTTAAATGTCATGTCTAGCATTGAGGGGCTTACTGCAGCAGGATGACTCAGGCTGTACATCTTATTCAGAAAACACAGAGGGAAAATAAGACTGTTACAAATAAACAACCAAGCAAATTGAAATTTCTGAAACAGTTGTTCATGATTGTGTTTAAATAATATGCAATATTAGAATGGCATGATGGTGATAATATTGCACTAACATTGCTAAATACTGTCGTGATACCTTTTGTTTTTCCTCTCTTTCTGATCTGTGCTTCTTACTCTGCGATGTCGTCCTTTGTTTCTGGTGTAAACATATCCTGCCATAACAAATATCTAGTCCAGCTGGTTGAATTACATTACATTAGCATGTAAAATGTAAGTTCACAACACTTGAAATACATTGTTGGAGTGCATCCAACAATTACTCAACCTATCCTTTGGAAATAAATTTTGTACAGACTGATATTGCAATGATGACATACTTGTGACATATTGTGCAGCTGCTTTTAAAACACTTTCCGGACTGATGGAGTCCAATTACTTTGGCTCTCGTCTGTTATTCAATTTGTTTAGATCAGGACACAATGTATCACTTTTCCAGATTTTCTAGTCGTCTTTATATTGACAAAGACTTTATATGGAATTTCTTTTTTATACTAAAGATCTGCCAGTAATCAGGCCTGATGTGGCTAGTAAAACTGAATTCAGCTTTTCAAAAAAATGTGGCCGATCCCATTTTATTTTTGATTGAGTAAAAGCAAGAAATCTGTAAGATGGCAAAGAAATAAAATGTATTTATTTATAAAACGCACATGTGATGGACCTAAAATTTCATAAATACAACAATTTAAAAAAGAAAAAAAATGAAACGCTGCAAATACATGATTGTTTTGCAGGCTCTAAATGCCTGTACTGCATGCAATGAAAAAGGTTAGATTGCTGTTCTGTCAGCTCAAATACCCCCAGCTCTCCATTGTTCTATTTTTTCCAATGTACCGCACATATCACGCTGCAAGAAACTAATTTTCTTCGAGGGTACAAATAACCTGGTCCTTTCAAACATCTCAATAACTGCACATGAAGCCCTGGAGAGAAGTCTGATCGACAGCAGCGGTGAAACCACAGAGTGTTTAGCTCTACTTGCACTCTCAGCTGCTTGTTCGTCTGGCTTTTCATTCCCATTTTGACGCAGGCTATTACGGTCATAAAGAGAGAGACAACACGTTCACGGAACAATCCGTGTTCTGACATTCCTGTATAGAACCGTAGGTGTATTTGCAGGCAACTGTTTTGTATGGGCTTTATAGAAAGTGCTGCGTGACAAAAAGACAAATGAGATATAGAGTTGAGCTTTTTTGCAACTTTGCAAGAAATTGTTTTGCGGAGCTCTACGAGTGATCCAATATAATTAAAACTTGCAATAACTTTCTTCTCTTTACAGTAATAAAGCTACTCTTAAATGTTGCCTTGTGCTATTACGATGCATAATTTTCTTCTTAGTTGGCTCCAAAAAGATGCTCAGGGACATGTATTTTTTTCAAATTACAGAAAAAAGCAACGTCACGAGTATTGTAAATTTAAAAGCTTATTTTATCTGCACTGTCTACCAGAAAGAAAGTATGCATTATAGCACAGGCAGTAAAGAGCTTTTGTTTAACTACAGGCAGAATGATACTAAACCACGGATTAAAGGTTAGAGTAATATGCATGGTTTAATCTTGAGGGGAATTAATGCTTTCACTAGCTAAAACTTGCTCTTCTCTTCCTACCAGCTATTAATATTAATGTCTGATTCGGAGTAGTGTTTGCTCTTTGCGTCAGTCCATGTTCTAATTGAAATTTAAGTTTAAAGGCACTCTTAGTTACTAAACTGTTTATGAACAGATGATTTATATTTGGGATATAAAACATTTGAGTCACAAATAGATATGACATACAGTTTTTCATTCTCAAGAGCAAGAACATCACTTCTAGTATTACTGGGAAAACATTGATTTCTTTCAAATATAGAACAAATGCCTCATTTCCAGTTGACAGTACGGCACCGGCTGTACACCATTTTATGGTATGGCGTAATCCGCCGTCACTTGATGTTACTTTTTCTTTTAATCTCTTCCTCTCACAGTCACATCTGATTTAACGCTACCTGTTTTTTATCAGTCGTTAATGAACATTTACAGCTGGGTAGCTTGCAAAATCATACCAAATAATTTTCTAAAACAAAAAAACACAAGTCTGAACTGCTAATCCTCATCTCTCAAAGAGTCGTATAGTTTAAATTTGGCAGCTCATGAACTGAATGTAAATAAAAGAATAAAACTGACCAACCTGGTGCTTAGGCAATCATCTTCCTTGTAAATATAAATATGACTGAGGATAAGGGAAAAATATGCAGCACTATGACTGACAGTGCCTATATTAGCTTATATGACACCATAACCAAACTAGCACCAAAAATTGAGTAAAAGAAGATCTGGACTGGAAAAGTGTCAGTATTTGCAGATATTTCATTTAGATTTTGGAATCTTGATAGTATATGAACAACAATAAACGGGAGCATTTCTAGTAGAAACACATTTGACATTAGAAATCTCTGTTAATCCTCCAGACGGATGGGCAACTGGAACAAGACAAGCCATCTCGAGCACAGAAATTAAAACTGATGCTTGTTACACCCTGAAGATGAGCTGTAATGAAAGTAAAGGATGACAGACTCAGGAACGATGTGTTGGGGGTGCTGGGGAAAGGTCAGCCTTTCCCCAACAGTGGGAAGCATGATGGATGTGTGCTGCCCAGAGAAACCGACAATATAGAGAGCATGCTTTGCACTAAAAAACTTCTTTAGATCAGAAAATAAGCTGCCAATAGAGCATGACAGAGACTTCTAATCTATTCTATTTTTCCCTGAAGGTTTTCTGACATGCTGAAATGAAAACAGAAGGATACAGGATTGTTCTCCAATTCATGTTAAAAAGTCCATGCTCTAAACGGTACAAGTATGAGTCTTATGTATTTCTGTCTCTGAAACCTAAAAACTGGGAGTCTGAATGCATCCTCTGCCCACATTTAATGAGTGTAAATCTTTCATTTCATGAGATGATAGAACCCAGTTCCTATCCTCACAACTTTCTGTACCAACACATGCACAAGTCAGAGCGTCGCTTAAATGCCAAGCCAGCTTGTGCTAGCAGCGATAAGGGATTTTTCCTGTGACTCATATGCAACGTCTCTCTGAAGGTTTGAGGTACGTAAAAAGGAGAGCAGAGGGAATACAGTTTGCAGCTGCTCAGCAATCTTTCTCCAAGTCAATTAATTTCCACTGCAGAGGAATCTGCACTTAACCTTTCCATTCCCCCCCACCCCCCCTCTGATGTTGAACAACCTGAGCCGAGCTGCTCAGCCTATTTGCTGTTGCTCCAGTACGGCTGAGCAGACACGAAATGGAAGCTGCCCTGTAGCCAAAACGACGGCCCAACTGTGTAAACTGGAACAACTCTGTGAAATGAGCAAACGTCTTGAAGTGGTTCCTAAATATAGATGGAGCCTTACCTTTATCCCCAGCTTTCAAAGCCTTTAATGTTTGTTCTTTGAGTCGGTCAGCTTCATGTTTCCTCTTTCTGTGCTCCTCTAATTTGATCTGCAGATCTTCAGCAGCCCGCTGAAGCTCTCTGAGCTGCGCCTGCAGACAACAGGGCAAACATGATTACACCAAACCTTCATTGTTATAATTTAAGCGGTTTGTGATTTCTGCATTCTTGTGCCAGAACAGTAAGGCTCCTCGCCAGCATGAACAGCCCCTTTAGTCATACTATATTTTGGGTCAACAGCATAAAACTGGAGCAGGCAGAGCCATGTATCCTGCATGCAAGCCTTAAACTTTTCCAATAGAGTAGGCATGTGTATAATGGCCATTTTCCTTGTTCTTTTCCACTCGTCCTGTGCTCCTTCCGGTGCATTTATCAGAACAGGAGATTGATTCACAGCCGATATACTCAGACCGCAGAACTAATTTTTCAGACTGAATGAGGTCGTTCAAAATGGGATCCCTCGTAGGCTGCATACGACACAAACACACATTGCACCTACATGGCATCCATACATTCACCCCCATTTTAAGTAATTTCCCATTCATGTTCCGTGTTCAAAGAAAGCAGTTCAATCAAACCTCAAATATATTTATTTCTTCATAAATCTGTGGCACACATGGGTTTACTTTTGTCCTTTGTCTTAAAGTCTAAATGTCAAAAAACATTGGTTTGGCAATGAACCCACTGCACTCTTTAAAGTGACATGGTCCTTTTACTTTTTCACATTTTGCAATGCCAGCACCACAAACTTCAGGGTATTTTATTGGGATTTTATGTAGTAGACCATCAAAGTAGTGCGTTATTGTGAAGTCAAAAATTCAAACCTGCCCCGCCTGAGTCAATGCTTTGAACCATAACTGCATCAAAAGCTGTTAAAAAAAAGTATTTGGGGTTAATTGCCTACCATGTTTACACATGTAGAGACAGATTTTGTTTTTCTTTCTTATAAAAAAATAAATCAATAGCTTGCATGTTTGATAACATAAATTTTTGTTTGAGATTCAACTTCTCATCTACTCTGAGTCGCTTCCCTGTCCCTGATACAGAAATGAATCCCCAGGTGTCAACATTACCTTTTATGACGGGAAATTTGTGTTCAAAGCCATGTGCAGCTTTAGCTTTCTACCATTCCTACATGTTGCATAAATCCCTGATTTATAGAGTGCAAGAGTAACAGTACTGTGGACAGATTCTCCCACCTGAACTGCAGATTTCTGCTGTAACCATGGACCACTAATGTTTAAGTGCTCTCTTTTTCCAGATAGTCAGTGTAGGTAAAAGGTGATTTCTTAGCAAGTTGGTTGTTGTGTAAAACACTTTCTATTAATTTATGGTGAATTGAATCATAATCCAGTGGATTTTATTCAGGAATACATGCCAAAATCTTCAAAATCATGACTTGCTTTCTGTCAATGAAATTTTCTACTTCACATTGGTCTATCACATAACATTTGACCAAAATGTACATGCAAATTTCAAATCATTGGCGAGCAAGATGTCTGGTTTGGGAACCTCAAAGTCTAAAATTGTTTTTTTGCAGATGAAGTGGCTCTAAAAGGCATCTTGCTCCCTCTTAGTGAGGGGTCAGTGGCTATTTCAAGTCGAGGAGTCCAGGCATGTTGACATCTTGCTTGTGAATGATGGAGGGTCAGAGTAAGAGATGAATGGGGCTTTGATAACCACCCGTTCAAAAGATATAAAGCTAACAAACTTAAGATGAACCTGAATTCTTTGGTCTGTACTCTAAAAATTGGTGATTATCTTCAACTTTCAAAACTAAAAGAAATTAAGCCAGTGCAAAAGTTATGCTATAACCTCTTTTCTCCTCGTATTAGTTTGCATTTATATCTACATCCAGCTCTTAACCACGAAGTCTGTTTAATTACCAAAAACACATTCGACAGTGGCCGTTTTTGCATCATCAGCTCCGTCAGACTGACAGCCAATAACCTGTCATCACACTCTTTAAAGGAGCAATTTGCATCAAAGAGGACCAGCTATCTTTGTGCCAATGCGTGTCCGTAAGTGTGTTTGTGTGTCGACTCTGCCTTCCATTCTCTCCTAAGAGACGCTGGTGATGCACTGATGGATTCTGGGGGTTTCAGCCAGGGATGACTACCTTTCTAGGCCATGCCGTTTGCTTGGGTACCTTCAGTCTGCAGCAATGATTTATGGGCTCTATTACCAGAGCACAAGAAGATTTCTACTTGTGAGGAAAACGACTGAAATGTTAGAAATTCCTAAAAATAGATAAATAAATTCTAATGAAAGTTAGATTCCAAAAGCTCTGCACAATAAGTAATCTTATTGAAAAGCTATGCATTTGCTGAAACATAAAAATAATCTGCCTTTTTCTCTGAAAATTTGAGTTCAGAAAACAGATCAGAGCTTGCAAATGTAATCAAACATTTACAAAATAAAGAGGTCAGCTTGTATTTATTTATAGCTTGGGTACAAATATTGAATAAAGGGATGGAATTTCGTAAAAAGTTTTGATTGCAGAAGATTTGTCTTTAAGCCTCAAGCCCACAGCAGCAGGAGTTCATATTTGAGTCATTGTATAAGGTTCCCAACACCACGGCCTTGAGCTCACCCTGCCATGTCAAGAGAGACGATGATCACAAAGTGTGGAAATGCTGGAAGCACTGGGTGACACTTTAGCCCCGATCTGCCATTCAGCTGGCAGAAAAAAGGGAACAAAGGGGCTGGGATGGGGGTAAGACCATCAAAGCATGCATGTTGGGAAGAAATAAAAACAAAACAAAGAAATTCAGCTGAAAAAGAAATGAAATCAAAGATTGTCACTGGCTAATGTGTCAGGAAAAAGCTTTATTCAATCAAATCACCTTTGTTGAGCAAGTCTTTTTTTTCCCCCTCAATGTTTTATTACAAGCAAATGTTTTGAGAAAGATTTCTGAAATGCTCTTCAAAAACAAACCTGTTGTGTGGAGTGCTTAAAAATGCCTTGAAACTAGGTGATTTCTAAACAGCTACTTTTAATGCAAAAGGTTTGAACACAGCCCTGACAAAGTCACAGAGCTGTAAAATGCGCTGCAGCGACAGCAAGTCCTTTAGTGTCCAAAGAACATATTCTAAAGTGGCTGGGACTGAATGCCGGCCAACGCTTTGTACTGTTAATTTCACCAGTCAGGTAGAAAAGTAAAAAGGAAAAATTAGAAAAAGAAAATTCAACCCTCAAACTGTAGCAGAGAATTTTACATTTACGCTCAGACAACCAATAAAAATCCTATTGATAATCCTAAACAGCAATGATGCATTGACTGGTGTATCTCAATAAACAATGTTACTCTATAGTTAAAAAATTTGAAATTTACACAGATTTATTAGACACAGAGATATTTCAAGTGCTAAGCTCTGTTAATTTTGATGATTATTTCTCACAGCAAATAAAACCTAAAAATTACATAAGACCAACAAATATTTTTTGTACCGATTTTTCAGCTGAAAAGGATGTCCTTGTACTTGACAGTAGATATACTCAGTCATTGATTTGTGCCTCTTTTGCTTGAATCACTGCGTCATTGCAGTATGTTATGGAGATGGTCAGCTTGTGGCTCTGCAGAGACGCCCAGGTTTTTTAAGAGCTGCCTTAATCATGTCTGCATGGTTGATTGTTGTATGTTTAGCCTTCTTATTAACAGCACTTTAAAGATCCTCTATGGGATTTAGGACAGTTGAGTCTTCTGCCCAATCAAGCACACCTATACAATTGTCTTTAAACAAAGTCTGTGTTCTACTGGTAGTTCAGGCAGATCCTTAGTCCTGCTGGACACATTGAACCTCACTTTTGAACTCTGTCTCGCTGTTCTTGATTCAGTCTCTGGACCCATGATATACAGACTAAATACAAAATCTTTTAGCAATGGACAATAGTTCTGCCTTGTCTCTTCTTAGCTCAAGAAAAGTACTCCTTGAAGCATGAACTACAGCTGCTGTATGTGTCTTGTTAATCTTCTTCCTGAACCTTTTTAAACCACACTTTTTCCTTCTCTACAACTTTCCAATAATATGCTAAGTTCCATCACAGTGTGACCAGCCAGCTACTGATAGAAAGACAAATGGAAACAAGCGATTGAACATAATATTAGGTATGCACACATATGAACATCAGCTATCAATGTACAATTTTTAATATTGCTGTTATGAACCGATAAGCCTCCCACAATCCTTTGCTATATCACTACCACATAACCAGTCTCCTCCAATTGCCCCCTGCAAACAAAGAGCAACAAGATTTAAATAAATATTAACTGTTCATATTGATCCAGATTTATTTATCGGATTAATGCTGATGTGTTAAAACAAAAAAAGACTGAAATTGGACAATATCAATGTTAATGTTGCTATATAACGCATCCCTACAAAATGTGCTACATTATACTGAGAAAAGAAACCTCATAATTATGACATCATCAATTTAGAGAGAGACACACAGTGCATCATAAAACAGACAACACGTAGCAAAAAGAACAAGAAAAATGAATTTAAAAACATTATAAGCCACTTAGTATTAATTATATAACATCTAATTATTAGAGAAATTATAACATATAAAATTTCCACACTGTAGAGGACAGATTTTATAAAGCCCCATGAATCCAAAAAGTTAGGTAGAGGTAGTTCCTGTTATTTAATGGAAGCATGTGTGCCACGGTCTTGTGTCATTTACTTTCATGACATGATCATCTGGGAAAGAAACTTCCCAGATGCTTAATGTCATTGAGTGGTCAAGTAAATATCAGATTATAGTCACAATACACTTACATCCAGATACTCATCAAGATGGCTATCAATATTTGACATTTTTGTGGAAAAAATATATCCATTCAACCATAATTTTTGTCTTAAAATATCACTAGTGATAAAATTTTGAATAGGAAAACTTATCGTGTTGCTGTCTTTCACACCTGTGCATGACCTGTTTTATTGATGTAGAATGATGAGTTCTTAGAGACAAAGTTGAGAAAACTGCAATGGAACGTGAATCGTTTCAACGAATAGTATTAAGGAAGAAAGAACAACCGCCAGAAAAAAAAAAAAAAAAAGAAAAGTAAGGTTTGTGTTATCAACTGGCTCTGACTGTACAACAGGCGTATGTAGCAGCAGGTGCTGTGAACATGCATACTAAAGCAGCACCACAGAGCACAAACTGCTCTCTCCGAAGAGAAATCCTCCGGATCCAGCACATCTGAAACAAAATTAACCTCGACGTCCCTTGTTCCTCGAGCGTGTTAGCCAGCTAGCCAGGTGTTAAAAGTGCAGTTGCAATGTGGCAACGCACGCTAGTTGGGGGAAAAGTTAATTCGATGTGCAGAAGATAACAAAAACAAACAGAATCTTCACAAGGATGCAGCAAATTAAGAGCAGACTGCACTTTTTTTTTTTACCATTTTAGACGGCACTGTTTTTTGCCCTCTTTGTCACAGTTGCTACTATGAAAATGTGCACAAACTTACTGGTTTCAAATTAAGATGCTAAAATTAGGGAGGGAAATGCAAATTTTGTCCTCATTATATTATGTTTTTAACTTAACACTGTGCTTTGGGGAACATATCTGATATTTTTCTCAGGTTGATTTTAAACTTCATTTGCATCTCTCTCATTGGCTAAATTAAGCATTATTGTTACATTTGCGATTTACATAACCACCTATAAGAATTCAGTGACCAATTTCCACTCTCCCATTTTTGCAAAGACCTGACATGGCAGGTCCAATTTAGATTTCTGTTTATGTATGAGCATGTAGGAAGATATAAGAAATATTTTCCTCTTGCTTTCCCATCTATGCATTTATTACGGATCTAGAAAAGCACCATGCTCTCCCCGAGATCCAACCCTACAAGCCAGGGCTTTACTATTTCAAAACAAAGAACTAATTATTTGAATGAAAATTTAACCCTGAGGATCGTATAACAGTGATTAGCATTGTAAAAACAGTAGTCTATCTGTATGCTTTAGAAAGTGCATACTGATATACTTATATTAACGCAGAGATTGATAAAAGATTGCCAACATTGCCAATTACAGAATGTTCTTTAACAAAAAATAAAGAACAGAAATCTTGGGAAAGGGTATATTATCTCTTTCACATTAGAAAGCCTTCTTGTTATCTGCTAAAGGTTTTGGTCTCTCGCTTTCAAACAGCTGCATGAACCAAAGACATTTCATAGAGCACATGGCTTTCTTTTAATAGCTTCTTTCACCTTTTGTGCTTTCTCTATTTAACCACCTAAATGTACTTAATAGTCAACTTACTTTAAGTATTGTTCATTCTTAAAAGCACCAAGGATTGGTGCCGTTACCGCAACCCAATAGCTCCTGATCATGGCAGATTTAAAGCTTTATTTTAATATTGCCAAATATTAAAATCCTTCTTTTGGTTAGAAGTATTATTAACATTAGGAAATATGTGAAGGTAGTAAAACATTAGTGCACTGCCAAGAAGTCTTTCCAACATACAGATATGGAGCTCAGCATTAAACATACAAGGTCAAAATATCACTGGAAACAGGCAAAATGCTGTTCAACAGTTTTAAGAAAGGTGTAAATAAGTTTAAATATGCCATTTATTTAAATTAAACAAATCCTGCTTACTCAGTGTCTCAGTAGGTTTTGTTTATTTTTTTTTTTCTACATGTTTTGAGTATTTTCTAAGAGGAGCCCATCTCTCCGACAAAAGCTTTGAATGAACAAAAATTGAAATCTAAATCTGCCAGGGTATGAAGAATTCTGAGAGGCGAAAACAATTGGATTTCACAACAGTTTCACATTAGCAAGTCCATCTGAAAATGGTCCAATTTTTTATTTTATTTTTTTAAACGGCAGTATCTTTATGCACAACGTTCAAAACAAACTGCAACATAAAGAAAATCTCAGAGTTGCAATTAGTGTTGCAATATCAATGTTTGCAATATCGCACTCGCAAAGAAAGCTGGGAGGCAGGTTTTGATCAGAAATTTTTTTTTTTTTTTTTTAAAAAGACGCTTTCAAACGCTCCTAGCCAAATGCATAATATTCAGCCAACAAGAGAGACTGGGTGCTTTTGAAGTCAATATTAAATGTATATTTTTATCAGTTGAGATAATGAAACTCAGAAAATGGTTAAGACCTTTTACCACAACTGCGTTGTTTTGGGGTTTTTTTTGTTTTTTTTTAGCAAATTACCTGTTTTTCCCTCCAGAGCAGCACCCCCTCCTCAATCAGCTGCTGCTTGAGTCTCAAACCCTCATCCAAGGTCTTCATCTGACCCTCCACGTACGCCCGCTCTTTCTGTCCCAGATTCCTAGAGGAAAAGCCAAGAGAGGAGGCGCAGAGAACCATCATTATTGAGGAAAACCTCAGCCACACAGGCTTCGGTCAGCCAAGATGCTGCAATCCAATTTTTTAAAAGGGCCTGCGGTGCAGTAGAAATCCAAATGGGGTGGGGTTAAAAAAAAAACAACAGAGGAGTAAATAAGATGCTATGTGGTGGAGTTAAATCATTTTAGAAGTCTGGCAAACAGAATGTGAGCTGGGACCTTGTGGAAACATAATGAGATCGACTGCTTCCATGTGGTACTTTTTTTTTTTTTTTAGGCTGGCAAAAAATGAATGAAACAAATAGAGGACTGTCAACAAAAGAAGTGGGTTAGTGTGCATTTACGCAGCAGCTTACATTCTTGCATTTCACCATGGTCAAACATGACGTAGAGCACAGCTAAACACCCACTTCCTGATCATGACAAAGAATATCTGGAATTTATGCGAGTCAAACTGCAGAAATAAATAGAAAATAAATAAAACATTGGAATCAAACTGGGTTTTAAAATCCATTAATTCCACGTATATCAATCCCTAGAGCCAGTCTGAAGCTACACATTTGTTCTTATCATAGAGATACAATGCCCCCTGGTGGCACAATGATTAGGTTACTATTGTTGCTCAAGTGTGGTTATCACAGCAACTCATGCAGTTGCTGTGATAAAATCCTCCTATTAAAAGAATTTTATCACTGTAATTAAAAAAAAGAAAGAAATTATTTCCTCCAGATGTCCTGTTCCAACTAATTCAAAATCCCCTCTACCATCTGATTTACTTTGAAGAGAAAAAAAATAATAATAAAATGGGTCATTTTACAGGTACTGAAATCTCAAGTTTGATCCAACTTACCAGCAAGAGTTCTGGCAGCGAGCGTGGCTGTTGTATTCATCTGAAGCGTCACAGCAATCTGCCGAGAGACGCAGGAGAACCCCGTCCAAACCACATAAAAACAAACACAAAACAGAATAGCAGCACGCAGTGTGAACAGAATGTCACTGCTCTAAATTAAGGGATCAAAATCATCTCCGAAAAGAGGAAACACAAGGGAAAATAGCAGAATACCACACTAGATTATACTGAAGGACAATTAGAAACACTTCAACTGTTTTAAAGGTTTCTCTTAGTGAATACATCAACATTATGAGAAGTCGATATTTACAGCTTAAAAAACATTTGTTACTTCCTCAACATAACATCTCTATTTTGTTCTTCTATTCTAGTTAATAACCTCTACGTGAGAAGTACTCAAGCTTTTCATAATAAATACCACTATAGCAATTTTTATTTTTTTTCAAAACACAACAAAGAAAATTAACAAAAGGGTCTCAAACGACTTTTTTATTGATCTGGATTTTAAAATCCGATATGGCTCAATTGCAGTAAAGACAAAAGGATTGTTTGTACTTCCTGACTTTTTTATGCACTTCTCTTTTTCCTTTTTTTTTTGATCGCGCAAGGGTCCTTTTGATTCGTCTTGGCTTTCAACGCTAATAAATACTCAGTACCTGGACAAAAGTGAAAAGAAGTGAGCCAAAGTATTTTTAAAAACCAATAGAAATGATGCGTTTAATTTGGAAACCAAGGTACCAGAGTCAGGAGGACAGACAGACTGGCACAGAATCCTTGGCAACCGGATTTTCAAAGCATCTAATGCTACCTGAACACTGTAGCATGTAATTAAACACCTGTAGTATGACTGTCTGGGCAAACTCTGTTCTTCAGCTGCAAAAATGTATGCACATAAAACTATATGCTGTGTAAATTGTGTCTTTATCCACCCATGTTTTCAACTGTGTTCATTTTGAAGATGGGGACTGACTGAGCCACTGACTTTTCATCTTTAAAGATGAAGATTGAGTCTTTGTGCCTACATCATATCTCTCTCTGATTCACAGAGGGTCTCTTGACATCAACCACTGATAATATCCACTGCATGGTGTGTAGCGAATGCTCTGATCTGGCTTTTGCTCAGATGTTTCACCAGTAATGCGGGCACAGTGTGAAATTTCGCATTTATCCAGAGCCCCGTCTGTGGCCAGCAGAATGAAAAGTTTTAAGACCTTGAAAGAAAAAAAAAGAAACAAACCAGGGAATACGACAACCCATCTGAATTTCAAATGGGATGAGAAAAAGTGGTGATGTTTGGTTTCTAAGAAGGTATGGTGAGACAAATGAGAGGAGAATAAGAGACTAGTGGAACCATTTGTTCTTCTGATAGTTGCATGTGGTTTAAGTCTGCTTCTACGTCTATATGTGTGCTCCATGAGATTAACTAGAACAGAGAGTTACTGAAGAACAAAAGCAGAAAAGAAAGGTGGTATAAAAATAAAAAAAAACATCCATTGCAGTAAAGTGTGGCATTCAGGTTTTCAGCAGGAATAAAGAACAGTTTTGAAGGAAAAGAACAAAAACTAAAGCTGGAATTAACAGGATTAAAAAAATTCATGGTTATATTTTGCTTCCTGCTTAACAGTAAACAAGATACAGCTGCTTGTCCAAGTCGACAGAACGCACAGAGAAAAAACAAAGTGAATATTCACAGACTTAAAAGAGTACTTCAATTTTTTAAGATTTAAACATCTATTTCCCCGGAGAATGCTTACGTCAATACTTATCGAAATATACATTCAACTACAGTCACAACCAGATGCTTACATAAAGTGAATAAAAAAGGGGTTCATGTTTTTTTCTTTGTCTGAAGTAAAACCAAACTTCTCTTATTTTAGTTCAGTTAAAATTACCAAAATAATTTCTAGTCGCTAAATTTCTCAATGAGAGAAATAATATTTCAGAGATTTATTTATTAATGTCTTCAAAACCGTAAGTTGCATGTCTCATCAGTATTTAGTTGAATTGCCTTTGAACTGCATGACTTGGGTCAAACGTCTTGGGTTTCCTTTCATAAGTTCCTCACAATGTTTTGCTTGAGGTCTGAATAATCCCACAGTATGATGCTGCCACCTCTATGCTTCACAGTTGGGATAGTGTTCCCAAGCTTACTGGTGTCCCTTTTTTTCCTCCAAACCTTCTGACCAAACAGTTTCATCTTAGTTTCATCAGACCAGAGGACATGTTTCCAAAAGGACAGGTTTTTGTCCCTGTATGTATTTGCAAAACGGCAATCTGGCTTCTTTATGTTTCATTTAATGGCTTAATGCCTATATAAGGACAGGATATACTTCACTGTATTCCCAGCATCTTAACAATGATGATGATTGGACATTCATCTATGATTGCATATATTATGCAACATTTTGAACATATCAATTCAGTGTCTTCAAAGAGAAATTGTTCTCAAGGACGTACTAAACTTGTACAGTACCTCAATTCTCTTCCTGATGTCTTGGCTGATTTCTTTTGACTTTCTTACAGTGTGAAAAAAGAAAGCAATGTGTCTAAGGTGTAGCCTTAAAATACATCGACAGGTGTGCCTCTATTTTTACTTAAATGTGTCCATTAACCTATCAGAATTTTCCAAAGCTATGACCTCATTATATTGGGTTTCCCTCACCGCTTAAAGAAATAGAAATCATTCTGAATGTAAACTTTTGATTTTGAAAAGATTCATAAATAAATCTGTTTATTTATTTTTCATTTTTCACCAGTGCAACTCAACATAAAGTTAAAGCTTACCGCAGATGCCATCATTGACTCTAGATGATGGGATGTAGTGGGGCCTGAAACCCAGGTTGGTGCAGTAGAATCGACCACGAGGACATGCTGAGGTGCCTGAATAGAGCCAGATTAAAAAGAAATCAAAGGAAGAATACAATGCATGATAATTCTCAAAAACTAGTTTTAATTAAACTAGTTCAATGGAGTATTTAAAAATTCCAAAATTAAATGAAACTTTTACTGCAGAACATCTAGCTTTTTTTTTCAGTGCATTTACTTAGTATATTTATGTATAGGAACAAGAATCAGCATGGGAAATGGCTGATTTTATGTCTGGTCAAGAAAAAATTAAGTCATGTTTCTTGAATGTTTTTTGATCTTGTAAAAGTACAATTTAAAAAAACAAAAAACATTTAGTTTAATAAAGGGAATTATTACACAATTTAAAATTATTTCAGAACATTGTTAATATTTTCTTATTCAAAAAAGTACAGAAATTGAAGGTTGTAGTGTTTCTATATTTATGTGTGATATTACTTCTGTTACAAAAGATTAATTCGTTTTTAAAGGACTTAGAAACATTTTTATCGAACGTGATAAGCACGTGTCAGTTGCATAACATACTACTATTTTTTATGGGCTCATGGGTTTCTTTTTTTCTCCAGTTTATGTTTATCATTGATTAATATCTATATCTGGAATTCAACAAAGACAACAGTCTGCAACTGTTGGTGACACATATTTCTGTGGAAAAAAACCCCGTTGACCTATGTTTCTTATTTGGATGCCAATTCTCTACTAATCCCAACCTTGTTTTGAATATGAAAACTATTCATGAGAAAATGGACAGTTATATCTTATCTAGGCGGAGGTCTGATGAAGCGCCACCTTTATTATCTCTCGTTTTTCCTGGACTGTATCTGATGTAAAACTGCACCAGACTTGATGATATAGGCACACTCAACATGAGCTCAGTTTGGCATCATTAACCTCCTACTTGTGCTGCTCCCCCTGTGTGTAGCGGTGAAAGAGGGTTATTATAGCACTTACACTGATGCTGGTGATGGCACAGTTTATTAATGACCCTTTCAGTAGACCAGATACCCCATTTACAGGAAACTTTTTAAATTAAGCATTAAACAGTTTTATTTTATTCTTAAATTTGCAAACGCTTAACTGAATATTTTGCAGCAATGAGAGGTTTTTGCAATATTTCAGCTCATAAAAGGTTAGACATTTTCTTGGCGTTTCGTTCTTCATCATACATTCTCTATAAAAGACACAAGGACCAGAGAAAAGTTTTGCTGAAAGATTAGGCTGTTGAGTCACAACGACCTGACAAGTTTGTGTGTAGAAATAAACATGAAACATTTCAAATCATACGCCTCGCAGTAGCAGTCTGAGCAGCCTGCAACTGCTGAATGGTAATGGAAATGTAATGGAAAGACATTCACAGAATGCATACAATCATCCAAACAAGACAAAACATAAATTAAAATTTCAATTTCAGGAAGGCACTGGAGCCTGGCTGGCAGTAATTCTTAAGTGATAGAAAGTGTTTTTTTTTTTTTTTTAAAGCAAAGATAATTATAATTCAGTTTATTATTATTATTATTTTGATTTAACTGAGTTAACTGACAGCCTTAATTGAATCCAGCCATTTTAATAAAATGTGCAGTTTCAGTTCTAGTATATGAACCCACAACTCTTTAGTGCATGTGGCAGTATGTGACGTTTTGAATTAACAGAAAACAATATGAATTAATAGGTGGAAATATGGTAATGTTTTTGTTTTGTGTGTGAAATTTTTTAAAATTCAAAAAACGGGTTTGAGATTCTCAGTCCAAAAGCACTGAGTGCACATTTCATTGTGCAGCGTAGGGTGTAGTGCGACTATAGGGACCAGGCCAGTGCTTTAAGAGCACACGTACATGCGTCACATTGTGAGTGGCAAGTTTGCCTTGGAAACCAACATGATTATGCTTGGAATCAGGGTTTTTCCTAATGAAAGAAATACTAGAGTTCACATCTAATTATTTATTTGATCCATCATACATTAATCTATAATTATTTTAGTACCAATAGTAGTGATCATTCCAAAAAAATATCTGCATATCAAAATATGACATAACAACCCTGATGAAACAGTTTAACTTTATTTAAGCTTACATATAAGAACTGAAATGCATATAGTTCAACTAATTTGTCAACAAAATAAAAATAAAATAATCAGTCATTTAAGTACTAACCTCTTTTAGTATGAAAATTCGTTGGCCCTAGGGCAACTAATATAAGTGTCAAATTCATGAAGATCTCATTAAGGTTAACGGTGCTTCCTTTAGACTTCATAAACAACTAAACCAATTAGAGATAATAACCATCTGAAGTAAACAGAATATTGTTAAACAACTTTAATGTTGCTGTTCAAAAGAGCTGAACACTTTACATCTAAATAGAAGAATAAAAACATAATATTGCTCAAAGTCAAACGTCTGTGCCTGCAGCTAGTGATCACACAGAACTGAAATCTGAATGATGATTCTTCTGTTATCAATTCATGTTTACCTGGTTCATCAGACCCATCTGCGCAGTCGCAGTAGTCATCGTTCACCTGCTCGAAAGGAATCATTTTGGACCCGTCTATGCACAGAAATGACTTCCTCTCCCTGTAGAACCTTTTATCTGTTAAATCAAGAGAAAACATGGCCATGAGCTACACAGGAAAAACACATGAAGACAAAATAAGAGTCATTTTATGAATTTATGTAAGTAAATGGTTGTGGATCTATGAAATCTACGTGTTTGTTCGTCCATCTGCACCCTATGCATCTCAATGTTATACAGATCTACACAGACTGCGGTGAGGCCAGCTACATATAAACTAATTGTGACTATGAATGAAGACTTATTGATAACATAAATACGACGTCAGCGACTTGGCTTTAGCTAAAACGGTGAACTGAACTCACAGGACGAAGATATTCCTCGGATTTTCCGCGACTCCACAAACGCAGCCCAGAGAAAAGCTGCGGTGATAATGTGGAGACGCATCTCAGAGGACAAAACAAAAGAGCTCTGCCCGCTGTCAGCCACGTCTCATTAAAGTCCCGCTCAAGGATATTTCAAACTCAGGATGCAAGACCAGCGTTTAGACCGTCCATGTTCCAGCTTCCTGAAACATTCCACAACGTGACACTTCCGAAGCTTTCTATTGGTCCGAGGCTGAGGGTTGGACCAATCACGAGTTAGAGGCGGAGCACGCAGGAGACACTGGAGAAACATGTGTTTGTATTTAACGTTTGAAAATATGTCAGGTTGTAATTCGGAATTTTATCATGTTTTTAAATATTTTTTATGATATTTTTAAATATTTTTTTAAACACATACGTTTCATTGAACACCTTTATAAAATGTCAGCTGAGTGTTTCACTATGCATGCTGGTTGTTTTCAGCCCTTATTAAATAATCACAAATAAGAAATTTAGGTTATTGCTTTTAGAAAACGAGATTATTTAGGCAAAAAGGTTCAAATGTTTTTTTACGGAAGTAGTGGAATATTTCATCTTTTCACGCTACCTTGGAAACTTTTTAACCTCTTGGGACTTTTTTTTTTTTACATTTTGTCACATTGAACTCACAACTTGAAAGGATGTCAGTGATACTTTTATATATTAGGACAATATATCATAATCGTGCATAATTGTAAAGTGGAAGGACAACACTATATTGTTTTCTTAAATTTCTACACGTGAAAGTGGAGGGGGTTACGTCAGGAAATGTGCGCATTTAATTTCAGCACCATTTACAAATCCAGATGTTTTGTGATCAGAGGTTTCTTAGAGAACATAGTGAACAACGAGCATCATGAAGACTAATACAGTCAACAGATTAGGGAGGATGTTGTGGAGATGCTTATATCAGTTTTATGTCAGAAAACAATATGCCAAGCTTTTGAAATCTCACAAAACATTATTCCAGAGGGGAAATAACCTTAAGTATTAAGCGAAATAACCTTAGCTACAGTGGGAGGGTAGATATTCACATACTTTTATGTGCCAGTGAACACCCCATCCTACAGTATATCCTACTGGGAATACGTGGGAAGACTTTCAGTGTATGATCATAGATGGTCTCCATCGAATTTAACAAAGATTTTACTATATTGCCAAAGCAACTCAGCATCCACCAAAATGCTTGCACCTGCAATTGCTGTGAAATCTGGTTGTACTGGAGCGGAATGCAAATGCATTTCTGAGTTTTATTTATGTAAATGTAACTTATGTAATTTTCCTTGTGCTTAACAATATTGTAATGTGTGATAATACTGTGTGCGTGATGTGAAAAGATCAGTGAACGTTTAAAGGACATGAACATAGTTGCAAGAAACACTTTACATTCAAGCTTTTGTTAGTCATCTGGACAGATGGACAGATTCAGAAACATATAAAACAAAATCCCTTTATTACAATGAAACAATTTCATACAGACTTTACACAATTACAGGCAAATGTTTAACTCGGTTGTACGATTTCACTTACATTGTTCAGCAGGAAAACAGAAACTGGACAAGAATCATCTATCGTGTGTTATTATTTTAGGGCTATTATTTATCATTGTTCAGTCGTGTGTAGAGGCCTGTCGTACTGCACAGGGAATCCTTGTTCTGGATGTAAGAAAAGTCTCTGATCATTCCTGGGAAAGAATGTGAGTCCAATGGTGGACGCAGGGTCAGCAGTGGCATCAGTCCTGATGTCATGTACGGGGACATGAATCCACCCAGACCACTGTTGGCAGAGGAGTAGGCCAGACGCAGGGGGCTCACACCAAGATGAGGACTAAGCCCATAGAGGCTGTCCCCTCCTGAAGCTGGGTGGACGTGGAGAGGGGAGAAGGCGGACTTGGTCCCTGAAGAACCGAGAGCTCCCGGCAGTCCGGCTGCAGGCTTGAACACTGAGCTCTGCAGACGAGAGGGAGACGAACTGTCAGTGTCGTTTTTTTTCTCCTTAGAGTTCAGGACCAACTCAATGGATTTCACAATGTCGCCTTTACATGTTCTCACCATGGACTCCAGGGCGTCCCGCTTCTTATGGGGGAAGATCTTGGCCATGATGTCAGCAGGGTCACGGTCCAGATTCGGGAAATCTTTGGGTTTCTCTGACTCGCTGCCGGACTCTGGATCAGAGGATGAAAGTGACCTCTGTGGACTCTGAGTGTTATCTGAGAGCTGATCAGACGGTGGTGACGGACTTCCACTATCACTGGCGAGTGAAGAGTTGTCCTTGCTGGGAGACAGATCCTTTCTGTCACTTGGAGAGGGCACCCGCGCATTCAGGGGCATGAAGAGTGGCTGACCCAGAAATCCACTGCAAATGCTGTATTTGCTCACTTTGTCATCTGAAACACAGAGGAAAAAGGAGGAGTTTAATAAGTGAAGTGTAAGGCACTGGGGCCTTGGATTGGGACAGTTTCACAGATGCTAAATGTATAAAAAACTTAGAAAAAAAAAAAAAAAAAAAAAAAAAAACTTTATTTGAAAGTTATTACTACAGTCACATTTCAAATCTTATTTAATGCCTCCTCTTGCTCATATCTAAGTTCAGAGCAGATCTCATGCATGCTAACAGCATATCGGTAGCTATTTTTACGATAAATGAAAAATATATAGTTTTAGAGTTATTTTCTGACTCACTCACCTCTGCACCCAAAATAATAATTGTGATGCTCTCAAATAAACTTTTGCGTAAGGCCTCAAACACTCTTGAACCGGCACTGCTGCGCCATTCTGTCCTTGTGCGCAAAATTCTTAATCCAATAATATGTACTTTACGCAACTTTTACTTATTTCTTGGTAAATAAATGCTATGGTAACCACCAAAAAATATACAATTTGTGTTTTACGAAACTATAACTAATAGTAATAACTTCAGATTATCCTTAATAATTAAGAAAATCCGCGTAAAACTCACCCTCTTTATGGTTCTGAGCGCCAAAAACGTCAAAACATGGAGCTGGTGGCGTGTTGCCGCTCGCCGCTGGCACTCCGCGCCCTACTGCGGGCCCCTGACTGATCCCCGCCTGCCCTCCGATGCCTGGGCCAGGGTACATAAGTCGAATCTCCCGCGCTTCGTTCTCCTCCTGAGCCTGCTGCCTCCTGAGTGCCACCTGCGCCGCCATCACCCGCTGCCGCTCCGCGATCAGGGTGCACTTTGCGCACACGCAGTCTCTCCAGCGGCAGAAGCGCTTGTGGCCCTTCAGCGCCGAGACGACGCCGTGGTTTCTACACCGGGCGCACTTCGGGGTCCTCGGGTAGCACCTCTCCAGCGTAGGGTTGCAGGCACGGAGAAAAAGAGGTGGGTGACGCAGGAGGGAAGGGGCCATCGGGAGTCCTCCAAGCGGCCCTGTGGGGTGTCCAGCCATAGAAAGCGGTCTGATCCTGCTCTCCATCCAAAATGAAAGACTTGAGCTTCTCCAAAACGGTTGAGCAATTGGTAGAAGGCCTTTCTGTGGGACTGAATACTCTATTGTGCGCTGGCACTCTGAGACAGCGCTCCTTAAGACTCCCTTCACCAGGTGGTTTGACATGAAACCCAACACCCTCGTCACACCCCTTTCCGCTCAAGACTCCTAATACCCTATCATGTGTATTTGCATCCGTGATTAGTGAGGGTCTTATCTGATGCAACTGAACTATTTATGTAGACCTGCCATGAAAAAATGTGCGTCTTTTTTTAAATATTCAAAAATGTCCTAAGCTGGAAAAAGATTGATTTGCATTGGAGTTTTGCTTATGATGGCTACATTCTAAATGTCAGTATGTTACAAACCAAGTGTAAAATAAATGAAATCTGGGGAAAAAACATGTTGCCTGAGGTTACATTCATTGTGTTTCCTTAGTTTTCACTATTTGGATTTTTTTAACACAACAATAGCTCCAACAGCACTCAAAAGCAGCATGTAATTATCGACCTGGTTATTCTGTTGAACAAATTAGTTTGACAAAAGAGCCATCTGCCAACAAACAGCCAGTGTGATTCAGGGGATACCTAATCACACCTTGTCACTTTTCTTCCACTTCTCTGCTTTCAGAGCAGGATCCAGATCCAATTACACACGCAGGACTGGCTCACTGTTATTGCACGTAAAAGACTTGAGTGACGAACACAGTCATCGCTTAGGAAAGCTAAAAGAAAAACTGCCAGAACAATTTCTGTAAACGTTTGCAGTCTTTCATAATGCTGTAATTTTAACTTGGGCTTTTTTTTTTTTTTTGATTTACATAAAAAGATATTTTCAGGTGGTGAGAGAACTATACAAAGGAATAACTTGTAAGACTTAAAAAATGGTATGCAACTTTTAATTTATTATCAATTTTCCACACATGCCAATAATTATACAGGCCAAATTATATGAGACCACACAACTTTTTTATGATGTCCTTTACCAATATGCACATCCACACCATGTTGTTTTATAATCATTAGAACAATTTTGGCACAATTCTGTCTGGATATTTGACCACTCCTCCTTATAGAATCGTTATTTTATTTAAGGGGTTCAATTAAATAGATTGTTTTTTGATCTGAGCCATTTCAACAATAATGAGGTCAGGGCCTCATCAGAGGTTTTTATGTTTGCTTGCTTCATCTATTCTAAAACAGGTTTCATTGTCATGTTAGAACATTCATGTCTGCAGAAACAACAAAAGTTAAAATCTTTCAGTACTACTGAGAGTAGCACTGAGGTAGCTCTTACCAAATCCACAGCTGGATGATTGAATTCTAAACCTAAAAATTAAAACTGGTTTTCAAACCATGGCATGAGCCTCCAAACCAGTCAGTTTAAATAAACTCCATAATTTCTGATGTTGCAAAACTATGTGGTTTCTCTGTTTCTTACAAAGTAACATTTATCCAATGTTTAGTTTCTATATTTTGATCCTGCTTGAATTAAAGTCGTTTCACAGAGAATTTAAACTTGGGGGCCCATTTCTTGTTCTAGAAAGGCATTGAAATTGTATGTGTGTACATATTCATTCCAGCTTAAAAAGAAATTATTGTTCAAACATGATGAGTGGATATAAATCTCTGACATCTTTTTCAGTAGCTTCGTGGGTTTTTCCAAGCAGTCCTGATACCCATCAGTAATTTTATTTGAAATGCTCCTCTTATTTAGTCAGCCAGTCTGAGCCTTTAGTGCAATCAGACACAAGAATGGTAAATAAAATGTTAGAACGATGCTATCTTAAATTGTCTCTTAATCATCTTGAATGAGACATAAAGGCTTCTCTTGGCCTCCCTGTAGTTTTGACTTTATATTCCTTGTGAATAATGGATGTGAATTAAAGAAGACTTTAAAGGAAGTACAGAGTCTCTTGGTGGGTTTTTTGCAGAGATAATGATTTGCCTTTGAGGAAAGATCTGCTCCAAAAGACGCAAAGGGGAAATTTTATTTCCTGAAAGCTGTTGCTGCTCCGTTGGGCTTGTGGGCGTGTCTGATAAGAACCTGTGTCTGGTTCTGAAGCCCAAGCTCATGAGAAAATAACTGCACATTTTTCAGCTCTTCTTGACACAGTAATCTCTACCGTCATTCTCTTATGACTGATAGCTCTTATCAGACAAATGGATCCTTTGCTATCCATGTGAGGAAAAGCTACATACACAACAAAGCATGCCCAAACATATTACATACTAAGAAAAAAAAAATGCTGTTTGTTAAAAGGATAAAAAAGTAAACAAATTATCAGATGATGATTTCTATGGAGCTTATTTTTTGGAGAGCAAGTCTGCTTTTTTCAGCAAGATGTTCTCCTACGCCCTAATTGATAGGGGCTGGTGCAGCCTCACTGAATCTGTAAGAACAGGAAGATAATCTAAAATTCATCTGTCACCCAGAGTGCACAGCCCTATAAACACAAATAAATGCCAGTGATGCAGATGCTCTCTGGACGCACATGCTCTTTTTATCATTTCATCTGCTGTGAAAGGGAATTTTTTGTTTAGATTTGTGGCTGGAAAGTTTATCCAGACTCTATAAGCTGATCCCACTTGGCTTTATTTAATATAGGACATTCTAGCGGTTGTAGCCCGAGTAAAATGGAGTCACTGAAAAGACGAGATCTAGTAAATGCTGAGTCTGAGTCTGGTTAATTTAAATCTCTTCAAGATGTAAAAGCTTTTATTTGAAAAGACTGTTCTTCAAAAAAAATTACCGTTGTAATGGGAATAAGTGGCATTTCACAAAGTAGAAAGCCTACCAAAACAACACAAAGAGTGCATCAAAGACTCATCCAGGAGGTCACGAAATATCAGAAAAAAACCCCCCCATCAAAACCTGCAGTTCTGACTTGCTTCAGTTAAAGCAAGTCAGTTAAAGTCAGTGTTCATGGTTTGACAACAAGAAAGAGACTAAACCTCCATGGGAGCGAGCCAGGACCACTGCTGGCCAAATTAACGTATAAAGCTATCAAACATTTGGAGTAAAACAAAACAACAAAAGTTACTCAAGATCTTTAGCATAGAACTAGCAGAGTATTTGACAATGACAGTTAAGCATGGAGGTGGAGGTATGATGTTCTAGGGCTGCATTGAAAAATATCTGTTAATAAGAAAGGACCACAGTTTGTCTGCAGCAATATAAAAAATTACTTGGAAGTTATTGCAAACAGTCAACCTCAGTATCCACCAAAGTAGGCACAAAGGAGGGGAAAATAGTTGTTCACATTTGGTTTGATTCTTCCCCTTAATATCGTAACACCTTAAATTTTCTTTTCAGAACTACACTTTGAATTTAGTCAGATTATCTTGCTTTGATTCTGATATCTGTTTTATGGTCTATTATATTCTATTTGCACACAAAATCATTCCACCAGAAACAGGGAAGGAAAAACAAAGTCTCACTTGCACATTCTACTTTCATGTTGCACAACTTTGAAACCAAAACTCAATCGCTGCCAAACACTTAATCTAATAAAACCCAAGAACAATCTTGGTCCTTCAGGAAAGCCAAATTAAAAATAATCCTGCAGATATCTCTGAAACCAAAAGATCCACCTATACCACCTATATCCACCAGGGGGACAATTTCACCAAATGGGAACTCACACCTAAAAGATCCATCGTGGTCATGGGAGAATTACCTCAAAAAGATTACCAAAACCCATTGATCAGAAAAATGCAGGTTGCCTGCTGCATGAGAACAATTTAAACATGCAGTGCACATCATTAAGAAAATCGAAACCACCAATAAAGTACAAAAAGTCTTACTGTCCTTCGCCCTCAACAACAAGGATTCAACAACAAGGACTACAGAGACAAAAACTCCATTCACAGAGCTGGATTATCAAAAAAACACACTGGGAACACCAAGATTGTCAGCTTGAGATATTTCTTGTCATTAAAGCAAGCGACACGTGTGGTGATGATGTTAAAAAACAGACTTGAGTATCTTCTTCAGTCGCAGTGATGCTTGAAAACTACAAAACCGAGAAAAGAGTAATGCCATAGATCCAAATTCTAATCCAAAGACTTCAATAACAGTCAGTAATATTATTTGTTTTTAATTAAGAGAAATATTTAATGTGAGCAACGACTTTGATTTGGAAACACAGCATTAAGTGCTCAAATCTTTTCTAAATGATGGGAAATCTTGGGCAGCATTCCAAGAAGATTCACTGGTTTATTCTGAGCAACTGAACAACTGTTACTGGACAGGCTTTCTTCAAAATAAAGTATTACACACAAATGTTTAAATGGGAATTTTTGTAGATGTCCCTTACATGTTAGATGGATATTACTCTGAATGGACTCCACTACGTCTGTCATGGCTTCCCGTACACAGCAGATTATGCCACTGTCTATATCGATGATTTATAAACACTCAGAAATGATTTTAAGAGAGCTTTATCTTCCTACACAGAACTGCTTTCTGACAAAGGCTATCATCTGTTGGGGTACATACAGAAGCACCGCTGCCCCTCCCTACAACTCCAGATACCCCTATTGGGATATGAATGGGTGCGCTTGAATTGGCAAACTTGTTGGAAAAACCTTGAGTCCGGTTTCAGTTTTGCACCGATTATCTAGTTTTAGTCAGAATTTTTCAGCCTCATCTCAAAACAAGAGTGGAAAGATCAGCAGCGATAAGTTGGGCCAGATATGGCTAGACAGTGTCTTAATTGTGTTCTTAACAGATCTGTTCACGTCAGATGCGGTGTTTCATCACAGCCCTGTGCCTTCCAGGACAGGCTTCATCACAGCAGCTTCTTATCTGAAGGGAAGGTGGCTGCTAATCTAGAAACAAATCTCACAAAACCTGATTATGTGTCCCTCTGACAGGAGGATGGAGGAGGGGGAATGGAGAGGCAAGAGGGTGAGGCAGAAAGAAAGGGAAATCAACCTAAAATTGCAACTTGCCCTCTGAACTGACTTTTTTTTTTTTTCATCTTACAAGGAATAAATTGTTTCATTTTTACTCAATAAAGCGACCTGAAATTGACAGTGGCCTGTGTGGATTCTAAGCTTTTTAAGGCAGCACCTTTGTTAGACGAACTGCAGCTCTCAGGTTACCACAAATTCCCCTCTCTCAGTATGCAAAGGGTCTCGACCTTTTATGTGTTTGCTCTCTCATCTGTCACTTCACACCCTTGTTGTTTAAGTGCCACACAGTAGCCTCCACTTCACAGCCAACAACTTTGCGGCCACCAAAGATGGCCCTGGCTGTTTAAACGGTTTGAAAATGGTAATTTTCTTCTTACGCCAATGCAACATTTTCTATTTAGCTCTTTACATCAACAACACTTTGTTGTGTTAAGATTTATGCACCGGGTGACATGAGCTGCCTCAAAGGAATTCAGTGAAGAAAACTTTGCTTTTAGAGACGCTTTTTAAGACTGTTTCCCATGCTTTTTTTCATATATTTTTATTAGTTTGTGCCAGGGGATGTTGACTGGTGTTTTTGGACTTTATATGTCTGTTTATATTGCCTGGGGCATAAATTACAAAGTTATGCCATTGCATCCTTGCAGAGACACTGTGACACATTTTTCTCCAGAGATAAGACCAAATCACTTATATATGCAGGATTTCTTCTGAATAAAAATATTTGAGCAAAAGGGAGCAAAGTACATTGTGAGTATGTTTTTTTGTTAATCCAGAGCTTTTTTCATATTATTGTACCCGTTATTTTAACTGAAAAGGAGTAGCAAAGTATACTGAATACATTTACAAGAACCGATTTTAAATTAAAAAAATGTTGACATGGACAAAAAAAAAAAAGATCATAATATATCTTGACAAAACAAATGGACCGAGGATTGTGGTGTGAAATACTGGCAGTTTGTTCCTTTAGTGCTGCTCCTAATAAAAATGTGTCTAATGGCTTTGAGGTCAAAATCCAAATCAAAGAGTGAGGTAGTACAGAATATTACAGCTTTATTTTTATTGGTTTACTTGCTTTTATGTTTCTCTGATGCCAGTTAATAAGAAATAATATTGGTGAACAAACAGCGTCATGAAGATCAAGGAATGCAGCATATTGGTCAGGGGTTTAAACTTCTTCAAGCTCTGAAGAAGTTTAAAGCAGAGTTAGGCTGTTAAAGGATATCCCAAATGTTGAACATCTCACAGAGTGCTGTTCAATGGAAACAGCGTGGAACTCTAAATCTAACAACACATGGCTGTCAGCCTAACTTAGAGATCCACAGCTTAGGTCTTGCCTTTAGTTGTGCACTTTATAAATCTGGCAAATAAATTTATAATAAGGCAAATTCTGTCTATGGAAAGAGGTGAGAATGGTGAGAATATGAGAATGAAGTGAGCCTTTAGCTCTCGAGAGCGACACATGCAAACTGCGGTTTTTAAAAATAATAAATTAATTTAAAAAAATTAACAATGCACAATGCTTTGATCACACTATTCCATCTAATGAAACATGGTTGTAGAAGTATGATGATGTGGGATTTAAAAAAAAAAATAGAGACAAGGAAGCTTATTAAAGTTCATATAGGTGGAGCTAAATTCTGGGCAATCCTGGAAGAAAACATTTGAAAAGAATAACAATAATAAAAAAATTCATTATTTAGATGTAAAAGAGTTAAAACGACTTGCAGCTGTAATTGCAGGAAAAAGGCGGTGCAACAATGTCAAAAATTGGAAAAAAAAAAAAGCCAATTTCTGACATGTCATTAATAAATCAAAATCTCTTAAGCTAAAAAAAAAAATAAAAAATTTAAAACAACAAGTTTAGTTTAATCATGCTTCTAAAGGGGCCCAATTTTGAAGACAAAAGCAGAGAAATAAGAAAAAAAGAGTTGTTGGATAGACGTTTCAGATCATAGTAACCATTTACCATTGACATTACAATGGGAACAATCCATCACACTTATAAAAACAAACAATTAATAACATGAGGATGTGCTTAAGTTCAGACAATCAAAGTAGTTGCATGTTTGGTTGCACACACACCTGTGCAGTCAAACAGAGTACAATACATTTCTTCCAATTCGCTTCCTTTCTCTCAGAGTTTGTAGACCGCTATCTCCCGTCTTCAGCTCCCCTATTGAAATATCTTCATTTACTCTGACTCTCCTCCTGTCACACCTTTATTGGTGGTCTGAATCTGGTAGGTATCCATCAGGGCCCCTCACTTAGCCCAGAGATGCCTCAGCGGCCGTGAACAATGGTGGGCTAAAGACAGTCAAGTTTGCTTGTGTTTGGATGTGTGTGTGGCCGTGGGTGGGTCGGTGGGTTGAGTGTGCACCCATGTCTGTTTTTAATCATGCATATTACATCTGCATCAACAGGGTGCATGTACAGTACTAGGAAATGCAGGCTCACTTTTGCATAGGGGTTCGCTATGGAAATGCTTACATATCCTTTTAAATGTTTTATGCTCTAATGAGTTCACCTTGGAGGGCTTTGGGGGAGGATTAGGGCCTTGAAAGGCTGTGGATGGATGCCGGTGAATGCAACCTTCTCTGTCTAAACTGGTTAGGGCTGAACGCAGAAAGTTCCTTGTTCTGAGTTTACTCTGGATACGCTCTCTGTTTTCTTTCAGTGAAGCTTCTTCTCTCAATGATACACTTACAAGAGGAGCTTTGCAGCTTAACAATGCATAACTCAGTGGCAGAGGAGCACAACCCTCTGTCAAGGATTTAAAGCTTTGGGTTACTAAATACACCTTTCCTCATGAAAACGTGACACTCAACTGGAGTTTGCATCAATGAGGAAGTTAACATAGGTATAATATGTGAGAAAGGACTTTCACCCATGGCTTCAGAATGAGAAATACGCACTTTAAAACCCATTTTGTGCATTCTTTTCAGTCACGCTATAATTACAGTAACAAAGTCATTTTTTTCAGTGCTTTCTTGCCCCTAAACTAATAGGATGTGGGATTTAGAATAATTCCCAATTAGACCCCTAGGGCTTTGTTTACTCTGTCTTAAGTGCAAATATCTGCTATCACCATAATGGGATAATTGTTTATCGTTTGCAGAAGAGATTTTATTTCCAGTTCTGAAAGTCTTAGGTTAGTTAGTTAGTCTTAGTCTTACTTGAGAACACATTAGGAAGATTCATACGGCACAAAAGTTTAGATCTGCTCACTAGAAAAGTTAATAAATTAACTGAAATTATAGTGTATTGCATATCCTAGTTTGAAATGTGAAATATTTCACTGACCTGTGTCTCTTAGACATAAAAAGTGACCCTATACCATCACAAGTCACAGTCAGTTTGGTAAGATATAGAATTTAAGATAATTTTGGGTGAATATATGTATATATTCAGATTTATTTATTTATATCCCAAATGGGCAACTGATGTTACAGCAAGTACAAAGAATTAAAAGACAAAGTATCAAAGATTAAAAAATAAATAAAAAAGCAAAACATACCAAAAGGACATGAAATACATAATGGAAAAAGCACAGCAGTGTATTTCATCATTGACATATACAACTAGGCTTAAAAACAACTTTTAATAAAGTAAAACTTGCATAAAATGGTTGCATATGTGTTCACAGCCATAATTCCAGTGCCTTTTGTTTTAATTTCATCATCCATCCTTCTTTGGAAGCGTGCTACACCTTGTCATGGGAACATTTATTCCACTCTTCCTTGCAAAGGCTCACCTGTCAAGCTGTGGAAACAACTTTTGTCCACGGCCCACCTCAGGTGTGCTTGGATTCAAGGCGACAGAGAAAAACCATGCTCCATTCTTAATTTCAGCTTTCAAACGGACAGTTGTCTGATCAAAACTGACTGGCATTCAGAGGTGTTCATATTTTTTATCTACTTTGACAAAAAAAAAAGAATACACCCATCTCCCCAGTTTATCCCAGGGTCAGCAAAGAAACATGGAGCCACTAACCGTAAATATGCACTTTAAGCTCCTAACAAGAGAGTTTTAGGGCAGTTAAGGGAAACCAGATTACGCTGAGTAAATCCAGTCATGAACAGGGCAGAATAGGATAAATCCTTAAGATAGAAATATATTTTCTAGGTACAATACTTTATATTGATTTAGTACAACAACAAAGTTATTGGAGACATATCTAGACACATTGAATATCAGTTTCCCAAAGGAAACAGTGTTGGCTGATTGGGGGAACCAATCTCCACCACTAGGTCACACGGAAACAATCTTTCAGATCATAGTAACCATTAAAGACATGTTGGGAACTGCTGACAACAAAATGGAAAAAGTAAGAAAAAACAGGAGGTGAAGCAAAGAGAAAGCCGAGTTTGCTATCAGATAAATGAAGAGCACAGGAAGAGACATCAGTGTTGTACATCTTTGGTAGGGCGTTATGGGAAAATACTTCAGCCCTTCAGTAACAGACAATAACGTCTTGGAAATTGTTAAACATTGTCGCAGATAGAGAGTGGTATCTGAAAGTCAGATCAGACGTGAGCTGCTGCTGAGATTAAAGGCAGCATGAAGCGATCAGCGAGTTAAGGGCCAATAAGAGTTCAGACTGTGTGGATGCTGTGCCCAAAATGTTGAATACCTACTTAAATCTCATTTAAATCCATCTGCCAACCCATAAGGCTTTTGGGGATTTAACTGGAATATAGAAACACTGATAAAAAAAAAAAGAACACATTTTCCAAAGAGGCAGCAGAACCAGACTTGCTTTCAACCCATATACCCACCAAGCCAGTTCCGCTATCTTTGCCTCCCTCATACCTGCACTTTTGCGGTTCACACAAACTCCACTTGTCACAAAGGAAACAACTGAGACATCATAACTGTTTAAGAGATAAACAGGAAGATCACAGTAGTTTTTTTGAAATTTTTTATCAGTTATTTATTTTTTTTCTCTGTGTACATGTGCGCTATGTTTTGCAGTACTCATGACCTCACTTGGCATTCGCTCAAGCAGAGGTGCAGGAAGGCACGTTTACTGGGATTCGACCTGTCACAGTCAGAGAAAGACAAGAAGTGATCCACGAGAATTTCCACTTTGTTGTCAAACGAACCGACTTACAATCTAAACTTGATGTAATTGTTTTCCAGTTTTTGGTTGTTTCACATATAGCTTTCCCAGGTATAAAAACAACTGAGATCAATTGAGAGCAATGGAAGAAGCCAGTGGAGAGCAAATGCAGTAAGAAAACTAATGAAGATGTGGAAGTGGGAGAGGAACCAGAAGGGCTAATCAGAGGTAAGTTGACGCAGCTGGGAAGAGAGCAGGCAGAGGAAAATCAGGAGATCTAGAACAGGTGGGAAGGTTATTATACTAGTAAACTGAGAAAAGAGAAATAAACAAAGCTGAGAAAGGTAAACCATAGCAACGGGTATTTTCCATTTGGTTCTAACATAAACAGTAAACAAATGAACACTAATCTAAAAAAAAAAAAAAAAACTTAATCTAAACGTACACATGAAAAAGCAGAGGAATAAACTTAAACCAGATTTAAGTTATCAAAATCAGGAACATAAATAAAACTAGAAAATTCCTGAAGAAATTTAACCGGGGCCCTGCCAAAGTGTGCCCGTCGATTTCGACCCTCCTTCTAAACATTAGCATCAATGCTAAAGAAAGCTGCAATGTAATCAATAGCATGTGGAGAGTCACAAGCCTGACATACTCCATTCAATACACTAAACATGGGTAATAAGTAAGGGAAATAGCTAATACCTCATTGAAGGTAAAAGGCTAATGCTAATGCTCTGCCTTGCTGCGCAAGGCAGTGCCCTAACTTGAGAGAAAACGATAATGCAAGCTAATATCATTGCAGCGCCTTGTGGCGCTGCATTAGCCACAGATCAATCTTAAGGCTTTTATTTTTAAATTTTCAGTAAGCTTCATTTCAAATATCTAAACTAATACCATGATTAACATTGATTGGATTAAATCAGTTATTTAATGCTCAAAAAATCAATAACCTGATGTAAAAAAATTTCAGGGCTTTTATTTTGAAATTTTTAGTTAGCTTCACAATTTAAAATTGCCACACTAGTCCTTTGTGTGACAATGGTTGGTTAAAATCAGTTATAAAATGCCCAAAGACAATGTAATTCTAAAGGCCAGCTCATTCCTCCTCAGTAGTAACTGACAGTTCCGCCATGTTGTAGTCCTAACCTTCACGAATTGTAGTTCTAAAGAGGAGGTCAATCCTTCCTCAGAGTTCTGCCAGAGTAAAAACTACAGTGATGTGTTTTTGTAGTCCTAATCAGCTGGCCCTCCTCTATTCCGTTGCTATGGTAATGGCTCCTCTGCCAGCTGTCATGTGTGTGAGACAGAGAGGTGGAAACAGATTTCTATCTTTGTGAGACACCCAGTCAGTTTGAATGGAAAAAGCAGCCTGAACAACTCCTTGCCGTTCGGGAACCGTGATACGTATCGGAAAACCGTTTGAAGCGTATGAGAGCGCTATTTGTCGTCTCCGATAGTCCTGCAATTCATATCTGTAGCTCTTTCACAGTAATTGCAGCGACGAGAGAAAAATGGTGTGCGCTGAGGTCTGAAATTTTCCACCAAAGCATGAAAATGAATGGTGGAGAGCGTCAGTTACCCTGGAACTTGATTTCACTCTGAAGCACCTTGACAGAAAACCGTAAGCCCGAGGAAAATTTTTGAAAACATTTTACCGGAGCAGGCATGCATATCGATTTCATGACCGAGTTTGATACCGATACGCCAATATTTGTGGGCGTGACGGCGATTTCAAAATTGATTTGGGGTCAAAAATACACGTCATTCTTCACTCTAGCGGAGCGGCAGTTGGTTTCAGTTATGCTCTGCGTTTCGGCAGTTGGAAATTTCGCTCGTTTTTCGCTTTTTACGTCGCCGTCGTAACGCCGATTCCCCATAAAAGTAATAGCTCCAATGCCGGGATCGAGCCGCACGTTTTGATACCACTTTTGTGGGTGGGCTCGCAGCGGTGCGAGCCGCATTCCGGTCTACGGAAGAATAAGTTATAATAATAATAATAAAGAGGCATTCTATTGGGTGAAGATTAATAGGTGCCTGCCATGCACTTTGTCACTGCCTCCTTATGCATTGCTATGGCAGGGCCCCAATAATAAAGAAACCTTCTATTGGGTGTAGATTAATAGGTGCCTGCCATGCAATGCATGGAGTCAGTGACTTTGTCACTGCCTCCTTATGCGTTGCTATGGCAGGGCCCCAACTAAAAGTCCCAACCCTTACAGATCATGACAAAAATAATCACAGTCCATTTCTTAAAGACCTAACAAGTTATTGTAGATGTCAAAATTAAATATTCTCTTTTTTTAACAAAATGGAGAAAACATGGAAGAGTGGTGAACTTTCCACAAAGTGATTTTGAACTCATTCAGGAGAACACAAAAAAACCCTAGAACCACGTCTAAAACACTACAGCAAAGGAAACGTCATTCAATGAACACTGAACATACTAACTGAAATGTTAGCCTGTAATGTATTGATTACCTTCAGATTGTCAGGAGATGGCTTCATAACTCTTTCCAGATTGATGCACAGCAACAATTGACATTCCCAGGTGATTGCTGATGTCTGTGTAAGTACACTCTTGTATTTTGCAGACCAGAAACCTGATAAAAAAATAAATAAAAAAAACTTGCCTTCATCTGGTCACCTTGATGATGATCAATAAATCAAGTATTAAAAGTTGAGAAAAAAATGACGCACATAAATGTGAGGCAAAAATAAAACAAGAGTCAAATTTCCAGTGATTCTGTTTGATAAATTTTTAGTGTATTTGAAGCAGAACATACAGCAACATGCTTTTGCACGGTCTTGCACCTGGTTATGGTTCAAAACCACTGAGGGAACTGCAGCCAGTGAAGTACAGAGACAGAAGACCAGATAACAATACGCACTGCAGTCTATTCAACACTATAGACTGCAAAATGCTGGCTGCACCGAGATTAATGCGTGATAACAGGAAAAAAAAAAAAATACAAAATATAATGCTGACCACAGGTGTGAACAAAGCACCATATTCAAAAATATTTTCAAGCAGGGGAACTGCGCAGAGCTTTAGAAAACTTTTTGAAGATCCAATTCGCTCCCAGCCACAGAACAGAAGATAAATGGGATCTTTTATCAGTTCAGATGTGTAATTGTACAACTGAAGTCCCAACATCAATGTGAGATTCAGAGTCTAAGAGCTGCGACCACAACTTCACAGGCTTAAAAGAAATTATCAGATGAAAAACACACTGAAATTGCAAAAGCAGCTTATCGTTTCCATCGTTCACATTTTGGTTTAGATCTTCCTCTTGAAGCTTCGGATCGTGTGAGAAAGTCTTCCAGCTTCATGTGAAGGCATAAAGATGTTTATGCTACAGGAAGCTTTGAAAAGTAAACCTCTTTTAATAACATGAAAAGCACTGAAGTCAACCATTTATTTAGTCAGATTCAATATAGAGAGTTCTATTAGACATCTTTGTGAAAATATGAAAATGTCTGTTTCCTTTAAGACAAGACAAGATTCTTCTACATCAGCTTTATGGAAAATGTATTTATTTTTTTCTCCATCACCATCATGAGAAGATAAGACACAAAACTGTAAAATTGTGCTTGGATGTTAGGTGTGACTTTGACTAGGAGCAACCCAATATATTTTCTGATTATTTCAGTTAATTATTGTTTTGCTATCAAGAAGGCCACCAAAGAACCTAGAGCCATATACTCAATAAACTGCATATAGAAAGTTTTAATTTCCTCTATAGAGTCAATCAATCTCTATATCTGGGGTGACATTAGTGGGTAGTAAAATATTCTATGATCTGAGAATCAGAAACTACAACTTTCATTTCAATGCACACACACTGCAGCATAACAAAAGTGACATACTGGATATTTCTCAAAATTCATTCCATTTCCTTCTTATAAGGCACAAAGCATTTGCTTCCATACAGTTTCATTTGGTTTTCCTTTTTGCCTGATTCAAATAATCAAACACAGTAATTCTTTGGCTTGTTATCCTGCTGCATAGCCCAATTGTGCTTAAGGCCATAAAACGATAGCCAGACATTCTTCTTTAGGATCTAAGGCTAAGGGAACATTGTTCATGGTTTCATCAAATAAATGTAGCTTTTGCTGGGTGTGAGACAGTAAAGAAACCCCAGACCTTCACACTTCCTCCACCATGTTTGGCTTTGTTTATGACGCTGGTATTCTCTCTGAAAGAATACCAGCTCTGAATCAAAACAAAAGGACAAACTCTTTCCACTTTTGTCCTGTCATTCCTTACAGTACGACCCCAAAACACATCGGCGACATCATAATTTTTCAAATTTTGTGTTCTATTTGATCAGCTCTGATTTTCACCTTTGAACTCTACGCTTGATTACAATTTTTTGACCATTCTCTCCTGTTATTGAATCTTGAACATTGGCCTGAATTGTGAGTTGGGCCTGCAGTCCTTTTGATATTGTCCTGGGTTCTTTTGTGGCTTCCTGTATTAACATTGGCTGCCCACTTTTATTCCTCACATACATCCACGGTTTGTTTTCGATTCACTGAGTGAGCAAGAAGCATGTTTTCTGATCTGGGACATTTAAAGGAAGAAGACAAAGAACATCTGAAAGGGCGACTGATGTCACCCTACACCATCAGAGCCACACACTGAAACAAAAACACAGCATTTATCTGCTTCCCATCCTGCCCACCCCCATCCTTTAATAACACACTCTTTGAGCAGTGGTGGTCCATTTTACCCAGAAAAATACATTTTCATGTATTTTATGTTGTAGTAACGTGATTTCGAATCTTGTCTTCTGAGAAATTGCGTTATTTGCAAGTGGAGGTAATTTTAGTTTTGAGTCTTTTTTATACAAAGCGATGTGACAAAAACAGCTCAGGTTTGTTTACTTTAATTTGTGTTACTGGATTTACTTCCAAATCTAAAGTAACACACACGTCTCCCTTTTCCACTTTGACCTTCTCTGACATGGAGGCCATACAAGAAGTCTACCCCCTCGATGGGAGAATTGTTCTTGTGCCAGCTGAAACGTCTCATTTCAAACAAAACATTGTAAAATCGGGTTCTGGACCTTGTTCTGATAGGATTGATTTTGTTTCCTACAGCGAGCCAGGAGTTTCAACCCCCTGCTCCAACAATGGAGACACGTTTGTAAGGGGAAACAACACCTCTCTCAATAACAGCATGACACTTCCTCAGCCAGCAATGAGATGAAAGGCTTAAACCATGAAAACAGTGATTCTGACGGCCTCTGAAACCCGACTGCCCCTCCGGCAAAGAATGGGCGATGGGCCGCCCCGCTACAACAAAAGCTTAACGTGTGATAAAACATAAAAGGAGCTGTTCGTTAGAAGATGCCAACTGAGAAAATCACAGGGGAATTTTCAGATAATTGTACATAACTTGTGTAGAAAACAGGTAAATTTGCCATTTTAACTTCTAAATTCACAGTGACACCTTTCATCTGAGGAACAAGCACTTTCACCCAACAAAATGCCTGCTGTGCCTGAATCAGCCCTGGATCTTAAGATTCCCTGACACATGTATGACAGGCGCTATGGCTTGTAAAGGGACTCACACTGATTAACACCTACTCACATTTTATCTCACCATCAAACTTCAATGTATTTTATTGATGTTTGATATGGAAAATGGACAAACTTGTGCAAAATTAAGGTAAAAACGGTGAGGTAAGTTCATCAAGAAGGCTATGATAAGACGCCTCCTTGATAAAACGCAGGACAGGGGAAAAAGGAAAGGAAAGGAAAGGAAAGAAAAAGGAAAACACAACAACTGTAATAAACTATTTGTTGTATTTTATGAAGAATCACATAAATGTAAGTAATTTTCCACTCTGTCTGACAAACCTTCCTCAGAAGTATCTGTTATCTCTGCATACAGACTAGACAGTGGAAAAAGACTGAAGTAAAACATCGATTTTGCTGTCTGAAAACATGCCAACAAATGTCACATTGGCTCTAGCTAATGAAAATTTAGAAATAATTAAATAGTGGAATCCAAAGAATGGTAATGATTTGTGTTTGGACAGGGAATTAGGTTTTATCCTTATCCTTTTACAGAATACAACAAATATCGTTGTTTGTTAAGGGTAAAGGATTCTCCAACATGCTATGTTCTTACAATAAAAATTCCCTAAATCTCAGCTGTGAAATGCTCCTGATTATCAGATTTTGCAACGCACATCGGGGTTTTTTTCAAATGGTTTGCAGTGATGTGTAGAAACCAGAATGCAGCACATTCCACGATTTAAATAGAGTTGACAGAGTCATGCGATAACAACAATAATACCACGCTTGTCTCATTTAGAGATCCCAGTTTTCTTTAAGAGCTGTATCCATCTATTTGGAAACCTTTGTAAGTAAAATCTTTTGCAAAAATAAAAACAATGTTTTATCATTTTCACTGATATCAGTTCATTAAATATATGTCAGGGTTTGGATTTTATAGCTATCCAGCAGCTTTATCAGTAGCGTCACAGGTAGTGAATTGGAGATTGCTAAACAGCAGCTGTTGCATGTCGAGTGATTGTATTGTGAAAACATCTGAGTCTCTGAGGTCCAACCTCAGAAAGCTCACTGAAAAGTGTCAGTCAGAAAAAACAGATTTCAAACTCACTGGCCGTAACACAGAGTTCATAGTTAAATCCACGATTAACGGAAAACTTATGGCACTTTACTGACTCACCATTTTCACAAACTGGTGAGTCAACCAGTCTCACCAGTTCTCTGTACAAAAGAAAAGCAAAAAGAGCTCTTTATAAAAATTTCACCTGGAATTACCCAAAGACAAATCAGTGACACTTTAGAGGCAAGTTTACTGGTCTGACGAGAGAAAATGTATTTATGTTTTTTTGGCCATCACACTAATCACCAGATATATGTCAACTCCATCATCATGTATGTGGTGATGCACCTACAACACACACCATCTAAAAGGTTTGTGAAAATAAAGGGAAACCAAAAACAAGTTTATTCTGGTAGTGTTTTGTGGAACAGGCCTTGTTTATCATGGTATTTTTTGTGCTTGTTAAAAGTCAAGCCTGAGAATATTTCGATTCCATCGCGTTCTGTTGTCTTTAAGAACCAAATCAGTCCAGCTGAGTCCATGATTTACAGACCACAAATAACTGACTTCTATCTTTTCTTAAGCTGTGGGACATTTTGACACATCCTGCTTTGGATTCTTCTACTCGCAGACGTGGGGGGTGTATATCTGAGTAGTTACTCAGAAACATGAAGTTGTATATCATCAGCGTACGTACCGCGAAAATAAATGCAGAAAACCACAGTGCTACCAAATCCTGGAAGACAATCTTGTTCAATTTGTCAGAGAAACACAACTTGAAAAGAGATTTATTCTCTGGCAAGCAAACATCCAGCATACATCAAAATAATGTTTCAAAAACAGCAAGATGGATGTTCCAGTTGGGCTCAAAGTTGAGTTGTTTGTGCTGATCCCCAAACAACCTCAGATTTTGAGCTGTTTCTTGAAGGGAAAGTGGAGAATATTTATCCCTTCATATTTTTCGGTTAATTCTTTTTATCGAGTAAAAATCGGTTGTTACTTTGCTGTCAAGTTGCTGCAGTAAAAATCAAATGATATTAAACATGATTTCATTTTCAAAACAACTAAAGGGAGAAATACTGAGAGAGGTGACAATACTTTTTAAAGGGCGACCTTTAAGCAATGTGCATTTATCAGTCTAAAACGTAAACGTGTGGGCGCGCAGGACGTTGCATATTCCGATGAATGAATGATACCAAACACAGTCGAACTGTAACTGTCATCCATCTCAATACTTGCGGTGTCATAACTTGGCAGGAAGTGTACAAATGATTTATAGATTCCTATAGGGAGAACGGCTCCAGAGACCCAATCTCATGAATAATTTACAGCCGCGGGAAAAAGAATGAAGACAGATCAAACTTTATATGAGTTAATGTGTAAGTACGCTCATCAGCCGGAGTTTTTTGTGTTGGTGTGTGGACAAAAGCGCATCCATTTTTGTGTCAGGATAGGGCGAATCAGTCATCATCACCGTTTCCCTTCTTGCCTCCACACAACAGAACAGATTAATGCGGCCTTAGAGCTGTTAAGAGACAACCTGCATAGAAGTCATGCAAACACAAAAATAATAATAATAATAATAACAATTGTTTATTCTCAGGCAGATTTTATTTTCCACTCACTTTCCTTCATGCCTGTGTTCCTTCCACTTGGTGGTTCTCTGTACTTCGCCCTCTGTGATTTAATGACCATTCCTTACACTGGTTCAAGCAACTATTCAGGAGCTCTATTTATTCTAGTTGAATGACCCAGAAAAATTAACATTTGTAATCCTCACTTTTTTCCTCCCTTGTGCTCAGCGAATGGTCAGTATTGTTTGGACCCGGGGGGAGTCCCGCCCAGTTGTGTGTATCTCCTGCTGTGCATTTAAAGAGGTGGGTGGAGCGGGATTTAAACAGGTGGAGAGAAACCTCTGGAGCAGGACAGGCCAGATCTGCAAGAACCGATCCGGTTTCCTGTCAGACAAACCAAGGACACAAAGATCCCCCTCTTAAAAATGACTTAGATTTTATTGCATGAAGCATGCTTCCATTGAGTTCAGGAATTAAAAATAGACACTTGAAAACCAATGAACAGAATGTCAGTTTAGGGAAGCAAAATAAAATTATTAGTTTTGTTATAAGTAGATGCAAAACTTGGTTATTTATTTGACCTTATTTGACCTTATTTGACCTTATTTATTTGACCTTTTCACCCCAATGATTTTTAACTCAGTCCTAAACTGATTTACATGTGTTGTTTCAAAGAAAATGTTTAGTTTTTTTATTGTTTCACTGCCAACCAAGCCTGATTTTCAATGTCTTTGTTATGGCTAAATTTAGAAAGGAAATTGACGGACAGAAATCACATTTTCAACATGCTTTTCTTGGCCGAAAAGAGACTTAGACATAAATGTATCTCCATAGGCTTCATGTCCAATGTCTTAAGGGGCACATAAAGAAGAGAAACTAACTATTGTTAATAAATAGCTCATTTTGAATCAGTTATTAATCAAATTGCATACTTTTTTGCAATTTGATCAACTAGGATATCCAGAGAAAGTTATAATCAGGGTCTAGAAACACCACCGCACCCACGTATCCAGAAACATGATTTCAGCCTATTCATAATGACAGTGCTTAAGTTAATATGAAACTAAATTATAATTAATTAATTTATAGAGATTGAAATATTAAACAATCACTCTACAAAGCATCCAGGAACTTTGATGACTTTGTCACTTTAGCAAATCTTCTTCTTCCCATCATGTTGGAAAAAATTAGCAAGGCCTTGGGCAACAGCAGTGATTCCATCAGGCTTCACTGCCACTGGTTTCAGATAAGGACCACCACCCACATTTGTGTGCAGGTAATTATTTGGTTTTCTGCAAGCAGGTGCTGATGGAAGTAGGGGTGATCAAACTCCTGCATATCCCCAGATTCATATCAGGGGCATGGAAACACACAAACACCAGCCCCTCAACAGCAGCCCCCATGGTTTTCACCATCCATGCATTTATTACACACTGCATGTCAAATTAAAGCCAAAGGGCTGCATGAAACTTCTGCTCTCAGCTCAGAGTTGTGACTTTTACCAGCATGAGACGTAAGTTGTCTTTTTAAAATGGGGAAATGGAAACAAGAGAAAAGTTAGATACTAACATGGGGATCATGTTTAACCAATATTGTCCAAGTATTATAATATAAAATTCAGTTCATCTCTGTTTCTAAATTTTGGTCGAATAAAACATATTAGATGTCATAGGTAATAATAGCTAATGTTTGAGCATTTTTTTTTTTCTCTTTTCAAACTCAGACTTCGGCATTCAGTACATAATGAAATAGTATTTCCTGAAGAAAATCTGAAAAGTATTGTGCATTTACAATGAAACCTCCTTCACTCTGATCCCCCCGAAGCAAAATCCAGTGTAACGATTTCTCTTCGGAAGTCCCCTAATCAGGGAATAAAGTTCATGTGTGTGTAAATGTTGTATAAATGCAGTTGTTTTCAGACAGTTTGCTAACATTGCTAAAGTCAGTCTCTGAAGGAGCGAACGCGGTAGAATCACATATCAAAATACCTGCGGTCTTCGACGGGGCCTCTGGAGATGACTGGATGAAGACGAGAGCTTCCTGAAAATACTGAACGTTGTGGACAACCCAGAGACAGCTTCCTCGTGAGACTGCAATGCAACAACAGACTGTCTTCAGTCTGTTTTTCAGCCAGAGACGTCTTCACATCGGCTAAAAAACAGACTGATACACCAATTTGTGCCAACCACAGACCTCAATGTCTTATGACTCTTTGAGGAAGCTTCAAGATGCTACATTTAATTTCTCTAAGGGATTTATGAAGTTTTTATTTAATCTAATTAATGCGACTTGAAATTCTTCTGCTTTCTTTTGAGTCCAGCCAGGAAGCCATTTTTAAATGAGAGTTGCCCAAGTAATAGGAGCCAAGATGGTGAGTTGATATTGTCATGCTGGTTGACAACTTAATCCTTGATATGTCTCAGGATTCTCGTTATGTTTTAATTTTCACTAACCCTGACATACACTGAGCACAACAGTTTCATTTGATGGTATTTACTCAGAAGCGGAAACGTACTTTATTATGCTTGGCTGCTTTTGTTGAAAACTAGACATAAAGCAGCAATTATTCCAAATAATTAGTATCACTGCAGATTTAACAGCTGCTTAATTATTAAGCTTACCATTATGTTTATGCTTTGAATTGAAATAAACATTCGTCCAAACTCGGATTCTGAAGCGATCCGTGACTACTCCAACAATTTGCTAATCCGGCAAATCTGGCGTTCCGGCGTGTTGGCAGGAATACGTACATACATGAAGAAATCCATCCCCGCCTCGGTCACCTCTAATCTCCTTCCTAGCTGTTGCTTCATTTGTATGGAGGTTTGAAATAATAGGCGATAAGGAACATTTTCACTCTGTTAATCAGATAATCCAGGTGATTTGCTCCACTGCATCGTGCTGCACGGTGTTCACTTGTGAGACATTCTCGCCAGATCTCTCACCCCCTCCAAAAAATCGAATGTTGAGTGGCATGGAGCTGTGGAAGATGAGCAAGGTACTCGAACGACCTCAAGAGCCAGGGTCAAAGAAGCCATCCTGAAAAATAAATGGAAAGCAAAAGGTTGTTCTTAAGATTTTTTTAACAAAACAACGCTTTCAGTTGTATGGCAACAACGTGAGCAAAAAATGTGAACTACGAAAGGCATGACTCAGAGTAGCTTTGAGTATTTATTGGTGTTTGACAGAGACTGCGGCAGGGCAGCGGGCCTCCATCTTGCCTGCAGTCGTTAATTAGATCTAATCAACACCGCAGGGAAAAGTTACTGTCAAGAGTAATTAGCCAAAATGGAGCTCATGTAATGGGAAACAAATGAACAACAACAGATAACCGTAGCAGTATGACTCCTTCAGTCCCAGCAGGAGAGTTTCAGAGCAGCACTTTTCAGAGTTAGAGCTCCCATTTCTTCACTGGCTTCTGAAATTTCTTATATTTATAGTTTTTTTTGTTGTTTTTTTTGTTAAGGATATCGGTCACATTCGCTGGTTGGATAATTTCCCATGAAAGCACCGTGCAGGTTTCCCCTTCAACCCAAAGATACCAGAGGTCATGAGAAATGTTGACTTAATCCTTTCCTCGTCCTCACACTACTTCTAAGAGTCAGAACAAGGAGCAAAAGGGGAAAAAAGGGAACCTTTGTTTCTCCCACAGCAGTGTGAACAAAAGAGGTTGGGACTGGGGAAAAAGCATATAAGCACCACCTGCAATTAAGAGCTTAAAGTTTGTCCTGCCAGAACAAAAGAAAACCCTCAGTAATTGAAGAGAGCAGAGGAAACATTAAGATTAGGTAGGAAGAACTACAAGAAGCATATATATATATAGAGAGAGAGATATAGATATATATATATAAAAAAGACCTTGTGAGAAGGACAACGTTTGTCACAGAATATTACTTACACAATACTGGAGAATAGTCACCTTATACCTCATGAGTAATTGTGGAGGATTTGCTAACTAGTGGCTTCTGATGACAATTAGAAACTTCAATGTCGTGAGTTGGAGTGGAGCAGCAAAGTCTCACACTATGAACAAACCTGTGTTTGTTTGATCACATGTTGCATCAAGCTAGTAAAGCACGCACACCTGCTGTGAAGGAGCCGGAGTGACTAATGCAAAGCTCAAAGCCTTTGACTGAAAATAGAAACATTAAAGGAAAACTTTATTTATTTATTTATTTATTTATTTTATGGCATATTTTGTTAGACTTTTGTTAAACAGAATGTTTTTTCTGCTTCGTTCTTTGACAAATTGTTTTAGTTCAGCCAAATTGGAGAGGCTCACAGCAAGGACGCTGTGTTTAAAGTCACACCACTGCATCTGAGGTGATATTAGGTCTAGACTTTGACTAGGCCACTCAATAATATATATATATATATATATATATATATATATATATATATATATATATATATATATATATATATATATATATATATTGGCATTCAGATGTAGATCTGATGGTGGCCTTTAAACCACTGTCTCACTTCATAACTCTGTTATGCTTGAGTTTAACGTCGAGCACACTAGAGTTATGAACTGGGACCATGGCCACATATTCTTTATCGAGATATTATGCATGAAAATAGGATTCTGTTAGATTTTTTTAAAGATTAGAAATATATTTTTTAATATAGAGTTCATCATTGCTAGATGTAAATCCTTTCCTTTTTGCCCCATTTTGCCCCTTTTTACCCTTTTACTCCTATTCTCTTTTGCTTCTTGATCCCAAAATACTCAAGTTTGGCAAAAATAAAAGTTAAAAAGGAATTTGTAACAGGTAAAAATTGTCCATTTTTTTAATTGATCTGATGCTGAAAAATGCACTGAATATGCCAACTTCATTCCAACAAAACTGGGTCAAATGAGCCAAGCACAGATTAAAATCAATCAAAGACAATGATGAGCGCAATTAACACCTCTTCAGTCAAGCATGAGTGCGGGAATTATAGCTTCATACTTTACATTCACCGCTGAACTCTGAGAGACTTTGGTTGGTGGTAAAGATGAGCTCTTAAAAGATTGATTTTGAGTTAAAAATTACAGCAAAACCTTTTGGCTTATTTCAAAAATTTTATTTCACTTTGTGAAACTTATTTCTAAAACACAATAACAAAGCCACATGAATCAAACACAGTTTGTCAGAAGAACATAATTAAGGGTTGAGCTGTCGAGTTGAGTGTCCAGACCCAAAGAACATGCTGTTGACTCTTGCTTGATGCAATTTGTTGGATTGGATGGTTGACATTCATTTTTGGTATTTTGGTATATTTGACGATTCTTTCATCTAATCAGCCTAAGTGGTGCCTGGGAGAGTCATATAGGCACAACAATCCTGGTCACACACTGCTGCGGGACAGCATTTTCCCAACCTGCATTCGCCTCAAAGACGATCACTTGATAACAATTTTTGTGCTCTCAAATTTTGTGATGCAAAAAAAATAGTCCCTCAATTACCTTACGGTCGAGAAATTAAGCGTTTTTAAGATTGTACAGTCTCCCAAACATCCAGGCTTTGAGTCTGGCGTAATCCACTTCCCGCATGTACAAATGGTCCAAGACCACTATCACATGCTTAAAAGGTGGTCTAATGTGTGTGTTTTAACAAGCCATGTTGCAACTCCAGGCGTATCTGGAGGCACAAACTCATGGGGTGGCTCTGCTCGGCGCCTGGTGCTGGATCATTTGCGACCCCACAGCGGGGCCATGCTGGTATCCCTAGATGTTGGGGCCTCCTGCAGTGGGTGGTGGCGGTGGAGGTATCTGTAGAAGCTGTAGGACGTAGGCCAAGCCAGGCATGTAATCCTTCCCTCAAGAGCAGCGACGCAAGCAAGAAAATAAATATTAGAAGGTCGAACCTCTGACAAGAGGAGATAGGGGAGAGGCGACGAAGGAAAGTAGCTTCTTTGTAGCAGCTACTTTCCACTACAGTGGTATATTTCTACCACGGTGTAGATTAGTGTGGTTTGTGTCATGGAGTTGTGTGGGTTTAAAATGATGTAAGGCAAAACCCTCCCCCCCCCGCTGCTTTTTCAATGTGGGCTAAGCTCCATCTTTATTTGTGATGATGCGTTAACACTGCTCTCATTTGTTCTCTCACACCAGCCTCTTGCAAAGTGCTTCAGGTCACATTTTCCTCATTTGGATCAATTATCCCATTTCCCCACAACACTGTTTCTCTTTCAGCATGATGTCCTGGCTGTTTGTCAGCGCCGTGTCATGGGTCGGCTCTCTTCACCGTTCACGCTCGCTCTTGTCTCTGTGACTGAATGCTCGCTTTCTCTACTGTCTGAGCCTCATTTGAAATGCAAATATTGCCTCACCCCTGGGCCCCCAATAATATTGACTTTCACTCACTCTCCAGGCACTCTGGGATATATTTAGCCGTGAATTGTTTTCTGTTTGTGTTTCTTAGGGTGAGCGCTTACTGTATGTGGGAATTTTATGTGACTGCAGGTGAGTTTTACGAGGCCTCAAACACTGCGCTGTTCATTTCGAAACGAGCAAATGTGAAAACTGTACACAAAATCTGATTGAAATTTAAAATTTACCTTTTCTTCTAATCAGTAGCTAAGTTGTCCTATTCAAAACGCGACATAACTACTCATGAGAAACTATTATTGCAAGTGAATGCTGCTGATGATGTAATTTTAAATGACCTTCTACAGGTTTTTAATGTGCAAATGTTCATGATTTGCCTCTTACATGATAATTCAGGATAAGATTTGTGACATAAAATGCATTGAAGTTTCATGTATGAAGTTCACTTACATTCATTTCAGTTCATTTACATGGATCAATTTACTATCATGTCTTAAGGCACTTCAGCAAAACAAAACAAGAAAGAAAAAAACAACAAAAACAAATCAATGTAAGACACCAGGTCGTGTACACACATACGGGTTGATTCTAGCTATCATAAAATGCGGTAAAGTTGAGATTATAACTCAATTTAATTACAAACGTTTTCTTTCCAAAGAAACCCAGCAGGATTGTGTCAACTTATTGACATGCAGCAGTTCGGATGCAAAGCACCTGCATTGCTTATCCACAAGGTGAAGCAATGCATCCAAGGTTTCTGTCTAAATCGCAGGCATTACAGGCCTTTTTATTACAGTTTGTATACATGAGTCCAGTGAAAAGCCACAACGGAACAAAGAGAGAGTGAGAGAAAATGGTTAAGTGTCTTTCTGTGCAGTGTGTGTACAAGTATCTTGTTTCAGTTGTATTTCTGGTTGTCTTTTTTTTATTATTAGCATCCATGCACTCTGTTACCAGCTCATTATTAACTAAACTATGAAATTATTGTGCAAGTTCTGTTGTTAGATTTATATGCCTGCACTCACAATGTGCTTTGTGTAAAACTTAAAAAAATACATCTCCAGTAATATTGTTTAGTTCTCAAACTTAAATCAAACAATTGATTGGAATGTTCCAGCTTTGACTGATCAGTCCTTCTTTTTTGCCAGAGCATCTTGTGTTACAGCGCCCTCTGTTGCTTTTGTAGGAATTGCAGCTCTTTGAGAACTGTGTGCTTATTTATCTTGGAGTGGTGAGAAAAATGCAACATACCAAATTGCAGTAAAGAGACATAAGTTTTTATGTACAACATATTTCATTTATTTAAGGAAATCCTCATGATATAAATGTGAACCACATCTTCATAAGTTTTGAACAATAAACATTTTTGTTTTACTTCAAAGCTATTCATTCAGATCTGGTTATATTTTAATGTAAATATAAATAAACCTCAGCTCTTTAACAGCATATTCAAATGTTATGTTTAAATAAACATGGGTTGATTTTAGCAAGACTTTTCTTTTGAATTTTAGTCAGAAGTCCAACTTTAGGTCTAAACTTTGACTGGACCTTTATAATGCATAAATTTGCTTTGATCTATACCATTTCATTGTAGCTCTGATCATATATTTATGGTTGCTATCCTGCTGAAAGGTTAACATCCGACCCACTCTCCGGTGTTATGCAGCCTTTAACTGGTTGTGTTCCAGGATTGCCCTGCATTTGGCTTCATCTGCATTCCCATGAACCATGACCCACTTCAGTGTCTCAGCTGAAGAATAGCTTCCCCGTAGCATGATGCTGCTGCCCGCCATGTTTCACGGTTGAATAGTGTGTTCACTGTGATTTGCAGTGTTAGTTTTCCTCCACACACAGAGTTTAGTATACAGGCCAACCTATTTATCTTTATCTTTCCATGGCCAGAGCGACTTCGGCTTGCTTTCCACCTCCCAAACTTTGCATGGACAAACAGGAATCCTTATGGCCGTCTTTGAACAATTACTTTCTTCTTGCTATTCTTCTGTGAAAGCTGTTTTTGTAAAGTGCTCAATAAAAAGTAAAATTCTTTTGTATTATTGCAAAGGAAGCTGAATACAAGTGAAAACCAGATTCTTATTTGCAACCCTTGGAAATCACACGTAACTTTTACATCATCATTTTGCTGCTCCGTCAAATAAAATCCCATAAAAACATAGCTGTATTATGAAAAATCTTTTTAAAAAAGTGAAGAAACATTATGTGGACTTTTAATGTGCCTTTTACAGAAATTTAGGATGGAGGTTATATAAGCGTCAGAGTTAGTTTATTAACGGGATGTTATAAATATTAACTGAGATAGGATAAGATGCAAGAATTATTAATCGATATATATATATTTAATCAATGTAATTGGTGACTGTTTTATCAGCATCAAAGTGTAAAAGCAACCCCTGAGGCACAAAGAGGAATGCTCTGGTAACATGCTGATAAGGAACACCATGGTGAAAGTAGTAATGGAATCGAAAACAGGTGTGGTTTTTTCTACCAATAAAACTTTCATTGTGCACCATTCAGAACCAGCCGTATTTTGGCACCTGCATACACTGATTAACTTAATCACACTCAAAGTACATGCTGTCTTACTGAAAGCAGTAAAAGGGATTATGAAGAAGAGACACGACTACAATCGGACACTGCCTTGTTATCTGTTCGCATCAAGCCTTAGTCAGATAAATTACAAATTATCCCCTTTTTTATTGCCAGTTGTTACATCACCATTTGCATGCCAGCTTATTGTAGTTTGGTTGATGTTTGCTTAGCTCAGAGCTTTGGAAACAGTTGAAGGCGGTTGATATGTCACCTTTCTTTCCCTTCCTTTCTGACATTACGTCAGAAATCATTAAATATGTTTATTTACTGTGAGCCAAGTGACAGGCAGCACACAGAAACAGGTCGGGTAGGGGTAGCATTGTATTGCTAAGTGTATTTATTGCTCTGTGCTTCATGCAGGATGAGAACAAGTTCAGGAGCCACATTGAAAGAACCTCTTACTATTGGAGGGGCATGACAGGAAGGGCTAAAAGTTTTGAATCTGAGACTTTTTAAAACCTGCGCAAAGTAGCCAACACTAAAGAATAGCTGGCTCTCGTAAAGAACGCCTGTCAAGCTTTTTAGGATTTCTCAGTTCTCACAGTTTCGTCACATTTAACTTTTTGGCTCAAATTATTTTAAATGTAAATATGATCTCCCCTTTTTTTTTAGGTGTGAACATTGAAATCGCCCTTTCTGTCCATAATCTAACATTCTAGCTCTCAGGGCCACAGCTTTTCCTCTCAGGAATGCAGATCCAATATAGGGCCCCATTGTCCAGAGACGTGAGCGGAATGACAATATCATTAGGGACAATACGGGTAATGTTTCTGTTTTTTCTGGCATGCTTAATCTCATTTAACTGAATATCTAATGGCTCTTCCTCC